>CM060848.1:10694508-11297558 GCA_030737835.1 Acorus gramineus
CTAATGCAGCTTCCTACAGACAAATTTCAAGCAAATAATGTCTAAAAGTTGTGATTTGCGAAAGCTAGGGGATGTAAGTCTTCTACAGAATCAGTTTTTAAACCTAGATTCATGCATAATCAGTTTTACAATCGCGCAACCAAACGCACTCATGTGTTTGAGTTTGTTGTGCTCTTAACACGCAAGCAATCCACGAATGATCTTATCCTCTGTAATGGTTTTCTCCTCACCCTTTCTTTTCTTTTTCTATGAATGTAATTTCACATATTTCACTTTGATGTACAAAGAAAAGCATTCCACTACTGAAGGTCAGAGAAAGAGTTCAACAGTGTTAAATGTGTATATATGTTAGGGTTAAGGGTAGATTAGTCTTTTCCTCGTTTTCCTTTTTGTACTATAAATATTGGGTACAAATCCTAATAATATCTTAGTTCATTCTCTTCAATTTTTTATTCTAACATGGTATCAGAGCTTAAATTCAATTTTTTCTTTTCTTTGATTTTCTATTCATGTTTCTCTCCGTTCGCGAGATCGTCGACGCTCCGTCTTTCTTTGCCCTAATTGTATCATCACCGTGACCCCAAACACAGATCCACTACCCCCACGTGGTTCCGTTGCCCCCCACGCATCCCCACCGCTGCTTGCAAATCCGTCGCCTTTGCCGCTGTCCCACTGCACCCAGTGCTGCCCTGCCGCGCTTTGTCACCCAGGCGCGCATCATCCATGCCGCCCATCCGTGCCTCGCACGTGCCCAGCCCGTGCCCTGTTCGCGCGTTGCCCGAGCGTGCCCGTAATCGTGCTCAGATTTTTCAGTGCCAGCCTTTTTGAGGGCGCGTCCCGTTCAGCTCCTGCTCGTGCCCAACCTAGCACTCGCTCGTGCCCGGCCTAGCACACGCTCATGTCTAACCCGGCACCGTTCGCGCTCGGCCCAACTGCCCAGCACCAATTTGCACGCGCGACCCTGATCCAGCACCAGTTGCCTGACCCGGATTGGCTCCAGTTGCCTGACCCGGATTGGCTCCAGTTGCCTGACCTGGACCCTACTTTCGACCCCGAATTCGTGACCCGACCAGGATCTGCGACCTAACTCGGACCAGGATCTGCGACCTGACCCGAATTTGCGACCAGACCAGGATCCGCCGCCGTTTGCCTCCCCATCGTTGATATTTTGGTATTTTTTTATCCGGCCGCTAGGGGCTCATTCAAACTTCAAATATACACATATTGGTACTCGTTGTGCTCCATTTTTCATTCTGCACGTATCTGTGACCTTATTTTCATTATCCAAGGCATATATGTTTATGTTATTCTCGTTGTTTGGCTATTATGGCTACGGATAACACTCAGATCATCGATGTCAAGTTTAATGGTGACAATTATAACGTATGGTCTATCACTCTTGAGCTTCAACTTGATTATTGTTGTCTATTGGATCATGTTACTTGCATTGATCCAGCTCCTATACTTGAACCATCTCTGTCGGGTTCCGATGAGACCACCATCAAGGCCACAGCTGAGGCATATACTAAGTAATTGTTAACATGGATGGAGGCCGATGCCCTGTTGAAAGCCTATATTGCTTCTTCGGTTGTTCCAAATATCCGTAAACATTTGAAGCCGCTCATTACAGCCAAGGAATATTGGGACTTTCTTAAGAATTTCTATACATAGACCGATGGTGCTCTGGAATTCTATCTACATTAGGCCATCTTTACTTCTTATCAAGGGAACTTTCTATTCGTAATTTTTATTCTCTTCTGTCTCATTATTGGGATAAACTCGTGCCTATGGATCCTCAAATGGAGGGTATTTTTCTAACACGTTATTGTGAGTGTTGTAATCATCAGTGGCTATACTGGTTCTTGATGCGTCTTCGTCCTAAGTTCGAGGCTATTTCTGCACAGATTCTTCATCATTCTCCCAAACCGTCTCTCGATATGGTTCTTTTTGAGCTGGTTGCTGAGGAGATGCGTCTTTGCACTGTTGTCACGTTGCGTATTGTTGATCACAGTTCTATCAATATTGCACATCGTCAAGACAATCACTCCACTTTGGTCACTTGCTATTATTGCCATAAATATGGATACATGCAATTTGAATGCCGTAAGTGTGCTCATGATGGTGCTCCTCTTGTTTATGTACCTCGCACTTCAGCTCTTGGAGCAACTTCTCCAGCACCTCGTCCACTAGATCCTGCAGCATCCTGTGCACCAACGCCTCGGGGACCAGCACGTCAGGCATCATCTACAGTTCATCGATGTCATTCTCAGCCTCACACTGTAGCTGTTGTTGCATCTAATTTTTCTACTGATCCACCAGCATATTCTCCCTCTCAAATTACTGAGAGTCTTGTGGAGCTCCACCTCCAACAACAACAGCTTCATGATATGCTTCGCTCAGTGACTGGTAGTGATTCATCTGCTTCCTTTTCTGTTTCTACTGTGGCTACAGGTAACCCCATTCCTCATGGATTCTTGATTCTGGGGTTTCACATCATATGACTTTTCAGGCATCCTTTATTAGTCGTCCTACTTGTTTGTTTTCCACTCCCATTATTCGTACGACAAATGGCACTCCTCTATTTGTGTCAAGTTTTGGTTCTCTTGCTAATCCATCTCATCGATTTCGACTTCCTGAAGTTTTTCATGTTCATGGACTTTCATTAAATTTTCTTTCTGTTGGTTAAATTGCTGATCGTGATTGTCTCATTACATTTGATTGTTCTACTTGTTCTGTACAGGATCGTCATACGTGGAATCAAATTGGGACAGGCTCTAGACGCGGTGGGCTTAACTACATGGATCATCTTTATATTCCTTTATCTTCTGCAGCTTCTGCTTGCTTGATTTCCGATTCTCCTTCCTCCTTTGATGTCTGGCACTGTTGTCTGGGTCATCTCTCTCTTGCAAGACTTCATTATCTAATAAGTACCAGTGTTTTAGGTTCCTTTTCAAAAACTGAGCTTCAACCATGTGTGGGCTGCAAGTTGGCCAAACACTTGTGTAACAACTATGACTTTTATGTCTTAATTAAACTACTTTGTGGTGTGTCTAGTACTCCAAATTCTAATAATTTGGCATGGTTGAATTCCTTGTTTCGTTGTCTTTCCAACGCTTTTTACATATTGTGAATCGGATGAGTATCGATCAAGTTATGGATCAAACGGTGATAGGATGTCGGACTGTGTTTCTGACTGCTCGGGGAGAGCCGTCGGGATGTGACGGCTCAAGGAGGTGCCGTCGGGTTCTGGACGATGGGCTCGACAAGAGCTGTCGATCTGGTGGATTTTGAATTCAAATTTTAGTTCTCTTTTTAGAAAGAACAAATGTATTGATTGTGATATTCTGATTTGATGGTGTCGTATCTTTGTCCCCAACGTGTGTGAGGTTTATTAACCTCTCTTTCTCTCTCTCCTTTGCATTGAAACACCAAAACCCTAAAAGCCTTTCTTCTCCTCTTTGGCACCACTGTTGAGGAGCTAGGAAAGGGAGTTTGAACAAGGATTTTTAGTGAGTATTATCCTCTATCTATGAAGAGTTTTGATTGATAATGATTTTCCTTTAGAGGTCTGGTTATATGATTTCGTTTTTAGGATTTTCCAACAAAAAGAATGGATTTTTCTTCTTTATTCTTAAAATTTTTCGTATGATTTTTGGTCCTTGTATTTTATCAATGTTATGTCGATGATTTGTGATGTTTTTACAAGTTTTAGATGATGTTAATAGGTCTCGTAAGTATATATTTGAGATTTGATGATTTCTTGAGTTTTCTTTTTAGATTTCTCATGATTTTTATATGGTTTAAAGACTTTCAGATCTTATGTTATAGTTATTATATTATGTGATTTTTTAAAATAACTTATAAGCCTTTCTTATATGAATGAATATGTTACATATATAGCACGTATATGTTTATTCGTTGAAGTAGAAAGCATGTTATAATCTTTTAAACCTTATTGTGAACCTTATACGCATAGATCCGAACTTATGCATATATTATTATGAGTTTTGGAATCTTAAATGTAGATCCATATTAGTTGTATGCCTATGGTAGATCTAGGGTTTTCAAAGAGTTTTAAAATGAATTTTTTATTAGTTTTAATTCAATTTTTTCATACGCATGATTTGATTTTGATATGAATTCTTTACTGTTTTAAATGACTCGTGTATGGTTTTCAATGATAGGATGTGTTAGGGTATTATTAAAAAAAAATTATAAGGTTTCATGCTTTCTGCCTCGGGATGGCTCCGTTGAGAGCCGTCGGGCACCTCTATGGATGGCTCCCAAAGGAGCTGTCGATTCTGTCATGGACGGCCCCTACGGGAGCCATTGGTTTGCCTCTGGACAAATCTTATCAAAGCCATAGGTTTTCTGTGAGTACGGATACCATCAATTCCCATACTGGTTGCGCACATTGTGACCTAGTCGTGTCGTTTCAGGCCAGGATAGGTTACAATAAGATTCTGGAGTTGTTTCGTGTCGTTGGACCTAAGGTGAGTGGGACTAGTTTCCTATATAGTTGTCAAAAGAGTTTATCGACACATCATTTTGAACACAACTGTTATTTTATGTATGGGGAACTCGAGCATGTCTTATTATACAGGCTGATGCTTATTTACGCATTATTAGATTTTGAAACTATTGCATGCATACATACTTGATATAAATATGTGATTGAGCATGCATGCATCGCATCGCATCGCCTAGGTGGCGAGGCCTAGGTGGCCCAGTCTAGGTGACTACGATTCAGAATGGACCTAAGTGTACGTGACTTCGTATAAGTGATTACGTCTAGGTGACACGATTTTCAAAGTGAAATCCTTATGGCTAGGTGCCATGGAATACGGGCATGCATGTTCATTGCATTCATATGCATCATATGGTTTAAGAAAGTTCCGTTGGGAATATGCATCTAAATGAGATTTTTATTTAAGTTATGAATTGTTGAGGTATCTTTTATTGTATATGCAACTGTTTCTACAATATTTTATTAAGTTATTATTTTTGGAATATATTATATTATTGGGACATAAAGGTCCATTCACTGAGCGCATGGTAGCTTAACCCTCTTTGTCCAACCTTTCAAAGTAGCCGTTGGTGATCTTCTTCTCTCGGTGGTGGCGATCGCAGCTCGTGCGTTTTTCTTCTGTTGCATCTAGGTGGTTGAATAAGCCTTTACTTGGCATGTAGTTTCCTTAGTCCCTTTCAGCAAAATCTGATGGATGTTTGTGTTAAAACTGTTTGTGTATTCATCCACGTTTAGGATGAGTTATGTTTAGATCATGGATATAATTTTATCATTTAGTATGATTAAATAAATGATTTGATGTTTTCAATATATATATATATATGACCCGTGTTTTATCGAGAGTTTAAGATAACGGACCACATTCGAGCTACAAAAATGGAGTGTTGGATACAAGGGCGTTACAACTTGCCTCTTCCATTGCCTACTAGTAATCGCATTTCTGCTTCTCCTTTTGATCTAGTCCACTCTTATGTTTGGGGTCTCTCTCCTATTCCTTTTAGAGGGGGTAACCATTATTATGTTATTTTTATTGATGACTTTTCTCGCTTTACCTGGATATATTTAATGCATAGTCGTTAAGAGTTGTTATCCATCTATAAATATTTTGCTACAATGGTTGAAACTCACTTTTCCAAACTTATCAAGGTGTTTCAGTCTAATTGTGGGGGAGAGTATTGCTCTCGTGCTTTTCATGACTTTTTATCATCCCAAGGCACTTTACCACAGCTTTCCACTCCTTATGCTCACCAACAGAACGGGGTTGCTAAGCATAAACAATGTCATATCCTTGAAACGGCCCGATCCTTACTCCTCTCTCTTTCAGTTCCTGTGCAGTTTTTGTGTGAAGCTGTTCTCACAAGTGTGTATCTCATCAATCGCACTCCTTTGTCTATCACTGCTGGCATCTCCCCCTTTCAGCGTCTTCATCATTGTCTTCCCGATTATTCTCGTCTCCATGTTTTTGGATGCACGTGTTTTGTCCTCCTTCCTCCTGTTGAGCGTACCAAGTTGTCTTCTCGTTCAGCTATGTGTGTCTTTCTTGGATACAGTAATCAGCACAAAAGATATCGATGCTATGATCTCGTCGCTCGTTGCCTTCAGACATCCTATCATGTCCCATTCTTTGAGAATCATCCGTACTACGTGCTTCGCTCGCCTCCTGTTCCTCTTCCCCCATCCACGGTTGAGGAAGTTACATTTTTAAAATTTTTCACTCTTGATTTCTCATCTTCATCTTCTGTTTCTGAGTTGTCCATTCCGTCTGCACTTGACCACTCTTCGCCGTTAATCTCCTCTTCACCCTTGCCGTCTTCGTCACACTCTATTCCGGATGATTCACGTAGGATGATCCCGTCTGCTTCTACACCTATTTCTAATGTTGCTTTGCAAGAAGACGATTCTGCTTCCGCACCAGTTGCTCCTTGTCGCAATCCACCTCGCACTCGTCGACTTCCTCAATGACTTAGCTTGGTTACCTCTTATTCTCTTTCTCCTAGCTTTCAATATTTTCTTGAGGCTGTTTCCATTCATCGGGAGCCCTAATCATATCGTGAGGCTGTTTCCATTCATTACAACGTACTCATACGTGGGACATTATACCACTTCCTCCAGGGAAGACTCCTATCAGCTGTAAGTGGGTCTATAAGATCAAAACCAACTCTAATGGTATTGATTATGATGATACATTTGCTCCTGTAGTGAAGATGACGACTGTTCGCACTTTGATTACTATTGCTTCTATTTGTCAGTGGCCCATTTATCAGCTTGATGTCAAGAATGCTTTTCTTCATGGTGATTTATTAGAGGAGGTTTACATGACTCCTTCTCCGGGCCTTCCTCATCCATCTGGTCACGTATGTCATCTTCGCCGTGCTCTCTATGGTCTCAAGCAGACTCCTCACGCTTGGTTTGCTCAATTCACTGATGCTATTTGTGCTGCTGGATTTGTTCTGAGTTCTTCTAATCCAGCTTTATTTGTTCATACCACCGGTCTTTATCGTACTATCATGCTGTTTTATGTCGATGGCATGATCATCACCGGTGATGAATCTTCTCATATACAGTTGGTCAAGCAACATCTTCAGCGTCAATTTGAGATGAAAAATCTTAGCAAACTTCAATATTTTCTAGACTTGAAAGTTGCTTCCACTCCACATGGTTATCTTCTCTTCCAACGCAAGTGTACTGCTGACTTGATTGACCGTGACTGTCTAACTGATAATCGCATTTCTCACACTCCTATTGAGCTTCATGCAAAGCTCTGACCTAACAATGGAGAACCTCTTTTTGATGTTACTCGTTATAGACAGCTTGTTGGGTGCCTTGTATATCTCACTGTCACTTGTCCTGATATTGCTTATGTTGTGCATATTGTCAGTCAGTTCGTGCCAGCCCCTCGTACTGTTCATTATGCAAAACTTCTTCGGATTATACGCAATCTACGTGGCACCATATCTCGTGCTCTACTGTTACCTTCTTCTTCTACTCTTAAACTTCGTGCTTATTCTGATGCTGATTGCGTAGGAGATGTCACACATTGCAAATCCATGACTAGTATCTATGTGTTTCTTGGTGACTCTCTTATATCTTGGAAGGCCAAGAAACAAGACATTGTTTCTCGTTTGAGTGCTGAGGCTAAATATCATGCTATGGCGTATACTACTGCTGAGGTTGTTTGGCTTCGGCGTCTCCTCTCTGACATGGATATTATTTTATCTGTGTCTACTCCTCTATATTGTGACACAAGATTGCCATTCAGATTGCTAGCAATCCAGTTTTTCATGAACATACGAAGCGCATCGAGATCGATTGTCACTTCATCCATTATCATTTTGTTAGGGGCACTATATCACTCCCATATATTTTTTTCTTTCGCTTTAGTTATTTGAGTTTTTCACAAAGTCACTTACACTTCAGTTGCATGGTTTTTTGTTGAGCAAACTCTCGGTGTGTGATTCACCATGAGTTTGAGGGGGGGGGGTGTTAAATGTATATATGTGTTAGGGTTAAAGGTAGATTAGTCTTTTCCTCTTTTTTTTTATATTATAAATATTGGATATAAACCCTATCAATATTTTGGGTTATTCTTTTCAATTCCTGATTCTCACAAACAGAACCAGAGGAAGAATCCATATGAATTGAGTGTTAGTGCGCATACTTAATTCCTTCGATGGTCATTAATTATCATCCGATCATACCAACTCAGATTCATCTGCATCTTCTCCTACTTCAAATTTTTAATTTCTAGATTTGAGTATTTGAAAGGGTGTTTGGATAATCTTCTTTTGTGTGAAAGCTAAAGAGAATTTCTATAACACACCCAATAAAAAACAATCACGTTAAGTTTTAAAATATTACTTCAATAAAAAATTTCTATTTTATTTGATAATTAAAAAACAATCATATATGTATAACTTAAGCAAATTTATTTTATTTATATGATATGATCTCATTGGATGTTACAGGTATGCTCTATGGAAACCTCTCGGTGGAAAAGAGCCCTTAATTAACCCTGTGCGTAGAGGGTGTATTATTTATTCAAGACAGAACCTTGGTCGTTTCCATTAATCCACCATTAATCCAATATGTGTTCCTAATTCTTGTTTATATTTTTTTAGGATTCTATGCATGCTATCACATTCTCTTATTTAAATTTTCTATAAAATCTGTGGCTCAATTGTATCTTTGCTTGGGTAAACGTAGTTTAACAAACCTCATATAGGGTATGAAATCTCCTATAGTATATACTCTACCATCTTAGCATATATTTCATTCTGAAGAAAAAATTATAACAAAAGATGCATTTAATTTAAGGGTTAAAGACATCTAAGTCCCTACAAATATGGAAAAACCCATATAAGTCTCTACTAAAATTGGAACAGACGTATGAGTCCGTGAAAACTCAGAAAAACCAAATTATCATCCCTAAGTTAAATTTTCATCCAAACTTAACGGAATATTCCCAGAATATTCAATCATATATAATTGTGTAGACATTGAAGTCCTTATAAGCAGTCATAAAGACAAATTAGTCTCTGCAAAAAATAAAATTGCTCTTGAAAGACTTTTACATTAAATTGTGTATACATTGCAGTCTCTATAAACAATCATAAAGACAAATTAGTCCCTACAAAAGACAAAATTGACCCTGAAAGATTTTTACATTTAATTGGATAGACATTACAGTCCTTATAAATAATCGTAAAGACAAATTGGTCCCTGTAAAAGATAAAAATGCACCTGAAGAATTTTTACATTTAATTGTGTAGACATTGTAGTTCTTATTTATTTATAAACAATCATAAAGATAAATAATATAATTCTTTTATTTATATTTTCATCTTTTATCCTATTGCTTACACTCCACCTGAACAAGTAATGAATAATGTTATTTTCTTTAAGGTGTTTGTTTACTTTGAAATACTTATACATGATTTTTCACAAAATTTGTTTATTTACATTCCTAGCATAGAGAATTTTCATAAACTCATGCCACTTTTTTTACTTCTCTACAAACAAAAAGGCAAAAAGAATGCATTTTACTAGCTAAAATATTTTTTTTACATCCAAATTGAGATCTTAAGGTGGAGTGTGAGCAATATGATAGAAGATGAAAAAATAAATAAATAAATTATATTATTTGTCTTTATGATTGTTTATAAGGACTGCAATGTCTACACAATTAAATGTAAAAATCATTCACGGATATTTTTGTCTTTTAAAGGGATCAATTTGTCTTTACGATTGTTTATAAGGACTGTAATGTCTCTTCAATTAAATGTAAAAGTCTTTCAGGGGTAATTTTATCTTTTGCGGAGACTAATTTGTCTTTATGATTATTTATAGGGACTGCAATGTGTACACAATTTAACGTAAAAGTCTTTTAGGGGCAATTTTGTCTTTTACAGAGACTAATTTGTCTTTATGACTGTTTATAAGGACTTTAATGTCTACACAACAATATGTGATGAAATATTCTAGGAATATTCCGTTAAGTTTGGATGAAAATTTAATTCAGGGATGATAATTGGGTTTTTCTGAATTTTCAGGGACTCGTACGTCTGTCTCAATTTTTTAAGAGGGACTTATATAGATTTTTTCATGTTTATAAGGACTTAAATGCCTTGAACCCTTAATTTAAATGAATCTATAAATCATTTTTATAAATGATTGTACTTAATGAGGTAAGATTATACGTTAGAAAATAAATATCCATAAATTGTGCGTGCGATAAGGAGTGGAGTTGTAAACAAGGGTAAAATATCATTTTTAAAAAAAATATCATATTCTTTTTTTAAGTAAAATATTGTTATCTCAATTTTTCATTGATGAATTTCAAAGTTACTAAGAAAAGATAAATAAAAATTAAAAAAATGTTATACGGGCAAAAATGTTCCATGAAGGTGACAATTCTCAAACATATAATTACATGTTATAAAAAGAAAAATCAAACATTCATTTCAGTTGGTTTCGGAACCTACCACTCGAGCAAAAGTACAAAACGGTGCGTTCACAGGTCTCTGAGATATTTAATTTGGTCAACACACGGTAATTTTACATATTATTTATTTGTCATATATTATATATATATATTTATATACATGTTATTATATAGCGGGGCTGTTATTATAGTTGGGCGTTATTACGCTCATATTCATTTTCAATCCTATATATGTCGATAGATTTATATCAACTTATATGCTCATATTAACAAGGCAAATGCTTTAAAACAATTTTATACATTTTCTATAAGAGTGATGATACCCAAGCCCCAACTCATAGGCCCCACTCACAGGCCCCATAAGCTGTCATCACCTTATTCGTTGGCTTGTTGACTTTTGAAAATGGGTAAAATGACAAAATACAGATATGTCCTTAATTAAAAATAGATCTCATTAACCCAAATCCCCATTTTTTCTCTTATTAATCTTTCACATTAATTTGAATTTATCTATTTTGAAATTTTTCTATTTTGAAAAATATATCCCACTCTAAAATTTGCCTATTTCAAAATTTGAATTTTGAAATTCTTATGAATTTTACACCAAAACTTACCTAACTTACACAAAAATTACCTAAATTGTTTTTCATCAAAATTACACCAAAACTTACATAAATTACACCAAAATTACCTAAATAACACAAAAAAAAAATGTTTCAGTTTTTTTTTATGATTATAACTGTTACAGAATGTAACAGTGTTGCATAAATGTAAATGTAACAATCTTATGATTATATAACTGTGCTGTATAAATGTAACAGTAAATTTAATATAGCAGAGGAGTCTACAACAATGACTATTTGCTCTTCAAATAGACAAGCAAATAAAAAAAATTGCTCTTCAATGACTATTTAGATTGTCATGTAAAAAATGTAACACTTCCACAACAATACACCTGTAGTTAACTGTTACATTTACAAATATATAAATCATTACATGTATGCGATTGATTGTTACATTTACAAATGTAACATATACAAATCATTATGTATATGCGATTGAATCTTACATTTACGAATGTAACGAAAATATACATTTATGAATGACTGTTACATTTACAACTACAGCACATACAAATCATTGTGTATGCGACTAACTGTTACATTTACAAATGTAACACTGTTAAGAAAATGACTAATTATGTTCTAAAGAATGTAGCAGTATCATCAATTCAAACAACCACATATAAAATGTAACAGTATCTAGTGTTACATTTAGATATTGATACAAACAAATCAAAACTGTGTAAAATGACATTCAATCCATGGATAATATTCTTCTTTAAACATTCATAACAAAAAAACATAACACAATTCGATTATAAATCCAATAATGACCAACCTGATCGGATAGACATTGATGTGTGACCCAAATCGAAAAAAAAAACTAACTTCCGTGTCTTCCAAGACCTCAAAAGTATAAATTCGGATCTGCTCCCATGTGTTCTTCAATAAACAAAATTGAATCCGATATTCAAACTTCGATTAAAATTGCTAATCGATTATCATAATCGAATAATGGTGAAAAAAAAGAGGATCTGATCCCACCTGTTCTTCATGAAAAAAATCGGTTCGAAATACATTAATCAATCAGTTTTTAATGGTGAAAAAACAAACAGGATTTCAGAATTGATTTTATTCTACAATCATAGGGGATCAAAACCATCTAACACGTTTTAGGTGGTTATTATCTAAAGGGCAAAATGGGTAAAGACTTATTGCCACCTCATGGGGCCTGTGTTGGGGCCTATGAGTTGGGGTCTAAATAATATTATTCTTTCTATAAATGCATTCATGCAATTCATTGAAGTATATGCTTCATTTTTTTATAAATGCATGTACCTCATTAGATGAGATATACTATTTTTAAAAAATTTGAAATACATGTAGACTGGAATTGAGACTGAAAATGGGGCTAGATGTAACATTATTCATTATAGCCTTACTTAGGCATATCATCTTCATTTTTTAAAAAAAAAAAGCCGCAGAAGTTGCTTAACTGTTTGCGGTGTGTGTAGGGTTTGGTATTGACCTTCATTGGGGTTCTATTTTAGCTAGAACTGTCTCATTTGGTTCGTGTTATTTTGTGACAGAATTTGATTTCAAGATTATCAAAAAAATGTAAAATCAGTGTTTGGTTAGTAGTAATCTTAATGGTAACTATAGGCTCCACTGGAATTAAAATCAAAGCATGTGGGGGTGGTAATCTCAAATTTCATCAAGAATCTTATATTAAATGACTATTCTACCTTTTTACAAATTAATCAAATTATTGTCTATATCTTTTGAAAATAAATAGCCTCCTCTTTTTCTCTTTTTTACCCACCAACTATGTAATGGGTTTATATAGTCGATTTGATTTTATAAATAAGAAACTTTGTTATAATTTATATATCTGATGTGGAAATCTTAATTGTGTATTAGATATTGATTTATATTTTTTAATTCAATTTTTAATTTTATAGATGGATTTAGATATTATTATAATTAGTATAATATGTGATGTATGATATGAGTTTAGGCTTAAAGCAAAACCTCCAACTCTGTAACTAAAAGCAAAGGTGTAAGCATAACCACGAAAGAAAAAACCAAATACCTGATTTTTATTGTTGATAAAGACAGGGGACCTGATTGATTTGCATTCGTTAAATATTTATAAAATATTACTCATTTTTTATAATTATGATATGGAATAAATAAATTTTGCAAGTATATATATAATAGTAAGGGCATTTTAAACATTTTAATCAAATTTTTTATCATTTTTTATGTGTGAACCAAAAACTGAAAAATGATTCTTTGAAGAAATCCACTAGTGAATTAAACAGTTTGATGGAATCTGAATTCCTGATAAAATGATTCCTAGTAAAATGATTCCTGAGAAAGTAAATCCATTTAAAAAATAACACGAACCAAACGGCCAGAGAGTTTGTTTAATCAACAAGGTAATCAAGATGGCAAGATCTTATAAGTTAGAATCATACTTAGTTAGGAAAACATGTTTCTCTTAAAAAATAATTAAGATCATCAGGAGGCTTTCTTCACCCAACTGTACAATCAATATTGAATAATAAAAGAAGGAAAAATTAATTAGGAGTCCCTGTGATCACTCAATATTGAATAATAAAAGAAGGAAAAATTAATTAGGGGTCCCTATGATCACTCATCCATTATTTTCAAGTCCCTAGAATGTTTTAAGTTTTTTTTAGGTCTCTAAGATGTTGAAAATTTATCTTTATGTCCATCTAGCCAGATGTTATTCAAAATACTAAAAATGCCATCGCCCAATTATGCGAATGTTAACAATGTATTAAGGAGTGTTAACAATGTATTGGAGAGTGTTAACGATGTACGGAGGAGTGTTTACAATGTACTGAAATAATTAGGCGATGAATGTTTTATGCGAAAGTTAATAATGTATACTGAGGAGTGTTAATAGTGTACTAAATATACTGGGAGGTGTTAATAGTGTACTAACTAAGTATACTGCGAAAGATACTTAACAATATACTGGGAGGTGTTAACAGTGTACTAAAATAATTGGGCGATGGGCATTTTTGGTATTTTTTAACAGTATTCGGATGGAGAGACATAAAGATAATATTTCACTACCTTATGGACTTAAAAAAACTTAAAAAAATTTAGAGATCTAAAAATAATAGACGGTGACTATGGACCCCTAATTAATTTCCCCTAAAAGAATCCTGTCTTCTTTGTTGGTGGACATTATCTAAAGTTCACAATCAAATATTGCAATTTTTAATTAGTTCTATTTTTTTTTTTTTGGACAAGACACATCCCTTGTTTTTGGCTGAAAAGCGGGTGAGTTATCAACTGATTATGAATTATAGTGTTAATCACCACAGAAAAAATGAATACTATTTGAATGACCTTATAGAGAGGGCCAATCATTGTTGTTAAGTGCATTTATTATATTGTTCCTTTTATTAATTGAAAATGGATAATGTTATTGTTCTTTTTTTCAACTTCAATTTCAATCTATACGTGTTTTAATTTTTTTTAAAATAGTACTAGACTTTATGTGATGAAATACTTGCATGTTTATGTAAAAAATGAAGCAATTTTTTAATAATTGTGTGAATGTATTTATAAAAAATATAAAAAAGTTATATTAATTCATATACCTCGTTAATGCGTAAGTAAATGTTTTAGTAATATTTTATTATTGACACACATGAGACTGTAATTGGAGATAAGAAAAAAAAACTGTATAATAACACTCTTGGAAATATAGATATGTACTTCTTGGTATCTGCTGAGAGCTGAGTGTCATCAGTTGAGAGAATAAATAAGATAAAAATAGAACTGATTAGAATATCATTTCATATGAACTGGCATGGAGTCATTGTGTGATCAAAATAAAATCTGCCATTGAGATGACTCTAGAGATGTAAGCTTTTTAACCAACCTTGTGTGGATATAAACTTTGCATCACAAATTTATTAATAGTAATAAAGATTTCAAACTTTTTTTCAATAATAATTAGCAATGATTCACTATTGGGAATGTAATAGAATGAGTTATATAATAAAACTATCTTAATATAACCCTATTAGGACGGTTTGATTCACTAATCAAATATTAGACCAAACACGATTATTCCCATCCAGCTGAAAATGTGGGTTGGTTTTAGTCTTGAAATCGTCTTGCCCAGCCTTTTATATTGTGCTCCATTTATAAAAAAATATTAAAATTAAAATACTTGAACACTGTGATTTTAAAAATCAGCTTGATCTAAATGGTATGAGACCAAAAAGACAAAGCATGTGTTCTTATGTACAAATTGGGATTGATTTAGGATAAAATAGTCAAACTCGACTAGGGTTGGAGACGGATCTGGGATGAAATTTTACAATGGCTTGGGTTTGGCGAAAACCCATCCCATATGTGCCATGTTGTCATTCCTGAATCACTGCTTTTTTTTTTTTTCTTTTCGGAGAGATCTCCGTTGCTGACTTTACGGTCAAGCTAGGAATACTACATCCCTCAGAAAAAGAATCACTGCTTGTTGATCATCAATAAATACATAACTCATTGTTAGAATAAAGCCAAATAAAAGGATAGAAAAAAATATATATCCATAATCATATTTGATCAATAATGTAGAGCATTTCATTTATTTATTTTTTTAAATCATTAATTGAGGACACGAATTTGGTTAGAAAAATAGACAGCTAATGAGACACTGACCTTGCACGCCTAAGTTGGTAGTGTATTTAAACTCTGACTTAAGTCGACGTCGACACATGCAGAGTATGGTATGTAATATATATGGGCAAGTCTGTCAGAGGTAGATCGAAAACATTTTGCATGAAAATTTCCAAAGAACAAATCACGTGAATATTGGATGCATTAACAACATGTGGTGATCACATGCCCCACTTTATTAAGTCAAAGAGACAAATTAATTCCTCTAATTTTTTAGATTAATTTCTATACATATTGACAACTTGCTTAATTTTTATATATGTTTTTTTTTAAAAAAGAATTCCAACAAAAGTTGAAAACAAATCTATGCAGTATATGCATTATTTAAGTTAATTAGGCTAACGTCTATTTGTATAGATATAATTATGCATTTTTTGTTGCTTTACAAGTATACCTAAATTGATAACACAATTAACTTACTATAATTTATTTTACTTAATTTAAAGTACGCTTAAAAATATATCTCTTCTATTGTCATTAATATATTTTGTTTAAAAGTACCGTTCTAATCATTCAAGCTGTAGGCCCTAGATATATTAGTATTAGTCACATAGTTTTATATCACAATTTTATTTGAATGGAAAATTTTTAAATTCAAGCTAATTAAAAAAATAACTCTTTTCCTTTTTTTTTTCTTTTATTTTTTTTTATATAAAAATAGACATTGCTATGAGCACATATATTTCAAAGTGAGGGTTACAAGTCTGAATAGGAGTGAGAGTAGAAGCGATAAAAGGATAAAAGAAAATTTAAGGTTATTTTTTCATGATATACAATGGAGTGTTACTCAACCCAACCAGGAAAGAAAAAAATTGAGATTAAACAAGGGAAGGGAGTTTTACATCAATTTTTTCCATTGATTCAAAAACGAGTGTCCATGCATATACCAAAATGAGGGACCACCCAAATAAATACGTAGCAAAACTTGAAAATAAAAAAAACATAGGGATGAAATGATGCTAAGTTCAACAACCACAACAAAGATTTCTCTTAAAAATGAAATTCAATCTGTCCCTTGGAAATGGAAACAGTGAAAACTCACATGGTAGATGGCAAACACAGTTTTTGCAGCAAAACAAAGTTATCACAACGTTACATGCGTTAGATACAACTACAATTCTACCACCTGTTTTCAATTGTATCTGAAACTGACCCTCGCAATAACTTCCATATGATAACTACACCAACCCACCAACCAAAAAACATGCACCTATTTTTAACCTTGATTGATTGATCTACTCACAAACCCTAGACATATATCATGGATAATGCCAAAAACATTCCCTTCCAAAACCAATAATCCACAAAAAAACAATTTTTAAATAAATAAATGTAAAAAAGGACATTACCTTCCAGTTTCATCACAACATCCTCACATGACCTGTTTTATCCATTTTGTCTCATCCATTCATTTTTACTAATCTCTTTTTTACAAGATGGAGAAGAAGTCATTTGGGCCGCCTTGATAGTAGGTTGTTGTGATTTAAATTTGGACTAATTATAACACAATGTAGGGTATTGTGATTCCCTCAAAATCAATCCAAATTTGTATCTTTGAAAATTTAATAAGTCAGTATTGTTATTAAATCATTTTTCTAAATATCTTTGACTGATCTTTGATACATCTAGTTATTTTTAATTTAATTTAAAATATCATTTTATCTAATGAAAGAGAAAGAGATGGGCGGTTAGTGCATCTACTTTTTTTAATAATAATTTACAAAAATTATATACCAAGATACGCAAAATTATATAAATCATAATCACTCTCAATTAGACTAGTTAAACCATTGCTGGAAAACAAAAGTCTAATAACATATGTAAATGTACCAAATATTTTCTTGTCAAGATGATATTAAAAACATCATTTCAATTTTATTACACGGTAATTGTACAATTATCAAAAAATTTCTTACTTAATATGTAATTTATTTTTGAAAAGATAAAATGACTAAAATGCCACTGGTGGAATGGGATCTATGGGCTTTGTTGCAGGAGATGTCAGTACTCCTCAGCCCAGACTTTTAACTGAAAACTCTTTTCTCTGAGAAACAAAGAAATTTATTACACTGTCACTGCCTCTTATCCCCAAGTATCTTTGCCCTTTTTTAGTCCTATTTTTTTTAATTCCTCTTAATTTTGAACCTACTTTTTATTTTCACTTTTCACTTTTCACCCCCCATTGAATCTTTAACAGTCTCTCCCAACACTCCATATTCCCAAACTACCCTCACCAAAATGTCCACTCCCCCATCACAAAAACAGTAAAAATTGCAAAACCAGGAGAGCATATCAGTCATTTGAACCTCAGCAAGCCAAAGCCAAAAACCACCTCTCTTCACACTGCATTATAACTGTTGAAGCAGCTGCCTCTTTTGTTACCTCTCCCATAAATAAAGCATTCCTCAAATTCTCTCTTAAATCCTTCTCTCTCATTCTCTCTTATTCTCTGCCAAATGAAGCCAACAAAGGTGTCCGGTTTCCTCTGCCGGTCCCAGGCAGCCACGGCGGTATGCGTTCCCGGTGATCCACGGTCCGTGATAGTGCCTAGAAGGGCGGCGGCGCACCTGATGAGAGGCGGCGATCAGGCGAGGCTCCTCGACATGAAATACGCGAAGCTTGTCGATTCACGGAGGTTCGGTCTCGGGCCGGAGAAGGTCACCAGGGATTCCATCACAGGTGGTAGAGAGAGGAAGAACAACCCATCAAAGCCTAGCAATAACAGTATTGTGAAACCTGTGGTGGCTCTTCCTCCACCTGACCATGTATTCCAGGTTCATCATTGAATCCGTGACTTCTTTTTGTTTTTAATTGGATGATGATTAGGATATAATTTTGTAACGCTTAGCTTGTTTAACTTTACGTGGTAATAAAAGAGAATAACTGATCTCGGAAGAAGTACCAACATTTTTATGGTTATAAGAGTGACATATGAATTAATACGATGTGATGTGTTTATTTATTTTTGTTATTTGTTTTGACAGTTTTGTTTGCATCTAGGTTTGTTAGACTAGAAAAATGAAGAATATAGTACTGCCTAGATATAATGAATCACAAACTATATATAATGTTTAAAACACATTTAAAGACAAAATGAATAGTTTTTATTTATTTATTATTATTTTAGAATATACAATGTGTAGCCGTTCCTCTGGTTGCAGTTCATCAGTGTAAAAACAAAAAATGATGTGTGCATGTTGGCATTAACGGCATGCCTTATAATTGATGATATTACTGCACCCATGTCAGTGAAGTATAATGCCTTTCTCTCATATCATCTACATAACGCTGTGTGTGATTGATACAGGTGGTAGTTATGAGAGTTTCAATTCACTGCCAAGGCTGTGCTGGAAAAATAAAGAAACACATCTCTAAAATGGAAGGTATCTCATCTACTTGAGCATTCAAAACTAATATTGATCACTATATATAGAGATCGAGCTTGATATTTGCATTTGATCATCTACATTTTAATGATTCAAGTTTGATTACAGGAGTGACTTCATTTAGTATAGATTTGGAATCTAAGAGGGTCACGGTGATGGGGCACGTGTCGCCACTCGTCGTCCTCGAGAGCATTTCGAAGGTGAAGAAGGCTGAGTTCTGGCCATGAGAGTGGTACTATCCATGTGGGTTTGTTTCAGATCAATATATGTGATGTGGTCCATGATTGGTGGTGGTGTTGATGGTGAAAAAGTTTGGAAGGCTTGTAAACTGGGTTGTTTTCAGTAAGGCTTTTTGTGAGATAGGGGTACTGTGGGAGTGTTTTACATGGATGGATGGCCATGTGTTTTTTTTTTTTTTTTTCACTTTTCATGAGTTATTATGTGTCTGTTAGTGGAATCTTGGGATGTGGAGTTTCAGTATTGTGTTTGTGAATTGAATCAGCTTGATGATCAAGGCATCTTGTTATAGTTTTTTTTCTATATGGACTCACTGTGCTTCAACATTCCACGCTATTAATCAAGAATTTTGGGATTATATGTTGGCGTTGTGTGTGTGTGTGTGTGTTGGGGGGGGGGGGGGGCGGGCGCTGCGTGGAACATCATGGAAACTGATTAATGAATGGTGGGTGGAAGTATCAATTTCTCTCCATCTTCTGAAGACATGTGGGTCAATTCAATTCCAGGAATTACAGCTCATGTAGGCCTAAGAAGGGAATCTTGTATTGTTTAGAGTTATTCCCATATGGTTATAAAATAGTAATCTCCATTGAATATACTAGTGTATGTATATGTACTATTATATAAAAGTATGTGGATAATGAATGTAATATCATATGTACGTATATGTATAAATGCATATACTTTTGTAATACTAAAAATAAAGCTGTGTGCAGTAATGCTATTGTACTTTTATCAACATTAAAGAGATGCAGATCAGATCAACAGCCAAACATAGGCTTTTATCTTCATGATGTTTCCAATTAAAAAAGTGTATTTCTTAAACAAAAAGCTCAACATGTGATTAGTTACTGTTGTTCAAATATCTTCAAATATATTATGAAACAATAAACTTCATTGGCGGTGTTCGATTGGATATACTGGCACATCATCATTGTAAATTTTATTAGGCTGGGACCACGGATTAATTAATCAATCCTTTAATTTATAGCATTGCAAAGAAAATGAATAGATGCTAAAAGTCTCAATTCACATTCTACCCGAAACATATATATATATATGCATGATTTTGCTCGTTCAATCATGTGCTTCTCATTGACCTGGACCCCAATAAAATCAAATTAACTACAAATGATTGTCCTTTGTAACAAAGTTAATTTTAATGGTACTGATTCTTACTTTACATATCTTTATCCAGGTAAAGATGTTCCCATCTGAGCTTTCGGGGACCAAATAAAACTCTTCTAGGGTCCTTGGATAAGTGGGAGGAGTCCTAGAAAAGAAGGGCCTGACCACATTGCATCATGGGCTGACCAGCTCACTTGAGATTGTCGGCAGAGACTACGAACCCCACTCAACCACTACTCTTTTCGATGTCGCAACCAGTGTTTTTAAAAAGAGCGATGTTACATTTAATCATTTTTACAGTTCAGAATACAGTTTTATATCAATAGCTAGCTCCCTACATTTACTGTAATGAAATATATAAATGTTGAATTTTATTTACATTTTTTATAATGATATCATTCAATTCATTGGACTATATATATATTTTACCTTTTATATAAGTACATATCTCATTAGATAAGATATATAATTTTTTTAAAAAAAATTATTTTAACAAAGTTGTTTAGAGTTTTGATCAAATAGTAGTTGGTTACAAACTTTTCAATAGCTATGCATGTCTATTATTGCCCTCCGGGACTTTTGGATCATGCAGCCATGGAAATCCACCATTCCCCTCCCATCTTCTCTAGCTCGAAGTCATTCAAATTTTCCAAGACATGGACCTCACTCTCATCTTTAATTGTTTTCTCTAATCCAATGAACATATAAGGTCGGTGGAGGTTTTTGTTATCTAAAAAACTGTGTCAAATATTTTTTTTTTTTGTTTTAAGAAAGATAGTCATTGTCATTAAGTAAATTTAATTACAACAACTGAATTGGGGTTGAGGAGACTAGAAGAATAACTAAGAGGGGTACATAAAATGTGAACTCGCTTGAATCCGGTGGCCAAGAGGCCACCTAATTCAGAAAGCCACCCAAAGAAAACAAAAGAAGAAACAGACATAGAATCGGAAGACCTATTCCTCCATAACTAATCTATCCCCCTCAAACCGCACCACGCTCGCTCCGGCAAGGTGTGTGCCCCAGTCAACAATGAATAACTTTGCCAAATGCCAAAGGTTTTCGAAATAGAACCTTCGCTCCTGGAACACCACCTCATTTCTAGTGAGCCAAAGAGCCCAAGCACACGCTGGAACGATCAACCGGCGCACCCCTACTACATGAGACTTCTCCTTGCAATCCACCAACCTGGGCCCCGCCTTCCAGACTGAATCCACATCCTGGATCGTCGCGAAATCTGGTGATAGCACCGAGAACCTAGACCACAATAGTCCTGCAACGGGGCACGAACCGAACAGATGGTCGCACATCTCTTCCTTGTGGCATCCAAATGGGCACACAACGTCCACGTTAGGAATCCATTGTGCCCTCCTTGTCTTGGTCACCAAGCACTTTTGGTACAATAGCCATAAGAACATTTAACTTTGGGCGGTATCTTGGATAGCCAAATTTCTCTGAATTTGCCTGAGGTCGCACGTACTGGTTCTATCGATCTGTGCCACCACTTGTAAGCCAACTTAGTGGAGAACTCTGTGTGAACAAGGCCTCCGTAGGACCCTATCGGTTTTCTCGCTTCATCAAGCAACCTGCTCTATATCATCTCGCAGCATCTGTCCAACATAGGAGCCTCCCATTCTCGTAATCGACGCCGCAAACGGATGACCCAAGCGTGGTGGGCCCCACTCTAGAATTCGTTCACCATGCCCTCCCTTTGTTGCACAATCCTATGGATGGTGTAGAACAGCTTTAGGATCGAGTCCTCCCAGCACCACACATCATCCCAAAAACGAGCCCTCTGTCCATCTCCCATCTCCCACGAGATCGCGTCAGATAAGGCAACCCCATCCGCAAACAGGCCCTTAAAGAAATTAGTTGCTCTAGATGGAACAGCCGGTAAGTGCCCGAGAAGATTATGTAACGACTATGATTTTTCCTAGTTGTTTTTTGATTCTCGTGCATTGGGTCATATTCCTATAAAGTTTTGGAGGGCTTATATATATCAAATTTCAGAAGTTAAGGTACAGTTGGAATCATTATTCTGTTAGTTTTTCAACGCTTTTTACGGATCGTGAATCGGATAAGTATCGATCAAGTTATGAGCGAAATTGTGTTGAGAGGTCGGGCAGAGGAAATAGCGACGGCTCTAGTGACACCCGTCGGTATTGTGACGGATCTTGTAGGATCCGTCGGTTTTTGTGACGGATCCAACAGGAGCCGTCGATCTGGAAACGATTTCGAGCTTTAATATTTTCAGTTTTAGAAAGGTTTAATGTGTATTATTCATTGATATGATTGGGATACGGTTGGTTTTTCTTTCCCCACATGTATAAGTGTATGTATACCCTCTCTCTCTCTTTTCAATCCAAACCCTAAAGCCTAAAAGTCTCTCTTCCTCTCTCCATATTTCAGTGGGTGTGTAGGGATCCGAAAAGAGAATTGTTTGGTAAGTATCCTTCTTGGTTTTTCAAGGTGTTTTTTATTGATAATGATCCTCTTGGAAGCCCTTCATATGTAGTTCGGTTTTTGAAGTTTTTCAATGGAAAGATTTGGTTTTCTTCATGATTTATGAATAATATTGTATGATTTTAGGTCCTTACGAAATAACTATGAAATTATAATGTTTTTATGATGTTTTAAAAGTTTTAAATGATGCTATTAGTCCTCCCATGTGTGTTTTCGGATTTCATTAGATTCTTGAGTTTTTCATAGTTTTGATGTATTGCATACGATTTTCGGACCCTTATCTTATAGCCATGAAATCATGGTATTTTCAAGGTAATTTTCAAATATTTCATGTCAAAAGGAAGGGGATATGTATATATCATGTCTAGGGTTGTTTATTAAAGGTAGAAAGCATGTTTATAAATGTTTAAAGTCTTGTTTTGACCCTTATATGCATAGATCCAAACATATTCAATATTCATGTTCTTATAATTTTTGGAGTTTTTATCATAGATTCATGTTAGTTGTTTCTATATATATTAGATCTATGGTTTTCAAGGATTTTGGAATATGTTTTAATGGTTCCTTATGTAAGTTTTATAAATTCTTTAAGGTCTAAGGTTGAATATAAAAGAATATCATGCTAAGTATAATAATATGTTATCTCTTGCAGTTTTCAAAGGATTTTATAAAGTATATTCAGATCCTTGGATGTACCAAGTGTTTTAACGTTTTATCGATATTTTTACTGTTTCCATAAGCTAGGGTTTCAAATAGATTATTCTTATATACGATTTTTAATCTATCTCCTAATGTTTTGTATCGTTTACATATTACATATTGATTTTTATAATATGAATAGGTCTAAGTTTTTGGGAAGTTTTGAATAAGATTTAATTGACTTTATATATGTGTTTTTGCGAATCCTTAAAGACTAAGGTTTTTATTTGATCTCTTACAAACGAATGATCTTTGATAGATATTCCTTACTAATTTACATTATTTTACATGACCCATATATGTATGTAAATGATAAAAGGTATTTGGTTGTTTTAACAAAAAAATAAATAGAGTTTTTGGATTGGTTTTAATTGGATTTCTCGTACGCATGATTTGATTTTCAAGATGAGTCCCTTTATGTTTTACGCCGTTTTAATCGACTCGTGTATGCTTTTCAATGATGGAACGTGTTGGGATGTTTTATTTAAATTTAGGGTTTCGCTTTCTGTTTCAGGACGGCTCCATTGAGAGCCATCGGATATGCCGGTTCTGGCATGGACGGTCCCTATGGGAGCCGCCGGTGTGCCTCTGGACGACTCTACCAAGAGCCGTCGGTTTTCTATGAGTACAAGTGTGCCATCAAGTCCTGTACTGTTTGTGCATATTGTGACCTAGTCGTATTATTTCAGGTCTGGTTAGATTTCTATAGATTAGTTGCGGGTCGTTGGACCGGAGGTGAGTGGGTCTAGTCTCCTATGTAGTTTTTGAAGGATTTTATCAATGACTTTGAAATGCTATTTTATGTATAAACTCGAGCTTGTCATATTATATAGGCTGATGCCTCACTACATATTGTGTTGAAAATCTTATTATTTTGAAACTGTCGCATACATATTATTGAAATAAAAATATGGTTGATCATGCATGCATCGCATACGTCTAGGTGACATAGCCTAGGTGGCTCAGTCTAGGTGATTGTAGTTCAGAATGGACCCAAGTCTAGGTGACTTATGTCTAGGTGACATGTGTCTAGGTGACACGATTTCCTGTGTGAAATCCTTGCGGCTAGGTGCTGTAGATGGCTAGGTGCCATGGGATATGGGCATGCGTGTCCATTGCATTCATATGCATCATATGTTTTGACTGGATTTGAGGCATGCTTACTGAAGTGAGATTCTTATTAAGTTGGTTTATTGGAAAAATGTTGTATTTGCAAATATCATTTTATTGTATCTTCCAAATTGTTCTTACGATATCGTATTAAAGATTATTATTTTGAGATATACTGTATTATTGGGACCTAAAGGTCCATTCACTGAGCGTGTGGTTGCTCACCCCTCATTTTCCCAACCTTTCAGATTTCAAGGCTTAGATTGGTGGATCTCGTGTAGCTGCGAACGAGGTCGTGGGTGCGAGAACGTTAGACTTGCTTGGTCGAAGGACTTGATAAATTTCATTGGCATGTAGTTGGCCCATCTTCCTAGTAACCATGTTTATGTCAAGTTTTATAACTTTTCATGTATAAGTTATATCCAGACACATTGAGAGTATTGTTGAAATCTTGGATGTGTTAGTATCTTTGAAGAATGAAGTTTATTTTAGTATTACTTTAATATATCTCTGGACAAAAGGAAAATTTTAGAACTCCTGAGATTTCGAGGAATTAAGTTAACGCAACCGGATTTCACGCTTCAAAACGGGGCCGTGGGTTCTGGGGCGTTACAGATTACCACCGTATCTACCCTGAAGCAGCCGCAACCAAGGCTTCTCCTCTCTCTCGAGCCATCGCCAAAGACCATTTGAGTAACAATGCACAGTTCTAGTCCTCAATGTTCGTCACTCCCAGTCCTCCGAGTTGCTTTGAACAGTAGACTGTGCTCCATTTAACGAGCGCCAGTTTCCTCCTCTCCGAGTCCGCCCCTTGCCAGAGAAATCTTCTTCTAATCATATCGATTTGAGCGCCAATTACCTTGGGTAATCTAAAAACAAACAAGTAGAAAGACGGTAGGCTAGAAAGGACTGATTGAAGTAGAGTTAGACGTCCCCCCCAACTTAGGAAGCGTCCCTTCCAACCTGCTAACCGTTTCTCCATCCTTTCCACCATTGGTCGCCAGTCAACCTTTGAAAGCTTCCCATAAGTCAGTGGGAGACCCAGATATTTGCACGGGAGCTTCGTCACTTGACATCCGAAGATACCCGCCAAAGCGCCGGCCTCGCGTGGAGAAAGCTTTATTGGAATTAGCAAGCATTTTTTAGCATTAACCTTCAGCCTTGCAATCCATTCGAAGCATTTAAGCATGAAACGAAATCCTTGAATCGATTCCTCCTCCGCTTGACAAAGCAAAAGGGTATCATCGACAAATTGGGCATGCGATATAGGGTCTACCGACCCCCAACCCCCAAGTCCCCTTATCCACCCATCCCCAACGGCTGCTCGCAACATGCAGCTTAGGACATTTGCAATCAAGGTAAATAGGATGGGGGAGTGGGGGTCCCCCTGTCGCAAAGCCATGTTTATGTGGAAGTGACCGTGAAGCGCTCCATTAACGGTCACCGACCCAGTGGCTGAACCAATGCAATTGAAAATCATAGAGCTCCATCTGGCGAGAAAACCATGGAGTGCTAGCACCTCCTTGAGGAGATCCCAATGCACGCTATCGTAAGCTCTCGCAAAGTCGACCTCTAATTCAAGGAAAATGAAATATTGTAGCATTTTTGTTAATATGAAGCTCTTCAAAGCTATTAGTGTAAATGTCTTGTATTCAGTTTATAGAATACATTACAACGAGTGTAGGTGACTAACGAGGTACATGGCAATATAAATGTTGTTATAATATGGATTGAGTATAACAATGCTCAAGAAAGAGTGAATTGGGTATCAAATCCATAAAAGCCTGGTCTAAAGGTGCAGCAGGAGTGAGGTTCTGGGAATTAGCATCGAAACAACAATCAATGTGGGGCCAATGGATGAAAGTTCGATATCACTGTAAGGAAAATCATCTATGGATTGCAAGAGCTCGGTCTAGTAGCTCCTCCTCTTGGTCTCACATTGCCCAAGACTAGATATCTAATTTTTGAAGGAAAGACCATAAATTTATTGTTTGATCCATGGATCAAAGGAAGAGGGTTGCATCAAATCTTGGAGAGAGTTTCCTAAGATTGAGGGGCCCTGTAGGATGCTACAATGGATGCTTTCATCAGGGATGGACAATGGAGAAAACTCTTGAGGAATCCAGTGGATCTTGAATCAATCTGTGGTGAAATTCAGCAACTCGAAGTGGGTGGTAAGAGTGCTGACATTTTAATATGGCCAATGAGTTGTATGGGCCAAATGGGGCTAACTGATGCATGGAATTAATGCAGTTCCTGGAAGGGGGGAATTCAAATGGTCCAAGTGGATTTAGCACACAATTCAAACCCCCAAACACTGTCTTCGTGCCTAGCAAACCTTCCTGCCTACTCTAACTAGACTTCGCAACAAAGGTCTCTTCCAAGCCACCAACTTCTCTTTATGCTCTTCTGGTCAAGAGGATGTAGATCATCTATTTTTTGGATGTTCTTACTCTAGGTATATTTGGACCCTGCTCTTTAGGGACCTTCTTATTCAAACCTCTCTGCCAACGAGGCTTGAAGATATTTTGAACTGGTTGGCAGCCCAGAATTCTGACCCATTTAGAAAAGAGATTGCATATCTCATTGTCACCATGACATTTTTGGTATATATGGAGGGAAAAACTAAATTTTCATGAAGAGGCAGTTGCATAAATATTTTTTTGTTGAAAAGGATCAAGGACAGCATAAAGGAGAGGGCATTGTTCAGGACATTCAAGATCCTCATCGGTCCGAAGCCCTAAGAATAGTGGATGCATCTGGGCTGAACATCAAGGAAATCGAATCCACTACAATTGCAGCTGAATGGTTAGCCCCTAAGGATGGATGATCATCTCTTGCAGATGATCATGGAGGTTATGATGCTCTCATTCCAAACAATGATGGTGAATTCATAGCTGGTCTTACTGGTCGTCTTGACCTCCCTTCCATCAATCTCTTGGATCTCAATACAATTGAGCGTCGCCTACTTTTGGCACTCTCCAATACTACCACAAATATTTGGATCTAATCCAATTCTACCACTGCAATCGCTTGGGTGCATGAAAAGGGAAAACCCCATGGTCTGCCTTGCGAACTCTTCATCACATCACACAATACCTGCAACAATGGAATGACTGGAAGGCATCACATATCTATAGGAAAGGAAATTCCTTGGCGGATCTATTAGCAGCCCATTTAGGGGTGAAGTTGTTCTATCTTTAGGCTAACTATGGAATGAAATCAACAAAACCATTGAGAAAGATAGTCGTGGGACAGTTCACACTAGCATCACCTAATCGTCTAACTTAATAAAGCAAAACTGGGGAGAAACAGGGGTGGTTGGTGACCTATTTTTGGCTGTCATCTCATTTTGGTGTTGTCTTTTCTGTATTTTGTTCTATTTTTATGTAAAAAACTATGTATCTCTACAATTTTACATAATTATAGCAATATAAATATTTGATTATGCTCGAGAAAGAAGCGCGTTGATACATTCAATCCGTTCTGTAACCCATGTGCAATCTAGAGATGGTCTCCAAAACGTCTATGCATTTAACTAGTAGAGTAATTCTAGTATAGTATATATCCTCCTCGTATAGCGCATAAAAAATTAATTTCTTTTATCTTATTAAAAAGATATGTATTGATTTATTTAAGTATATATTATTTTTTTATAATAAAATATATTTTAACATACAAATATATATAATTTAAGAAAAAAAATCAAAAAACGGTTTAGGACTACTTGGTTGGGTGTAATAACATTTTCTAAGCGGAACCCAAGTTATACTCAGTGAGCCCATTTTGTGGCCGACCCACTTATTCATTAACGCACTAAAAAAAAAAAGACAACCCGCGAACAGAATTGACAGCGGACGCGCACACGCAAGCGATGGATCCGGTCAGCGGCCCCGACGTAGACGAAACCCTATCGACGGACCTCCAACGCACGCTCTCCCTCTCCGACCCTCTCACCACCCCTCCCCCCTCCCCCTCCCCCTCCCTCCCATCCCCCCTCGACGACTGCCTCGACGTCGACTCCCTCCAGGAGCTCGCCGTCAGGGGCTCATGGCGCTCCATCCTCGACAAGGTCTCCCGCGCTCGCAAGCTCTCCCTCCTCAAGACCCCTCACGAGCACCTCGTCTACCTCTCCTTCAACGTCCTCTCCCTCCTCAAGCTCCGCCGCTTCTCCGACGCCGCCTCCGACCTCTCCTCCCTCCTCTCCCCCTCCTCCCCGGACGCCGACCCCTTCGACGACCCCCGCTACCGGTACGAGACCTACCCCGACGTCTACCCCGGACGATCCGGATCGATGGTCCCCTTCGCGTTGCGTTGGATCCACGCCCTTCTCCCTCAACACCTCGGCCGGAGGTCCGAAACCCTAGATCGCTTGTACCTCCTCCTCGACCTCGTGCGGAGGAAGGCGTGGAAGAGGCGGGAGGTCTCCGTGCTGTCGTCGATCGTCGCGAACCACTTCGCTCACCGCGAATTCGACGTCTGCCTGGCCCTGATCGGAGATCTCCTTCGTCTCAGGTCGAGCGATCCGGTTCTCCTCTCCAGGCTCGGCTACGTCCAGACGCAGATGGGCGATCTGGAGGGGGCGCGCGACACGTTCGCGAGGGTCGAGGCTTTGTCGGCGGACGTGAATCTGGTGTCTCGGAACCGGGCGGTGATACGCGTGGTGGAGAAGGAGTTCACTGAGGCGGTGAGGGAGTACGAGGTGTGCGTGGAACGGGATCCGTCCGATGTGGTGGCGATCAATAACAAGGCGCTCTGTTTGATGTACTCGAGGGACCTGTCTGGGGCGATCAAGGTCTTGGAGGGGGCGCTGGAGCGGGTGCCCACCGAGGCGCTCAATGAGACGGTTGTGGTGAATCTTTGCAGCATGTATGAGCTCGCACATGTGAATCACTCGGATATCAAGAAGAGCCTCGGGAACTGGATCGCGAAGGTCGCACCGGATGATTTTGACTCTTCCTGCACTCGCTTATGAGGAAGGTATCATCCTCTTGTTCTTCTTCGTTCTTTGTTAATTCATTCTTCTTTTGTTCACTTGTTTTGGCGGATTTGAGTTCTAGTTCTGCAGCAGCATGCTGTTTGAGTTTGAGAGTGGACATTTTTAATTGGTTCATGACGTATATATATCCTTTGAGAATATTAATTCAACACTATTTATAATTGGTGGATTTTCTGTCTTCAAAGATTGGTAGATCACTTTTTTCATATAAACACGCATTCATGCCTAATTCGATTTTGTCACTTTTCTTGAGAACTGGTGGGAGCATCACAAGAATTTTATTAGCTCATCAAAGAAAACAAACTGAGAAAAACAGCGTTAATAGGTCCATGAAGGTTCCTCTCTTCTTTTACAACAGAGCTCTCCTCAATCCCAAAAGTTCTATTCCTATTAAAGAAGCAAAATTTAGGCTGTGTGTCTACCTTTCATTGGAACTCCTAAGAACTGTTTTGTCTAGCTTTCATTTCTACTGGACAGTTGGTTTTGCTTTGCCGAGGAAAATTCAGAAGAATATTGTGCAAATGCTTCGCCGGTTTCTTTGGGGGGTTCCAACCCTCCAGTCCAAACTCCATCTCTCTCATGCGGGCAGATTGGAACTCCAAAGAACTGTTCCGTCTAGCTTTCATTGCTACTGGACAGCTAGTTTTACTTTGCCGAGAAAAATCAGAAGAATATTGAACAAATGCTTCGCCGCCGGAATCCACCTTCTACCTCCACTTCTTGTCCCCCCTAGCCTCCCTAGCTGCCATCATTTGCAAGGGGAAATAGTTAAAACCTTTAAGATGGCCTGTCAAACTCTCTAGCCTGTGGCCTAAAATTCTGGATATTGAACTTGGTGGCATGGGTGATGATGCTATCATCTGCCCCCCTTGCTAGACAGGCTCTTTCACTACTCAAGCTGTTGGGTCGTCGTTAAGACAAACAAACCCCCATGTTCCTTGGAAGCGCTCGCTTGTCAGGGCTTCATTGTTGGATCGACTGGTTGGACTCCAATTGCCGAGCTCACCCGCTGAACCTTCTGATGCAGTGTGCCCTCACTACAAGGATGTGGTTCATTTGGATCGACCGCAACTCCCGCATCTTCAGGAAGCAAACCGAACACAAGACCAAGGTACTCCAAAAGATTCTTGCTCACATCAAGCTTCAATTCCTGTGTTCCACTATCAAGGTCATTCCCAATCTGCTTTTGGATCGCATCTCCAATCTCTTTTCTCTCCATTTTGCACCTTTAGTTGAAGCTCTCACTGAAGTTACCTGGACTCCACCTCCTCTAAATTGGTGCAAAGTGAATGCTGATGGTTCACTTGGCCCCGATGGAGCAGGGTTTGGCTTCCTTTTAGGGATTCAAACACCAACTTCATCATTGGGGTGGCAACAAGATGCGATCCTCATTCTAATAACATCCTTGAATTGAAAGCATTGTTGGATGGTCTTGATCAAGCTCTCTTGCTGGGATTCACTAATATCTTGTTGGAATCTGACTCTAAAATCGCCATCTCCTGGATCCTAGGCCATGGCAACCCTCCCTGGACTGCGACCTGCTTACTTAGATTCTTCAAGGCCAGTCTTGACAGAGCTAGCGAAGGCGAATTTCCCATATCCCACGGGAGGGAAACAAGCCAGCAGACCTATTGGCAGGCCTTCAACTTGAAATCAGGTCCTCTCCTATTTCCGATTACTCCATGCCCACTGAACTTAAAGAATTCCTTCAGCCAGATTCTTCAGGAAAGACTCATCTTAGATCGAAATGAAAGTGACTGCAGTAATTCATTTTTGTTACTTCTTTTGTAAACTTTTGCAATGTTTGATCTTTTCATCCTTTTTATTAATTCTCTCTTTTGCAATACAAATCTCAATTACTTTAAAAAACAAAATTGACGCTGTGTTCCCCATCCCCAAAGGCATTCTAGGATTGCATCCCACTTTACTTTTCTTCCCATGATGATAAGAGCAGATGTTCCAAAAAAAAGGGAAAAGTTGCATGGGGAAATAAGTACATAATTTATTTTTGGTACTTTTGAATATTATTCTAGCACACGCTCTTTTAAATCTCATTTACCCTTCTGTTCAGGGCACCGGTTTGATTAACCAAGAAAATGTATCGAGGGAGTACATTGGGGTGGTGTTACTTTGTTATTTTTTGGGGCTGTATCATTTTTTTTTATATTCTTTTCTGTGGGGAGTGTTGTTGTAGTTTAAATTTCAAAAGGACTAATTCAGATGTCTCTTTTTTTCAACTTAACAATAGCACATTTCACCTCTCCAGTCTCTGCTCTAGTTATCTGCAACTTGTTTGCAGATGAAATAGTATTTACTTAATTAAAATTATGCTTGAAAGTTGTCTAGTGCTCCCCTCTAACCTATTGTCCATCATCTAGTTAACTCGTCCAGATAAAACAGTAATGCAATATTTTATTTTCCTTAGTGTCTGAGTTGCATTTCAGAGGGTTAAGGGAGGTGGGAGTTTGTTTCTGAGGCTAAAGAGAAGATTCAAGAATGGAAATGTCTGTTTCGGATAACAGGGTAAATCAGATGGGATATACAAACCAAGGGAAAATCTGGTTGGTCGAACTCTTTCCATTGCTTGATCAGTGGAAGATGGGACTGGTAACTTCTGAAAAAGAAACGGAAATATGAAGAGCCAAATGTCCTCCAAAGGTCCAGGCCTTCATGTGGCTAATCTTCTTGGACAAAACCCTAAAGAAAAAAAAACAACACATTTCAGGATGGAAGGTATGGTATGTGTCTTCCACGAAATCTGGAGGGTTGAACATTTGATCATTTATTGGTCTGCTGCTCATTTGGTCGGGATGCATGGAGAAGGTTTAATTTGTTTAGGGAACAATGGTGCAGCTTGACTCAATCCATGTGGTATGGTTATTTTTTAACGAATTCAACATGAATAGGGACAGGAGCACCAAAGGGAAATTCATTCAGTTGATCTATTATGCTGTGTTGGAACCTTTGGATGGCAGGAATGAACAGATCTTTTTAGTGAAACAAATTTATATGGAGGACCCTTGGGATGGAATTTTGAACTGTTTAAAGGCTTGGGGTAAACATAATGTGGGGATGCATCATCATCTCACTAGTCAAGAATGATGGGAAACTTTTCATAGAATAGGCAATTTTTAATTAGTGTGTATCTTTCTTTTTCTCTATTATTTTGTTCATTTCGAATTTAGGAGATATCTTAGCTCCCCCAGTTTTTAATGTACCTTATTTATAAAATGGTTTCTCACTGTTTGCAAATTGTTAGCTGATCTGGCCTTTCTATGTTGGCCATTTTGATCTGCCTTTGGCAAGCAGGCTTTTTTTTTTTTTTTTTTTTTGTAGATAACAAGTGATTATCCAGTATAACTAGTCCATTCCAGCTGTTGTATTTGGAAATACGAAGTTGAACTGTTATCATTCCTCACGAAAATCTAGACCTACTTGCCAATTCTTAATCCTATGACTGCAGAATGTCTTCCATTTAAATGAAGCAATCAAAAGAATTCTTTTGATGTCCTTGTCAACCATTATACCGATATCTGAATAACTCTCTTCTTACTGTATTCGTTGATGAGGCCATATTGAATATAATTAATTATGTTAACAATCTTTTCACAATTTGAGTATTTTCATTCAGGAGAATGAGGAAGAACACTCATGTGAGCAGCTAATGTGCCTTTCTAGGATTATAAAATGACAGATTCTCAGTATGGATGGTGTATTGTAATGTTGAACTGTTTCTATTCATTGTAGTTATTATATGGTGGATAATTGCTGTAAAGATCTATGTCCTACTTAAGTGTGTGCTTGAGGAATCCAAATTGATTTATTATATATTCAGAAAAGCGAAACATGCAAATAAAATTAGTCTGTTATGGAAACATCATAATTTTTTTCTAAAAATAAAATTTAAATTTTTTAATCTTAACATCCCAAATTCACAGCAGATATGCAAATATGGAGGGTTAAACACTGTTCACTGAGTGAATTCCTTTTTAATGCAACCTATCAAGGGAATCATCTTATGATACAATTTTTTATAATTGAATGATAGGGTTGGTGAGATTTGTGATGATTCATCTTCATTTTTTTTTTTTGGCAGGCAGAAAAATTTCTCGTTTATTATGAATGACAAGGGGTACAACAATAGAAATTGATGTTAATTTTTCCATTACCACCTGCATGGCAGGCATTGTATGGACTTTTGAGACTAAATTGAAAATTACCCATCCTCGAATCATGGCACACCTCGATGTAGAGAGAATTGGCACCTGGTTAAACAGGATTGCATCAATTGGATCATTGTGAATTCTTCATTTTTTTTAATTTTTAATTTTAAACTTCTATGTTATCATATCTTTTATGTTACAATGATAGAAGTTGGTTTCTAGTCTGTGCATTGAAGGTGCAGTGTTATCTTTTATCTGATCAAGCCTGATTTTGTGCCACTGGAAGTCGTGGATTATACTGGTTGTTCTGATGCTCTTATTTGGGTTTGGAAGCTGCTCCATCTACTTAAGTATAAACAGGCCACTGCCTGTTATGTACGCATTTTTTTCTAGCTTGGCCTCCACAAACTGCTTCTGCCTGGAATGTGATTGGGATATTGTAAGTGGTGGTACATTTTGGTATATCAATGTCTCCTTAGTGGTTGTTTGTCTGCCTGGAATGTGATTGGGATATTGTAAGTGGTGGTAAATTTTGGTATATCAATGTCTCCTTAGTGGTTGTTTGTCTGCCTGGAATGTGATTGGGATATTGTAAGTGGTGGTACATTTTGGTATATCAATGTCTCCTTAGTGGTTGTTTGGGTCGTATTTGATCGGAGTTTCATAAGATGGAGGCAGTGTGCTCTTACACAAGTCAGCCATAAGAGGTCACTCAACAGAAGCTGGCATATAGTCCAGATTCTAAAGAGTCCCATCTCCACCCACAGCGTTGATTGGTTGTCCACCTCACAAGGCCGCTCCATATTATCAGAGTCCTTGCAAAGCAACTAACGGGTTTCATTGGGTTCAGATCACAGGAATGCGACCTCATATGTGCTGCAGCAGACGAGGAGGACCACAGCGATAGCCATTGATGGCAGTAGGTGCTCCAGAGCAGATCTGTCTGTTTATGCCACCATCACTTCCCCAAAACATCGATCGCACATTTGCCCAGATGCTGACCATTGGTCTTTAATTTAAGTTGCAAGATGTTAAAATTGCTTGCAATTTAGTTAAGGAGCAGCATATTTGATATGTTGGTCCCTTGATTTATAAGGTGATAACAGTTAATTTGACAGAGGGGTCCACTTCTTCTATTACTTGGAATATAGCCTAATTCTAGGGCGAGGTGAAATGGTTATATCACCTAATTCCAGCTTGGCATCCATATATCAGCTCATTCCATCAATCCAAACAGGTTTTTTTGACCTTATTTCAGCTTATTGCAGTCTATTCTAACACTAACACTCTATCCAACTAGGGTAGGTGTATGAGAAAACATAAAAGGAATGTTCATGAAGAATTTGTTAGGAGTGGTGGTGCAATAAAATGAGAGGGCATTAGAGGAGTCACCATCAAGCAGGATAGCCTAAGAGGCTGGGAAAGAGACTAAGCCCCGTTTGGATATGGAATAGTTCAGGGAATAAGTGAGAATAAAGTAAAATATTTATTTTTTGTTGTTTGGATGCGGGGAATACCCAGGGATAAAATATGTGAGAATAAATTTGTATAAAATAGTATATGGATTCTAACAAACATATGAAATTAAAGTTATTACATGTTATTCCACCTAAAAACATGTGGGTCTACTATTAAATCAACTGCCATCACATCTAAAATCACCTGTTAAATCAACTATCATTATTTTTTCACCTTTTATAAATCTTCATCTACACTTTATTCATATTTTACCTAAACAACAAAAAATTTATTATTACGTTTCCAAACGAGAATAATTCAAAACACAATCAAACACAAAATCATTTTATCCTTATTTATACTCACTTATGTCGGAATAACTATATACCCAAGAATAAACCCTATTTTGTATCCAAACGGGGATATTTAGAGAAGAAAATGAAAGTCTTGGGAGGATGGAATTGAAGCCTGTATAGAGGAGTGTTTTGGCCGAGCTGGGGGATCGGAACACATTGACGAGTTGGAGGTGAAGGAACTAGAATTGACATGATCTAGACTTAATAGGTCTATAACGATTTTACAATGAATTTTAGAATTGATCATAATTGATTTTAAGAATTGATCTTATTTTATGTGAAATTATTCAATTAATTAGATCAATTGAATTGTGATCTTGGAGAAATATATCCATCATAAAGGAGCATGCAATCACAATCAAGCACACCTACATGCATATTCATTGTATGGAATACGAATGAGAGTGAGACTGCAATGAGGATCTTATTCATTGTATGGAATACAAATGAGCACACCTACACTCAGTTTTTTTTTACAGTATAAAATACAGTTCTATATACCTCGTTAGAAATTCAGCGAATTATAAGCGTATACCTTGTTAGATGATGTATATACCTCGTTAAATTTTTTCTTACACTTACTTAAAATTAGTTATTCAACTTGAAAATGGACTGATATATATTTTCTATCTAAGTAAATACCTCATTAGATGATCTTTTATCATTTAAAAAAAAAAAATGAAAGCACGTGTGATCAGAATTTTTTACTATAAAAATGATCTAGTCTAACATTTTTCCCTAACATATCATTTTCCATGCTTAAGAGCATGTTTCATGAAAAGTTCACATAATAGCAGCGTGGCATGGTACGCGGCCACGCGGGTAGCGGACCCGGGCCGTGACATGCCGAACCGGTTTACACACCCAACCGATTCATGATTTCTTGTTGTCATTTTTGAAGATTTCTTTTGACCAAAGACGACAATCGTTTGGATCCCATGTTGAAGTGACCTTATCGGCGGCTTTAGCTGGAGCTCTCTCGCATCGCATCCAACCAAACACGCACGCACGTGTTCCTGAGATGGATCTCTCGCACACCTAACACTGCTGCCCCTCTCGCACATCCCCACCAAACCAAACTCCGCCCCCCCCCCCCCCACCCCACTTCGTCTTCCAACTTTCATTTCCTCCTTTTTTTTTTTTTTAGTATTTTAATTAATATCATTTGTTTATTTAATTTTTTTTGACCCATAGACAGACCTCACCAACCCCACCCAACAACCCCCACTTCCTTCAAAATGGTAACAACTCTCCATAAAGAATTCACTTTGATTCTTGCATCCACAATTCTTCCTCCTTTCACCATCACCACCACCTCAACAATCACAATGGAGGGATCTCTCTCTTCCATCTCCCTCCAATCCCGCTCTCCCCTCCCCCTCCTCAGTCCCGATACTCCCCACTCCCTCTCCTCCTCCTCCTCCTACAAGACCCTCTCCTTCAAGTCAGTACTAAAAAACCTCTCCTTTCCTTCTCACTCACTCTCTCTAGATTGATTCATTGATTGATTGATGTGTTTGTGTTGATTGTGCAGATTTTTGGCTAAGAGGGGCTCTCCCTCCTCCCGTCTCTCGTTGGTGGTGAGATCGGATGGCTCAAAAGAGATGGCGCCGGTGGACCCAACGGTGAGTCCGAGGGCCAACTCGCTCAAGCCGTCAAAGACGATGGTGATCACCGACCACGCGACCGCGCTCGTCCAGGCCGGCGTGCCCGTCATCCGTCTCGCTGCGGGGGAGCCGGATTTCGACACCCCCTCCGTCATAGCCGAGGTCTGTACAATCTGTTCTTTGAAAAGGGAAATTTTTAGATTTGCTGTCTTTGGTTGTTGATGGGTTTTGTTGGGTTGGGATCGGTTCAGGCGGGGATTAGTGCCATTCGAGATGGGTACACAAGATACACACCAAATGCGGGAACTTTGGAGCTGCGGAAAGCTATCTGCACCAAGCTTCAAGGTTCTTTGTCTTTCTCTGGGTTTTGCTTTACTTCTTCTTCTACTTCTTCTTCTTCTTGTATTGATCCTGTTTTTAGCTTTGGATTGCAGAGGAGAATGGATTGACATATACACCGGATCAGGTTGTGGTGAGCAATGGAGCCAAGCAGTGCTGTCTGCAGGCCGTGCTTGCGGTCTGTTCTCCAGGGGATGAGGTGAGTGATGCTTGTGGATTTCTATGGATTTGATTATTTTTTGGTATTTGGGGTTTGTAATTTTGGTGAGAATGTGTGCATTGGTTGTGGAATCATATTTCTTCATTCATCAATTTTGTTCGATTGCATGTTTCTACATTATTGACATAAACTAGAATCAAATCAATGCTTTCATATTGGGCAAGGTTTCAGAGTTTTGTGAGGGTGAGGGTGATTTTTTTTTCTTCCTAATACCCATCTTGAGCATCGGGTTATTTTGACAATGGAGAGGAATGCTAACATAGGGGATTTTTATTTAATGCGTGTATAAAGTGGTGTGTATGTTGTTCCAATTCCTTGAATTGCAATTGTCCTGCCTACGCAATGGCGCAGTGGTCAAGGACACCCTCCGCTATGTGGAGGACGTGGTTTCGACTTCCACGAGGAGGAAACAAAAGGGAAAAACAGCCACTAGGCTGTGTGTTCATGGGCTCTGCCCACTGTCTCATCTGGGTCTTTATTGGCCCAGGTCTATGTAGTGTCATCTAGTCCGGGCCTTATGTATCAAATAATAATAAAAAAAAATCCTTGAATTGCAATTCCATGCCTGAGATAAAATAAAATTGAACTAAAAAAACAGTATTGATTGGAGAATATATAAGCTTTGTAATCAAAGTTGTAAATTGGCCAGTGGCCAAGGTTTTTCAGAAAAATAGCATGAGTAGATGTTCCAATTATAAAACTTAAGGGTGTCGTTAAACTAAAGACACTTCTGTAGTCATTCCTGCATATGCCGCATCATGTTATCACCTAATGCTGAATATAAAATCATTTAATATAATATATAGTGTTCTTTGTCAGTTATACTATATTATGAAAATGTACTAGTTTTATGCACGTGGTACATCATTCTAGATTATATATATAAATAAAAAAATGATAATGATGTAAATATACATTTTAATGTAGAGTTAAAAAAACATATTCCAACTAAATCCTCGAGTTCATTATGAATTTTTAACTGGAAACAACATGCGACAATTAAAAAATGTGGAAAGTTTAAAATGAAAATATAAATTGGTTCATCTATTCATTAAGAATAATATTTATTTATTTTTTAAACATTTTTTAAAGATACGTTATTGTGCATTATAACCATATATGTTTTTTTTTTAAAAAAAATTTAAGGCCTTTGTGGATTCAATAAGACAGATTTGGTGAATATCTAACATTATCCTTTAAAAATATTGACATTGAAATTTTGAAGTGGATATGTAAATGATGTTTACAGTTTAAAAATGTGTATTTTTTTTCTATTTTTATCCTTAATTTAAAACCAAAATTCAATAAAAACCTTTGGTCATTATATAAAAATTTAAGGATAAAAATGACAACGAAATTTTTAAACCATCAAAATAACAAAAGCCTTACATAGTTGAAAAGCATACTTGGCTAGTAAGATATGCAGATTTACTTGAAAAATATTCAAATCACGTGGTCAGTGGAAGATCAAGTATAACATTTCCCAAACTTTTCTGAAATATGTTCTTGGAGCTGCTGTTTACTTTGTTGGTCCATGGATATTGTGATTTGCCTTCTTCATGTCATTAAAAACTGCTTTGCATGTTTTTCCCTGCTAAGTTTAACTTCATTATTCAGGTTATAATTCCAGCACCATATTATGTTAGCTATCCAGAAATGGCTAGGTTGGCTGATGCAACACCAGTGATTCTTCCCACACTCGTAACTGAAAATTTCCTTCCGAATCCAAAGGCTCTTGCTTCCATACTTAATGAGAAGTCCAGGCTGCTGATCCTTTGTTCCCCATCCAATCCCACTGGTTCTGTGTATCCAAAGGAATTGCTAGAAGAGATCGCTGCTATAGTAGCAAAGCATCCAAGGCTTCTGGTAAGCATTCTTGAAATGTAAAGTCACTTTTTCACTTATGGTGCAGAAGTAGTTATTTTAGGCTTTCCTTTTTTCTTTCTTTTGGCATTTAAATCTGGTAGTCTCTTGTGTTTTCCTACTCAGGTTTTGTCTGATGAGATCTATGAGCACATCATTTATTCTCCAGCAACTCACACAAGCTTCGCTTCTTTGCCTGGAATGTGGGAAAGGACTTTTACTGTAAATGGGTTCTCAAAGGTAATTTATTTGAGAATATTATTTAAACTAGGATTTAGTAAACACATAATATTATTTGATTTTGTTGAATTTTATCCAAAATAAGATGCACATTGTTTAAGAACTTGTAGATCAGATACTCCTGAGGAGACATTTTATTTCTCTTAAGTGTTAGATAAGAGAATGTGTAGGCTTTGTCTGTTTTGATCACAGTATCTATTTAATCATTTATGCAATGCATAGAAAAACTCATTTTATTTTTAACAATGTGAGATATTATTATGAATTTATGAGTTGTTCTATCACCATGTAAGTCAAGTCAGTACATTCAGTATCTGATGCATCTGTCAAAACATGTGCATATAGGCTTTTGCAATGACTGGTTGGCGACTTGGATACCTTGCTGGTCCCAAGCACTTTGTGTCAGCTTGCGGGAAGATACAGAGCCAGGTAATCATCCTTGATCTCTTGTTTTATCCCTAAATTATACAGATGGGTGGGCTTTTGCTATCTGCATGTTTGTCATGGTATAAAGTAATTTGGATACTGATTATTGCGCTGTGTGGTATAAATTGTGTGCCCTGTTGGACAATTACTATTATTCTCCGTTCTCATTTTTCTAGAATTTTAGCATACAGTTGCATGATAATTCATATCAATATTGCTAATGTATATCTCAGTTTTTATACAGCAAATTAACTTTCCTCCTTGCTACTTGCACCATAACCAATTCAAAAGACATCCTCCAATAAAGGGGAAGTATATTCTAAGGTGAATCAATGCATCAATAGATTACTTGTGCTTTTTAATAAGGATATGAACGTGGGTGCATGGAAAAGCTTGAAGTCTAAATTTTGGTTTATCTATGGGAGAAGATGCAAAATCATGTTCTCATGTTCCCGTCTGTTTGGGGTTTTGATTAAAGTGTGCTCTTTCAGCCCTCTACAACTGTACTGTAACCATGGAATATACTTAAAGTTATTGGTATGTTGATGCATATTTTCACTGTATTATGTTCAATTTTAATGTGAGATTGGTATGCCCACAAGTTTAAATCAGATCCTCACCAATTATTTGGTGGAGCCCAAGTTTAATATCAGACATACAATTTCAGTACTTTTACAAACAGTTGTGCCATTTCAGTCCACATCAGGTGCTAGCAGCATCTCACAGAAAGCAGGACTAGCAGCATTAGGCCTGGGCTATGCAGGAGGTGATGCTGTTGCCACAATGGTCAAAGCATTCCGGGAACGGCGTGACATTTTAGTTAAAGGCTTCAGAGAAATAGAAGGAGTCAAGATATCAGAGCCCCAGGTATGAATTTGCATTTTTTTTCCCCATAATTATAGCACTACATTACAAACATAAACACCCAATGAAGAATATTTTTATGGTAAATATCTGAACCTACTTGCAGGGGGCTTTTTATCTGTTTTTGGACTTCAGTGCTTATTACGGATCAGAGGCAGATGGATTCGGTATGATCAAAGACTCTGAAAGTCTTTGCAGGTTCCTATTGGAGAAGGCACAGGTAGTGGGGATGAATTCAGTAGGCATTGCTTGTTTTTTCCTCATTGAAGCGTCTGTTAATTTAGCATCAAAAGATCTTTATTTTTTATTTTTTTCTCACCAAATTTTGGCAGGTCGCACTCGTCCCTGGAGATGCATTTGGGGATGATAATTGCATCCGAATCTCTTATGCAGCATCTCTTTCAACATTGCAAGCTGCCCTGGAGAAGATTAAGCAAGCCCTGGCCTCAATCAGGCCCGCTGTTCCAGTCTAATAATGAATATAGGGAACCACAGAACATGTAAAATAGAATAGATATTTATTCAAGTTGCATCTTATGTATAATTTATGGTTCAAGGTTATTTGATCGAGAATAATCGTTCACATGGTTGTCAATGACAAGGCAAATCATTTCAGTAAAAAAAAAGAGAAACAATTATGAGGTGTATGACTATTCTTGGAATAAATAATCATTTCAGTAATAAGTGATTTTTTGTTTGGTTGTGTTTTTAGTTACAATAATGATTCTCAAGCCCTAACTTTTCAGATCTCATCACAGGTTCCATGATGTGGTAATAAGACATTACCTATTATACCCTTTAATTGATAACCACCTCTAAACAAGGAAAACAGTTTGATTTATTCCTAGGATTGTGGAGATTTCATTAATTACTGTATTTCTTCTTCCTTGCATTGTGTAAAATCATTAATTCCTATTTTATGTAGGTAACAGTAACCTAATAATTTACGATGAACATATTCGTAGCAGTCTCAAAATTTTAATCCCGAGAAGTTTGAAAAACTGATTTGTTCTTTATCGAATTAGATCTCCAACAATGTCTTACAGATCAGGTTTGTTAATTCTTTTTTTATCATTTTTTGATCTTATTGAATGAAAGTCATTTTTTATGATCAAATATTCAATCTATGTTACATTATTCAATTCAGAAAATGACTTTTTTTTTATGTTTTGATCACTATTTCACACTTTTTTTTTATATTTGTTTCGTTATGATTTCATAAATGTAACTTTTGATATTGTTACATTTAATTGTTAATGGTTCGTGTGATGTTTATATTAGACTCCCGAACTCGGATACTCATTTACACAATTTTGTTACATTTATAAATGTAACACTCTGAAATGTAACATTATCTCATGTTGTGCATTTCTTTTAACAATGCAAATAGAAATGACGTATAAATGTAACAGTGAAGTACATACTTTTGCAGGGGATTCTGATACATTTTCTTTGGAAGGCAGTGCACTAGAAATTGAAATAGATGATTTCAAAGAGTAAATGTAACTGTTTGACATTTAGGTAAATGTAATTATTTGTTCTATCTATGTAAATGTATCAGTTTTTATATAAATGTAACAAATCGTTGTGAGAGATGTAAACATTTAAAAAATGTATTTGTAACTACTAATATAAAATGTAACTGTTTCATATGTTAACTATATGTGTTTTTTATTTAAATTTGAATACAATAAATACCTAGAAAAAATGGGTCGTTTGAAGGATTTTGATGAAAACATTTTCGATAATTTTTGGTGTAATCTAGGTTCAATTATAATTTAGGTAATGATTTTAAAATTCAAAATTTGAAATATATAAATGGATTTTAAGATTCACGTAGAAGAGCCATAACCGAATAGAGAAAATGGGGGAATTTGGGTTACTGAGACAAATTTTTAATGAACGTCAAATTTGTATTTTGCCATTTTACCATTTTTTGAAAAAGTCAACAAACCAAACAAATCAATCAATCAAATGATGACACCTCATGGGGCTTGTGAGTGGGGCTTATATTGTGGGGCGTGGTATCATGACTCTTTTAGTTAATCTCGTTAGGAAATGTACAAATAAAGTTTTTCGTTGTTTGGTAAATTGTGAATAAAATGTGAATAAGATGTGAATACGGATTTATGAAAGATAAAAAAATCATTGGACTTATGGGCCAGTGATTTATAGGAGGTTGTAATAGGTTTGGTTTTTTGAGTGCTGCTACATTAAGTTTTATTCTCAGTTCAAAATACAGATCTTATATACCTCGTTACAGATTTAATTAAGCATATACTCGTTAGATGATATATATACCTAATTGAATTTTTTCTTACACTTGTTAAAAATGGGTTCATTCAATTTGAAATGGAGCGATATGCACTTTTTATCAAAGCATATACCTCATTAGATGATGTTTACTATTTAAAAAAAATAAAAACATGTGAGATATGAGTTTTATTGGTAAATGTGACTGAGTGTATTTTTTTCTTTTTTTTTTGTTTTTATTTTTTTGGGTGGGAAAGGTCCACAAAGGGCGTACATCATACAACTGGGCTCAAGGTCCATTGTAGCAGCCCACCAGCGCAAACTCCCCAAGGGGTGTTTTCAGTTAATCTCATTGGGAGACGTACAAATAAAGTTTTTTTGTTATTTAGTAAGTTGTGAATAAAATGTGAATAAGATGTGAATAATGATTTATAAAAGTTAAAAAAATAATTTGATTTATAGTGCAAAAGGTGATGATAGTTAATTTGATAACGAATCTTATTTATATCAGTGGAATAAATTGGGTAAAATAACACAAATAAATAAAATTAACAGCTTGTTTCCATCTATTCTGACATAGTTATACACATTTATTCGTTACAAACAAATAATTTTTTTTACTTATTCTCCCTAATTCCTTCCTATATTCTCCTTTTCTCCAACCCACACACTCCAATAGGGTTTCAATGTAAACAAGTTCTTGTTAATTTTTTTTTGTTCTCCTTTTCGTTATTGAATTAAAGTGCTTATTGAATTATGCTACTACAATATAAAGACCAGAAAATAAAGGAAAATTAAATCAGAACTCAAAACGCTCCAGTTACCTTTTTCATTTTTGATCTACAGTAAATTAACGCAACGTTTCAATAGATTTTGGATAATGTTAATGGCTGTCTTCTGTGTATCAATGCCCTTCCTACAAGTCCAAAACTTTCTTTGCGGCTACAAAGGGCCCCTTCATATGGATCCGAATTTGGATGATACCCATTCAATTACACAAAATATTTTCGTTATAGAAATCTGAGACACAATAAGACTTTCCAGATAGGTCAAAAAGAATTTACACACTACAGATGTTCTTAAAGCTGATAGAAATGACTGAACGACTGATGACTAGTCAATAAAGAGTGTTATCGAACACCCAAGGTTCATGCATGAAGAGCTCGCGTCCATTCATTTTTACAGTTCCCGAACTAAGATCCTCCGCCCGTTTCTGAGCTGCTTCTGCCCTCTTAGCAGATGCATCCACTTCCTGAATGAAAAATATACCTTGATTAGTGCTTAAAGAAAGGGAATTCTCATTGCCTAGCCATTAATAAGAAAAAAATGCACAGAAATGAGTAAAGAAATTGGATTCAATTCAGAGTAGTCATTTGAAGCTCTTTAAACAGATTGCGAAACATGGAACATCAATATCTTAAAAAGCAAAAGGGTTCCATCAGGCAGCATTTGAACTTGAATGTGTTTGTCCGTGGACTTAGCAAAACAACTTGAATGGGTGATGAAGTACAATCTAACAAATGACCAATACAGTTACTGAGCGTGGAAACACACACAAGTACGTATCTATAAACAGCTTGGAAAAAACACATGAAGTTTAACATTTGGATTTAATTGATTAAACAAATGGATGCAGTTTGCTGCCCACTGGACTGACCTTTTAGGTGTTTGCGTGAGTCAATTTAACAAAATGATCCCAAAACTACCCAAACATTCCTTGGGCATGGGTTTTGAATGCTAGAGTTACTTTCTTAGATATATCTTAATCATTGATGGATTCAATGGACCCACTCAAACAAAACCACAAAAGATCATTCGTGCATAGGGTGTGCAAGGTTCACACAATAGATCATTCGTGCACAGGGTGGTGCAAGGTTCACACAATACAACCCAGGAAATCCCTTACCTCAAATTGCCACATGCCTAGGTGTTTCACTCTTTATCAGTGAACCGTCAACTTTGGCAGGGCCATTTAGTTAAAATAAAATAGCTGGCTCATTCATAATAAGAGTTACACCATATTTACCTTGAGCAAGGTGCACAGTGAGAGTGAGTCAAGTCATAGAGGCTCACGACTCAGGCTGCCAACGGGTAGTCTTATGTGCCCCTATACTTCAATCCAAAAATCACATTTGGAAGTTTACTAATTCAGAATCCTCTAAAATACCCCTTCACTATAATATTGACGATCTCACAATAGTCTTAAATTACGAGATCATATGATGTCCATGAGGTGGGGAAATATCTCTACAAGTAACAAGTTGACTATCTTGGGGGCTACAAACATTATGAGATATATCCTACAATATCGAAGATAGATGCTCCACCCCCACCCCCACCCACCCAACCCCAACAAAAAAAATAAAAAGAAAAAAACAATAGGAGAAAGAGCATACCTTTTTAGATGTTATGCACTTGTTACATGAATGGCAAATGTCATGAATGTCTCATATCTGCACAGTGCATATGTTGACATACCTACAAATGGGGCTCCCACATCTATAAGGAAGGCCACACTTAATGGACAATCGTATACAGGATAAGGTAGACATATATGCACATATGAATTTTTTAAAATACTACTTATCTAAGAATTTTTCAATGGTGTCCTTTTAGAAACTTCCCCTTCAAATTTTTTTTTCTTCATACAAGTACTGGTAAAATGTGCCTAGTCCCAATTCTCCTTCTCACAGCTCAACAGATGGTCCTCATATGCTCCCATCTTCCATACAATAAGTCAGCACACTGAATTCACAGGTTTATGACAAAATGAATAGCATCTTGAATCTCATTTGTCCCATTCCTGTGCTAGAACAAGCATGTAGCTTTGCATGTCCTTTCAGTTGATATATTCATGCAGATATTCATTAAATTCTATGCATTTTTCTACGCTGATCAGAGAAGTCAAACATTGACAACAATTTGTTTGAGCAATGACATAACCATAAAATTTTGACACACCTTCAACTTCTTCATTTTAGTGCTTGTGAATCAGATAAACCATTTTCCACTGTATTTAACAATGGCAAGCTACGAGCTGTACATAATAAGGTGACTTATTGAAAAGGAAAACTGCAATACTACCATTTATATATCCTTCTACAAGTTATATCTTTAAATATAATACTTCTCATTGGAAAAATCTATAAAGCCAATCACTATCTAAAATCAAATGCACTATGAGCTCAGGTTGGCCCATGTTTGACTTGGCAGTTACACAATATAATGCCTTATATCCTCATAGATAGTTTGAAAAGGCAGATATATAATAGATTTTATCCAATTCCTTACATGAATGTCATTATTCAATGTTCATAACATAGTGTATCACAACCCAACGTTGACACAAAAGGTTAGGGCATCAAATGATGAAGAGCCCTTTTTCACAGAAATTAATTTCTAGTATATAATATTGTTTCCTAACAGGTCAGAAGTACTGCCTTTACTGGCTTTAAAATAGACATGCCCCTTTATCCACAAAGCCGACAGACTGATGTAGAACTGATGTCAAATGCTTATTTTCTTAGTAGACAAAAAGTGGAAAACTACATATTGGTAAACATTCTAAATGAAGCACATCCATTCTTACATTCCAAAACAGTACAGAAGATGACGACTCGAGACTCACTTTTTTTTGGTTCACATGGCATCATAATAAGAGGAGGGTGGTGTGCCATTCATCTCCACCTTCATTATCATTCTAACATGTCAGGCACACACTTTAGCACATTTGAAGTTATAAGGCATCTAGATATTCAACAGAGCACTATGGAGTTCTTACAATACAAATGTGTTAAACCATGGTGCACAAACTCAAGTTTGAAGTGAGCGAAGCCATACATGCACCACCATCACCAACATCTCAACTTGCTTTGCTCGTGATGAGGGAAAAACCTCCACGGAGCGTCAAGGAAGATGATGAGACCCTTCTATCATTAGGATTCATCCCACTTAATCGAAAATGCATGCAAATAAAATTTAGAGTTGTTTTGATGGTCTTTTTTGTTGTGTAACCATAGATTAATCCATGGATTTGAAAATAACTTTGTTACGATTAGATTGTTAGGAATATATTGAATTATTAGGTGGTTAATATATTCGTGTGTTAATATCTGGGACTAGGGTCGATGCATTGTAGGGGCGTCTTCATTGTCCTTTTCAGGGGTTTCCTTTGTTATACCTACATGATTTAGGTATTTCATATAGGGGTGGTAAACGAGCCGAGTTTTGACATGTTCAAGCTCGGCTCGTTTATAACTAGGCATGGCTAGAGCTCGAGCTTGACTTGGCTCAGGACCGAGCTTAATTTTGTATTCAAGTTTAGCTTGTTTGGCTTGTGAAAAGTTCTGTTGAAGATCAGCTAGGCTCGTTTGTAAAGAGAGCTCAAGTGCAAGCTTGAAATAAGGCTTGAAATGGGGCTCGTTTAGCTCTTGTTTAGCTAAAAAAAAGCTCTTTTAGCAACTAAAACATGTAGAAAACAAATAACATGTCAAAAATAGACAATCATATTTGAAAATCATCACTAAACAATCATATTCGAAACGAGCTTGATAGGCTCGTGGCTTGACTCAGGCTTGGCTTGTTTACAACAGAGCTTTAAAAATTATTCAAATCGGCTCATTTATCTAATCGAACGAGCCCGAACGAGCTCTAACCAAGCTGAGCCCGGAGCGGCTCAGCTCGTTTACCACCCCTAATTTCATACATTTTAGGTAGAGTCCTCCTCTATTTATGATGTATGTACATGCTTGCCACGTAGGGTTTTGTTGATGTACTTTTCTTCGGGTTTTCACCCTCCTAATTAATATACGGAAGCCCACCATTTCAATAAAAAAAAAATATATATTCGTGTGCTGAGATGGTTCATATTTAGATTAGATATTAACCAACCTCAACAGAATTAAATGTCTATAAAGAGGTCGTACTAGAGCTGTAAAAGTCATTAACCAATAAACTCATCACTCAAAAAATTTCATTCATGTTTATTGGTTAATACTAACTAAAAAGAGGACGATTTCATATGGAGATCAACATAAATTTCATCAAAACCCACATAAATTTATTCATCTAAACCCAACCCAAACCATCAACACCCCCTCCCCCCTCAATATTTGATTAGACTTTCAATATTTGACCTTAAAATAACAGCAGATATCCATATTTGGAGACAAGTACTTCAAAAAACGTACAATTAAAGATCAACCAATATTCAAAATGCAAACCAAAATTGAACTAGAAGGATTTTGAAAACAAATTTTTATTCTGAGAAGATATAAAAAGGGGAAAGCATGGAAAGAGCGAGACCTTCTGACGCTTCCACGCTAGAAACTGGGCTGGGGAGATGGGCCTTTTACTCTCCTGGAGCCCACCTTCCTCGTTCTCCAGCATCCGTTGCTGCTGCTCTTCTTCCGCACCCATTAGGGGGAGATTTTTTCTTCAAAGTCTGAATTCCTAATTTTGAAAGTATTCGTGTATCCCTTTTTTAGAGGGGTCATAGACTCATACCTCACCCTAAATGACATATGTACCCTTATCCCCGTGTGACGTGAGAAATAAGTCTAAAATGAAAAAGAATATAGGATAATAATAAAAAAAGAGTTATTTGTTTTGACAGAATAGATTTGAATATTATATCTGGATAAGCTATGATAAGGTCTGATAACTATTCTAAGGAAATATTGGAATTTACTTATCAGGCCTTATCTATGCCAATGGATAAAAATAACTTTCTCTATCATTTTAAAAAATTTATTTTACCTAAGAGTCTCACATAGATTTTAAAAACTGTCACATTTATCAAATCAATCATATTTTTCTCACACTATTCCCAAGGGTATAGTTGTTATTTAAAAAATTATAAACTTTTATTTATCTCTTATCAACTATTTATCAGCACTTAATCCAAGATGAACCAAACAAAAAAATAAATAAATCATTTTTACGTTTTCTAATGAGAATAACAGAAAATGTAACAAAACAAAAAATTGCTTATTCAGCCTGAATTGTTATCTATCATAATATAGCTATCAAGAGCGAATAACCCAATGTCACACCCCATACGAGGGATTATTCATTTCACGAACCATGTCTAAATATTTGTGGATAATTTTGAGTTTTCAAGAGATTTTTATCCCTATCAACATGAACTATTATGGAATAAATAACTATTTTAATATAAATAAAAATATAACTATTTTTTTGTATTTTTAATTTTAATGAAGGTTTTTATTACTTCACTAGTAATAAATAAATTGTGGATAAATGATGAATAAGAATATATAAAATATGATAAAATGATTTTACATGTAGACACCTGATTTCTAAAAAATGATGATAAATGATTTAACATGTGGATCCCATTATACCAGTAAAATAAATCATTGGAATAACACAATTTCATGGGATCTGTAAGACCAAAACTAAGTTATAATTACCTATTTTAATATATTTATTTCTTTATATTCGTTGCAAACAAACATGTTTTTGGAAGAATTATCGCTTCCTATTCTGACCTTACTCTGCTACCTAAAAAGGGGCTTCAATTTTTTTGGGTGTTGCTCCCCCACCTTCTAACAAGATCAAGTTAATATATATAATTTAAAAAATGAAAAAATATTTACTCTATCCATTCAAATATATACTTTATCTTTTTTTACATATAAATTATGCATATCAGATGATCTTAAAATTTCAAAATATGTTATAAACAAAAAATAGGGCGACTGTCTTTTATTTTTGAGTATTGGAATTGGACTTACATGGAAACTGTAATCGGATGGATTACTGATTATAGTAATTGGGTAGACCACAAACACTTACTTGAATACAAATCAACCCTGGTTTTCTATTCTATTCAAAATGGAACAGGTGATATGGATAAATTTGAGAATTGTAGAACAAATTCAGCTAACATTGGCTTGCAATTACAAAACAAGGAAAGTGCTAGGACAGTTTTTTTTTTTGACAATCACTTTTACTGTCCCCCACATATTTTGAATTTTATCGAAAGTATATATATACTTGTCCAATGAATTTTTTCTAAACAAATAAATTACACACTCCGAATGAATTGAATGCAATGAGGAAGTATCACCACCCACAAATAAAAATGCTGAGTGAATTAACAAAGTAACACTAAACACCCTTTATTCCCTCTCAACTTATGCTCATATTACAATGCTTTTGTTGGAGTTAGAATAGGATAAAAGGAGGATGCAAACATAATAGAAAAAGTCTTCTCCAGTACATCCCAAACATTCTCTACTACATTATAAAGATAAGCAGAATATGTTAAATGAGGTCCCATCACTAGCACATAGAGAATTCCTTTTTGGACTCAAGGCAAGCATCCACAGCTTCACCAACAGTGAAGAATATCTTCGCTTTTCCTATCTTGTCGATGAACTTTGATAGCTTAACCTTTTGGATCACTTGCCATCCGGGGTTTGCGAACATCAGCTACGAAACAGAGTTGTGTTCTTTATCTAATGCTTTAGAGCAAACATTTAGTTGGTGGTCTATAGGACCTAAATATGATTTACCTGAAGACCATGAGAAACCAGCTTCTTGTGTATGTCTTCCAATGCAGCGATCCCTGACGTGTCGAGGTTCACTACATCTGCAATGCAAAAATTTAATGCAATGTAATACATAACTACAAAGCCTACTTGCATTGGATGAAACTCACTCGACATATCAATGATCACAAATTGGACTTTCTGCCCCGCCTCGTCTGAATTTTCCGATGTATGATCTTCCACTGCCCAGCTCAAGATTCTGAAACAATACCCACAGTATAAGTCATGTAGATATTTTTTTTTTCTGATTCAAAGGAATTCTACGGCATTCTTGTTACCTGTCTCTGACAAAATTGGCATTGATGAAGGAGAGGAACGACGAGTCGATGCGTGCTATCAGAAAGCCTGGTGTCTTCACTGCGACGGGGTACTGACTCACACTGCAGAAAATATCAGTCCCTTGGATTCTTCCGAGCATTTGTATGCGAGGACGAAGCAGGTTTAGTATGATATTCGCAAATGAAATGGTCACCTGAAGCATTGTTTGGTATGTCAGATTTCTTAGTATCTTTTCATTTCATCATTAGATATGTGTGAATGCCTAAGTTGAAAATACTCACAGCAGCTAAAAGGCCAATCTCAAATGAACAAAACAAGACCCCAAAAAACGCGCCAATGCAAGCAAAGAAGTCTTGTTTGTCGACTTTCCATATCTTATATGCTTCTCCAATATCTATTAAACCAGGTAGAGCTGACAGGATAATCGAAGCGAGGATCGTAGTTGGTGTATAATACAAGAGCCTAGTTAGAAATTGTAAGGTCACGAATACTGTAATGGCCATTATGATATTAGAGACCGCCGTTTTGCACCCAGCACTGAAATTCACGGCAGAGCGGGAGAACGAACCTGCGAATGGATCAAACAGAAAATGAATTACATGTGAAGAATACAATGATGGGTTAGAGTCATTTCACTAATTGTGCTCACCAGTTGAAACATAACAAGATGTCAGTGACCCTGTAATGTTCATCAAACCCATGGCAGTCATCTCTTTGTTCCCATCGATGTGGTATCCTTTTGCAGAAGCAAATGATCGGCCAACTGCCACAGCTTCCTAGAAACGATAAAGGTGTGTTTATCCACAATCACATGAGAAAAATGAGGGAAAATGAAAGAATGTTGGTCAAAAGGAAAGTGATGGAAAATAAAAGGTTTTCCTTTTGACCGATTTATATGTTGTTTATGCATGTAATGGAAAATGACAGAAAATAAAAATGTATTGTCTATGTTTTCAAGATAGTGATACAAAATGAAAAAAATATATATTTTGACAATTAATTTAAATATAATATAAAAGTAACATTAAATTACTTGTCAAATATTTTTTAATAAAATAATATATGCTACATTGCTACTGACTAAAAAAACTGAGAATAAAAAATGTCAGATGTTTTTTTTTGACAATCAAATCTAGTCGACATGATTTCTTTCTATATCTAAAATCAAATAGTTATTATTATCTTGAAAAAAAATTCACTTTATAGTGTACTTTTGAGATTTCAAGCTATAAGGGTTTTAATTTTTTGAAATCTACCACAAATTTAAGAGTTATCTCTCGAAACCACTTTTTTTAATTGAAATCTTAAGATTTTCAAAAGATTAAGGGTTTTCATTTTTTTTAGATGCTTTTTTCTTTTTTAACAAAATCTGGAAATCATCTTACTCCAAAAGAATAATAATAAAAAAAACTCTTATTGGGGGTAGGTAGAAAAAACATATTTTGATTGTTTTAGATCTTTGACCCAGCACTGAAATGAATTGAAAAAGGTCTCAATCTATGACCTCAAATAAACCACAAAAATGGATATAAGATCTCAATCTGGGTTAAGCAAAAAAATAAAAAATAAAAAAATAAAACAGATCTATTCAACAAATAAAAAAATCTATATCCATTCAATATATCAAATCAGATTAAATAAAAAAAAATAAGCAAGAATAAGAGAGAGAGATCTTATATGAATGTTTTATTAGATTGTTCTTGTTGGTGTGGAGAGAAAATCACATAATCTCTTACTTTTCCCCACTTTCCCTCATCCAGGGAGGGGAAATTTTTTTTCCCCCAATCCTAATAAGACAAAATAACAAAGGGAAAGTGGAGGAAAAATTTTTCCTTATGTTTGTGTGGCACAAACATCAAGTTTTTAAATGTTTAAGGAAAATTTTTTACTTTCCCTCATTTTTTCTCACTTTTCCAGAGACACAAACACACCCTAAGTTTGATTTGATCTAAATCCAATCTTATATATAAAGAGGTGTTGGTTAGTGAACGACTAGTGAACAACGAACCGTAAGAGCTACAATTGCTGCGATTAAACCGATCTTGGCAGCTTCACCAACGTGCGATCCATTGAACTCTAACTGGTTGGCTGAGCTAGGATTCAAGCCGCCTTTAATGTACTGTATTGTCTTGACGCCATGATTGTCTGCTCTTGTCAGGAAGACCATCAAAGTTGATAGAACAACAGAGAGCAGAGGAGCAATGGCTGGCAACCAGAAGAGCTTTTTGTTCCTTCTACCCTGAAAACACAATTGATATATACAAAGTTTTAACTATCAAACTTGTGCTTATCAGTTAGTATACTAAATTTTCATGTGTTCAGATTTACATACCAAGAACCTGGCGATCAAGATGAAGATTAGGAACAAACATCCGATGAGGAAATTATATGGATGCCACTAGTAACAATGACAAAAAAAAGGATATGTAACTGAATTAGTATAAAACAAAATTCTATAAAGAACAAATCGATCTTGTTATTATTCAAAATTCTTCACAGAGAAGTGAGTGGCTTACAGGTTGATGAACAGCAACCCAAACAGCTCTCACTACTGAAACGACATCAGTTTTATTTGTGAAGTGAGTGATTCCAAGCAATCCCTTCAACTGCTGAAGTCCTATTACAATGGCTGCACCCCCCATGAATCCAACAATGGCAGCATGTGAAAGGAAATCCACTAGGAATCCCAACCTGCAAAGGAAACATTTTAAGGCACTGATGACTGATAAAAACCATCACAAGTAGACTATGAAACTCACCTAAAAATTCCAAATGCGGCCTGAAAGACCCCTGCGAAGAAGGTCGCGGTGAAGACCATCTTTCTGTAGGAAGTGGGATCAACTGAAGGGTCTGTTGATTTCTGAATCATGGATGATAGGAGCAGAGAAATCACCGCGACAGGACCAATAGCTATTTCTCTTGAGCTCCCCATCACAGCATAAATCAGAGGTGGAACAACACTTGTATCTAGTCGACCAGACGAGATAACAAAACTATCAGTATATGTGTTAGGAAGTCGAACAAAAGAAACTTTTAGTGACCATATTGAATCGAAAAACTTACAAAGGCCATACTGAGGATCAAGGCGTGCCAAACCAGCATACCCAATGCTCTGCAGGAATTCAAAAAGCAACAATGTCATGCAAAAGTAAAAGATACAAAGGAACTATACATGATAAGAGTGATGGATCTTATCTACACCTGTGGAATGCTAAGGCTTGCTAGAGTAAGACCTGCCATCAGATCACTCTTGAACATTCTCAAATTATAGTTCCGCCCCCATTGGAGGATTGGAAATAGACCATTCAAGAAGACCATAACATGACTCCAGATGGACCGGCTTTTGGATGGGAGAGCGACCTCTCTTATCGAACTGATGAACTCGCACCATAATGTAGGCGGCTCTGGAGGATTCAGCACCCATTGGACTGTCTCAGAGTGGTTTTTTTCTTTCACCCCAAGCTCTTCGACATGCTCAGACTCATTCTCAGACGGAGCCATGTTTTCTTTGAAGTGTTTGGGAGAACTCATTGAGCTCTCGCTGAAATAGTTGGAGGGCAAGATTCCGCTCCTCAATGAAAATGGACCATCAACAGATGCTTCAGAAAAAAGTTCCTTTGCATGGTTGAGAGTTCAAATCTTGAAGATTTTTGTCTGAATTATATCTGAAGAATTCAGAGGCCATGAAAGAGAGGAGAGGTGTCAGAATTCCACAGACTTGTGAGTGCAACTACTTGTGAAGGGTTGGTTGTGTATTTGTAAGGCAATGGGACCATATTCCTTTTTAGTGATTGATTGGATCGTCATGGGTAGTAATGGTGAACATGTGTAGAGGTTATTTTATACTTGACTAGTTGACCACTGTTATGCCAAACTGGAACAGTCAATTCCATTATATTCAGAGTCCACCAACACAATAGATCTTCTTTCTTTCCTTTTTTTTATTTCCCCAATCAGGCACTTTATACTTCTCATTTATGTGAGCATATGAATGTGTGCCATATTATGGCTATATTCATTCTTTCTTTTAAAGTGCAACTTTTAGTTCACTTTTTGTCATTCTGAGCTATCACAAAGAAAAGGTGAACTAGGCATATGAAAAACCATAGGTACATTTTTTCCCATGTTAGCAAATAGAATCTGCTGGAAAGAGTAGTGCCAGTGGTTATTAATGTAAGGAGACCATGTCATTATTTTTTTCAACTATGAATGGAGCACATTTTTTTTCTAATTTTTACCCACAAAAACATCGCAATCATGATCGTCCACGAATCGGAACAGTGCCTTAGTTTGAACAACAGGTGAACATGCTATACTTAATGACATTAATCACCACTAATCGACTGAACTGCCTCTTGGTGTTGGTTGATACAGGTACTCCTTTTTGTTAAGGGGTCCTGAGTTTAAGTGTGATGGGACAATATTTAACCAAGAAAAAGAATTTACCACGAAAAGAAACACAAGCAATCATCACAGAAGTTGATGAAGAAGTGGTTTTGGTCACAAACTGAGAATCCTAATCCATCTTCCATTGTTCATTCACTACATAAAATTTATGTTACACTAAAATCTTCACCTTCAATAGTAATAGTGTTATATACATCATTGAACTTTGATTAGTCAGGAATTATTTTAAGTAGTGGTTATTGCACTTAAAGGGAAGTGTTTCTGGGTGGAAGGACCATTGATGAAGTTAATGCAAGGTGATGGTCCCAATTCGGATATTGCGCCCTATGGTAGCCTTCCAATCACTACTGCATTACTTAAAAAAACATCACCTCACTTTCAAGATGTTGAGTTTAAGCACTTGGAACTATGGTTATTCCTTTCAGCAATCACTCTATTAATCATTGCTAAATTTACCTATAGAGTGATCCAAATCTCCCGTTATTTGGGTCAAGATAGCATTCCTTATGATATTGTTTGCTTGATTTCATAAATATCCCAACGTGTTTATCTTCTTTTATTATTATTATCATCTGTTCATTGTGTGCATGATGTTTTCTTCCATAATAATATCATCTAATCTTTGATTAAGAAATAGAAAGAGCCAAGTCAATCTGACCTTGAGTGATGTGCAATATCAATGGGACACACCATTTGTCCATCCATGTTGGGGAGGGGAAGAACAATGGCTAATTATTGGTGGTCCTCAGTCACTGAATGCTAGTCTTACTCACTGAATGCTAGTGAATGTCTTCACTTGGGGTGGCATCATTTAAAGTAATATTTTTTTTGTTTTTTTTTTTTTGGGGTAACAATTTTGGGTGTGCAATGCGAGAATGTGTGTCATCAAAACATTTTTAACTACTGAGTTTTTGTGGGATCCAATGATATGGTTCTTTCAAATTTATGCACATGTGATGGCACCCAACGTAATTTATGCGCATGTGATGGCACCCAGCGTAAGTTAGTGCAGCCTTACTTTCAAACGATGGACAACATGTGGGCAGCGGGGAAAGCGGTGGGACGTGAAGTGGACAATAGAATAACCGTGACCATCTCACAATTGATCATACCGGCAAGGTCATTGACGATATGGCGCACTAGAAATGAGTTCATCTTCGGAGGAGTACAAATTTATCAAGAGAACATGCTCAACATGTTTCATGGACCCGTGTGGGATTGGGGACGCTTCATCACAAACGCCAAAGAGATCTACTTCACAAATGGCCGGATAAAGATTGTGGAGTGAGTTTGGGCGAGAGTCATCCCTCAGTTAGGTACCTCTTCTAACCGGGGAAGGATGTGCGAAGTTATCTTTTCTTATTGTCTTTCATTTACGTTGTTTAAATCTTTATTCTCCCTCCTTTCAGAGTTTGTAATTCGAATTCAGAAATGGAATCAGGTAGCAAATATCTACCTTTCGTTAAAAAAAAAGTTAGTTGAAGAAGAATGTATGGAGTTATGTAATTGTGTATGGTTTGTTGAGTGATGCCGTATTACTCTCGTTGTGACCTGTGAGCTCCTCTTTTGAGCCAATTATTAACCCAATTTTGCTTCACCAAATCATTTTAAGATAATATGTTGTAAATTGGTATTTTAAAATTTTAGATTTTGATTATAGATTTTAATTTTTATGTGTCCAATGTTATATATATATATATAAACAACTTTCATAATAAAAAATCAGTAAGAGAGTTTATGAAAAAACTATTTGAGAGCAGTTTTTAATTTTTGGAATGAGTTCCAAATGAGACCAAAATTAAAGTGTAAATAAAATAAGTTAGGGGAGTTATATACCCACCCCATACAATTAGAAAACCACCCCGTGATTAATCGTTTTTATGCACTCGAAACCAAAGGAAAACCACCCCTACCGATCACACCCCATTTTGAACTAAGCCCACCCCCTGTACCGTTCGACAAACGTAGTGTCGATCAATTCTACATACATCGACACTTCTAATGTCGAACTGAAGGGTTACACAAACATTTTTTTGTTATAATATCGACACATGTATTGTCGATATGTGTTAAATATGTCGCCAAACGGAATGTCGATACTAGCAGATTATTGAAAAATAAAAAAATAAATATCGGTCAACATATAAGATGTCGAGAAAAATGATAATGGTCAACAATGATAGTGTCGATACCAACAGATAATTGCAAGTTACTTCTTATGGATATGCTTGAACTTCAACATCTCGAGAACTCGATGTCATGTCCTTAGAATAATTTTTTCGATTGAAAGTTGTAGATCGAATACGTTCCTTGAGAGTCATACTACACTGTATAAGTAAATACTTAATCATATACAAGAAATTAAGAGTTATATACACACAAAATAAAAGAGTTATGCTTTTTAAACTAACATCAATCACATATTTGAATAAAAATCCTTGTTAGTTTATATTGCCAGCCTGGTTTGAATATAGATAAAAAATAATTTATATCAAACTAATAATTAGGAAATGAATCAAAATTATTGATCAACGAGGATTTCGAAGGATAAAATATAACACAAAAAAAAAAGAAGAAGATGTTAGTTTGAAAAGCATAACTCTTTTTATTTTTCAATAATCTGCTAGTATCGACACTCCGCTTGGCAACATATTTAACACATATCGACAATACATGTGCCGATATTATAACAAAAAAAAAATATTTGTGTAACCCTTCAGTTCGACACAAGAAGTGTCGACGTATGTAGCATCGGTCGACACTACATTTGTCGAACAGTATAGAGAGTGGGCTTGGTTCAAAATGGGGTGTGGTCGGTAGGGGTGGTTTTACGTAATAGCATTTAGTCGGGGTGGTTTTATAGGTTCTAAAAAATTGGATGGGTGGCTTTCCAATTGGGGTGGCTTTCCACTAAACAGGGGTTTAAATAACCGTCCCCAATAAGTTATCCTTATTTCAGCTATCCGATTAGGCTAGATATAATGTGTTCGGATTTTATGTGTGAAACACAAAGGATTTATGTAACACCCAACTAGAAAATGTCACGTAAATACTAAACAATCACATCGATACAAAATATCCTACTTTGTTTGATATTTACAAGAAAATGCTCATGCATAACTTAAAGCAAAAATATCCTTACTTTGTTTGATATTTATTGGGTGCCACAAGAGACTTTCATATAGAGGATCGAATATATATATTGGATGATCACCATCAGATTTAAATCTAAATTAATCCAAAATAATTTGTATACTTCTCTAGTTATTTCAGTGCCTTCACTATCATAAGACAAATTGAATGACTGAGAAAATTGATGGGGTTTGTATGATCTTACCCATACTTAAAAAATCTTATTGAAAAAGAAGCAAATAAATAAATAAATAAATAAATGAAAATATAATGTATATAAAGATCAGATACATTTGGAATATAATTGAATTTTAAATAAAAACAAACATTGTTTAAAAACACAAATAAAACATGAAGTATAATGCATATACAGTTCAAACATATTTTGAATATAATCGAATTTCAAGGAAAAATAAACATTGTTTAAAAACACAAATAAAACATCAAGTATAGTACATATAAATTTTAAATAGATTTGAAATGTAACTAAACTTCAATGAAAACATAAATTGTATAAAAAGAAAAAAAGAAAAAATTCAAAAATATAATGCATGTAATGTTCAGATATATTTAAAAAAAATGAATATGATGTAACTGACTTTCAAAACAACACACAAAAATACTGTTCAAAATCACACTAAAAATAGATAGTATAATACATATAAAATTAAGATACATTTGAAAATGTATCTTGGTTGAATTATATAACTTTAAACTTGTTTGAATTACACAATGTATTTGAAATGTAACTTGATTTTTGTAATGTATCTAAATTTCTATTAACAGTGAGTTATAAAAGTAAACCTAATACTTGAAAATGTCAAATAGTTTTTCAGATACATTTGAAAATGTATCTGACTTTTAAAAATAAATATTGTCTAAACAATATAACTGGATTACTTCATTGAATCACTTCTTCTACATAATAACAGAACAATGAAACAGAATTCAATGAATATGTGTTGATTATTGTGTCTATGAAGACATACCAAAATATATCTAACATAACAAATTAATCATCCATTAACTTACATTAATAGAATCACCAAAAGACAATAAAAAAAAATAAAAAACAAGATGCATGTATTATTCAGATACATTTGAAATATATTTAAATTCAAAATAAAAAACTGGTTGCATGAATTTAAATAAATTGAATAATGCTTATAAAAAATTAAACATGCTTAAAAACAAAAAGTAATGCAAAATTATAAACATCTATATCATCATAAAAGAATATACATGCTTAACAAAAAAATAATACTGAATTGATTCAATACTTAAAAAAAGATTATACATGTAAGATAAATGAGATTCATATTAGTATTACTATCTGTATAATTAAAATTAGAAAATCGCAAAGAACCAAACCTCAAACGATTGTCATTGATGAAACCACAAACAAATAACTCGGATCTAAAAACAAAAATAAAATTCCGAGCAAAAAATTTGCTGTTTTTTGTTTAATTTAATAAAAGATCGATTGAGAAGTATGAATGGGTTGCAGTTTCGTGTTATATATTTGTAAACATTGAATTGCATTGTTTTATTTTTTAAAAAATATTGCATGAATTCTTACTATATTTCAACTTTGCCATACATAAGCTTGTCCGCTTGGGGGGCGGGTTCCATTTAGTGCTTCGATATCCACACCCCGAGTTACAAGAAACCCACCCCTTTTAATTTTTTTTTTTTTATGTACTGTAGCAGTAAACAGAAACCCACCTCGAAGTCGGCGTTCTCTCTGGCGACGGTGGTGAATGATGGTCACCAGAGGTTCCAGCGAGTGGACCAACCCATGTCGGCATTCCTTCTAGCGACAATGTTGAAGTGTGGTCGCCCAAAGGTCCGGCAAACTAAAGTAAGAGAAAATGAATTCACATTTTTACAAGTTTCAAACCAAATAGACAAATTTTACATTTAAACACATATAACTGACAGTCATAGTAGCATTTAAAATACATCAAAATATGACGTTCGCATTCCATAACCAACCATTCACGTGACTACACAACAAAATACATGTTCAAATTCCATAACCATTCATGTGACTATATTGATTTATATATATATATAAATAAATAATCTATCCAATAAAACAATTACTCATTTTTTCAAAAAATAAAAATAAACATAACAACAATTTGAACATGTATTTTGTATTGTATTCATATGAATGATTCGTTATGGAATGCTAACATCGTATTTTGATGTGTTATAAATGCTAACATCATATTTTGATATGTTTTAAATACTGCTATGTCTATCTATTATATGTGTTTAAATGTAAAATTTATCTATTTGGTTTGAAACTTGTAAAAATGTGAATTTATCCTCTCTTACCTTAGCTTGCCAGGCCTTCGGGTGACCACACTTCAACACTGTCGCTAGAAGGAATGTTGAGCTGGGTTGGTACACTCGTCGGACCCTCTGGCGACCATCATTCACCATCGTCGCTAGAGGGAATGCCGACCTGGGTTGGTACACTCGCCAGAACCTTTGGCGACCATCATTAACCACCGTCGCCAGAGGGAACGCCGACCTCGGGGTGGGTTTCCGTTTATTGCTACAGTACTTGAAAATTTTTTTTTTTTTAAATTGGGTGGGTTTCTTGTAACTCGGGGTGCGGATATCGACGCCCTTCCATTTATTGTACATTTTATCCATGGCCTCAATGGAGCCACAAGCTTCAAGACACTACGAAAGCTCAATGTATGCATCTTTTTATGTAAGGGAAAAATCCAAACGACCCCCTGTAAATTGTCTGAAATTTATATAAACCTCTGGTTTTTCCTAAAGTTCACATAGCCCCCTGAAAATATCTATGTAAATTCAAATAACACCATGAGTTAAACTTCTGTTGACAAATGAGGAATATTATTCAAATATTCTGTTTTTTCAACTCTGATTGAAAATACAGTATACAAAATCTCATATAATTTGTTAGAATGTGAAAATTTTAATGTACATGACGATTTTACCGTTCTGAATAAATTATAGAACTCTATTTGGAGGGGTAAAATTATTATTTACAGATGATTTTTCGTATTTTGAACACATTATAAAGAGTTTTTTGTATACTATATTTTCAATCAGGATTAACCAGATAGAATATTCATAGAATAATCCAAACATGTCAACGAAAATTTAATTGAAGAGGTTATTTTGATTTATATAGGTATTTTCCGGGGGCTATATGGATTTTAGAAAAAGTCAAGGGGGTTACATGGATTTCATGCAGTTTATAAGGGGTTATTTGGATTTATCCCTTACATAAAAAGATCCATACATTGAGCTTTATATTGTCTTGAAGCTTGTGGCTCCATTGAGGCCATGGATAAAATGTACAATAAATGTTTCCATTCCCAAAAAATATTGAAACAAGAACAAAAGCAACAACCAAATTTTAAATTTTGTCCTAATGCTCTCGGTATTTAGTTGCAAAGTAAATCTGCCAATAGAACAATATATTTCCTCTCCTGGCACAAAATATTTCTAAGAAAACAATGCTTTAAAAAGTGAAGAAACGATGAAGAATAAGTCTTGAAGGGGACCCCTTAGAGCATCTCCAACCATGCTCTACCAATGGCTTATTCATTTGGTGAAGCATGGCACGTTTATCTGCGCAAGGAGCATTGATCATAGTATTTACTCTAACCATACTTCTTGAATGACTCTTAAAATAATATTTTATTAATATTTTTTTTTCAAATTAATTATATTTAAATTTTAAAGTTACAAAAAATAACTTAATGATAATATTTTATTTTCTATATCGTAACAGTCCTATTTTAACGGCTCTTTTTTAACGGTCATATTTTAACCTTTTTTTTTAATGGTCATATTGTAACGGCTATATTGTAACGGTCTTATTTTGATGACCATATCTTAACGGTCACATTTTAATGTCTATATTTTAATATTAGTTTATAAACAAATTCATATCATCTTTCATTCATCCATCCCAATTCAATTATCTCACTACATTCTCCAAATATTATCTATGGCTCGCAACCATTTTCTCCATATGGTTCTTAAAGCTGAACATGGTACTGACGAGTATGGAATGTTATTAGCAATGGTAGCAGTTGAAGAATAACAACAGGCTAACAAGAGGCGTACATCACATCATCTTGGTTATGTTCCGGGCCACGCTGTCATTCAACGTGGTAGAATTCAGGGTCACGAAAGACTTTATCGCGACTATTTTGTTGAAACACCTATATATCCTTCACATTTATTCCAGAGGAGGTTTTGAATGAATCAATCTCTTTTTTATCGGATTCAATCTGCGATAGAAAACCACGATCCTTGTTTTGTTCAAAGAAGGGATGCTTGCGGAGTTGTCGGTTTATCTTCACTTCAAAAGATTATTGTCGCTCTGAGGATGCCTGCTTTTGGAGTATCAGCAGATTCTGTGGATGACTACGTGAGGATCGGTGAAAGCACCCCCATAGAGAGTCTTAAAAGGTTTGTTAAAGCAGTTGTTGCAATGTTTGGTGATGAGTATTTGAGGCCACCAAACAATGCCGATATTACTAGATTGTTAGCGCTTGGCGAACAACGTGGCTTTCCTGGGATGTTGGGGAGCATTGATTGTATGCATTGGAAATGGAAAAATTGTCCAACTGCGTGGCATGGGATGTATACTGGTCATGTTCATGAACCAACGATTATTCTGGAAGCGGAAGCTTCATATAATCTCTGGATATGGCATGCCTTCTTTGGATTGCCTGGATCTCTTAACGACATTAACGTGTTAGACTGATCTTCTGTTTTTGCTGAACTAACTGAAGGGCGTGCTCCTCCCGTCAAATATTCAATTAATGGTCATGAGTACACAATGAGTTATTATCTTGCTAATGGTATATACCCCTCATGGTAAACATTTGTAAAAATAATTCCATCTCCACAAGGAAATAAGAGAAAGCATTTTGCTGCAGCTCAAGAGTCATCTCAGAAGGATGTCGAGCGAGCATTTGGGGTGCTTCAAGTACGTTTTGCGATCATATGTGACACAACACATTTTTAGGATCAAGAAACACTTAAAGATATTATGACAGTGTGCATAATAATGCATAATATGATCGTGGAGAATGAGCGACATGCGAACCAGTTCGACTTCAACTATGATTCAATTGATGAAATTCCATCTGTGTCACTGTCTCATGAGCATATACCTTGATTACTTGAATTTATTCAAATGCATCATCGCATTAGAGACAGACAAACCCATTCTCAACTTCAATTAGATCTTGTTGAGCACATGTGGAATCTACATTTTGGAGATTAGAAAGTATTTTGTATTTTGGTGTATTTAGGAAGTATTTCCTAAATTATGTATTACATTTGTAATTTATGTTCTCAACTGTTGTATTTGCATTTGAAGGGCCTTGTAATAATACGATAGATTGTCATTTTTCCAAGTACAATACAACATAATTAAAACTACTACAAAATTAAAATTACAACATAATTAAAACTACTACAAAACTATTGTTGCATCCTTTTTGCAATGATTTGCATCTAGAAGGCCTTGTAATAATTTGCTTACAGTGAATGCGTGTCAGAAGTATCAATCGCCATTATTCTCTCCTCCTCTTTGATTTCTTTCAGTCTAAGTCTTTCTTTCTTAATAAAAATAATCTCCTGCTCTTGAGCATATAATTTGTCAAACTGCTCCTTTCTCTCTTGTTTGGCCATTTTTTGCTCTTCGTTGTACTCTTCAAACAACTTCGTGATGGGCATTCCATCCATGTTCTCAGCTATTTGTTTGCCTTTTTCCCGTTTCAATCACTCCTTTGCAGCCTTTCTGCCTAGTGGTCTCTCAAAACCAACAACAATATCATCAACAACTAGACTAGCATTATCTTCTCCTAAATTTATTGAATCTGTAGTTGAAGGACAAGACGTTGCAGGACTAGCATTTCTTGTATTTTTAGACTTCTTCTTGGAACTTTCGGTGCACCACTTCAGTGAATTTTTTAATTCATCCCAACAAAGTAAAAATTGAAATGTTGAATGATGAAAACTTAGATACATTTCCATTGCTTGACATACCTAATTTTCAAAAAATACATAAAATAATTTAATTGTAAAATTGAAAAAATAATGAGTATAAACTTGTGAATTAAAAAAAAAAAAAAACCTTGTCTTGTTCATTGACACCGTTTTCCTGTCTTGCTTCAATTTGCATATAATAGCCATGAAACTTACCCACAGCGAGTTGAATTGAAGAACCATGATGCATTAGAGAATCGGCAGTACGCTCATATTTAAATTGTTTGTACTATTGATAATAGGAATGGACTCGTTCCCAATATGTGTGATTCCTTTGCTCAGTTTCATGCACTACATCTGTATTAATATTGAGCCACGTGGATATAAGCATCATGTCTTCTTCAATTGAAATTTTTTTTGCTCTTGTGTTTTTCTTTTGGGTAGATTCTTCTTCGAGTCGAATTTGAGATGACATGAAGGGTTGAGTGGAATATTCACCAGATACATCAAAAGAGTAGTCATTGTTAAGAAGATTGCTGTAAAATGCATTACCACAAGAATCCATCTGTACAAAAACAATTAAAATAAATTAATAATAAATTAATAATAATAATACTTAAAAATAAAATGATAATAAATGAGAAATTCATATCAAATGTAAAATCTAGAGAGAAAAAAACATTAATTTTGAACAAAACTTATAAATTGAGAGTGTGAAAATTGTATGAATGAGGATGGGGTTAAAAAGATGAAGTTATAGCCGTTGAGATATAGCCGGTATAAATATACACACAAAACATTTTTTTTTTAATTTTCTGTGGGATCCACCAAAATTCAAATGAAAAAAATATTATTTTTAATTTTTTTTTATTGTAGGGGCCACGTCTGGGAGCTCCTCGTTGCCTACCCCGTTTGTTGATTGTCCAGGCTCTGTCTGCCCGAATTTTTGAGTGAGGAGGAGTCCGTTGGAGTCGATTTTTGGTGCATGCTCGTCGAACTGATCAAAGGAGCCGAATTAAATCGGCCCTTGGAGATGCTCTTACCTTTTTATATGCTTCTAATTGCAATTTGTAGTATCCAGATATGCAATGGCATCCTGCTGACATTGGAAATAGTCTCCTTTTGGAAATGATATATTGATGGATGCAAATCATGATATGATACTGAAATTGTATGCAACAAAGTTGTTATAATCTTTAAAATGATTTTTTATTAGAATAATTTTTCTATCATCAAACATGGTTTAATTATCAAATTGAAGAACGAATTGTTTTTTTCGTCAGTAATAGTAAATATCCTTACATAAAATATTACCAAAAAAAATATTTTCATCTCACTTTTCTCTTTAACTTTTATATATATTACCACAAATTTCATGTATGGTTGGTATTTTAACAAAACATGTATTACACAATACCTCATATCGTGGACTACTTAACAAACAAAAAATTATTAACCACCTTCTAAAACATGGCTTTATTTTGCACTCATTTTAATCAAGATTCATGTAATAGAGAAAGTTCAGAGAGATAAATCTAAAGCTTATTAATTCATTGAGCAAGGACCAATATTACTTTCATTTGAATGCAACCCAATTTGTGTTTAGCAAGAGTATTATTCAATCTAGGCCGGCCCTAAGAATTAAATCTTTTGGTTGGGCTCTAGGCAAACTTTTTATCTGGGGCTCTAAATATTTTTTTGAAAAAATATAAATAGTTTGAATATTACACATAATTTTATTTTAAGGCTATAAATATTAGAAAATACATACATAATATTATAAATCATTTAAATTTACAACCTTCTACAATATTATATGCACATAAAAGCAATAAAAATAATAATTTTTTTAATGGAATGAGAATTATAATAATTAGAAAAAAAACTTTATAAGAGAGTTTAAAATTTAAACACCGTGGAGAGAAACCATGAAAAAAAAGGGTTTTGAGAAGAGTTGGGAGAGAGAGAAGGAGAGAAAAAGTCTCAAATTTAGATGACTATTGTCAATATGGTTGGAGATTTTAAGCTTGATTTAAGGGATATTAAAGTGAGAAAGTGTTGTGAGAGGGATTAATTCATCTTTCATATCTCACCGTTTATTTTAAAATTTTCACTGATCATATGATTGGGACCCTCTCTAGATAAGGGGTCCTAAACGGTTGCCTTGGTGGCCTTGCCACAGGGCCAGTGCTGATTCAATCAGTATGAAACATCAAGAATTTTGATGATATTGCTCGTCATGTAGAGCTTGAAGATAATCACCTGGTAGCCTGCTGGAGAGGCATACATGATCAAATCTATTTCATGCGTGACATCAAGCTCGCGAATGCAAGAGAACTAGAGGTGGGGGACACGTGAAGAGTAGGGAGAGGTAGGGCTAGCTCTAAGAAGGCTAAGAATGTCAAGTGCCAGAGAGGAAAGCTTGGAGGAAAGAATGACAAGTCAAAGTGAAAATATTGTAAATGTGGACTCATGATATATAAATTTGTAGAGAGAAAATCTCACAGTATTTGAATATGCAATGAATTGGGGACTCATGGTTCAGATCGCCTGCGGACCAAGCACATCCAAGGAGAATCTGTAGACCAGGTCCCCCAAGGACAGTACATATTTGAGGACGAGCACCTGATCCAACCTTCTGAAGACAGAGCATGCATGTCTATGAAGACACAGTATATATGTCCGAGGACGAGAACTTGATTTGATCTTCCGAGATTAAAATATATTTACCCAAATGAGACCACCCATTCCAGATGTCGATGAACTAAACAAGTCGGTAGGCCAAGTATAGCGGAAGCATTTGGAAGTCCTGATTTAATTGAAATAACTGCCAGCTCGTACGATGACAAGCCAAGTCAAACAAAATCAAAATCAAGAGGAACTCCATGTGACTAACACAGGAGATGTCATATGAAAGATTCCTCTCCATCAGCAAAATTAATTAGGCTTGTCACTACTCGCCTATTAAAAGGATAGTACCCTATGTGATATTGTGTTAAAGTAACATCTTCCATGATTTCTTTGATTTATTCATTTTGAGAGACCCTTCTTGAATTCATAAGATCTCGTCTGATTTGACCATTGAAGTTCATGTGGTAGACACCACACATATGTCTAGGTTGATGATTTTATGGGCTCAAATTCACGTCTTCATTGGATTCTAAATGTATTTTCTCCAATTTTGGGCACCACATTCTACATGTATCTTCTCAAACTTTGGGCATCGGATTCTATATGTATCTTCTCCAACTTTGTGCGATTTGATCCGACTCATTTGTTCCAAGGATCCAACCCTTCAACATTGAAAGATTATTTTTTTATATACATTATCATTTTTTAAAAGGAGTCCAACTTTTCTGGTTGTCAGTTTCATCATATTCTGTTTTAATAATGTTACATGAACCCCATATTTTAGTCTATTTTCTCGTCCTAAATCATATTATATGTATATATATTCATCAACTTTTATTGAGAGTCAAAGTGCACTTAGGGTGAGAAAGCATACATGTTAAGAAAAAGAGTGATGTTGCACATACGTAGTTTTTTTTTTCATCTCCAATTCCAGTCTCACATGAGTCGATAGAAAATTACTTAAGCATATACTCACGAGCTAGATGTATACTTCAATACATTTTTTTCACATTTTCTATAAATGCATTAATGCAATTTATTTGATTATATGCTTCATTTTTTATAAAAACATTTATCTTTATTAGATGATGTATACTATTTTTAAAATTTTAAACACTTGTAAACTGGAATTGGGACTGGAAAAAGACTACGCGTAACATTATCCTAAGAATAAAAGCTGACCACATTTTTTTTTTCTTTTCTGTGCTACAAAAATTTATATCATTTTGATACAAGTATATCTGCCCGGCTACGTGGACCCTGTGTTTTCTTCTTCATCTCCGTTGACCTCTGATTGATTTTTTTTTTCTTTCTACAAGTCCTGGCCCGAGGTGTGGCTTCTTTAATTTTCTTCCACAATTATGTGCCTGTGAAGTCAGCTAGTGACAGAACATTATAGTCCTCCAATATAGTCCCCACCATGAATGATACTGCTCTATCAAAAAGTGATGGCAACTTGGGATGCCTGATTAAAGCTCGTAATTAAGTTTTAGGTTTGTTTGAACTCAATAGTTCAAGGAAAAGAAAAAAGAAAAAGATGTTATATCACATCAGGGGGATGCACTCTAGCTTCGACTGATTTTTCTTCCCTATATAGAGCTCTAATTCTACGCTTTAATCATTTTTAGCTTCACAAATGTGTACTTAGTATTTTTGTATATGCCTTTTAATTTATTGAAATACAAATTTATATTATACTAAAAATTTTTTTAGCTATAAGTGGAGCCCTAGAACCATGCGCATTAAATCTGTAGCCATGGCTTACGGTGAGACAAATGATGTGCAAGCACGAATATATAGGATGAGATGCCCCTCACACAAAGTTGAGTTCGGAACACTATATGTATATAGGAGTTGATATGGCTTGTCTTTCATTTCAATTTTTTGATTGCATTGTTCTTCCAAGATTTGTTCACCTTAAAGAATTCAAAATCTTTGATTTCCATGCTTTAGAAGATCAGCCAAATCATTTAAAGGGAAAGGAAATTCCCTTTCCAAGCATACAATCTCCTGATATAAATGCTCCACTAGTACGCATCAGATCCTTGTATCTACCTCAATCTCGCTTAATTATGCTTATATAATTGGCTTAGGTCCGCTTGAATTATTCAGCTTTTTTTTTTTTAGTTATTGTGGGACCCATTTTCTCAGTCTCAATCACCATCCGCCACATGTCAATCGCGGTTCAATCATAGTCTGTAACACAGCGTGAAACGGATCCAACAATCGTTGAGTCCTTGAATCCACAAGGAAGAAAGTCCCAAGAGTAGCAGCTTTGTACTCCGCCTCCGTAGTAGAAATAGACACAGAATCCTGTTTCTTACTACACCAAGAGACCCCGGTTGATCCGCATAGAAAAACATAACCGGATGTAGACCTCCGATCATTCGAGTCACCACCCAAGTCGGCATCCGTGAATCCACATAAAGAAAACTCAACTTTCTTCTTGTAAAGAAGACTTCTTCTTGAAGTGTGGAATTCACATACTTCAAAATGCGTTTTGCTGCCTCCAAATGTGGTTTTCGCGGTTCATGCATGTAGTGGCTCACGAGTCCAACAGAGAATGCAATGTCAGGTCTTGTGATAGTCAAATAGATGAGACTACCCACAAGAGCACGATATGGGCGAGGGTCCGGAAGAAGCTTTCCATCATCACGAGCAATCTTCATGCTTGAATCGAGAGGAGTGGAACACCGTTTGCTTTGGTTCAACCCAAACCTCTCAATAATCTTCTTCGCATAGCCCTTTTGAGAAAGGAAGAGCCCAAGATACACCTTCTCCACCTCCAAGCCAAGAAAATGACTTAGCTCACCAAGATCCTTCATCTCGAATCGAATGGAAAGCTCGGAATGAAGCTTAGCAACCTCCCCTTCATCATTGCCCATGACGATCATGTCATCCACATATAAGAGAACAATCATGTGGAGACACCCTTGCTTCTTCACAAAGGGATTAGAATCGGAGTTAGAAGCACAATATCCACAAAATTGTAAATACTCCGCAATTTTACCATACCACGCCCTCGGTGCTTGCTTAAGCCCATAAAGAGCCTTCTTGAGTTTGCAAACAAACTCTGGATGAGTGCTAGAGACATATCCCGGGGGCTGGTCCATATAAATCTCCTTGTCAATTTCGCCATATAAGAAGGCGTTCTTGACGTCGAGTTGCCATAGTCTCCACCCAAGTGAAGCCGCCAAGGAAATCACCACCCGAATGGAAGTCATCTTGGCCACCGGACTAAAGGTTTCCTCATAGTCTTCTCCATATTTTTGAGAGAAACCCCTAGCCACAAGTCGAGCTTTGAAATGCTAAACACTTCCATCCGCCTTTCGCTTCGTCTTGTACACCCACTTGCAAGTGACCGGCTTCACATCCTTGGATTTTTGAACAAGGACCCAAGTCTCATTCTTGATGAGCACACGCATCTCTTCATCCATGGGGTCCTCCCACTTCTTCACACCTTTAGCTTCACTGAAAGAGGAAGGTTCAAGTTCATCAATAGGACCGGCAAGTAAACAAGGAATGGTACTCACCAAATTCCCATCGCGATACCGCATGAGATTTTACAATTTTCCTCTCCGATCGCCGAAGAGTAGGCCCTCTTGGAGCCTCCACCACATTCTCTTCTTGCTGTCCATCAGGATCAAGAGAAGAAATCCGGCTCCCCCTCTCACTTTGATCCCCCATCAACGAAGAAGAAGAGCCCTCTGATGGAGTAGGAGCACTAGAAGAGACCGGCAAGCTAACGGTGGCCCCCGGCTTGTTGTTGATGTCCAAGAGAGCACCAACACCTTCGGGACCAGCAACACTCGGGCCATAAAATGAGGTGATCTCATCAAATACAACATCCCTTGAAACTTTGAATTTATGAGTTTCGGGATCCATGCATTTCCACCCCTTCTTCCGTTCATCGTAGCCAATGAAGATGCACTTCTTGGCCTTCGTATCCAACTTGGACCTCCTTGCATTGAGCACGTGAACATAGCAAATGGATCCGAACACCTTGAGAAGTTTGATGTTGGGCTTCTCCCCGTACAAGAGCTCATATGGAGACTTCATGTTAATTGGGCTAAGAGGCACCCGATTGATCACATGGGTCGCACATGCCATACCCTCCGCCCATAAGGCCATGGGTAAATTCTTCTTATGCAACCAACTCTTGCACGTCTCCACCAAGTGATGAATCTTCCTCTCCGCCACTCCATTTTGTTGTGGAGTGTATGCACAAGAAAGCTCCCTCCGAATGTCGTGCTCACGACAAAATGAGGTGAAGTCGTTCGAAGTGAACTCTCCCCCATTGTCCGTGCAGAGCCTCCGAATCTTCTTGTTGAGCATGCCTTCCACGGTCACCTTGAACTCCTTGAACTTTGAGAAAACATTTGATTTTTCTTTTACAAAATACACCCAAGTGAACCGTGAAAAGTCATCAACAAATAAAAGCATATAAAGAGAGCCCGAATAAGATGGTGTAGAACAAGGCCCCATCAAGTCACTATGGATGAGCTCCAAAGGAATCTTGCACCGAGAAAGGGACCTATCGAATGGAAGACGATGTGCCTTTCCATATTGGCATCCCTCACACACCTCTCCTCTATCAAAGGTACTCAAGGAAGGAAGCCCATCAACGAGGTTCTTTTTTCACCATAATTTTGAGCTTATCCATGTTAAGATGCCCTAGTCTAGCATGCCATATGGATGCACTATCATTGGTGCTCATTTTATCAACATACGAAGAATAGGCAGATAACACAAAAAGATCATTTACCCTCTTTCCGGTGTGGACAACGTCTCCCTCCAGCTTGAAAACATTCCGAAGAATCTTCACGTCTTGTGGCCCGAACAAGACATAATTGCCTGCATCCACCGTATTGAAAATGGAGAGAAGGTTCTTCTTCACACCTAGAACATGGTACACACTCTTAAGTGTGATAGCGTCGTCGCCTCCTTTGCCACCAAGGATGATGCTCCCGACCTTCTCCACCGGGTATATAGTGTTGTCCGCCGTGACAATCCGATCATTGCCATCATAGTGATCTTGAAGAGAAGAGAACAAGATTTGTTCACCTTAAAGAATTCAAAATCTTTGATTTCCATGCTTTAGAGGTCAGCCAAATCATTTAAAGGGAAAGGAAATTCCCTTTTCAAGCATACAATCTCCTTATATTAATGCTCCACTAGTACGCATCAGATCCTTGTATCTACCTCAATCTCGCTTAATTATGCTTATATAATTGGCTTAAGTCCGTTTTGTTGTGAATATAGTGGATAACCACCACTCCTCTAAGCTATAATCTGCCCCACTCTTCTATTCCATAACACTCACCATTATTGCCCCACTATCTCCCCTCTCACCTCTATAGACTTGTAACTCTCCACCGTTGGGATCTTCTATGCACCCTATAAATAGAGTGGTTTCTCATGTATTCCACAACCAACAAAAGAAGAATAAACACCTCTCTCTACTTCTCTATTTGCTTGTGTATTTTGTTTATGTAGTTATATTTTACTTAGTTTATAACATGTTATCAGCACGAGAAGCTCTTTGTTAAAGAGAAAGAATGGCTATAGTTGGTTGGTGACATTTGTCTAGAAGACGCTACAACACATACGATCCTACGAAATAAACAATATTTCTCGACATTGACATTAATCAATGCAAATATTAATACCATTTCTGGTACTATAAAATTAATTGAAGGCTCCGGAAGAGCAAATATAATATTACCAGGAGGTACAAAATTTTGTATTAATGATGCATTATATTCAACAAGATCCAGAAGAAATCTACTAAGTTTTAAGGATATCCGTCTTAATGGATATCATATTGAGACTATCAATGAAAACAATATGGAGTATTTACGCATTACTTCAATTGTTTCAGGCCAAAAACATATATTAGAGAAACTTCATGCTTTCTCATCCGGGTTGTATTATACAACCATAAAAACAATCAAATCATATGCTGTAATGAACCAGAAGTTCTATGATTCAGATTGTCACGCCCCAGGGCGGCCGTCCCCGGGACGCGGCAAGGGTATACATGATATCAGCAGTCAATACAGGAGATCAATAATATACCATAAACAACAGCTAAAAAGATAACACAGACAACAAAAAGGCTGACATGATGTATACACAGAAAAGCGGAAGCAAAAGACTGAATCTGTAAATCAACAACACTTTACAGACTCGATACATAATCATATGTCCTGTGAGAGCCAATATATCCACAATACATCCAAATACAATCCATACTAGGTGCCCGAGCACAGAAATATATACATACAATGAAAGAGAAGGATGCTGATGGCCTCAAAACTCGAGGGACGTGGCGCTACTCCGCTACTGGTGTAGTCGCTCGGGAAGCTCCTCCTTCAAGTCTGCCTCGGTAATCACTGGAAAAAATAATTACGCGAGGGGTGAGCCACACGCTCAGTGAATAGCACAACCCATGCAATACAGTTTATATTAACCACATTTAATCAAGTCAATAGCCTCAAAATGGCATAAACAACACAAATCCGGGGGTTCGTTACATCGCCGAACCACCATACCCTCACCCTCACCCTCACCCCTCAATAGGTGACAAAATATGTTGGGACTTAATAGGTTGATAATCCTCCTTACACAATCCAGTGGGTCGCCACATCGCCGGCCCACCACACCCTCACCCTCACCCCTCAATAGGTGACATAGGCTCTTGGGACTGACTAGGCTGTTGGTCACCCTTGGTCCACCGATAGTCTCTCCCCACTCCGTAGGTCGTTTGGCCACTCCCACATTCAGCACAGTCCTTCTACCAAATCAGGAGGTGCCTACTGATGGGAGCCCCTGCACGGGACGACCTTTCTAACGCTGAGGTAGTCTCTACACGGATCCAACGAAGGGAACAGAACAGCCTATCCATCGCATATGATCCACTCGGATCCGCTGACAGCACATCTCTACAACTCTAATGTCTTGAATTCTTCAGAATCCCACCAGCGCGCATAACCAAGATGCGGGGAATACATAAGATAATAATGAGGAAAAGAGACCTTGGGAGGGCAACTTGAGGTCCCGATGTAGGACATCCCGCCAACCAAACAAGGAACACGGAGTACCCTAACCCGGGTCTCAATGTCAACCTCGCAAGGCCCCCTTATATTCCCCAAGGCATGCTAATCGTATCACAAGCTTGCATTTAATTAAATAAATCAAACTAATAGGACGCATGCATAGGTCGAGGCTTTCCTAGCATGATAACGAGGTGACAGGATGCACGGCTCATGCACATATCCTAAGGGTGCAAGTCCCTAACATACAAGTCTAGGGTGGCATGCATTCTACACATAAATCATGCTTGCATGGATTACAATAAAACAGTTAATATTAACTATGTGCCCCAGGGGAGGACGGTACACGCCCAAGTGCATGTAGCGCCTCCCAACTGGGTTGGGTTGTCCCACTCACCGGTAACCGGGTCGTCGCGCGACCGTCCGTCAAGATCTGCAAGAAAGGGTATCAACTTGGTGAGTTAAAATCCACAAATACCATAAAATACACAAAAATACACAAATAAATACCCAACACTCGGGCAAACGTGCATATGACCCGTACGCACGCTAGCCCGAGCACCCCGACTCACTCCCGCACCCTCGGCAACCACCCGCACGGCCACCCGCCCCCGGATGCACCGCCGCGCCTCAGCCCGCGCACCCAGGCGCACCGCCGGGCCCCTGCCCGCACGCCTGGACATGCCGCCGAGCCACCCGGGTGCACCGCGCGCCCACTGCGCCCCATCGCAGCAGCCCGCGCACACCCCGCACTCCCCGCGCTGGCCCGCGCGCACACCACACGCCCCGCACCCAGCGCCTCGCCCTGCGCGCACCTCCGCTGCCCTCGCCTCGCTCCGCGCGCACCCCGCGCGCATCACCGGCTCGCACCATCCGCTCGACCAGCCCCGCACGCGCACCTGCTCGCGCGCATCCGCTGCTCACCTCACCGCGCGCACGCCTGCGCCTCTGCCCAGCGCCCCGCCCGCATGCTCTTGCACAGCTCAGCGCCCAGCACCCCAACGCCCATCACACTTAGCACGCAACACAGCCAGCACGCCCACGCCTGCGCCACCCGAGCGCACGCCCGCGCGCACGTCCGCGCGCACGCGCGCGCGCGCCCAACCTGCTGCGCTGCTTGCTGCCTGTGCTGCTGCCTGTGCTGCCGACCTGCCCGAGACAGCAACCCACCCTGTCCGAGCACCTCCACCACCAACCACCGGCCACCCATGGCCTCCGACCACCCCCAACCACCTCCGACAGCCACCCACAGCCGCCGACCACCACCCAACCCCAATACCCCCCTCCTAACAAGCATCTAAGCCAAAAGGAAGAGGAAGAAGAGCTTACCAAGGGGAGGAAGGGTTGTTCGGTTGCTCTCCGCGCACCGAAACTCCTCTCCAAGGGTCTCCACCACCGAGACCTCTTCCCACCTCCGAAATGGCTCCGATCTGAGGAGAAGAGAGGGCGGAAGAAAGGGCTAGACACGCCGGAATTCGGATTTGAAAACACCGGGGTGTAGATCGGGACCGGATCTACCCTTTCTATGTTTTAGGTTTTAAGGTTTGGGCACTCCAAGGGGCTCAAAAGCTTGTTTTTGAGAGAGGGAGAGAGAGAAAGCAAAAAGAGGAAGATGATGAATAATACATGGCAACTTTTTAGTTCACTTAAGTAGTCAACTCAACTTAAATTAGGGCTAATCAAGATTAATTAGGCTTAAGGGCTAGATTAGGTGAGTTAAGTGGCCTTTGACTTGGGTCAACCCAACCACACAAAAAAACAAAAAGGGTTGACCAAGTCATGGGCCCACTTTGACCGAGTTGACTCTCCCAATGACTTCTCGCTCGGTAAAAACCGGATACGGCCCGGAACTGTGAAATTTCAAAAATGTTGTCGGAATTCGATGAAAATTTCATGAGTGGCTTAGAATGGTACCAGGACACATAATATGCAGTTAGATTTCCAATCGGAGTCCTCTAGCTCAGGACGATAGCTAACAGTCTAAAATTTTAGCGGTTCCGATCGAAAAATGAAAAAACTCAAAAACTGCCAAAATGCTCCAATGGTTACCAGCAGGCCAAAAAGTGACACATATATAACATAGATATTTTTACACTTTGGCATGATCGTCTCGGGCATCCAAGATCTACAATGATGCGTCAAATAATTGATAATTCATTTGGGCATTCGTTAAAGAACCAGAAAATTCTTTTACCTAATCACTATCAATGCACTTCGTGCTCACAAGAAAAATTGATAGTTAGACCATCCCCTACAAAAGTCAATGTTGAGTCACCAACATTTTTGCAAAGAATCCAAGGGGATATATGTGGCCCAATCCACCCCCCATGTGGACCATTCAAGTATTTTATGGTATTGATAGACGCATCAACTAGATGGTCATATGTTTGTCTATTATCCACTCGGAATGCTACATTTGCAAGACTACTTGCTCAGATAATCCGATTACAGTCTCATTTTTTAGATTATCCTATCAAGTCAATATGCCTTGATGGAGCTGGTGAATTCACATCGAAAAATTTTAACGACTATTGTATGTCGCATGGCATCGATGTTGAACACCCTGTTGCTCATGTGCACATCCAAAATGGATTAGCTGAATCATTTATTAAACATCTTTAGCTAATTACATGTCCTATGCTTTTGAGGATAAAATTACCCGTTTCAGCTTGGGGTCACGCTATATTGCATGCAGCAGCATTAGTTCACCTTCGGCCAATTGCTTATCATCAATATTCCCCTTTACAGCTCGTACTGGGTCATCAACCAAATATTTCACATCTTTGAATTTTTTGTTGTGCTGTACAAGTTCCTATTGCCCCTACACAATGAACTAAAATGGGCTCTCAACGTCGATTGGGAATTTATGTATGCTTTGATTCTCCTTCTATTATAAGATATCTTGAACCATTGACAGGGGATATTTTTACTGCTCGATTTGCTGATTGTCATTTTGATGAGACAATATTCCCGTCGTTAGAGAGAGAAAATCCATCGCCAGAAGAACGACGTGAACTTAAATGGAAAACTCCATCTTTGTCTCATATTGATCCTCGCACTAATCAATGTGAAACTGAAGTGCAAAGAATCACCCATCTTCAAAGAATTGCGCATCAATTGCCAGATGCATTTAATGATGCAGCAAAAGTGATGAAATTACATATTCCAGCTGCTAATACTCCAGCTCGAATTAATGTTCCATAGGAAAAACTGTTAATATGCCGGTTAGTGAATCAACAAAAACACGCCTGAAGCGTGGAAGACCTATCGGCTCAAAAGATTTAGCTCTCCGAAGGAGAAAAACAATGAAGAATAATTCTCTAGAAGAGTATGAAACACTTGAAAGACCCACAATAATAATTCCTACAGAGAAAGAATCCCCTGAAGTGACACGAGTCCCCGAAGAGACTGACGTCCCTGAAGTGACGCCCGTGCATGAAGAACAAGTACATGAAAATGAAGAAATTTCCATAAATTATGCAAATTCACAAATATTGTGGGATCGAAAGCAAGTGCTTATTGATGATATATTCTCATTTGCAGTAGCTATAGAAATCATTTCAAATAATGATTTAGAACCACATTCAGTGGATGAATGCAGACGAAAAAATTGTTGGCCACAATGGAAAGCTGCTATTCAAACAGAATTGAATTCACTTGCAAAACACCAAGTATGTGGACCAATAGTCCTAACCCTTGAAGATAAGGTGTTAAACCAGTAGGATGTAAATGGGTGTTTGCGAGAAAACGAAATGAAAGAAACAAGATTGTTAGATACAAAGCTCGTCTTGTAGCATAGGTTTTCCTGCAAAGACATAGGATAGATTTTGAAGAGACATTTTCTCCTGTGATTGACATAATCACATTTCGGTATTTAATTAGTCTTGTAGTCTTAGAAGGACTTGACATGCATCTAATAGATGTGGTTACTGCATATTTATATGACAAATTAGATACCGACATTTATATGAAAGTTCCTGAAGGACTAAAATTGCCTGAAGCAAAACCACGAAACATGTACTCAATCAAGCTAAGATGATCCTTGTATGGATTAAAGCAATCTAGACGAATGTGGTATAACCGTCTTAGTAAGTACTTAATAAAAGAAGGATATGTCAATGATCCAATATGCCCTTGTGTATTTATTAAGAAAATGGAACTCGGATTTACCATTATTGCAGTATATGTTGATGATATTAATCTAATTGGGACTCCTGAAGAGCTCGAAAAGGCTTCCGAATATCTGAAAAAGAAGTTTGAAATGAAAGATCTTGGAAAAACAAGATACTGTCTCAGCTTGCAAATTGAGCAAAGTTCAAATGGGATACTTGTTCATCAAACAACATATATTGAAAAAATCCTGAAGCGTTTTAATATGAACAAATGTCATCCATTAAGTACTCCAATGGTAGTAAGGTTACTTGACCCAAAGAAGGACCATTTTCGTCCAAAAGAAGATATTGAAAATCTTCTTGGTCCTGAAGTACCATATCTTAGTGCAATTGGTGCCTTATTATATTTGGCCCAATGCACTAGACCTGACATTGCATTTTCAGTTAATTTATTGGCCAGATTTAGCTCTGCACCAACTCGAAGGCATTGGGATGGTGTGAAGCGCATTTTTCGTTATCTTCGTGGAACGTCAAACATGGGTCTATTCTATGCAAAGGATTCCAGTAATGGTGCACAACTAAAGGGTTATGCAGATTCAGGATATCTTTCAGATCCTCACAAGGATCGCTCAGAAACAGGCTATATATTCACTTGCGGTGGCACAACAATCTCTTGGCTATCTACGAAACAGACTTTGTTCGCCACGTCTTCTAACCACTCTGAGATTCTTGCACTCCACGAAGCAAGTTGGAAATGCGTGTGGATAAGGTCTTTGGTTCATCATATTCGTATTGCATGCGGACTATCTCTCATTACAGATGTTCCAACAACTATATATGAAGACAATGCAGCATGCATTGCTCAAATCAAAGGGGGATATATCAAGGGTGATAGAACGAAGCATATTTCTCCAAAATTCTTTTACACTCATGAGCTCCAGCAGAGACATGAAATTGATGTTCAACAAATTCAGTCAAAGGACAATCTTGCAGATTTGTTTACTAAAGCTTTGTCAACATCAACATTCAAGAAGCTAATGTATAAAATCGGGACGCGACGAGTTTGCGACCAAAATTCTTGAAATCTTGTACTTATGAGAGGGAGTAATTTTTTATGACATTTTGCGAACTGTACTCTTTTCCATTCACTTAGGTTTTGTCCCATTGGGTTTTTCTAGCAAGGTTTTAATGAGGCAGTGTCAAACGCATACACCATTATACGATTAAGTTACATTGTACTCTTTTTCCTTCGCTTTGATTTTTTTCCATTGGGTTTTCCAAGCAAGGTTTTAATGAGGCAATTATCTTAGCGTGGTGGTCATCCAAGGGGGAGTGTTGTGAATATAGTGGATAACCACCACTCCTCTAAGCCATAACCTCCCCCACTCTTCTATTCCATAACACTCACCATTATTGCCCCACTATCTCCCCCTCACCTCTATAGACTTGTAACTCCCCACCTTTGGGATTCCTCTATGCACCCTATAAATAGAGGGGTTTCTCATGTATTCCACAACCAACAAAAGAAGAATAAATACCTCTCTCTACTTCTCTATTTGCTTGTGTATTTTGTTTATGTAGTTATATTTTACTTAGTTTAGGACACGTTTGAATTATTCTGCTTTTTTTTTATAGTTATTTTGGGACCCATTTTCTCAGTCTCATTCCCCATCCGCCACGTGTCCATTGCGGTTCAATCATAGTCTGTAACGCAGAATGAAACGGATCCAACAATCGTTGAGTCCTTGAATCCACAAGGAAGAAAGCCCCAAAAGAAAGGAAATTTGGAATATTATTGATAAAAAAAATTGTAAATCCTAAATTACAAGTTTGCTATTTATACTAATAACATAAATTTAAAAAAATTACTAAAAATAGAAAAACTTGAAAACTAATTTTTCTGATTCTTTGAGATCCTAAATAATCACAGGAATTGATAGAAATTAAATAAATGAATTTTTGAAAAATAAGAATTTTTATAAGTTGTATAACAACTAATCCAGAAAATCTCCTCGATATATTTCACCATGTAAAATTTCGTTCAATTCCGAGATCGTGATATTGATTGATTTGTAATTTATTTGGTGGACCTCTTTTGGTGGTCTCATCTGCATAATCTGTTCTACATCAGTTTGCCACGTGTTATAACCTGGACCAATAAGTGATTTGTTATATGGTATGGAACATGATGATGTGTGTAGAGTATTATTGGCGCTACTTAAAGTACTTTCGTGTATTGACATTTTTGTTTTTATTGAGATGTTAGTATCAAATGGCATCTCATATATATTTTTAATTAGGTTCTAGGGTTTTTATTTTTGGTGTAACTATTATAAAAACTTTTTATTGATAGTAGATTGATCAACGTAATTCTATGTTTCTTTAATTTTTGTTTTTTTTTTATTTCTTTGATTGATTGCATCTTAAGATCCAGAAAGTGCAACATGATCGCCACGTGTCCCTAGCAACCAATAATGATGTAACACATATGTTATAGACAACAGGGGCGAACCTAGGGGGGCAAGCTGGGCCCACCCCACCCCTTGCCCCAAAGAATTTGAAAACTTTTAAATAGTGGCCTTGCATAATGCATTTCATATGGTTATAAATCACTTAATCCCAACCCTCTAGCCCAAGAAAGAGTCATGTATATATAAGTTGTGTGGGACAGGTGATCAAGTGGGACGTACCCCATTGAAATAAAAAAAAAACTAATAACAATACCCCTCCCCACGGCTCAAAAACACAAAAGTTTGTGTCACATTGTGACATCGTCTATAGTGACATCTCGTACCCTATATGTTGATAGAAAATATTCGGAGCATATACTTACATTAACGAGATATATATTTTAATAAAATATTTTTGTTAAAATTTATTTATTTATTTTACAGAGCAAGAGATTACAATGTTAAGGTATCAATTATAATATTACAGCTTAATGTCCTTTCTCAAGAAAGATTGTAAAATTTATTTGGAATATCTGAATTATGTCAAGCACTCATTGAAACAAAAAAGTCGAAGATGCTTAATCTCATTGATAGATTGATTCATCTTGTTTTGACTCATCCAATTTTAACAACTACAAAACAATCATTTTCAGTTATGAAACTTGTTAAAATAAGACTTCATAATAAGATGCAGGATGAATTTCTTATAAAAAATTTTATTTTATATTTTGAAAGAAAAATAATTGAAAATTTTGATAATGACATAATTGTAGAGGATTGCCATCTCATCGGAGAGGACATCTCATAGAGTTCAAATCATCGGATCCAGGTAAGAAATTAAAATTACCCCAGGTTGTAAAACAGTGGAAAAACAGTATTTTAAGGATTTATTAAAAGCACGTTTTCCGGAAATACAATATTTTCACAAACTGTAAACCTCAGTACCCCACTCTATATATATACGCTACTTCAGAATTTCAGTAGATTAATAAATCCATCTGAGGGAACCAGATGTGCCATCAAATTAAATTTCTAACTTTCCACATATTTTAATCTTAAGTCATCCAATTAAACCAGTGGATATATATTATATGGCTACTGATCCACCTCCTTGTAACAAGGTAGAACTTGGAACCGCCCACTTCATTAATTAATCGACCTTGCATTTTAAAATATGTGAAAATCATACAGATATATACAGGCTACTATTAGGTTGGCCAGATATAAAAAATCAACCTCTGAATTGAAAGTAAAAAAAAAAGAAAAGAACAACAACTAGGAAAAGATCTATGATGATAATGTGATTGTGCAAAGAACTTACTTCAATTAATTAACATGGAACAAAAGTACAAGTTTGCTGAAAGTGATCCACCAAATAAAAAAGAATATTACGACATCATTACAAAAGGGTGGATAAGATTAGTGTGCTTTATTTTATAACAAAAAATAATTACGTATAAAAGATTACTACGTGTCTCTAGATATCTACATGGGTTAATAATAAGCAGTCAACGCCACCTGAGGTACAAAGTTTCCATCATCATTAAATTATATACCAGTTTTGTAACCTCATGTAATTGATGTACATTATAAATGAAGCAATAGAGATTATTGACCAAGCCAAAAAAATAAAATTATATACCAGTAGTCTTTTTTGGCGATCAAGTGGATGTCGTCAAATGAAACCAAGGGATCTTCAATTTGTTGTAAACTCCAGAGAAATTATAGACCATTTAAGTTTGTTGGATGTTTAGTTGGATGTCAATCGTCATCTAAAGTTTAGTTTTTTTATGGATTCAAAACATTTGAAAAAAAATTTTGCAGTCTAATTTGATATCCGGTCTATGACATATGGTACCATGTCACACACAATAATATATATAGAAAAGGAAGGATCCTGAGAATAAAGGATACTATGTCACGGACAAGAATATTAGATTTACCATTGTTGCTTTAGCAAATTCTCACAATTTATGCAAAAGGAGCCTCCCATAACAGGATAGAATCTCATGCATTAATTTCAGTGAAAATGATGCAGATTCACAAACCAGACTTTACATTAACAGTACATGATGAGCGCAGAAAACCTCACGAGCAGCAGTGAGTACATGAAAAAAAAAAAAAAAACTTTGTCTGAGAATTCAGAGCACCACCTAATGATTCGGATGGCAAATTAAAATGAAAAATATTCCAGCAGATGCACTCTATGCTAATGCCATGCACCTAACACTTGGGTATTACTTATTAATGTCCCACTGATTGAGGTCATACACATAAAACATAGAAGATATATAGAGGGGGTGGGGAGTAAAAATCACAAACTCGCTTCTTGTTCAATAAAAATAATACAAGTTGTGGGAGCTTCTGAACTTACCAAGTAAATATATAAATAAAATGTAAAACTTGATGATTTTCCGTCCGAGTCCCATCGGTGACAAAAAGACAGAGTTTGTTACCTTCATATGTTTACTTTTAAAAACTATTAAGTGAAATCAGCAATGACTGAGTGCAGTTGAGATGGACAGTTAAAACTTTGAACTGTAATGATGCAAATTAACAAATAGGGATGTTTTGCTTTTATTTTTATTTTATTTTGATAAGTAGTTTAGAAAATAAGTTATTCTTTTGTTATGTACATGTAATCATAGATTTTTAAAGTTTCAAAGTGTGTGTGTGTGTGTGTGTATAACACGAGTGTGACCCCTGCCTGCCTGTGCCTGCCTGCCTGCGCGCGCCACTGCCCGCATGCGCCCGAGCCGAGCTCCACCACTCCAACCGCCACCAACAGCCACCACAACCACTCCCAAACCACCAAGCACCTCTTTCACTCCCAAAAACACACCCTAACATACATCTAAACAAGAAATGGAAGGAAAGGAAGCTTACCCTAGGAGAGGAAGAGAAGGAGAGGACAAACGGGTGCTCCTCGCGCACCGATTCGCCACCTCCAAGGCCACCACCACCAAGACCTCCCCTCAGCCAAAGCAAGGCTGAAAACAGAGGAGAAAAGAGGGTATGACAAGGGGTCACACTCGTGGGAACTCGAATCCGAGACCACCGGAAGGTAGATCGGGAGCTCACCTATCTTTTCTCTTCTTAGGGTTTTTGGTTTCAACCTCAAGAACTAGGTCATATGGGAGGATTAAAGAGAGGGAGAGAGAGAGAAATTCTCGAGAAGATGATGAATAGGGGGGGTTTTGTCTTGGTCGTGGGATTTATTTATCCTCACACACACATCACCCACTCTCACACCCCTTAGATTAGCCCTAATTAGGTTTACGCTAGGATTAGATTAGGTTTAAGTGTGGTTTGACCCTAGTCAACCCAACCACACAAAAATCCAAATTCATTTGACCAAGTCAAAGGTCAACTTTGACCAAGTCAAATCTCCCAATGACTTTTCGCTCGGTCAAAACCCGGATACGCTTCGGAACTGCGAAATTCTGAAACGTTACCGGAATTCGATGAAATTTTCGTGAGCGGCTTGGAATGGCACCAGGACACATAATATGCAGTTATATTTTTAATCAGAGCCCTCAACCTCAGGGTGATAGCTAAAAGCCCAAAATTTTAGTGGTTCCGATCGAAAAACGAAAAAGGCTGAAAAACTGCCAGAATGTTCCAATGGTGACCAGAAGGTTAAAAGTGACACATATATAACATTCTCCCCCCCTTAGGAAATTTTGTCCTCAAAATAATACAAAAACATCTAGGAAGGGAAGAGATGCGGATATGCGTCACGCAAGGCATCCTCGAGCTCCCAAATGGCCTCGGCACCGAAACGGTGCTGCCATCGCACCTTGACCAGATGGACGGTCTTGGTGCGGAGCCTCTTCTCACGGCGGTCCAGGATCTCAATCGGCTGCTCCACGAATGACAAGTCCGGCTCGAAGACGAGCGGCTCGAACGGGATGACGTGAGCAGGATCGTGGACACAACCCACACCCAACCGCGATGCATTGGAGCAAACTGCGAACCCACCCCTCCCAGACGGAAGGGTAAGAACTGGCGCTGAGGTGAGCCTTCGCTTAAACTCCAGGAAGCTCTCCTCGCAAGACGGGGACCATTCGAACCGGACATCCTTCCGAGCGAGGCGGTTAGGAGGTACAGCTATCTTCGAGAAACCCTCGACAAACCTCCCGCAATAACCCGCCAAGCCCAGGAAGCTCCGAATCTCTGCAGGGTTCGACGGTCGACGCCAATTGACACAGCGAGCGTCTTGACCGGGTCCACAGATATGCCCTCGCCGGAACTCACGTGGCCCAGAAAAACCATACGCTCCAACCAAAACTCGCACTTAAACCACCATCAGCTGATGCTTCCAGGGTATTCCTTGACTGGGAAAAGAAACCTTGGGAGAGCAGCATGAGGTCCCGATATAGGATACCCCGACAACCAAACAAGGAACACGGAGTACCCTAGCCCGGGTCTCAACGCTGACCTCACACGGCCCCTTAAACCAGAAAAGGAACACTAGAAGAAGACATCACCCTTAAAGAACACAACCAACCGCATTGGATCATCTACATCTAGATAATCACCCACCGATATCCTTCAACATCCATCACAAGACCGGACCCAACATCCTTGGGAACGGTCGAACAACAATTGGGTCACGAGGCGACGCGTCTTCGCCTCATCCACACCCTCACTCCCGAAAGGAGACATATTGGGACTTTGGGAGAGACTTAGACTGCTCTCCACCCCTGGTCCACCGGTAGCCTCTCCTCCACACCGTAGGCCGCCTGGTCCGCTCCCACAATTCAGCACAGTCCGAACCCAAATCAGGAGGTGCCTACTGATGGGAGCCCTCTGTCAGGAAGGCCTGTCTAACGCTGAGGAGTCCCTACATCGGATCCAACGAAGGGGGAGAACGATTCCACGCTCGCGACATCATTCAATAACCCTCTTCCGGGTAGCCCCTACCTGGCATACTCCCACGATCAGTACTCCTCCGACTGCATCAGTGGTACCTACGGATGGGAGCCCTCTTCCAGGACAGCTACAACCCGGCCTTTTCAACTCGGACAACCTCTTTCAATACCCGCTCATCAAGATATCACACACTTGCATAACAGCAACCAACCCACTCATATTGGCCTCCAATGCTCTTGTTTGAGTCTCCACCAAATTAGCTATCCGAGCGTAAGCACGCTCCCATGCAGGAGGATCCTGTGCCATTCCGGGTTTCACAGCCGAGGACTCTCCAGTAGCATCCCCACCTCTGGTAGGTCCGGAAACCTTCAAAGGTCGAGAGGGACCACATCCACGCATTCCTCTGCGAGGAGGCATATCAGCAACCCAAGAAAACCAGACACTAGAATCAGAATACTCATATAGAAATCCTAGGACTCATCTCTACGAAAAGAAGACCATTGGCTCTGACAGGACCAGGCTCTGATACCGACTTTTGTCACGCCCCAGGGCGGCCGTCCCCGGGACACGGCAAGCGTATATATGATATCAGCAGTCAATACAGGAAGTCAATAACATACTCTAACAACATCAACAATTACAACACTGACAACAAAGAGGCTGACATGATATATACACAAATAGCGGAAGCTAAAAGACTGAATCTGTAACTCAAAGACATATTAGAGACTCGATACACAATCAACTGTCCTGTGAGAGCCAATATATATAATGACATCCAAATATAATACAAACATGTGCCCAAGCACAGAATACAATACATACAATCAAAAGGGATGCTGATAGCCTCTAAAACTCGCGGAAATGTGGCGCTGCACCGCTACTGCTGAGGTCCCTCGGGGAGCTCCTCCTCCTGATCCGACTCAGATAGCACTGGAAAATAATATTATGCGAGGGGTGAGCCACACGCTCAGTGAACAGCACAACCCATGCATCACAGTTCATATTAACCACAATTTATCATTAAAAACCTTAAAGTGGCAAGAACTCCACAAGTCCAGTGGGTCGCTACATCGCCGACCCACCACACCCTCACCCTCACCCCTCAATAGGTGACATAGGATATTGGGACTGATTACCACACAAATCCGGCGGGTCGCTACATCGCCGACCCACCACACCCTCACCCTCACCCCTCAATATGGTGACATAGGATATTGGGACTGACTAGGCTGTTGGTCACCCTTGGTCCACCGATAGTCTCTCCTCCACTCCGTAGGTCGCTTGGCCACTCCCACATTCAGCACAGTCCGTCCCAAATCAGGAGGTGCCTATTGATGGGAGCCCTCTCACGGGACGACCTTTCTAACGCTGAGACAGTCTCTACACGGATCCAACGAAGGGAACAGAACAGCCTATCCATACGCATATGATCCACTCGGATCCGCGACATCCCTTAACTGAAAAAAAGAAACCTTGGGAGGGCACCATGAGGTCCCAATATAGGATACCCCGACAACCAAACAAGGAACACGGAGTACCCTAGCCCGGGTCTCAACGCTGACTTCGCAAGGCCTTTTAATCCAGAGAAGGGAGACTCTACTGATGTCATCAATTCTTCAGAATTCCTCCAGGGCGCATAACTAGGATGCGGGGAACATATATAATAATAACGAGGTTATAATATTATTGGGAAAAGAAACCTTGGGAGGGCAGCATGAGGTCCCGATATAGGACATCCCGACAACCAAACAAGGAACACGGAGTACCCTAGCCCGGGTCTCAATGTTGACCTCGCAAGGCCCCTCCCTATAATATTATATAAGGCATGCTAATAATCATATGCTCGCATTTAATTTAATAAATTAAACTAGTAGGACACATGCATAGGTCGAGGCTTCCTAGCATGCGAACAGGGTGACAGGATGCATGGCTCTTACACATATCCTAAGGGTGCAAGTCCCTAACATACAAAGTCTAGGGTGGCATGCATTCTACATATTAATCATGCTTGCATGGATTACATATTACACAAGTTAATATTGACCATGGTGCCCCAGGGGAGGACGGTATACGCCCAAGTGCATATAGCGCCTCCCTACTGGGTTGGGTTATCCCACTCACACTTAACCGGGTCGTCGTGTGACCGTCCGTCCAGATCTGCAAAACAGGGTAATCAACTCGGTGAGTAAAATACACAATTATACACAAAAATACACTAAATTATCCAACACTCGGACAAGTGTACATACGGCCTGTACGCACGTGAGTCCGAGCACCCCGACTCACTCCCGAACCCCCGGGCCACCGTACGCACCGCCACCCGACCCAGGCGCACAGCCGCGCCCCAGCCCGTGCACCCAGGCGCACTGCCGAGCCCAGCCCGCACGCCCGGACACCCTGCCGAGCCCCCCCACCGGTGCACCGCGCACTCACTGCGCCCCAGCGCAGCAACCCGCGCGCACACCCGCACGCCCAGCGCCCCAACGCCGCACCCCGCGCACACCCCGCGCGCACCACTCGCTCGCATCACCCGCTCGCACCACTCGCTCGTCCAGCCCTGGGTGCACCCGCGCGCACTGTGCCCCAGCGCAGCGCCCCGCACGCGCACCCACCCACACTGTGCCCCAGCACAGTTCCCTGCACACACTCCCCGCTCGCCCTGCGCGCACCGCGCCCTTTGCGCAGCACCCGCACACCACCCGCTCGCCACGCGCCCCTGCGCAGCGCTCCGCGCTCACGCCGCGCACTGCGCCCAGCGCGCCCGACTACACGCGCCCAACGAGCCCGACAACACGCGCCCAGCGCTCCTGCCCGCAGCTCGCCCGCCTGCGCCTGCCTGTCTGCGCGCGTCGCTGCCCACATGCGCCCGAGCCGAGCTCCACCACTCCAACCGCCACCAACAGCCACCACAACCACTCCCAAACCACCAAGCACCTCTTTCACTCCCAAAAACACACCCTAACATACATCTAAACAAGAAATGGAAGGAAAGGAAGCTTACCCTAGGAGAGGAAGAGAAGGGGAGGAAGAACGGGTGCTCCTCACGCACCGATTCGTCACCTCCAAGGCCACCACCACCAAGACCTCCCCTCAGCCAACGCAAGGCTGAAAACAGAGGAGAAAAGAGGGTATGAGAGGGGGTCACACTTGTGGGAACTCGAATCCGAGACCACCGGGAGATAGATCGGGAGCTCACCTATCTTTTCTCTTCTTAGGGTTTTCGGTTTCAACCTCAAGAACTAGGTCAAAAGGGAGGATTAAAGAGAGGGAGAGAGAGAGAAATTTCCGAGAAGATGATGAATAGTGGAGGATTTTGTCTTGGTCGTGGGATTTATTTATCCTCACACACACATCACACACTCTCACACCCCTTAGATTAGCCCTAATTAGGTTTATGCTAGATTAGATTAGGTTTAAGTGTGGTTTGACCCTAGTCAACCCAACCACACAAAAATACAAATTCATTTTACCAAGTCAAAGGTCAACTTTGACCAAGTCAAGTCTCCCAATGACTTTTCGCTCGGTCAAAACCCGGATACACCTCGGAACTGTGAAATTCTGAAACGTTACCGGAATTCGATGAAATTTTCGTGAGCGGCTTGGAATGGCACCAGGACACATAATATGCAGTTAGATTTTTAATCGGAGCCCTCAACCTCAGGATGATAGCTAAAAGCTCAAAATTTTAGCGGTTCCGATCGAAAAACGAAAAAGGCTGAAAAACTGTCAGAATGTTCCAATGGTGACCAGAAGGTTAAAAGTGACACATATAACATTATTATAGGATGATGAGTTGTTAAGTGGTCAGTATATATTTGGTTGTTGAGAGTTATTGAAGATTTAGATTAGATATTATCTATTTTTAATAAACTTTGAGATCATAAATAGGACCACTTTGTACCAAGGGAGAGTCATTCGGTTTTTGATAGTTTTTTCTTTTGAGTTTGAATGAATTAATTGTAAACTCTAGGTTTTAGCGTTTATTTAATTAAGATTTTGTTAAAGCAATAAAAATTAATTCTTAAGTTTGTTATACATCATTATTCTTGAATGTTTATTTTCTTCTCTACATCATGTAATCAGTATTCGCCTTGTAACCATTTTGACAAAGAGGGTGACTGGAGTATATTATAATTCATGGGTTGATACATCAATCTGTATTGCGGTTAGAGCTAACTATATAGCCACCAATTGGAAAATGATCACATATAACAAAGAAATTGACTTGTTTCATGATCAAAGATGATGAATCAATTACAAAAATGATGTTCCTACTCCTATTAAAAAGTAATAAGATAACATATTTTTTATGATTAATTGGGTCACCAAACTGATTAAATTTAATTTTTTATATCATGACTCTCATCAGTAACTGACATAATATCTAAATTAAGTTACTTTGTTATATTTGGACGTTCGATCTCTAGACGTTAGGTGGTCGACGTTTGAAATTAAAGTGAGTATGGCTTGTCTTAGGTGTCCCACATTGGTTGGGAGATCGGACTAGATTCGGTCAGTTCGGTCATTATCAAATTAGACAACATAAAAATCGAATTGCACCACCTATAAATCGAATGCCACAACTAATTGTTGGGTATATATTTCACTTTCTTATTGGATCCAATCAGCTATTGGAGAAAATATGAATTCCCAAGTACCATCAGTATCCAATAGGAGAGTGGAATATATATCCAACAATTGGTTATGTAGTTTGATTTATAGGTGGTGCAGTTCGATTTTCATGTCGTTCAGTTCGATACTGACCGAACTGACCGGATCCAGTCCTGACTGGATCCGATCTCATTGGTTGGGAGCTTCTAATAATTGCCTCATATGTAATATATATGAGTGCTGATACACATAGTTCATTTTACAGCCCGTTTTGCAACCCCATACGCCATGATAACATAGTATATACTGCACTAATACAGTGTATACTATACTATCATAGTATATACTGCAGTCCATTTTTTTTCATTTTTTTACCATGAAAAAAAATACACTAATTTATCTTAATATATACTTCATTTCATATAATAACATGCACTTCAAATGGTGAGTGTATAATTTTGATAAAAAAAAATGAGATAGACTACAATTGAAGCTGTAAATGGGTCTTTATATATCTTTTTCCAATATATATATATATATCATATTCTAAATAGAGTTGTGGATAAAGATGATGAGAATGCCATCTTAGAGGACCCATTCAAGTGGGTCGTCATGCTTTGAACGAATATAAATCATTGCATAATATGATTCGTTGTAGCTAATTTTAATTTTATTTAAAACTTAAGAATCTCCCTAACCATTGACATTTTGTGTACCGAAAAATTTGAGCATTTTATTATGGAAAGTCAACAAAAGAACAACAGTTGAAGTGACAAGTAGATGATGTGGGACGGGAGTGGATAACATTTAATTTCCAAACTTAATTGATATTGCTCTAGCCAACCTGAATAGGAAGTCTATATCAGATATGTAATTCATGAACATATATATTGTTTTGTTTATCATAATTGACTCATCTTCTTCTGTTGTCATTGGTCCCAGATGGAGAGATTATGATCTAATTGACCAGTACCATGTTCTCAAATGATATTTCAAGCTTCGGATAAGCTTCGGATACCATGTTGAACATTTGTTTTACCTTCGGCTTCATTAGTATAATAGATAATACTTAACATGCATCTCAGATGGTTTCCATTATTGGTCCTTACATGATGGATAATCTATATTCTAATGTGAATTGCTTACAAAGTGTTGATATGTTCCTTTGCGTGTAATTAGATGATTTTAGTGTGATTAGGATATGAAGAAGTATGTGGTCTGGATTAAGATATCAACATTCTTTTATTAGAACTCTCATATATGATAGCTTGGATAGACCATAACAAGATAGTAAGAAATGACATTTTATATATATATATATATATATATATATATACACAGAAGGCCCTAAACAGGGCGATAGTCCCGATTACAACAACAAACTACTACTACTACTACTACAACTACTAAGTAGACAGGGACCAACAGGGGTCCCATGGAGCACAATGGGCTAAAGCCCATGAAACGCAGCCCATAGGTATGGGGAATCACATTTCTCTCTCTGCTCAGAGCAGGAATTGATCCTTTGTCCCCAAATCCTCGAAGGGATGGGGTGTCACTCAGCCAGTGCACTAGCCGGGTCGAGACGTAAGAATGACATGTTGATGTGCATGCTACATTACTTTTAATAGAGTTGAATGACGATTTATATAGTCACATAGTCGACCTAAAATTTTAAATGCTTTGTTATTATATGTGTGTGTGTTTGTGATTGGAGTTTGTTGGATTCAACAAAATAGAGTTTAATTTTTAGAAGATATATGTTAGAGGAAATCCGTTATTAGAACAGGTTGCTGTAAGATTTTTCATCACAAATTTATGTATTTCAAGGTATTCCACTTGGAATATATATGTTATATAAGAAAACATGTATAATGTATAATATTTATGATTGTGCATCATGTACATGATCACAAGATGGCAGAGTCAGGTGGCAAACATTTTTTTGACATTTAAAATTACCTATATATCAAATGGTGGTTACTATGAAAGGCATGTGATAAAAGTAATACAACAAAATTATCAAATAATGGAAAAAAATTATCCCATTTGAAAATGATTATGTTGTAAAGTCTATTATTTGATATAATTTTATAAAATAGGATGAGCTGATGTGGACATGACTCATAAACAAGAATCAATGAGAATATTCCCATTGATGGCTTAATTTGGTAATTTAAGTTTAGATCTAAACTTCTTATTTGGTAATTTAATTGCGTACTTGGCTTAATTTGTGATGGCACATGCATGAGTGATACATGGACTCTGTAATGGTTACCAGTATAATTTTATTGTCGCGTTTTATAGGGATATTTTTGTATTTTTTCTCAATTTTATTTTTCTATTTAGTTTGCATCTTTCTTATTAGGGTTAAGAGAGATTAAATTTAATTTCATGGTCCGTTTGATCTCTTGCATCCATAAACTCGCGGCTATGATATCTGCACCTATATTAATTTATCAAATGAATATTAAAAGAGAGGAAAGCCTAAACAATCTATGACATAATTTTAAGAATAGAAATGAAAATCTTACTGTGATATAACCACTGTTTTAAAATGCGTCTCATGCGATCGCATATGTGGCCGCCTGTGCGGTTCGGTTAGTGGACCGAATCGCATCAGACAAAAAGGCACTATATGCAGACAGAGCCGGCATAAGTGGGCCGCACAGGCACATGCAGACTTATTTTTTTTTAGGGAAAATTAATTAGAGGCCTTTAAGGATACCTCTATAATAACAATAGGTCCCTTGACTTTTTTTATTTTTTTTAGGTCCCTAAGTTAGCGGTGGTATTTTGTTTAGGTCCTTCCATCCAACTTTCATCCATTCCATTTTTTTCTTCCTTTTTTACCTCCAAGTGTACATAAATTGCAACTCTATCTCTCCCAACCTCTCTCTTTCTCCCCCAAACAACTCAACAAGATGTGAAACCACCTTCACCAGCCCTCCATTGCACCGATCTCGACCCCAACGCCTATAGCTTCCCCCGACCTCTCTCGACCGTGTTCCGCGAGCCATCTCTCGGGTCTGTGTTATACTATATACACTATTATTCCTAATATGTACACTGTTATACCTGTTACAGGTAGTGTGTGTTACACTGCGTACACTGTTATACCTCTTACAGATATCAAATTTTATGTTACACTATGTACACTGTTATGCCCAATGTGTACACTATTATACCTGTTACAGGTTCTGTGTGTTACACTGCGTACACTGTTACGCTCATTTTGTACACTGTTATACCTGTAACATGTTAGGTTCATGGACGGGGTCGCGAGATAGGGTTGGACTCATGGATGGGGTCGCGAGAGGGGGTTAGGCTCGCGAACGGGGTCACAAGAGGTAGTTGGGCTGGCGGACAGAGTTGCGAGAAGGGGGTTGGGCTCGCGGATGGGACGCGGAAGACGATCGGGTTGAGATCGGTGTAATGGGGGGTTGGTGGAGGTAGTCTCACAACTTGTTGAGTTGTTTAGAGGAGAAAGGGAGAAGTTGGAGGAGATAGAGAGACAAATGATGTTTATTTAAGGGTCAAAAAAGAAAAAAAAATAGAATAGATGGAATTTGGATGGAATGATGTAAACAAAATATCACCACTAACTTAAGGACCTAAAGAAAATAAGAAAAAATTAAGGAATTTATTGTTATTACATAGGTATCCAGAGACCTTTAATTAATTTTCTTTTTTTAAAAAAAAAAAAAATAGACAAAGATGGCTTCTTTTGTCCTTCTTCCTCCAATTTCATGAATAGCTGTGCTTCATCTTGCTCAACTGAACAGGTTTTCTCCATCTTCATTCATCAATGGCTGCTTCTTTCTTCCTCGTATCTTCTTCAACTAATCAGTTCTTCATATTATCTTTGTGAACGGCTGCTTCTTCGTCTTCATCGACTGAAGTGATCGATGATCTCTGTCTTCAACGACAATCACTCTCTGTCTCTCTCTGATCTTTCCCTTTCTCACGACATCACACATCTTTGTTGCTCTCTTCTTTGCTTTCTTTCTTATTTTTATTCACTGGTTTTGTTCAGTTTTTTATTTTTATTGATTCTGTTAGATTATATGTGTTATCTTATAATGTGTGTAGTGTATTACACGTGTAACTCCTAGACATTTGTGTATATAAAGGGATTAACCCCTAAGTGGAATACAAGGATTCTCATTATTCCATTATTTCATTCTAACATGGTATCAGAGCCACCACCTCAAAAACCCTAATTTTTTTTTGGAATCCTTCCCGTCGCCGTCGTGCCCCTGCCGTCGCCGTCGTCGTCGTGCCCCTGCCGTCGCCGTCGCCGTCGTGCCCCTGCCGTCGCCGTCGTGCTCCTGCCGTCGCCATCGCCGTCGTGCCCCTGTCGTCGCCGTCGCCGTCGTGCCCCTGCCGTTGTCGTCGTCGTCGTGCCCCTGCCGTCGTCGTCGCCGTCGTGCCCCTGCCATTGCCGTCGTGCCCTTGCCGTCGCCGTCGCCGTCACGCCCCTGCCGCTGCCGTCGCCACCGCTGCCGCTGCCACCGCCGCGCGCCGCCCTGCCCTGCCGCGCCCAGCCCTGCCGCGTCTAGCCCTGCCCTTCCCGGTGCCCAGCCGCGTGCCCTGCTGCACCCTGCTGCGCAGCGCCCAGCCCTGCCCGGTGCACCCTGCCGCGCCACGCCTAGCCCTGCCCGGTGCCCTGCCCGGTGCCCTGCCGCGCCGTGCCCTGACGCGTCGCGCCCTGCCGCGCCCAGCCCTGCCGCGTGCCCTGCCCGGTGCCCTGCCCGGATTACTCGGGATCTGTCGCGCCCGACAGATCTGCCCGGGCACCGCTGATCCTGCCCGGATTTCCCGGGATCTGCTGGGGACAGCTCCTGCCAGGCTGTATCGAGCGTTCCGGATCATCTCGCGCACCCGACCCGGCACCCAACCCGAGCTCTCCCAGCATCAGACCCGGGCACTCCCAGCATCCGACCCGGATCCGCGAACCCGGGTCCTCCCAGCATCCGACCCGGATCCGCGAACCCGGCCCAGCAACCCGGATCCGCGAACCCGGCCCAGCATCCGACCCGGATCCGCGAACCCGGCCCGGGACGCGACCCGAGTCTGCCCTCCGGCCGCCCTCTGCCGCCCTCTGCCGCCTCCGGCCGCCCTCTGCCGCCGGCCACCCTCTGCCGCCTCCGGCCGCCTCCTTGAGACTTCAAATCACTAAATCGGTCATAACTTCCTCTCCGGAAGTCCGATTAAGGTGATCCAGGAGTCCATTTTGCTCGATTTTTCGTGCTCTACGTCCTCGTCTGCTTCTGATCCTCATCCAAGTGGTTCTGCACAATGTCAGAAACCAACGGCAACCCTACTCTTCCGACACCGGCGGCTTCGAAGGTATCTCGTCAGTCTACTTCGTCATTTCTCTATGAGGGCATCTTGGGGGCCGCTCCTGCTACAAAAAGACAACGACCTTCTAAGCAGCATTATCAACCGAAAGGCCGAGGACATCATCTTCCTCCTGTTGCCGCTGCGACTGCTACTTCGATTGTCTCCATTCAGTCACACTCGGATATGCTTGTCCAGATCAGTCAGCGCCTAGACCACCTGATTCTGCAGCAGTCACTTTCTGGTGCTTCTACTCCCTTTGCCTTGTCTTCTACTATGGGTACTCCTGCTTATTGGATTTTTGATTCGGGTGCCTCACATCACATGACTCCTGATAGTTCTATCCTCACTGCATGCTCACCTGCACCCTCACACCTCCCTTCGATTCATACTGCTAATGGCTCTCCTTTAGTCATCACGCAGTGTGGATCGATCACCACCACATCCCACCCTACTGGCCGCCTTTCACTACCATTTGTTTTGCATGCTCCTGAGCTTTGCATGAATCTTGTGTCTATTAGTAGATTGTGTGATTCTGGATTCACCATTACCTTTACCTCTTCTGGGTGTTCTGTGCAGGATCCACGTTCAGGGCAGAGGATTGGTGTTGGTCGTCGGATTGGCGGACTGTATTATGTGGAGTATCTTTATCTTCCTGTACCTGATCCCTCAGTTTTCTGCGGCACTGTCACCTCTGATACTGACTTGTGGCAAGAGAGGTTAGGCCATGTTTCTGAATCTCGTCTTAAAGACCTTATTAAGTCTGGTGATTTAGGTCATGTTTCTTTCTCTCCTCTTTCTGTTTGTGAGGGCTGTAAATTAGCCAAACCTGTTGCTACTCCATTCCATTCTAGTAATCATCAGTCCTCTATTCCATTTGAGCTTGTTCATTCTGATATCTGGGGTCCTTCTCATATCACGTCTAAGAGTGGTTTTTCGTATTATATCAGTTTTATTGATGACTATTCTCGCTTTACTTAGATTTATTTATTGCGTCATCGATCTGAGGTCCCAAAGATATATGAGGTCTTTACCACTATGATTCACACCCAGTTTCAGACTCGTATCAAAATCTTTAGGTCTGATTGTGCTCGAGAATATATTTCTTCCACGATGCGTTCTCTTCTTCAATCTCATGGCACTCTCTTTCAGCAATCATGCCCTTATACTCATGAGCAGAATGGTGTTGCTGAAAGAAAACATCGCCATATTCTTGAGACCGCTCGTTCCCTTACTTTCTTCTTCAATCCCCAGCACATACTGGGCTGAGGCTGCTCTTCTATTTGTTCATCTTATCAATATCACTCCCTCTTCTATCCTCTCCGGTATGACTCCTCATGAGCGCCTTTACTCTTGCAACCTTGATTATAGTAGACTTCGCACTTTTGGATGTACTTGTTTCGTGCTTCTCCCTCCTCATCAACGCACTAAATTGGCCGCTCGGTCAGTTAAGTGTGTATTCTTGGGGATTAGTTTTGAACACAAGGGATATCGCTGCTACGATCCTATTGGAGATCGTTTTTGGATAGCTCGTCATGTGTCATTTGTCGAAGATGTTCCCTATTTTTCTTCTACACCCACTGCCTCCTCTCCTCCGGTGCCTTCTCCTGTTCAGGCCTCTCCTATTGAGTCTCTACCTCTTCTCGGGCCATCTGTTCTGCTTGAGCCCACTCCTAGTTCTGTTCTCCCTGAGTCTCATCTTGGCATTCCCACTGCTGACTCTCCTGGTTCTTCGTCTCCTCTTCACACTCCTGCAGCCAACTCCCATGGTCCTCCCTGTTCTCCTCCTATTGTGTCTCCTCTTCCTCCTTCCGCAGATGACTCCGCTGGTACTCCGTCTTCCACGGCTAACACACCTCCCTCTGATGTGGATCCTCGTCCCTTGACTCGCTACCCTCAGCGTGAACGTCATCCACCTGATCATTTCAGTTTTGACTCTGGACCACTTGACCGATTTGGCTTTGCATCAGTGAGTACCTATTCTCCAGAATTTCAGGCCTATCTCACCGCTATACATGCCCATCGTGAGCCCCGATCTTATCGAGAGGAAGTCGAATACACTGAGTGGCAGCAGGCCATGGCTGAGGAGTTTCAGGCATTTGAGCAGACACAAACCTGGGATGTTGTTCCCCTTCCGGATGGTGTTACCCCTATCAGCTGCAAGTGGATTTTCAAGATCAAGCATCACCCTGATGGTTCCATTGAACGACATAAGGCTCGTCTTGTTGCCAGAGGTTTCACTCAGGAGTATGGCATTGACTATGAGGAGACCTTTGCTCCTGTTGCTCAGATGACTACTGTTCGCACCCTTCTCGCTGTTGCTGCTGTCGTCGCTAGCCGCTCTTTCAGATGGACGTGAAGAATGCTTTTCTTCATGGTGATTTATCTGAGGTTGTTTATATGCAACCACCTCCAGGTCTCAGCACTCCTCCTCAGCATGTTTGTCGTCTTCGGCGGGCTATATACGGACTGAAACAAGCTTCATGCCTGGTTTGAGCGTTTTCGCAGTGTTATTCTGACAGCTGGTTTTGTTGAGAGCCACCAGGACCACTCTATGTTTGTGCGATCCTCATCGCAGGGGCGGGTAATCCTTCTTCTGTATGTTGACGACATGATTATAACTGGCGATGACTCCGCTGGTATTACTCGGGTCAAGAATCATCTCAGTCGACAGTTTCAGATGAAAGATCTTGGTACTCTTCGCTACTTCCTTGGTCTCGAGATTGCACAGAGTGATCGTGGGATTCTGCTTTCTCAACAGAAGTATACAGCTGACATTTTAGAGCGTGCTGCCCTCTCCGATACCCGCAGTGCAGATACTCCTCTCGAGCTTAATGTGAAGCTTCGTCCTACGGATGGTGAGCTCCTCTCAGATCCTACTCGATACAGACAGATCGTGGGTCAGCTTGTGTATCTCTGCATCACTAGTCCTGACATTGCTCATGCCGTCAGTATTGTTAGTCAGTTTGTCTCGGCTCCTCGATCAGTGCATTATGGTGCTCTTATGCGAATTCTTAGATATTTGCGTGGTACTATCACTAGATCGATCTATCTGTCATCCTCTTCGACTCTGGTTCTCAGGGCTTACACTGATGCTGATTGGGCTGGAGACCCGACGACTAGACGCTCCACCACTGGTTTCTGCATATTTCTCGGAGATTCTATCATCTCTTGGCGCAACAAGAAACAGGAGGTTGTTTCTCTTTCCAGCACTGAGGCTGAATATCGAGCCATGGCTATCACCACCAAGGAGATTGTTCATCTCAGACGTCTCTTGGTGGATCTAGAAGTTACAATGACTGGTCCTACTCCTCTTCACTGTGATAACCGATCTGCTATTCAGATTGCTAGCAATCCGGTCTTTCATGAGAGGACCAAACACATTGAGATCGATTGTCACTTCGTTCATCAGCACTTTCTTGCAGAGACATTATCGCTTCCGCATATCTCCTCTGCTGAGCAGTTTGCTGATTTCTTTACGAAGTCACATCCAGTTCCTCGATTTCAGTTTCTTTTTCGCAAACTCACTTTGTATGATCCACCGTGAGTTTGAGGAGGGCTGTTAGATTATATGTGTTATCTTATAATGTGTGTAGTGTATTACACGTGTAACTCCTAGACATTTGTGTATATAAAGGGATTAATTCCTAAATGAAATACAAAGATTCTCATTATTCCATTATTTCATTATAACATTATTCATTGGTTTTGTTTAGTCTGCCAACTGGGTTTTATTTTTATTTTATTGCATGTGGCTTTTGTGTTGAGGGAGCCACATGGGTGAAGTTGACATTGACACAGTGACATGCACTTGAGAGGGTGATTTTTTAAATGTTTTTATCTGTTTCATTTATTTGGGGGTACTTGTAGAGTCATGTACATTGACCAGCACAAGCAAATAAAAGGAAGAGTTTATCTTTAAATTTTTCAAGACACTTATGTACCATCATTTATTGGCTTTTTAAGAAGACTCATATGTACCTAATTACATTGCATTTAATGTGAAAATCTAGAACATGGGTTTATATATAATTAAATCACAGAGGAGTGTGTGCACGTATTATCTTGTGCTTAAGAATCATTACTGTAAAATAAAATTTTATTAATAAAAAATTACAAAACTATATATACTTTAATATATCGCATATACTATGTGCATTACTCCAACCGCATGTAAACTGCATCCCGCCTTCTTGAACGTTGAATATAATCAATATCTTTTTTAAAATGAGTTATGTCTGAGCATCTAAATTGTCTATTTCATCTATTAAGTGCGTAAGTAAAATTATATAATTATATGAAAATAGTGAATATGTAATTATATATAACATGGTCGGACCTATGTATGCATGCCATAATAAAACTGTGAGTTTAGATTTAAAATAAGAGCAAATTTGGATTATAACAGAGAACATTTGTCATCCTGTTATAATATTTTCATTGGTAGGTACATCATATAATATCTAATTTGTTTTGGAATTCTAGCACAAAGAAAACAAAAGGAACAATAACAGATATTTTTTTATATATGAAACTCACATTTGTCTGGGTCATATAGAATACAATGCAGGTTTACTTTTATGAAAGCAATTTCATGATCAAACTTCTCTTGAAGGAAAATCTTAAGCATACAGAACGTTTCTACTAAGACCACACATATATTTAATTTAATTTAATTATTTATTAACTTGATTTGAATCAACTATCAATTCTAATTAAAATCAAATCTGCTCATCACAATTTCACTTTAGTCAACCCCTACAAATTAAATTTTAGAAAGTCTTTCTGAATTATATGCACCCTTAAAACTAAAATCTACCATATCGAATTTATCAGTGGCAACGAACAGTAGGTCTGATTCAATTAAAAAAAAATTAAATCACAAAGTAGAAGATTAATTGAAACTGATTTGGATGCCACAGACTAAATTCAATGATAAATAACAACATATCACTTCAACATAAAGTACGATTTGAGTTACTGACTCGGTGCCAGTTTTAAGGGGCATATTAAATAAGGTATTAATACAATGTATATATTTTGGTTATTTGAACTTTCTCTTTTATAGTGGTACTTTACACCTCATCTTTTTGTGCTAAATATTTGGATGAAGTCTGATGAGATATTCCTTTCACTCATTTTTTTTTTCCTTTTTTTTTTTTAATTCCTACATCCATCAAGTATCATTTTCATTATATTTGCTTATTCGAAAGGAACTTTGGTATGGACAGTATGGTTAATGTCATAGGAAGGTTATTTGCACTAAATAAAAGTTGACTACAATTTTGGTACAGTACTAGTGAGCACAAATGCACCCCCACAGGCCCACACGTACTCGAGAATGCCGTATACTGATTCATATAATTCATTAGCCACATATATTAATATTAATGAGATATATATCTCATTAGCATTAGAATATATTATTTATATTTTTGAAAAACATATATCTCAGATGATGTATGCTATTTATAAAAATCAAAATGGTGTGGAATGGATTTGGTTTTGAAAAAATAATTATGAATAATATTATTATGAAATAATGATTAAGCATTAGTTCATGAAGGGTCCATCATGAGTATTGGTGAGTCTCTAGATCTCATAAACAAAATATTTTATTTTTTATTTTATTGAGGTTGTTATAATTATAATCTTATTTATTTTTATAAACTTATTCATTTTTTTTTCTTTATTCTTGATCTTATATGCGATTTTTTATTTTATCAGGATTTTAGGTTATTTTCCTTTGACTTGTAAATGAAAAAATCTTATTGGGTTATGTATTATTTTTTTATTTATTTACATTTTTTTAAATTTTTTGTTTTCTAATTTTTAAAACATATGTGCAATTTATGTTTTTTTTTTTTTTTTTACTTTTATTTGTTATTCATTTTTCATTCTTCCTATTGGTATTCAAGATTAATTATAAAATTTGTTCAAAATTTATTTAATAATCACCAAATAAAAATTATGTCAACATGGTCCCAGTCTCGTTTAGAGTCTCACTAACGTAACTGAAAACCAGAATAAAAATTCAACAAGCATTGAGATCTCTCAATAAACTACAATTATCAAAAGAAAAATAAAACTCGAAAGTATATTAATTAAAAGCTAAAAACCCTAGATTACAAGTCTTCATTTTATACTAATTAAAAATGACTAAAAATAGTCAAAACGGAAGTTTGTTGTAACTAAATATAAATGATCCTAGAAGATCCTTGAAATTGCTAGAAATAAAATCCGATTTATTATGATAGAGATATTCACAATCTAAAAAATTACTAAAAATAGAAAAATGCTATTTTGAGGGCCTAAAAATAGGAAATATGAAAAAATACGCGCGCTTTATAGCATAGCGACAACTTTTGAAGATCTCCTCAACATTTAGCTCCAGTAAAAATTTCAGGCGATTCCGAATTCAGGACTCTTTTTATTTCTAGTGTAAATACTTGAAAATTTTAAAATGTACATTTTGGGTTCATCGCTCGTGGAACGTGTCGGACCATCTGCATCACTCACCCAGCTCTGTTATTCTCAAGGTCTGCCGAGTGCATGAAATCATCCATCACATAGACAGGGACAACAAAATTGGACTAAACATCTGCTGTTTTGGATCACCAAAGGTCGGGCATCACATAAGGGAATAGTTTACCAGGGACCATTTTTTTTTTCTTTTTTAATTAATTTCTTTGTAGATCAAAACCGACAGGCAATAATGCAAAGCCTAGAAAAAGACAGTAGGGTTTACAAAGCAATCTGTGGACCTGGAAAAATCCACAAAGAGAGATCGATTAGAAGTAATCAATGATTGTTTTATCTCTTCTGTTTGATCTGATTAGACCCTCTTTATTCTTTGAAAACTCATTCAGGACAGCTACATCTCTTTTCATGGTGATCACCTCTTTTGAATGGACGGAGGTTTTCACATTTCATTTTCTGAATATGTTACATTGACAAATCAAGTTGTGGGGTTGTGTTTTCTCACATGGATAATGTTAGATACAATCTTAAATGCAGTTCTACATATTTTAATTTTTTTAAAAAAATATAAAAAAATGTATATCGTAAATTTCAAATTTAATAGACTCATTTTTAATATGTGTCAAAAAATAAAAAAAAATAACAAGGTATATACATATATATACCTTATCTAAAGAGGTATATATGTACTATATATATAAAAGTGACTGTGTGTAGTAGCGCCTTTCTTATGTAGACAAACGAAATAGATGTGTATCTCATTGGGTGTTTCACAAAATTAAAATCAAAGTTTAGAATTTGAATTTTAAATGACACAAGAAATATAGTTACAAATTTACAATCGAATTAACCATACAGGAGTTGTTTAATTAAATATATACCTCCTTAAGCTGTCAAAATGGACGGTTAGAACCACTTTATAAGGCGCAACGCTGTAATAATATTGTTTGTGTGAAACCAGTTTTAATAATCATGTAGTTTGGGTTTTATATTGGACAAAAATCTTTCTTCAAACCTCAATTATATGCTCTCTTTTTTTTTACATCTTTTCTTATACATGTTTGGTCGAACCTGGTTGAACAGATTGATGGTGGATTTGCATCACTATCAATCCCCATTATTTAATGAAATGGATAGGTGTTAAAGCAATATCTACCTATTCATCTTTCCAAGTTGGATTATGCAAGGCAAAATCCTATGCGTAGTGTCCACAAAAGTCTTTTTTTTTTTTTTAAAGATACATTTGACTGTGTTACAGCACTCTTTTCATAAATATAAATCATGTACTCTAATAATTTCTTTATCCACTTCGATAAACACCAAAAATTACACGTGCCAGACGAGAAACAACTTGTTGGAAAAAATGAGACTATACAAGGAGTTGGAGGAATAATGATCCGATGCCCCATCTTATAGGTCTTTTATAAGCTCCATGAGGTGATATAAGTTTTAATACATGTTTTACCCTTTTTGTTTTTTCAGTGATTACTCCTCAAAATCAAAAAGTTGGTTACGATTTCTACGTTTGGAACCCTGTGACAAGTGAAGTATTAATTACTATTTTTTTATGTACAATTGAATTATTATTTATCCATAAAAATCGATTATTTTTTTAGAACACTTTTATTGTTTTTCGAAACACCTAGCAGCATATTGAAAAGTCTTTTTGGATGTTTTTCAACTACTAATTTATATGTTTATGATTTGTTGAATTTAGTGTTTGATGTTAAATTGTATTTTATTAGCATGTTATTTCTTTTTTAATGATCAGAAAAAAAATCATCTACATTCGTTTAAATATTTCGATTTTGGTTGAAATTCAGCTTAATAGCTAAATGTGTGTTAACATTCGAAATCAACTACATTTCAAACTATTTTCAATTTTATATGCATTATGGTTTCAAGTAAATTACTTTTCAGACTAATCTGAACCTTTTATGCATTTGTTTTCTAAAGTCAGTTACATTTCATACTAATTTGGATCTTATATGCAATTTTTTAAAATGTTAGTTACATTTCATCATTATATGCATTATATTTTGAAAATCAGTAACATTTAAAAATGTAACTAATATTTATATGCATTATATAATAAAAGTCAGTTACATTATCAATTGTAACTGAATGTGGTATACATTTTTATGATTTTGAAAATCGGTTACAATTTAAAATGTAACTGAACTTTTAGTGCATCATATTTTGTAAGTCAGATTTTTTATCTGATCTTAGTCAATCTTTGAGTACTGTAATTCCATACTTAGATCCTTGTTTACATTTAATTCTCTATCTTTTTGGGTCCTGCAACAATTTTAATTTGAATATTATGTAATTGAAAACATTTAATCTGTCTTGTATTAAATGAAATATGCATACTGAAATCAGTTACAATGGCAACATTTAATTACATCTCATACACTATGAAACATACATTCATTCATTGTCAATTACATTTAAAAAAAGGTAGTTACATTATGCAATTCTCAATTACATTTAACAAAAGTCAGTTACATTTATTAAAAGTTAGCTACATTCTTCTATTTTTAGTCAGTTACATATACAATTAATGAATGATTCCATATATATCAGGACATACACACGCATGACATTTATCAAAAGTTAGTTACATTATAGAATTGTCAATTACATATAACACAACATAAGTTACATTTATAAAAAATTAGATACATTGTTTTCTGATATATGTGGAACATACATACTGCTATAGAGTTATATTAATCAAAAGACAGTTACATTCATCAAAAGGGAAGGTCGAAGGAGGTAGAGTCTGGAGGAGGGCAGGAAAGGTAGTTGAACCACCTCTCATATAATAAAGGGCAGCGATGAGTATCTAAGGGTGGAGACGCCGGTCATCGGATATGAGCAGGTCGGCCGAAATAATTTTTTTAAGTGGCAGATGTATCTAATAGAAACGGTTGAATTTTTTTTGAAAAAGATGGGATGTGTTTGGGGATAAGGAAAATGTGAGATATCAAATGAAGGGTAATATTGTATTTTGTCTTTTTAATTTTTTTAAAAGGTCAAACAGACAATGAATGAGTAAATGCAACTAATGTAACTGGGTATGTGAGTTATGCCTAATAACTAGGACCTGAGCGGTTTGTATGCAGAGACCGCTGGTAATAGCCTCCTTTCAATTCAGTTGCTAAATAGCCCAATTAAAACATAATTTTTTTTTTCTAAGCAAACAAACAAACCAACTTAGAATTTCGTCTTCATTTTGTTGGCAAGTTATAGAAGGGCCAAAGACTTCATTTATATACCATATGCTAGATACAAATACAATGACTAAAGAATGCATTTATATATCTTTTCATTTTGTCACTCTCGTTGTAATTGTCAACCAATGATGGAAATGACAAATTGACAATGTCCATAGAACTTAACCGACACGAGATTTGGGAGAATTTCTCCGGCCTCTTGAAACTGAATTCATGAATTGTATTCAAATGGCTCATTCTCTCTTGGTGTTCAGTACCATCTGATGGTGAGACAAAAGATTTTCAGGTACCGGAATTGGGTTTAGAATAAATTTTGTTTTTTTGTACATCCTTTACATGTTATTATTTTCTTAAGATAACCAGCATGTAAAAAAATTTGGTTGAAATTTGATTGAATGAATCATGATCTCATATTCTCTCATTACTTTAATGCTTTTCATTTGGTTTTCAAAAGCACAAACTTTTGTTTGGGTAAAGAAGTTAATCATAGAACAAAGTGTATAATTTTTTTAAAAAAAAAATGATGAACCGTTACTCGACTTACATCACCCAACATGGTTCAGACAGATGGCCTTCAGAAAGTCAAGCATAAAGAAGGGCTCACATTGAAGGAGTTACAGATTCATTGAACCTGGACGTTCAGGGCTGATTTTATTTTTTTTACTTTCTTATTTTGGTCAAGTTTCTTTTTTTTTATTGTGCCCAAATCATCATTGTTTTGTAAAAAAAGTGGTTGCTTATTTTTTAGTGGAGAATCCAAGGAGACTTTTTTTTTTTTCTTCTGTACACAAACAAAAAAAGATCTCCTTTTGACAGTTTAAAGGACGCTTTTTTGGGAACCATTGATCCGGCTTTTGGTCTGAAGAGGTAAATAAAATAAAATCACATTTTCTACATTTTAAATTAATTATTTAAGATTTTAATATATATGTTGTTTTTAATTTTTTTTTGGTCGGTAATATATATATTGTTGAATAATTGTTTTTAATTTGTTTACAATTTTAATTTAGTGGAACAAATGTTTTGGTTCTGTGAATCTTTGGAAAATTTATCGGATTAGTAATCTTAAGTTATAGTCGAAGAGTTTTTTTTGTTTTCACCTTCAATGATTAGGGATGACAAATGGACAATTTGAATATTTTTAAGAGGAAATGTAGATGTGCTCAATATTATTTGGGAAAATGCATCATGGGTTAGTTTCATTTCATTGAATTAGGTTGCAAAAATTTGTTTCTGAAAGTTGGAATGAAGTGGATCTTGTATTATATCATGATTGTATGTTCAAATCTTGAGATTTTATGCCCTGCTTTATGATGTCTGCATGATGTTAGTGAACTCCAGTTGGAGGCAATTGCTTTATAAAAAAAAATTGGAATTTGAAGTCAAACAATCAATCACTACATGAATTGTACTATAGGTATAGCTAGAAAGGTTTGATATGCCTGTCATGATTCCTTCAATGTAGAAGAAACCCTTTAAAACCATTGAAAATGCATCTCAGATGGATCGATGCGGTGGGTGAAAGTTGTGCATCGCTTTTGCTTTACGACTGATTGCCAACGAGACGTCTGAATTCCAAGACTAAACAAAAAGAAAGAGAATGATGAAAAGAAAAACAAAAAAATTCTACCTCAAGAGGCAGTAGTGGCTGTATTTTAATAGCTATGACAATACGAACATCCAGGTCAACTCCTCTGTTGATGATATATTAATCAGTGTGCAATTGAGGTGGCCTTATTGTACTAATAATGGACTATTGAATAATCTTCTGACAGCTTGTTTTCTTAATCTTTGTATGTAGTACTGTTTATGATCCAGGTTCACAACCATTGGTGTGACATCTCCTCCAGAATTTTTTTTTTTTATATCGGAGGGACCCTCCAGATTGAAAAGTTTGACCTCGTATTGTTTTAAAACCTATATAAGATCTTTGGGTTGTCCCACAGTTTTTTGTAATTTGGTAGGGAAGTCTCTGGTCTGACATTCTCTGTAAGTAGCTCCAATTGATTCTACTGCAGTCCAATGTGGCATTCAATCAGCTTAAGTGTCTACCTCTTTATCAGATTTCCATTGTTCAGATGGAATCATGATAAATGAAAAGAGTAGCTCATTTTATGACTATATCTTCTGGTTTCTTTGCATGAACTCTTTTAATCATAATGGTTAATTGAGACCTTGCTCAATGTAACAGTTTCAAAAATCATGTGAATGGTTTTGAAAATGAACTTCATGAGTGCTTTATTATAAATGCGTCATTGAAGTTGAATATTGAGTTTTGATTAGAAGTCATGGGTGTGATTGTTACAGTTAGAGTGAAGGAAAGCTGCCCATCTATATTGGTCCATAGATGGGTCATCCTGTTGCGGATGAATCTGGAAAAAATGATTCAGACATTCTCAGCGTTCCATCAGGTCGTATCGAAGTGGATGTACGGCCTTCTGTTCATAAGATAGGAATACCACCCAGGCAGAAGCTCACGAAGGAGTTCTCGGAAAGATTTAAGGAAACATTCTTTCATGATGACCCCTTACGCCCTTTCAAGGACCAACCCAAGTCGAAGAAGCTTGTTTTAGGCATTCGCGCATTGTTTCCTGTTTTCGACTGGGGGAGATACTACAGCTTGAATAAACTCAAGGGAGATGTCATTGCAGGGCTCACCATAGCTAGTCTATGTATTCCTCAGGTAAAACAAGCTCGCATATTACTTTAACATCTTTATCTTAGCAAGTTTTTCGAAACTCTAACTGGAATTTGGGTTTTTTTTTTTTTAATATAGGATATCGGCTATGCAAGACTTGCAAATTTGGACCCACAATATGGGCTATGTAAGTTCATGATTCCAATTAAACTTAGTCTATCTTAAGCTAAGTACATATGCTGAATATTTTAAAATGATAATTGCAGACTCTAGCTTTGTTCCTCCACTGATTTATGCCATTATGGGAAGCTCAAGAGATATCGCCATTGGACCTGTAGCTGTTGTCTCTCTACTGCTTGGGACTCTACTCCAAGATGAGATCGATCCTAAAAATAAGGCTGAATATCTAAGCCTGGCATTCACTGCAACATTCTTTGCCGGGGTCACCCAAGCAGTACTTGGGTTTCTCAGGTGTTTATCAATGCACTTCTCACTAATCAAAACATATTCGATGAGATTGAACTCGTAAATTTTCGCTCTTTGATGCTAATTCAGTCATTATGTTTTTTTTTTTTTCTCTGTTCATTGTATTGCAGATTGGGCTTCCTGATTGACTTTCTTTCCCATGCTGCCATTGTTGGTTTCATGGGTGGGGCAGCCATCACAATCTCCCTTCAGCAACTCAAAGGCTTCCTTGGCATTGCAAAATTTACTAAGAAGACGGATATTATACATGTCATGGAATCTGTTTTTAAAAGTGTGCATCACGGGGTAAGTTCCTCTCTCCACTACTGGTTTGTGTGCATGTGTGAGCGAGATATAGAACAGAAAAAACATTACATATGACAAGCTTGAGCATGTGTTAGTGTACTGTTCTTCGATGAATTGTACTTGTTTTCTATCAGCCTATATATTGATAACTTGCTCTTCTTACAGTGGAACTGGCAAACAATGCTCATTGGATCAGCCTTCTTGGCTTTCCTTCTGTTCACAAAGTACATAGTAAGTATTTATTATGGTTGTTATTTTATATATTTCTTTGGACATTAATTTTTAATGAAAAAGTTTCCTATATGATTTAACTTGAGTAGGGAAACAGGAAGAAGAGTCTTTTTTGGGTGCCTGCCATTGCTCCATTGATCTCTGTCATTTTGTCAACCTTTTTTGTGTATATCACCAGAGCTGACAAACAAGGAGTTCAGATTGTAAGTGCCAAAATTGAATGAAATCCTATTAGTCTTAACAAAAAGATTCTAAATACATTTCAAACTCCATGTAATGGTTGAAACTAAATGCTTAACTTGCTTATGAAAGGTGAAAAAAATCGAGAAACGTATTAATCCATCATCAGTACATAAAATCCACTTTTCTGGCTCGGAAGCGATGAAAGGTTTAAGAATTGGTGCGGTGGCTGGTATGATAGCCCTAACGGTAAGCTAATCCCCTGTCCTACTAAAAGTTATCTTCGATATTGGTTTCATTTTACCAGAGGTAAACCTGTTATTGCCATCTCAGGAAGCTGTAGCAATTGGAAGGACATTTGCTGCAATGAAGGACTATCAGATTGATGGAAACAAAGAAATGGTTGCTTTAGGAGTGATGAATGTGATCGGTTCAATGACTTCTTGCTATATTGCTACTGGTAATATAGCTTATCTGTGCACCAAGTAGAGGATAGTCTTTGTAGACTTCTAGTGCAGTCAACTCCCACTAGAACTGATCATGGGGGACTACAATTGATTGCATGTTCTAAATTTTTGTAGAGGAATGAGTATTTTAGGAAGTATTTGGAAATACATTTGTATTATTAACCATAGAAATTGATGCATATAATTTTCACTATAAACCTAGCATACAAAAAAATATATAATTCCTCTATCATACATGACCATTACACAAAAGGTATAGTCCATGTGAAATTGACTTGGTAAAAGTGGGTTGTATTTTTGTCCTCTGTTTTAGGTTCCTTCTCTCGATCTGCAGTAAATTACATGGCTGGTTGTCAAACAACCATCTCAAACATTGTGATGTCACTAGTTGTCATGCTAACGCTGCTAGTGATCACGCCCTTGTTCAAATACACACCTAATGCCATCCTTGCCTCAATCATCATAAATGCCGTGATTGGCCTAATCGACTATGATGCTGCGATTCTTATATGGAAGATTGATAAATTGGACTTCATCGCATGCATGGGAGCTTTCCTTGGAGTTGTATTTTATTCAGTTGAGATTGGCCTCTTAATCTCTGTAAGTATGACCATTCAACATACTATGCATGTTCAATCACTCGAAATGTATTCAAGTCTAAATTTAGTTGTTAATATATTTCTGACAGGTTGTAATATCATTTGCAAAGATACTCCTGCAAGTCACAAGACCAAGGACAGCCATACTTGGGAATCTCCCTAGAACCACCATTTATAGAAACATAGACCAATATCCAGAGGCAACCAAAGTTCCTGGTGTATTGGTTGTGAGGGTTGATTCAGCTATCTATTTCTCGAATTCCAACTATGTCAGAGAGAGGTGTGAACTTTTTTTAAGAACTGGATTTTTTTCTTGATCTTTTTTTTTTTAAAATGATTTAAGAACTAAAGAAAACATATAGAAAATATTCCAAGTAAATGTGTACACGACAAAGGTTCCAGGTATAGTATATTAATTATCAAGAAGCCTTACTGTGGCCTAACAAATCATTGTATTGGAATCTTGCAACGAGAGTCTCAAGGTATGAAACATACATGTTTCAGTGCTGTTTCGCAGACTTATTGAACAAGAAACACTTCATCCTTCCTTTAACAAGCTTGTAATTGTCTTGTCATGTGCTATGTTGGAAATAGTTAAACGTGCTTCTTTTTCTAAGTTGGGACACTATTCCCAGACTAGTCCATGACACTAATTAATTGTCTTCTTGCAGGATCTTGAGATGGCTAGAAGATGAAGAAGAGCAAATAAAATCCAATGACCTCCCAGGAATTCAGTACCTGATAGTGGAGTTATCACGTAAGTGAAAATCAATGATTCACAAGAGCTCCTAGTTTCTGATGTTTTGTGTTCTGTTCTATCTAGAAACGTTGTCTAACAGATCTTTCATTTTCATTACAGCGGTAACTGACATCGACACTAGTGGCATTCACGCTTTGGAAGAGTTGTTCAAGAGTCTTCAGAAGCGAGAAATACAAGTATGCAATTACAACTAAAACTACATATACTCTGAACTTAATTACTATATATATAAATTTACAAATGAATGAGTCAAATAATAGATGGATAGTGTTACTTACACTATCATATTTGATTCTCTTGAAACCAGCTGGTTCTAGCCAACCCAGGGAACACTGTAATGGACAAGCTCATCTTGTCGAAATTCACGGAAATGATCGGTCAAGACAAGATCTTTCTCACAGTAGGAGAAGCAGTGCTGACATGCGCTCCAAAAGCATTGGAGGAGGCCTAAGAGCAGCCCACGTATCAATCAAACTCTCTACTCTAAATCAAAAGAAAAGAAGAATTAAGCTTGTGAAGTAGCCTATGTTGGTGTTTGAACAAAGCTTCTCTTCATTTGCAAAGAACAAAATGGTATTTAAAGTGTTAGATGAGAGAAATAAGAGAGTGAGTAGGGGAGTGGTGGGTGCCCATTGTGGATTGTCATAATTTAGAGATGGTGGCAAGTAAAAGCTTTTTGGATTGAGCACTCATGGAAAATATAATTGATGGTTGGTTTGTGTTAGCTGGCTTTAGGTGGGTGTAGCTTTAATTCTCAAATAAGCATCAGTCATCACATGTAATTGATGTTTGTATGATATCTTTTGTCTTGATTTGTATTTTGTTTTGTGCATAAAAATGGATGAATTCAGTTATGGGTTTGCGAAAGGTGGTGGGGTCTGTTAGGCATGCTGTCCCCGGGAATCTTGATATCACATGATCCACTGTGTCCAGAATAAATTTATCCATAAAGTAGTGATGGCGTTGGATTATTGGAAAGATAAAAACTTGTGGGCTCATGTGAAGCAATAAAGAAAGTGATCGACATATGGATAATGTTAGGCACAATCACGAATGCAATTCCATGGCCAGTGCACAAGTGTAGTTTTAATTTTTTTAAAATAGTAAATATCATTTAATAAAATATATATTTTAATAAAAAGTGTGTATTACTTCATTTTGAATTAAATAAACCCATTTTTAATAAGTATAACAAAAATTGACGAGGTATATATCTCACTTAAGGAGTTATGTATCTCACTGGATGGCTAATGAGGTATACGGAACAGTATTTAGGACAATAAAAGAACTACGTATAACCGCCCCCAAAGAGTAGACTTATTTGAGTACAACAAATAAAATGGCTTCCCCATCTGTCAAAAATAGGTATTTGTGTGCCAAATAAAAAATTAATCATTCATTTAACTGATCTGATTATTGTATTTGATTCACACACACTTCATTAGAATAAATATGTATTTTGAAAATTATCAAAACTACATGAATTGAATTAAAGGCTATTTTTTTTCTTTTTTCAACAAAATGGTTTTACATTAGGCACTTGTTTGTATTGAAGAATAGATGTGAAATATGATAGAATGTTATGGAATATGGGTGAATAAACTCGAAAAATATGAATATTTGTAATATATATGTGATTTTAGTTGTGTCAAAATACGTGAAAATAAACTTATATGATACTTGTATTCCATGTCTCCCATAGAATTATATTATTTCACCCAATCTATTTTACTAATATAAAGGTGACTCACATGTCAAATGTCTGACATCATCTCTTACAAATTAAGAAATCAACATATCGAATCATTTTTTTATTTTCTTATAAATACATGTCCACATCATTTATTCATGTAGGGGGTCTCTATTACCACCTATTAAGCTACCAGGGTGGAAGACAAGAGAGGACGAGGGAGAGAAAGGAAGGGAGATGGTGGGGTTGGTCGGCTGAGGGTGGCGACAGTCTGCGGGGGGGGGGGGGGGGGGGGGGGGGGTGCGCTGGATGTGGAGGGCGGCAGTGATCAGCAAGTGGGTGGTAGTTGGCATCAAGGGAGCCCGCTACCATGCATCTCTTGGCCCAAGGCTCCGCCCGCTGCCACCCAAGGTTCCGCCCGCCACCCACCGCCTACTTCCTCCCCTTTCTAACTCCCTCTCTTTCTTTCACCCCTAACTTAAAGTCACTCTCTCCAAGCCACCTCTGCCCACCATCAACGCCCTCCCCTTTATCTTTTTCTCTCTCCCCCTCCTCCCATCGCTTCTTTCGCCCACCTCCCCTGCTGTCCTTCTCAGCCCACCACCACCACCACCACCACCACCGCTCTTCGCCGCCACCCCACCCCTACTCTCTCTATTTGAACACTTGAAAAAGTAACAAACTTGATAACAGTTAAAAAAATTTAGAATGCTTCCTATTTTTTTTTATAATTTTGAATAATCAATATAATTTATATATTCATTATATCGTGATGATGTCACAGTTTGATTCTAGTTTATCTTGTAGTTGAATCAGTGGCCCTTAACCCGGTCATTTTTCCGGTTCAATGAATGTTTTAATTTTTAAAACATTGTTTTAAGTAAAAATAAAATGAGCAAATTCAATTTCTTCTCAAATATTAAATAATTCATGTATGATTTGAACATTTAGATTTAACATTTATTTTTATCATTGTCAGATTATATGTGCTATGTCACCACATTTGTTGTGTGTTACACGTATAACTCTTATGTATTTGTATATATAAAGGGCTTAGACTTTAAGAGGAATACAAGGATTTTCATTCTCTCTCTCTCTTATTGTAACATGATATCAGAGCCTTCACCTCAAAATTCCTAAATATTTTTTTAGAGAATCCTTCATCTCTGCTCGCCTCCTCCTCGCATACTAGCACACCTCCGTGCATCTCCCTATGGCACCAACCGCCCTCTCACGCCCTCTGTGCAATCTTGCCCTCCCTCAACTTCCTGTGCCCTCCTAGCACCTCTCCGTACCTTCCCGTCACTCACCACTGCCTCCCTGCGCCACCCCGGCTTGCGCCCGCATCCGCGCACCATCATGCGCCCATCCCTCTGCCCTGTCCATGTCTGATGCACCTCTTCTTGATGTTGATCGTCATCCCTCAACTCGCTATCCTCAGCATGAGCGTCATCACCTTTCCCGTTTCAATTTTGACACTAGACCGCCTGACCGATTTGGTTTTGCATATGTCAACCTATTCTCCATAGTTCTAGGCCTATCTCACAGCTATACATGTCCACCGTGAGTCCCGATCTTACCGAGAGGCAATTGAGTACCCTGAGTGGCAACGGGCTATGGCTGAGGAGTTTTAGACGTTTGAGCAAACATAGACCTAGGATGTTGTTCCCCTTCCGGATGATGTTACAGCTATCAGATGCAAATGGATATTCAAGATCAAACATCGCTCTGATGAATCCACTGAACATCATAAGGCTCGTCTTGTTGTCAGAGGATTCACATAGGAGTATTATATTAACTATGAGGAGACCTTCGCTCGCTCAGATGACTATTGTCCGCACCCTCCTTTCTATTGTTATTCATCGCTAGCCTCTCTTTTAGATGGACGTGAAGAATTCTTTTCTTTACGGTAACTTATTTGAGGTTGTCTATATTGTCAATGTGGATTTTTGACAATGAGTCATAATCCGGTTCTTTCAAACTTGGTTTCGGTCTGTACACGACGCACCGAATCACGGTTTGAAGGATCATCCAAATTCGCTCGACTACTGCCTAGGACGTAGTTGTGATCACCAGTTTATCGATGTGGATTTTTACTGGGCATCGTTAATTTGGGTTTTCTCAGCCTTGGTTTCGGTCCGTATGCGACATATTGAATCATTGTCCGAAGGATCGTCCAAGCTCACCCGACTGCTCACTAGGATGTAGTTGTGATCACCATTTTCTTTTCCTCAAAAGCAAGAAAAGAGGACCGAGTATCATTTTCCTAGGTCAAATCCAACTCAAAGGTTCATATTGTCTAGAGGAAAATGTTATGCTTAGTCTCATTTCCAGTCTCAAAAGCAATTCGCATAGATCTCATTTTTGAAAATCATATACCCCATCTAATAAAGTATGTACTTTTATAAAAGGTGAATCATATACTCTAATGAATTTAATAATATCATTTTCTAGAAAATGTAAAAAATTTTCATCGAGTTATACCTCATCACAATGATTGGAGAGGGAAAATAAGATATATATAACTGTATTTAGGGCTGTAAAAAGGATTGAGTGTAAATCACTCTTGTCTAAAACCAAAACCCAAACACGAGGGGGGGAGGGGGTGTTAAAGCAACTCACTAGATTGCAATGCCACCCATATATTTTTTTTTTGAGGTGGGGATTGTATGGTGGGAGAAAAAATAGTAGAGAAAGAGAAAGAGAGTGTGGAGGATGGGAAACTAAGGAAGGCGATGGCAGTGATGGAAGGAGGGAGATGATGATGGCGGTTGACGGAGGAAGCGGTGGAGTAGAGTGGTGGGAGGAGAGGGAGAAAGAGAGAAAGATAAGGGGAGAGTGACAGTGCGATGTGGTGGGCATTGGGGGAGGGTAGTGAAAGTGGGCAAAGGTAGCTAGAATAGGGAAGGGCGATGAATGAAGTGGTTGGAAGAAGCCATCGGTGGGGTAGGGGAGAGAAAAAGAAAAATAAATAGAGAGAAAGAGAGTTTTGAGGTGGGCAGGGTCCCTTGATGTCTTCTCCCAGCCACTGCTGCCTTCCCTCAATGCCCACCATCTCTCTCTCTCTCTCTCATTTTTTCTCTCCCGCTCTTGCCACCACCCTCCTCGCCTCTTTCTTCACACACCACTGTTGCCGTCCTCCGCTGTCTCCCTGTTTCCCCATCTCTTTCTCTTTATCCATCCTTCTTCCACTATGCAATACCAAGATTTGGATCCTCTATGGGGCATTCTCGTAGCAAATCACAGAGGATCTGATCTTGTAAAACCAAACCTTTTTTTTTTTTTTGAGATTGCAACCTAATCAGTTTGCTTAAGGGTGGTTCTATTTGAACCCCTCAAAATTATAAGCAAGCCCCCCTTAAATATATTTTGTTATTAAAGATCCATTTAAATATTCCTAATTAGTTCACCCCCAATAAGTAAGTCCTCTTCAAAATTGTAAGTAAGCCCCCTCTCTCTGTTTTGATTACTCAGAACCCTAGTTTTTTTTTCTCTTTTTTTGGTGTTCTCATCAATTCATCTACTCTTCCTTGATTATTTTTAATTTAATGTTTTTAAGATGGAGTTGGATTCGGATCTATATGGATTCTCTCAGTTAATCAAAACCCTAATTTTATTGTTTGCTTTGGTGTTTGTGATTGTTGATTGTGATTTTTCAAGAGAAATCGATCCCAATTGATTTTCTTGTGAGTTGAATTCGTGCGAGAGCTCTAGTTGATCTTAAGAAATGGTTATTTAGTGTGCAATTTAGAGACCATCTTCGAAAGATCAGATAAACTATGGTCGAGAGACGAGGGCCGTGATGCAAGGGCCAGGCGGTGAGGGATATGTGGGGAATCGAATGGGTGAAAGAGGGTTTGTGGTTGTGGGGGAGAAGCGTCGAAGGGTGAGAGTCGAGTTTTGATGTGAGGGGCTTACTAATTATTTTAATATGAGGTTAATATATAAGGGACTTATAAATTAAGTTATAAAATTGTGAGGGATTTATTAATAAAAGAAGCTTACTTATAATTTTTAAGAGGCTAGAATAGAGCCACCCTTTATTTAAACCCTCCCTACACCACCAACACCAACACCAATACCTACACGTATCGGACCAAAGGTCGGGTTGGGTCCAGGTACCACCAACTTTTTTTTTTTTTGTTGAATTGGCCTCAACTGAGGCTACTGTTACATGATGATCCCTGTAAGTGCCATCACTAAGTTTCCCTGTTATCTATATCATATACAATCTGATCTTGTACATCTTTTATACATATATTCAAACTTCCACTAAGTGGTTGCAAAATGCTACAAACCTTGTCATCTGCCAACAAAAGAGAAGATCCATTGCTCCGTTCACGTGACGCATGAATCGCCAAAGCCTCTTGCGCCTTCACCGCATCACGAGAGACCTTCCAAAATTTAACCTGTTTTGACATTTTCATCATTTCTCTTATATGACTCACAGGCAAAATTTAACCTGTTTTGACATTTTCATCATTTCTCTTATATGACTCACAGGTTCTTGCAATGACTCTGGTCCCATACTCGATCCTCGAAATAGTGTAATCAGAACATGAGAATCTGAACAAACACATCCTTCCCCATTTCTTGCCTGCCTGCAATCCCATGCGGATTGCCTCTCGCTCTGCTCTTAGCGGCGATGTCCATGGCCACCAAGTATAACCAGCTTCAAGGACACGTCGAGGTGAATTTTGAAATACAACATAAGCCGCACCTGCAGTTCGTGTCCGCCCTTCCACGCTTCCATCTCCAATGATATAAATTTGCTCTGCATGTATATTTGACAAGAAATCTTCTTCAGGTTCTAGTGTAGAACAATCATTTATAACCAGAACTTGAGGTGATAAAAGTGGAGATGGGCTCTTCACAATGCCAAACATACATTCCCTCCAATTAGTCCAAGCATGTGTAACCATCGGACGAGTACTTCGTCTTTCTCCCTGAAAAATCACTCTGTTTCTGTTCAACCATAGCTGCCAAAACATGAATATAAGAAAGATCAACCGAGTTTTGAAATCTTCACCCGGTGGCCATATAGTTCCTGAAAATATATCCAACCACATTTGAGACTCCCAAATTTGTGTAGGTGGTTGAAGCTGATAAGGGACCTCCCGCCAGCACTCTGACGTGAACATACATAAATAAATGATTAATTGTTTCTGAAGATAGTCCACAAACTGGGCATTGGTCAGCCATATAAATTCCAATGCTATCCAAATATGATCTTGTTGGTAGTCTCTCCCATGTTATCTTCCAAAGAAACATCTTCACCTTAGGATAAATTGGGAGTTTCCATACCTTCTTCCATTTATTACCATGAGATAGCTCTGGAATTAGGGCCAACCGTTTGTAAATATCTCCGGGCTTTGGATGCCCAGCAATTGTCTCCTCCCAACTCCAATTTGCCACTTTATCTGTAGACTCCTTTGGAGGCTTTAGTACACAGAATAAAGTCCACCCAATATTGCGGTAATAATGCCTTCAAATTTTGTACATTCCAATAATCTCTTATTATCATGTCCAATAATTTATAGTCTAATTGTGCCGCTTCCATATTTATAAAAGTTGGGATTCTAGAAAAAGGAACCAATATAAGCCAAGGATCCCTCAAGAAATCAATATCACATAAGTCATCAGGAACCTTTCGAATATATCTCCTGATAGTTTGCATTCCTTCATACAGGGCCCTCCAAACTTTCGAAGCTGATGTTGGGCATTGTATCTCCCACGGGTTGTGATTCCATTTATATTTTAAGCCAAAAAAATGTCCTGCATAAGAGGGTTGTAACAACAATTGATATGCCATAGTCGGTAGAATTGCTTTCCTAAATCGACGGGCCTGACAAAGCCAAAGTCCTCCTCCTTCTTTGGGGCGTGTTCTGTATCCCAACTAAGAAGGTGAATAGATCGTCTCTGTCCATCTCCTTTCCACAAAAAATCTCGTGCCATGCAATCTACTTTCTCTACATCAACTCCGGATAAGCTCAACGTACACATGAAGTGCAATGGGAGAGCTTGCAGCACAGATCTAATCAGCTCCACTCTTCCAGCCGATGTTAATAATAACTTGGCATGCCAAGTTTGGAGCATCTGTTCCACTGCTCCTTTAACCAAGTTCATGACCTTGTTCATCCTTCCTGCTCCTCCAACCTGAGCACCAAGATATCTCCACGGAAACAAAGATCAACGAACCTTGAGTATTCTTTCCAGCCATCTTTGAAAACAGGTTGGTACACTTGGAGAAAACTGCATCGAACATTTTCTCCAGTTCACACTCAAACCTGTATATCTCTGTGTATTAGTAAGAATTTCTCGGATAATTCTACATTGACTTGGTGATGCTTTTGTAATTAGCATGAGATCATCTGCATATAACGTATGTGTCGATGCGCGACTAATCATTTTATTATACAAACTAACATGGGGCTGATAACCCGTCAGCTTCCCCTCTTCATTAGCCTTCCTTAACATAGCTGACATGATTTCTGCCACCAAAGTGAAAAGATATGGGGATAAAGGATCACCTTGTCTTAGACCCCTCTCTGTCCGAACCCACTCAGTAGGACATCCGTTTACTAGCACCGCCATTCGAACCTGTGAGACACAACTCATAATCCATTTACACCAAATTGGACGAAAATAAAAAATGTTTAATACCCTATACAATGCATCCCACTCCACCAAATCATATGCACTCGCAAGTCCACCTTCAGTGCCATCAAGGAGTGTACACCACTTCTCTTATGTAGCGAGCGAAGGACGTCTTTGATAAGTGCCAAATGATGGTGTATTGATCTACATGGGATGAAAGCTCCCTGTTCCGGTCCTACCAATCGATCCAAGACCAACTTTAAACGAGCCACAAGCATTTTAGACAGAATTTTGTATTTTCCGTGTCACAGATGCTAATGGGCCTATAATCTTTAATATAAACAGGCTGTTGCACCTTTGGAATCAAAACAACATATGTGGATCCCCACGAGAGAGGCAAGCGAGCAGTTTGGTGGAGGTGATTTACTACCTCCATTAGATCTTTGTTTTAAGAAATTCCAATACTTAAGCCTCTGTTTGAAACGGGAATAAGATTTATTCTTGGGTATACATTTATCCAAGCATAAGTGAATATAAATAAAGATAAAATAATTTGTGTTTTGTTGTGTTTTAAATTATTCTTGTTGATAAATGTAAGAATAAATGTTTTATTGTTTGGGTAAAATGTGAATAAAGTACGGATAAGGATTTATAAGAGGTGAAAAAATAATGATAGTTGATTTGATATGTTATTTATAAGAGGTGATAACAATTGATTTTACAGTGGACTTACATATTCTTTGAATGGAATAACCTAGGATAACTTTAATTCCAGAGATTGGTTGGAATCCATATACCACTTTATTTCAGTTTATTCTGGCATACTTTATCAAGGGTTATTTAGAGTTTTCAAACACTCTTTATTTCTTATTCGAGATTATCTAGGATCTTATTCCCAAAATAAACGGGGCATAGTACAGAACTCTCATGGAAAACCGTCAGGACCCCGGGGCTTTATTCCGGGGCAGAGTGACTTGACAGTCCTTTCCAGCTCTTGTTCTGTAAATGGTTTGATCAACTCTTCAGCCATATCAGCTGTCACCTTACTATGGGTGCGTTTGGTTGCGCGATTGCAAAATTGATTCTGCAGGAATCTGCGATTGCAAACTGATTCTGCAGGAAGCTCACTTTCTCAGCTTTCTGAAATCGCAGCTTTTGGGCACTATTTGCCTGAAATCTGTGTGCAGGAAGCTGCTACAGTAAAACTGTTTGGTTGCACGATTGTAAACGCAGCTTCCTGCAATCGCAATCACAGCGCAATCGCGCAACCAAACGCACCCTATGTATTAGATCACCCGGAATATAGGCACCACCACCTTTGACACACAATCTCCCAAAATACAGGCCTATCCAAAATACAGAACAGACCGACTGAAGCAAGCAAAAAAAAAGTAAAAAAAAAAATGGCGTTCGTGCTACGGTTCCACCACATCCTCAGCTTCCGCTCCTTAAAGAGAAACCCTCTTCACTTCCATCGCCCACACCTCCAATACCCCTCCTCCTCCCTTAAATCCCTAATTTCCCATCTCACCTCCAAAGGTACTCTCTCTCTCTCTCTCTCGCATTCTAAACCTCTGAAGTCCCAATTTTCACAGTCTCTTACCTGTACCAGACAAAACCCTAGTGCTAACAAGAGACGAGAGGACTGAGACCACCAGCACCGGCGGGAAGGAGGAGGCGTCGGAGCTCAGCAGCTCCACCAGCACCATAGCCGCCATCGTGACATCACTCGGCGGCGGGCCCGCGGCGGTCGGGATCGTGCGGCTTTCCGGCCCGTCGGCCGTGTCCATCGTCGGCCGGGTCTTCCGGCCCGCGTCGGTGGGTCGTGGGGGTGCAGCTCCGGTCCCGTGGAGGCCCAGGAGCCACTTTGTGGAGTACGGCTTCGTTTCTGACATCCGCGGAGGTCTCATCGATGAGGTATATCCGTGTTTTTATGGAATTGATGTTTGAATTCAAGCGGTTTTGATCGATGACGCGCTTATGTCGATCGGGCTTTTCTTAATCAGGTGATTGTGGTACCCATGTTGGCGCCGAGGTCTTACACGCGAGAAGATGTGGTGGAGCTCCAGTGCCATGGGAGTGATATATGTCTGCATCGTGTGTTACGCGCTTGTTTGGAGGCTGGTGCAAGGCTTGCAGAGCCAGGTTTTTTTTTATGCATTCGGCCTCGTTTTGTTAAATAGAAGAGAATGCCCAAATATGATAATTACATGACAAGCAAAAAGAAAATGCACCCCCGGATGAAGCTCCTTAGTGCAGCTGCATAAGCATGCGGGCCAAAGAAACTGTTGCATCCCAAATGTTAAGCATGCAGGCCAAAGAAACCGTTGCATCCCAAATGTTTTCTGCATTTGGTTTCTGGTCTTGGATAAACCAGTAAACCAGGTTTAGAGTGCACTAATTTTTATTAAAAAAAATGCATTTGCTATTATTTGTCTGAATACTGATCAGTTTGCTGCATGTTCAAGGTTACTTGTGACCTGATGGTTGTCCTATGCTTATTAGTAATCTTTAGATTGTGATTACCTTCTTTGCATGATATTAAATGTTATGATCTATCGGCGATTATTTTAATTAAATAGAAAGTCAATGTGTCTAATCAATTTGATGACTTACCCCTAACGTTTCACATCAGAATAGTGCTAGTTGATGGGAGTTACTTCGGGAGCAATAAAATAAAGTAAAGTCAAATTCATTTGGGTTATTCTCTCAATTCCAATGGAATGCAACTGGGTCTAGTATGAACTGGCGATCAGAACATATATGGATAGAATTTATAACGGGGTCTCGAAAAACAAGTAATTTTGGCTGGGCCTGTATCCTTTTTTTAGGTTCACTAGGATTCTTAGTGGTTGGAGCTTCCAGTTATCTTGGTAGGAATCTGATATCTGTATTCCCATCTCAGCAAATAGTTTTTTTTCCACAAGGGATCGTGATGTCTTTCTATGGGATTGCAGGACTGTTCATTAGCTCCTATTTGTGGTGCACTGTTTCGTGGAATGTAGGTAGTGGTTATATACTGTATTTTTTTCATCCACAATTTTCAATGTACGCCGTTTTCTGGTTGTCTTGCTGTTGAATGTATAATTTGTAATATATGGAAGTCAGATAATGTAGGAAGCATTATGATTGTTGAGCCACCATTGGTTGATGTACCTGAACTTGTTAAAAGCACTGTCTTGACGTGAGGGAATCTGTAAAATCAGTTTATAAGTGTTATTCTAACTTATTAAGTTTGGCATGGGACCCAAATCTCACTTATGAACATAGAATGTATGGGTGTATCAGTTGAATCTTAATCATGTTAATTGTTCTCTGTATATGGATTATTTTCTGCCCTAAAAAATTTGTCAAGTTTGCTATATGATAGTGTGATTTACCTTATCTATTAACAGGAGAATTTACTCTACGTGCTTTTCTAAATGGTCGCCTAGACCTCGCTCAATCAGAAAATATTGCAAAGCTTATTTCAGCTAAAACCGTAGCTGCTGCTGACTCTGCATTGGCAGGAATCCAGGTACCTACTTGTACTCAGAACATAGTATGGTGTGCATGAATGATAATCAATGTTTTAAAGTAATATGCGGTCCGCATGTGCGGTCAGGGTCCAAATAGTCGTTCTTTGATTTTTTTTTTTAGACTGACGTACGAATGCCGTTTGAAGGGGAATTCATTTCCAAAATGTTCATTTTTTGGACGTTTAAAGTACCGTTCGAACGGCTTTCAAATGACAGTTGTGCCGTTCGTACAAAATCTTGGCCGTTCGAACAGTTTCACTGTAGAAACCGCACATGCCAAATCATATGCCGTGGAGTTAAAAAACGGCACGTGTGGCTGAACTTAAATTCATGATGGTTATTGCTGCAGAAGGTTTCTAATTTAAGAGAATGCCTGATTACCCTTGAGTTCCTGACATACCTCACAAAGTTTCCTCTGTAGTATTCTTATATTTATCTTGCTATGATTATTCTGATAAGGGGACTCTGGGTATATATTTTTTGATAGGGAGGATTTTCTGCTTTAGTCAAATCACTTAGAACGCAGTGCATTGAGTTGCTTGTAGAAATTGAAGCCCGTCTTGATTTTGATGATGAAATGCCTCCTCTGGACACAAACATAGTGATGGATAAGATTCAGGAGATGTGGCAAGACGTGCAACAAGCATTGGACACTGCCCATTATGATAAGCTTTTACAATCAGGGCTACAGGTACTTGTACTATTGTTATATGCTCAGTTTGGATAGGTCAATAAGTTTCTTGGACTCATATTATTGACACATGTACCGGTGCAGATAGCAATAATTGGTCGACCAAATGTGGGGAAATCAAGCCTCCTCAATGCATGGAGCAAGGTAGTTTAGAAAACCTTCTTTTTTGGTCGTCTAGTCATTCTTCACGTCTTTTGCATTTTAATTTAATATTCCGTCTGATATTGTTGCACAAACATAGTTGAGATTTATAGATAGAGGAATATTGGGATTGGAATTTAGATTATGAGAATTGTATAGAGGAATATTGGGATTTGGAAATTTATGTAGGTCTTATAGTTTTATCAACATCCAAGTCCAACGAAGTCAAATTTCTTACATTGTGCCATTGGTCACATAACTTAAAATATGAAAGTAAGTAATGTTGTGCTCTATTTGTTTAAATTTCATACATTATTTCAATCTTGCTGATATGAGGGTGAGATATACATAGTATTTGATTCAAATTGAATCATTCAAGCATAGTACCGGTACGTGCGGCGGCACATGCTAATGTGCGCCCTCGGGCGCACAAACCCCCCCCCTCCCAAATATCCGTATGCAGTGCATGTGTGCCCAAGTTTGAACTGAGTTTGAATAGGACGTTTGAAGTTCAATTCGAACCGACTTCGAACAGTAAAACATGCCTCTGGGTTCGAATTGCCGATCGAATGATAATTCGAACCATAATATGCCGTTTGAAAGCCGTTCGAACGATAATTCAAAGTTTAGTTCAAACAGGGGTTCGAACGACTGCCTTACCCTAGACCGCATATGCCATGTGCGGACCGCATGTGCCGTGCATGGTTTTGAACTATGGATTCAAGTAACCTTTCAGTGTAGCTGCAGTGATTTAAGAAGGAAACGATATACATATACTTGGTGATAGAACATAATAATCCCTAATCAATTGTTTATCTTCAGATTTGAGCTGACATGTCTGGCACCATCAACCTGTGTCAACCTGTGTTTGACATTCATATTCTTATCCATCTTGCATAGCATATACAACTTACACACAATCACAAATTTATGTTCACTAGTGTAAATGGCCATCATGAACAGTATTTGCGCAGGTATAATCAGATGCATGAATTTTTTGTCTCTGAGCGCTTATGAACAGTTTGTATAAGCAGTGATGCATTTTGCCTGGCCAGGCTAATATAAACTTCATCTGTGATAATTACTTCCAGTATTAATCTGTCCCTATGAAGTATTCAAAATCTCTTCTGAGTTTCTATATTCTTCCCTTTGTTTGATAAAAGCTCCATTCATCATTGTTTTCAAATGATGGGTGTGTGAGACGTGAGTTGTAGCCAACTGTTATATAAACATGTGTTTAGGATCAAATTACTTATTATTAGGACTATCTTTTTATTGAGTCCAGACAATGTGATGATAAACAAATTTTATTAGAGTAATTCCATTTCAGGAGTCATTACTTGTTTACTATTGCTCCATGTTTCTTTTAAATGAAATATGCTATAGTAGGGTCACAGAACTTTATGGATGATATCTGGTAAACTATTTATATTTCATATGCACAATTACAGGAGATTTAATAGAAATGTGGTCACTGTCAACATGACATCTTCATGAACCTTCTACTCTTTGTTAGTACACAGAGTGATAGAGCAATAGTTACAGAAATCGCTGGAACTACTAGGGATGTGGTAGAAGCTAATGTTACTGTTAATGGGATTCCGGTGACCCTTCTTGATACTGCCGGTATCAGAGAGACCAATGATGTTGTGGAGAAGATAGGTAAGAGAGTTATCTTCCTGCGTTGGCTACTAAAACCTGCACATCTGATACTCTTTCACTGTATAAAATCATGCTTGCTTTTACTTATTGGTCTTAATGGTAATGTAATATCTTTTGTTCAAGGTACTTTATGTTTTTTCTTTTAATTAACTACAGGGGTACAAAGATCAGAAGCAGTTGCTCTTGGTGCGGATGTCATCATTATGACAATTAGCGCTCTTGAAGGGTGGACTGCTGAGGACAGGAATCTTCTTGAGCGCATTCAAGTCAACCAGGTTTGCCAACTCACTCCATGTGTTCATTTTGTGGGACCATGTTTATTGAACATTGAGTTGTTTAAAGATGTATCTGGTGTAATCAGGACTGGGATCGAATGAGCTTATTGTTTTCATAACAAACAGAGGTTGTGTCGTTTAGATATTATTCTCCATTTCTTTTTTGTAAATCATAGGAAAATCTTATATAAGCTATTTCAAATCAGGACTTCTTTGGTGGATTTTGAGTTTGAACTTATGATTCCCTGACAAATCATCTGTTATTCTGTAATATATACTTAATGTAATCCTTCCTATTAGCTCCTCAATACTCACATGGAGCTCAGTATTATTATTTAACGGAGCAGTGAATCCTTTTCTGGTTCTATTATAGTTCTTGAGAAAGATAGAAAAAAAAAAGGTTCTTGAGAACAGCATTACCAGATTTCATTAGTATTACAGTAATAACAGGTGTTATGCCAAGATAGAAGAGGAAAGAAAGGATTTCGCACATCCCCATCGATCTTGTTGAGTGATAAACTATGACCACAATACAAACAAACAACAGTACCTGTTATTCACTCTGCTAGCTACCAGTCCACCCTATCTCTTGCACCATCAATGGAAATCCAATTGGGCAAAGCTTCAATAGCCTTCTTTGCATCCTAACTATCTTGAATCACCTAAGAAATTCTTCTGTACCTCCCTTTCCATATTTCTCATTAGACTGCAAATGTATTCATATTTCTCTATAACCTTTTTCCCTTATGCCTTGTCCTCTGCAATGGTTCTATCAACTGCCATAGTTTCTTTGAACTCTAGCTTTCTGTCTATCAAACTCAAGGTTTCAAATGCTTCTTTGATGTTCAATCTGTCAGATTGCATTATTCCTCTCAGGATGCAAGCTTTAATTCTGTCGATGATCTCCCCCTAACAACATGTTTCTGATTTTTTTTTCAATGGTTTATATTAGCTAAATTTCAGTGTGAAAGACTATTAAATTTAATGATGCTACAAATTTTATATAAAATCAACCAGCATGATTGAAATACTTTTTTTTTAAAACCATGGAATACTTTTATTAACTTCTAGACCAATAAAAATGACCCACACTAAAAGGGCTAATTTGTGTGTCACAGGCATATGTGTTGACTTAAGATTGATATCTTATAAAGATCTTTGAATCAATTCATTTGATGTTCTGTTCCATATCATTTTTGGTTGGCTCACATGTGGCTTTGTTTGTTATCATGGTCAAAATAGTAATGGCTTCTTGTATTATTTTACATAAAAATATGCTTGTGAAATTTGTCACATTCACATTTCATCTTTAGTAAAAGCAGTGTGCCTTGGTTATTCAAGGTTTATATGTATCCTAAGTTTTGGAAGTAACTCTAGTCTAATTATTTGAGTTTTTTTTTTTTTTTCAACAATGCAGAAATCAACAGGGTCCACGACCCCCATCATCCTTGTTATAAACAAAAGAGATTGTGTTGCAACAGCCACTATCAAGCAGTTTGATACTGACAGAACTTTTAACAAGCATGTTTTTACATGCGCTGTAACTGGACAAGGCATAGAGGACTTGGAATCTGCGATACGTGAGGTCATTGGCCTTCATCCCATCCCAACAGGTGGGCGCAAGTGGACTGTAAATCAGGTATATGCCGACTTAATCATGGGAAGAACATATGCAAGATACCGGTTATATGTTTTTCTAAACTAGGTAATACTCAAATGATTTAATGACAAAACATGAGGTTGTCTTGTATTCCTTGTAAAGAAATTGTCTCCTACAATGCTTGGTTGTTGTTTTGAGGACATGAAGATATGGACACAAATCTGTGAGGTCTCTTGAATGCATTTCCAAAGATGTCCTGCATTGATTTGCTAATATTCACACACCTTTGCTAGTGCCTGAAATTTAGGTGTCATCCAGCATTTCTGCGACCAAGTGATTGGTTTAGTAGCATAACTAGTGTGTTCCAGCGTCATATGCCATGCTTTACACTATAAATTACTTGAGAGTGTTCTTGTTAATTTTAAATCCTAATGTAAATTTTGTTTACATTTGATTGATCAGAGGCAATGCGAACAACTTCTACAAACAAGGGAAGCCCTATCTAGGTTGAAGTCATCTATAAATGAGGAACTACCTTTGGACTTTTGGACAATAGATTTGAGGGAAGCTGCATTGGCTCTTGGGCAGATAAGTGGTACAGACATCTCTGAAGAAATCCTGTCTAATATTTTTGGAAAGTTTTGTATAGGTAAATGATAGTTGATTAATCTGTTTAGGCCAATGTCACAGAATATCATGACGATGCCCACAATTTCTCAAACCAAAAATAAAAAAAATCACAGAATATCAATGCTTTGCTGAAAGTGAGTTCTGAGCTCTTGTTACTACGCCTTTTATTATAGAACCACATTGAATGACGTGAGTATTAATTTTTTTTTTTTTATGTATATAACAATATGAATGAAATAATTATGTTACCAAGGGACCTGTATCATCTGAAGTTTTTAGCTAAATTCAATTTGCATGAAAAATTGTACAACAGCGATATGAAGGTTGGTTAATAACAACACTATGGCATGATTTCTCATGAGATATTCAAAGTCTGTAGAAGCCAAATGTATGCTCTGAGGAACTGCAATCGCTTAATTTAGACAAAGATCTTCGTAAATTTAGAGAATCCTATTTCAGTATAAAAGATGGAAGGACCACATGCATAAGTTGTTTCTTAAAGAGTGTGGACTATGCCACTATAGTAGTGACTTTGAAACCAGAAGATCCAGGCATAGAATTCTAAAACCTGAGACAAGCAGGCTTTCCTCTTCTTTTAAACTCTGCCATCAATGTCATAGCTGTTACTGCTTCCAGTTCCTCTGTTGATTCTCCCTTCCATTATCAAAAGGGTGCACACAAAACACACTAATATCAGTCCATTTTATGCATCACAAATCACAATAATCAAATGAATGAATTTTAAATAGTGATAAATATTATTCACATGTTCTCTTCCTTATTGCATTTCCTTCATACTAAGGCCCCATTTGGGAATGCGGGGTGTACGTCTATCTGTTCGTGTTAAATAAGCGATGTTTTAGGAGTCCGTTTTGTGAATGCCACTAATTTTGCTTTCAAGCTCTTATTAAAAAAAAACAGGATTTATTCTAACTGCATCCGAGCTCTTATTTTAAAAAAAAAAAAAAAAAAAGATTTATTCTAAGCAACTGCTCAATAATGTTGCTTTCAAGCCACCAACATTTCTTATTTAATTCTAATAGGGAATCCGAAGCAAACCACTTTATTAATGCTTAAGTTAACCTATATACATAAGTTTACAATTAGAAGGTAATTTGTTACAATTGAAAAATATAATGTAAACTATAGTGATGGAATGAATTGAGAAGGGAAAAGGCTAGTCACACATCAAACATGGCCATATGAATAGAATAAGTTTGTCAATTATATTAGAAAAATGTTCGTATTTGCTCTAAACCCCTTATCCGAAAATTCAAAATTATCCCATATTTGAAAAATCGCTAGTGATTGACTAAGGATACGAGACAAAGTGAGGCCACCGAAACACAGAGGATACGAATATCAATTTCTCTAAAAAAAAATATTTGACCATGAAATATATATAATTAAAATTTTGAGTTATAGTTTTTGTAAAGTTAATCAAAAGTAAATCTATTGATTTATCTAACCAAAAGTGTTTTTAACTTTATAACACTAATTATTATTTAAAGACATGTTGAATGAATGGTCGTGCCACATCATCATGTTTTTTTGTTATTATGTTTTATTAGATTTAGAATGAAATAATAGTGAAATATATCACTAATTTCGGGTCTGTAGAGGGAAAAATCTGTACCGTATTAAAAGATGACACGTGTTAGAGCTTAGATGAGTATAAGTCGCCTTATTTGACATTTGGGAACCCGAACCAAAATTCGGAATACCAAACCAGATCCTCCTGAGTAGGAGGAGACACGACTAGATTAAAGGTATGGTCTGGAGGTCTTACATCTCGACGGCGAATGCCATTTCGAATAGGTGAGACACGACCAGATTGAGGGTCTGGTCAGACGGTCATCCACCTCATGGATAAGTGGATAGGTATGTGTTGAGTAAGTCCCCGTGTACTGATTAGGCCAAAACCACGAGGAGGACCAGAGAAATGGTCAGACATCTATAACGCCTGTAATTGTCAGGTGGATGGTTAAAACCCATTACTCGTGAAACGTGGGTAAATAAGGGCACGATTAACTATAATTAAGCAAGCCTACACTGGTATTTGGTGCATCAGGTGCATTAATAACCCTGGAGAGGAGGCATTGAGCTCGCTTGCTGAACTTTTGGAATTGTTACAAGGGGTTAAGGTTGAGGCAAGGGATTGTAGACCAGAGAAGATGGGGGCTGTGTTTGGATAAGGGATTCTCGGTGCATAGCGCCTACGACTGGTGGTGAAGGTCGGTTCCCCATGAACCCATCGCTACATTTATTCCAGTCCCTGTACTGTGTATGGAAGCTTAAAATCCCTCTTCAAGGGAGGGGTTGTTGTGGCTTGCACTCCAAGATCGATTTCTCACGAAGGCATACAAGTCAAGATGGCATCCGGAAGAAGCCGGCTTTTGCATTTTGTGCAATGCTGTCCGGGAGACAACGGAACATCTCTTATGTCAGTGCTCATATTCCGGTCTGGTTTGGGATCGGAGTGTTTCGAACACACGACGGGAATGGATACAAGGTTCTTTTCCATGGAGGAGATGTGGGCAGCAGGGTGGGCGACTAGGAGGAGCGGGAATAGCAATGTCTTGGGCAAGGTTGGACGATGCCTAGTCCCCGCCTTGACATGGGCGCTATGGCTCACGCGCAACGCTTGCATCTTCTGGGGCCAACAGAGCTACATTGAGAATACTTGGGGGGGATGTGGTGGGCTTCATTAAGGCGTGGGGGAAGCACATCGAGGGTGTAAGCTCCATCAATTTAGCCAAGGGCCTTCCCATTGCTCCTCACTGGGATCTTCTTCCCTTAGCTTACTTCCCTCACCCCCCCCCCCCCCCCAGTTTATCCTTTATTGTAACTTTATTCTCTATCTCTATGTTAATCTTATTTTTGGACTTGTAACTAGCTAGGATCTAAGAGATGAAATCATGGTTATTTCGATCTTTTCTCAAAAAAAAAAAAAAAAAAAAAGTCTTTGTCATTGTTAATCTTTCATGGATGGGATTCTAATAAAATCATAAGATAAGATAATCTTTTAGATGTGATGTATGTAACATGTTCACATGGTCACCAAATAAATGTTCGGTGGTTATACATGTCAACCATTCTAAAGGTGCTTGTATCTACTTTAATTCCAAAATATTCAAATTCAAATATCAATATTCGAGTCTAAATGATTTAAGACAGGACATCGAAATCCAGATATCCTATCCGTTGATAGGTTTAGGATAAAACAGTAATGAGAATGGAAAGGGAAAGAAGAGAATTACATGAGGTGCATGTCTATTACTCAATCTTTGGGTGAGTGGTACAAGGAGGCAATGCATCTCTTCCTCTTCCTTGACTCATCTCCACCCACTCTTCCTTCTTCTTCTCTTCCTTTTTAACCAACAACCACAAGCCTTCCTCCTCTACGCGACGTGCTTCGCGATCATCTCTATCTTTCTTGAATTTCAAACCAAAGCTAAAACACATTTTCCTTCTCTCTCTGTGTGTGTGTGTGTGTGTTGGAGGGGGATTTTGCCATTCATGTAACATCATTGACCTTTCTAGGTGCCCAGCTCTAATAGTTTCTGAGTTATTAATTATTAGCATGGGTGATCATAACAATGCAAAGTTTCTGTCTCTTTAGGATTGGTTGAAAATAAATTTGGCCCAGTTTACTATATATCTTGGGTCTTATTCTGATTAGGTTAGACCAATGTGTTAATGTAATGTATGATCCGCACGTGAGGTGGGGGTGAAAATCATGTGTGGCCGCATATTTGGTACATGCGAACGTACATTGACCGCTTCGATTGTTTTTAGGCATCCGAATGATCATTTCAATTTTTCTTGAATCAGCTCGGTCCTCGAGTCCATTCAAATGGTTGGTTCAATTTTTTTTATCAACCTGATCTCCGAGTTTGTTTGAATGGCTCATTTGAACGGGGTATGATTGTTCGAAGGAAAACGTATACCATTTGAATGGTTTGGAAGAGAACAATTAAAAAAATACAGCTCTCACATAGATGACACATGCTGTGCATGCAACATGTGCAGCGCACGTGACTACACTTATGGTACATTAATGGCACATTTGCTGTACATGGCACAAAAGTGACATCAGGTTTCAAAGACATGCAGCCGCACTTAAATATATGAATTAGACATATCAAATTGAGAATTTTTGTGTGCCTAATTAGTGCAAAAAAAAAAAAAAATTGTTCGTTTATGTTTCAAAGTTTAAATAAGACATGGGGATTTCCATCATCCAATGATATATTATTGAAACTAGAATGTGATATGGCACGCATGAATTCCAAATGGAAGCTTGATACAATGCTTTTTATCTTCACAGAAGAACACTACAAGCCGTCCCAATATCAAAACATCAACTCTAATATAGGTTATAATATATTCACTAGTCGGTTAAATAAACAGAAAAAAGTGTTGAGAACAACGTTTTGAAACAATATCCATAACCTTCTTATTAGTTCTTAATGTGTCCATTTGTACATGTGTAAGTGTATTATAATTTCATGTTATATGAGGATGGCTAGGTCAGCCATTTAGGACAAGAAATGGCACTTTGAAACATACATTAAAAAGATGATTTAAAATAAAAAAAGGTGAGGCCGGCAATAGGTGATGTAAATCTGGTCATTTATCTCTCAGCTCCTTGACAATTTTTGAAAACTTGAGTCACCTCTATGGATGGATTGTCTGTGACACTCTTATCAAACCATGTCTCTCTCTCTCTCTCTCTCTGTACTTGGGAAGCTTTTGATAAGCATAACCGCTGTAGGGGCTATTGAGGCCCAAGCTCGTAGGTGGGCCCTGGGCATAGGTTTTATCCAACGGAAAATGATACAGTTAGTCACATTTATCAACAAAAATTCAAACCTTATATGTTTTCATTGTTTTAAAAATAGTAAACATCATCTAATAAGGTATATGTTTTGATAAAAAAGTACATATCGCTCCATTTCGATTTGAATGAACCTATTTTTAGTAAGTGTAAAAAATAATGTAGTGAGGTGTATACATCATCTAACGAGATATATGCTTAAATTGAATTGTAACGATATATATAGGTCTGTATTTTGGACTGAAAAAAAAAATTGAGTGTAGCAGCACTCTTATCCAACGGGCCAGTCTGGCCTGGGTCCATCGGCCAGAAAAGCCGTGGGCCTAAGTTTAGGCCCAACACGTTGTTGATGCCTAAATTGAGTTTATCAAATGTATTGCAGGTCAAAATGATCTCTCCCTTTTCAATCTTCTTGAACTTACAGCAAAAGAAGAGGAAATTTGGTTGACAGTCAATGAAGGCTTCCTAAATTTGTGCATTGAATATGATTCGAAGAGTGCTTTCAGTTGACTCAAAGGCCTAGTTACCTGTCCATGAAGTGCTATCTGAAGCCTAAGGTAGCATTTGGTAGCATGATTGCAAAATTGATTTTCTGCAAATGATAGGTTTAAAACTGATTATATAGAAAGTTGAATCCCTCAAGCCTTTTTCAATCGCAGCTTTTGAACACTATTTGCCTGAAATCTGACTACAGGAAGCTGTGATTGCAAAACTAGCTTCTTGCAAACGCAAAAACTGTCCAATTACATAACCAAATGTTGCCTAAGACGCATTGAACAATGTCTAGCTAAGCTTGAATATTGATTGTCATTTAAATGGTAGTTGTATGTTGTTGTCATTTGGAAAAGAACACTCAAATTTAAAGAATACAGGATAACCTGGATCATTCTTCGCTTCTTTTGTTTTCAGTGTATATAACCCATATTGTATAGATCTCAAATCTTTTTGTAAAGTTTTCATGTAGCAATATAAATTCTGATTACCAATAAAAAAAAAGAAGAAATCTGTTGAATTGGACAATATAGCTCAGTTCCTGCGAGTATTTGGTTAATTTTTGAATGTTGTCATTAATTTTCTCTATGCATATCAAATTCACTGAACTCGCCAACTTGATTAGATAGCTTTGTCTTCACTCCAAACTTCCTCCCAGTGTTATTAATTAATTTTGTATAAATAAAGGTTTGTAATTAATATGATAATTAGATATTATTAGAGGAGTATTTATATACGCAAGTATTCCAAATTTTGATTCCTCTGATGACTGTGGTTAACGAAAACCAAGGAATTCATCTATCTTCAAAACTGAATAAGGCCCATGTCACATTCACGTGCACCTAAAAAAATGAGCTGGTCACGCATTCGAACAAGGAAATGGAACCCCCTAGACAAGAGAAGTTGAGCCTTTGATGCCCCACTCGCATCCCCTTCCAATATCCTACACACATTTTGCTAAAAGAAAACTATTATAATTGTGGAACCATATATATATCTATAGGAATCAAACAAACTACATTTTGGATTTGCTTGTGGGTATGTGTCCATGTAAAGTGGGCCTGTCAACGGGTCGGGTCCAGATCGGGTCGGGGTGGATCCGGACCCGACCCGTGACAGGACCTGGCGGGTCCGGGTCAAACCTAGGATCCGGCGGATCCGGGGAAATGTGGACCCGGACCCGGACCCGGACCCGGACTCGGACCCGTCGGACCCGGGTTGGGTCTGGGTCCGACCAGACCCGAATGGTTGGGTAAAAAAAAAAGAAAAGAGAAGAGCTTATGTATTTGTTTGCCTTATCATTCTATTTGAAATTTTTTGTAATAAAACATTATTGTTAATGAGACTATGTTTGAATATAATTTTATACAATTCAAAAGAAGTAAATGAATTATTAAACAACATCCAAAACAATAATCACTAACATAAAAAATATATTAACTTAAATAATAAACATAACTAACCTAAACAACATTCAAAACAATATTAACCTAAACAACATTCAAAACAATAAACACTAACATATTAACCTAAATAATAAACATAAATCATGCAACAAACTAATTAATCATACAAATTCAAAAGCTAATAAGTTAATTGTCCAAAACAAATCGATTTATAGACTTGTTATGATTATGATTTATGAACTTGTAGATACAAAAATAAGTTAAGTAAGAAATAAAATTATGTATCAACTAATACTAATGATCTTATAATATATGAGCATATTTTAATAAAACAATCGGGTCTCGGGTCTAACGGGTTGGGGGGGGGGGGGATGGTGGACCCGGACCGGACCCGTTTGTTTGTTCGAGTCCGCCGAGTCGGGTCCAACTCTGGTCAGGTCTAAATCGGGTCGGGTATATTACACGTGTAATTGGGTCCGGATCGAGTCGGGTCCGGGTCTGGACGGTCGTTGACAGGCCTAATGTAAAGTGGTCCTAAAATACAATCCCCCAACGACGAAATGTTACCTTAAGTCCCATATTCAATCTCAAATACAGTCCGTTTTTAAAACATCTCATCTCAGTTAAAGAATTGAGTGTTCATTTAGTAAACATTAGGTTAGGCTCCCACCCACTTCTTCAATGAATCTTCTCATTTTGAAATATCAAGCCAATATGTAATAAGACAGAACTTAATGTGACGTTGACACGAGTGAACAAGACGAAGTGAGGCCTAACCTAACCATGTGGTCATTGCGGGACCCAAAAGGGCTCGCACTTTCCAGACCTTGAATGCAAATCACAGCCACTCAAATGGCCATATTTGTTTTTTGAGGAACTTTTGGCCTCCCAAATGGCCATATTTGACATACAACCACAAATTTTTTTTGTGGTCAATACTGTAGATTTTCAGTAGACGAAGATCCACAATGTGAGATTCCGTGGGACCTAAACTCAAGCCAAATTAATGGAAAAATTGATGTGAACCAGCAGCATCAATTCGTGTCTCATATTAGTAGCTAGAGACCAGTTTCAGTTTTTTTTTTCTCCTGTAGTTTCCATTCTTGTGGCACTGTTTGATAACTTTTTGATGAAAATAACAGTGGATGATTGTTTTGGCAGAAGTAATACTTAATCAGTTAATCTAATAAATGGTCAATGAAACGTCTCAAATGATCCCAATTTTCAAAAACGGCAGCAATATAGGCAATGTAAAAAGTTTTATAGAAATCTAGCGATCTAATTTCCAATACACTTTAAGGTGACAAACTTCTTTGCAAGTACGTTTCCAATTTCTATCTTAGCATGTCTTTCATGGCTAGCCTACAATTTCATACTAGGCTACAATTTGTTAAAAAAATGTATCTCTTTCATAGCTAGCTAACAATAACTTCTTGTTCGTGATCCCCTGTAATATTTCTAAACCAACATATGCATTGATGTTCAGTGGAATAAACACTCTCTCCCACCCCCCAAATACTGAGTTACGTATTGTGACACGATTCTAGTGATTTGACAAGCTATCTTAAAAAAACGAATATTTCATTAATAAAACTTATATACATGTATTGAGTGACTTGGACAAACCATGATGAGCCTCCCACATTTCGTAAATATTTACTAGGCAAAAAATGTGATAAAGTTATGGTTTCAGAAATTTGCGAACACCACCACATAATAATTTGTAAACTTTCATGTCCAACACATATTGTTACTTGTTAGAGATGCAAAAGTTATTATCTTAAACAATTACGGGCCCATTTTTTTTTTTTAAAGAATGACAAGCGTCGAACTTAATTAGTTTTATTAAAAAAAAGGAAACATTTAATGAAACAAAACAAATCACCCCTCATCTTGGCCTAATTTTTAGTCCATAATATACCACCATGCATGTTCTACCTCAGAATTCTTCACAAGCCACTCTAACTTTTGAACATCTGTGGATCGATGATGATCTACATTTGTTCGTTCTCTTGAGATTAAATAAAAAATTGAGGACGAATTACATATCTTTTCTCCTTAGAATTCCATTTTTTTCAGGCAGTTGTATGTTGTCCACGTGACTAGCATGAGCACTAATTAACACGTCGATCTGTTCATAATGTTCTTCCACACCTTGTCAGGTCTCCGAACTTTGGATTGTATATTGCTAAAGTTAAACTAATTACTACAGAGAATTTATGAGAATTTATGCGGAATACTTCTTTGTACTCTTCACATAATCTTTTTACTTTGATTGAAAGCCACTCAAATCTTCATCTCTTCATCAGTAAAAAAAGAAACTGCTAAAACCTTGTATGTTTTTCACCCTTCAAAGTCAAAGACTATGATGATGGCCTTAGAGAGATTGAATAAACAAAGATTCAAATATATCGTAGACAGATCATATCTTCTTTTTGGGAGAGATACATAGAGATTTTTCTTTTTTTTATTAAATGTAAATGTGGACGTTAGGATATGATTCGGGTCAAACTGGTTCAACATCCAACAGCTACTTATAGGAAACGTCCATGTTTGGACCTTTTACGTAATTGTTTATTTCAAAAGTAACAAAACCATATCACGCGGATATGGATATCAATGAATCCGATTTAAAAATATCGTATTCAATGTATAATTAATCGAAATTATGGTATATTATATTATTAGTGATGTTATCTGGGCCCCAAAAATCAAGTCACATTAGTGAGTCCCAATAGGTGGCCTTCTCTAACTGGTTCCTTGTTTGATTTTTTCAAACAATAAAAAAGACAATGACATTACTACCCTTCAGAGGATTTTAAAAAATTAGCTCCAACTAATCATACCATCATTAATCCCTCGTAACGAAATCCCAAAAATGCGTGGCATCATTGAAACAGGGTTGGGATTCTCTGCTTGACCCATACTATGCTAGGATCTCCTTGGTTTTTATTCAAATAATGCCACGTATTCTTTTATTCATCAGACGGTTAAGCTTAACCCCCACGGAATTTTTTTTTTTTGCTGAGCGTTAGCCGCGTTTGTGTGTTTAATGGGTGGTCTAACATCCACTTTTTGTTTTTACAATTTTTATTTTCATCGAGCCACTTTTTTTTTTTACTTTTACTTTTGGCTGAAACAACTTTTTTTTTTCCTTTTATTTTATTCAGAGTTTTATTGGTTTGACTTTTATGTCAAATATATAAATGAAATTATTTCTGATGCACTGTCTTCGTTTACCAGTGTATCTAGATCTGAGGAAAAACAATTTGACATTGTTCATTTGTTTTAAGTTTTCTTGTGCACATTGTTTATTTTCTGAGTCTAAAATAAATGATATAACGGATACAGCATTTAGATACATGTATCTAAAAATCAAAATAATGTGCACTTGTTTATTATAAAATTGATTTTGAGAAATCTATATGGTGCAGGCGACAAAAGGGGTGGAAGATAGATAGAAGTCAAGTTTAACTTTGCAAGCGGGGTCAAGAGTGAAGAGAAAAGAGGTTGGCCTTGCATGAGAAAGCAATCAGTTTTTGTCAAGTGAGGAAGCGGTTCTCGAAGGCGACCAAAGCGAGACTGTTAAGCAGCTATAGTGTGACGAAATTAGTAGAAAATCAATGGAAAACGGAGGTTGTGAAATAATCTGTAGGTGATCGAAGGCAACTAGGGGGAGGAGAATGGAAGGTAGCAGAAAGAATAAGAGAGGATTCGACATCTGGGATGTGTTTGTATACCAGTGTAACAGAATCCGATTGAATAACAATTGATAATAGCCAAAGAAAATGTTTTAATTTTCATATGAATGTAGATCATGTATTATTATCTTTCATATTATAATTAGCATATGTTGGTTTGATGAAAATATCTAAATGTTTTTGGAATCACTGTATGTATCTGCATCAGATGATCATTGTATCTAAAAACCTGTTTATCAAATGTAGCTGAATCTGAAGCAATAATGTAGAAACAAAAAATCAAATTACTCACACTACATGCCATTAAAAGGTTGTTTATACCATGAATAAGAGTGTATAGTGTATTAATACCTTCCATTTTATAATTTGGAAAAACAATAATGGGTTGTGTTAAAAATCTACAAGTATCTGAAAATATTGAATTGTATATGATTGTTGTACTGCGTGTTCTGTAAAACCTATTTAAATCCCTTTGGTGCATTTGAAATAATAAATAAATGATAGCATTTATTGGTGTGGAATTTGGTTGTTATGCATGTATCTGAAATATAAATTGTTTCTCTGGTTTTGCCTCTCTACTACATTTATTATAGGTAATGTTGATTTTACTTTTTAAGATACACCTGTATCTTAAAAATAAAGTGCATATGTATGTCAATGTATTAGGCATTTGAATTGTATCTGGATGTTGTATTAATATGATTTCACAAAGATTGTTTTGCATCTGAAATTCAAATACATATTATGCAGAAGCTTAAAAAGATTGAGCATAATATCCCCAGTACAGATATACGGTACACTGAATTTATAAAACGTTTGCAACAATAGAGTTGAGCAGAAGGAATTTGGACATGCTCTAGAGAACTCCATTATAGAATCTATTCAAGTCCTTCATTGACAAGTCCTACGATCACAACATGAGCAAGAAAAATCATGATGTCATGTCCATTAAGATACAGTGATGTATATGAAATTCAAATGAAACAATTATGGTCTACATGCTAATAAGCAGTGCATAGATGATTAATAGAAGTCTTTAAATATACATGACAATAAGCAATTAAATATTAATCAGATACACATTAATCAAATACACAAATAAAAATATCAAACATAAAATTGGGCTGGATAAATAATTCAGATACACTTGTATTTGGAATCTGAATTAACAACTTTACATTAGATATAAATGTATCTTGAATCTGAATGAGTTGAATAATGATAATGCATGCAAGGCTAAATATATGCTGAATGACTCAATATGCATAATTGTACACATACACAACAACAAAAACGATTATACAGATCATACCTAAACACAAAGTGCATATAAAATTCAGATACAGTGACCATGTATCTGAATTTAAATTAAATTCGATCTAAAAAAATGCATATAATGATTCAAAGGATGAATGTAAAATCAGATGAACATGTTTTATTGAGATAAAAAAAATCCTAACTTGAATGGATCGCCATGTTTCCACCACAATCAGGTCTAAAATAAAAAAAAGTGAATCGTGTAATTCTTCACTTCTCCACTGATCAATTTGAATAAAAAAATGAATTCGATGTTTGTTTTCATATCCACCAATCAATCTGAAATTAAAAATGGTAAAACGTGATTTTTTTTGACGTCCAAAAAAAATCACTTGGATGTATCGCCATTGTTTGCACCACAATCAATTTGCAAAAAAAAAAAAAATGAATCGTTAATTCTTTTTGTTGTCCAATTGAATTCATATCTTCAAAAAGAGAAAGAATCTCCAAAATCATAACCACCACGATATATTAATTGGATCGGTTATGGAAAAATCACTAAAATTAGATAGGGGTAAAGTGGGGAATTCAGTCTTGCTACCTTATGGGGCTTGGGATCGAGTCTAGCAATTCGGGCCCAAAATCATTATTGTTATATTATTATTAAATTTTCAATGTATGATATATAAAAGAAAGATAATAAACCTAAAAATCTCAATTTTAATTTTTATTTCTCTAATATATCAGTTGATTATCCAATTTAATGTTAATATTTAAATATGTTAATTATCCAAAAAAATATCCGTATCCGATTTGTATCCAAAGAGATCCGAATCTGAAAATTAATATTTGTATCAAAATATGAAAGTTAGGATATGGACATTAACATATTCGATCCGTATTCGCCCGATTGACAGGCTTAATTCAGATGCAGTCCATAAGTTGGTTTCTCCACCACTGCCTTGCTCGGATTGTCCCTGATGTATTCCCTGGGGTTGCAATTATTCTAATAGTCCTAAATTACTTTGTGAAAATTTTAATCAAAGTATCTATCTATTACACTGACAGAAAGTGTTTAAATTTTCAAGTTCGATTCTTTGTGTCACATTTTCATTTCCAATTTTATCTTTAGTTATTTATGAATTTTATTTTTATTAAAAGAGTAAGAATGAAAAAAAAACAAGTATTATTAATATTTTGAAAGATAATGTGAGATATTCATTTAATCTATCTTTTTTAATATTTACCTATATATGTTAATGATATATTGAATGAATGATAGTGATCGTGCCACATCATCATTTATTTTTATCTTTTATTAGATTTAGTTTGAGATAATAATGGAATATAGGTGATAAATAGCTAATTTCATGTCAAATATGAGTTTCAATGTTTGATCTTACTTTGCATCATGCGATGATCATTTTTGGGAAAAAAATATTTTAGTCATATGTATATATTGAAAAGCTTTTTTCAATGAGCTGTTGATCACTCCAATCGGAGTTAAATTTAAAAAGTTATGAATTTTTAAAAAATTTCAAGAATAATTTAATTCTTGGTTTTTTTTGTATTTATATATAAATTGGATAATATCATCAATATTCAAAAAACTTTGATATATATATATATATATATATATATATATATATATATATCACATTTTAACAAAATATTCCCAATGAATTGTTATTTTCAATGATACCATTTAAAAGGGTTTAAATTGTACATGAACCTTTTTTTTTATCCATTCAAACTATATTGTTGGTTTTAGAATTGCGCAATCCAATGTGAGACAAGTGAGTGAATGATTGCTTAATCACATATGTTGAGAATGAATTTTTTTATAACATTGACAATAATAAAATCATTCAACATTTCAGAATATGAAAATTCGTCGAAGTCAAATTTAAAGGTATGTATTGCTTATTAGATTTATATTTTGATTTTTTTTTTTGTGAATATCAATATGAAATTTGATATATTGTTTTAAAATATAGAAATTATCTATTAGAATTATTCAGTGATATTCTTTATGTGAATGTCTTTATTTCATTTGACGGAAAAACGATGTAGCTCCTTGAAAACTTATGAAGATCAGAAAACATCCATGTAAAATTGATAAATCCTTTCAGGTCCCTATCTTATTAGTAAATATTTATTTTAATCCCTATTGTAACCGAAACTAGTTAGATTTGTGGTTTAACCCTAATTACTGTTATACCCTTTGAAATTTACTTTTTTCTTGAAAAAAATCGATGTAACTTTCTCAAAATTTATGAAAATTGAAAGAAGTTCATATAAAATTTAAAATTCGTCTTTACTTCCTGAAATCTTCTTAAAATCACAAAAAATCCATGTAATTATCCTAAAGTATATACTAATTTATTTAAATTTTATTAAAAAATAATTATAGTTTTCTACTCAAGGTTTCATGCTTTTCTGTTGCTAGTAATTTTGAGTTAAAAATATATTATGGAATTTTGATTTGATTTTTAAATTGTTCTCTTTGATTTTGTAATGGAATTGAAGAAGTTGTAATTCTTTTTTACTCTATCTTTGTGATTTGATTGAGAAGATGAAAATGTTGAAAAAAGACTCGATCTTGTAGATCAAATAAGGTTCAACGGCTATTTTTTTAAAGTTGAGGATGACATTTTAGGAGATGGGGATGTTAGAAAAATAGCGGGGTTATTTTTGTATTACAGAAAGACTAAATCTGATTTTATAAAGTTTGTAGGGACTGATTTTTACAAGGACCTTTTATGATTTTAAGAAGATTTCAAGGTTTTAAGAAGAATTTTTCCTTCATTTTATACATATTCATTTGTTTAATTGTACTATTGAAAGTTAAAAATAAATAAATATAATGATATAACTTTCTATATTTACATAAATCACATTATGTTCCTTCTAAAAATTCTGCCTCCACCACTAGTTATATATACTCTTCACAAAATTAGTCATAAATCACTTATACCACCTACACCTGTAATTATTTATTTCTAGAATAGTCATAAAGTTTAAAATATAGTTTATAACTTTACCCAAACGGTATCCAGCCATTTGACACTGCAGGGGTGTTTTAAGAGCTTTTTGACAAGAGAGGAGAGGAGAAGAGAAGAGAAAAAAGAAGAGAAAAAAAAAAACTTTGATAACAGTTAGAGCATATCCAATGAATATGTTAACTAATATGTTAGTGTCATATTTTACATAACATATAAAAATGTTGCTCCAATGAAGATATTAAGAGGGAGCTAAATGTGGACCCCACATGTCAGATGTTATCTTTCATGCTAACTTTAACTAATGTTTTAGCTAGCTAAATATGAGCCCTACGTGATAGTTCTCATTAAAAAATTAATAAAAAATACATTTGAGAGGTTGAATGGGTGAAGAGGTGGGGCCCACTATTGATTTAATTAGTGTATTTAACTAATTTATTAAAAAAACAACAACCAATTAAATAGAAATGTAATAAATAAGTGTGTCGTGGAAGTATAAAATGTTGATATGATATTTTAACATCTTTTTTAAGTAAATAGATGCTCTTAGATGACCCTAATTTGACGCCGTCAGGAGAAGCTCTCCACACTTCTCTGGGACCTTCCATGAACGCCTCCACATGGCGCCCACCAACTAATCGTCCCCCGCACATAAAACCACGTGTAAAAGCCCGTCCTTTCTCCACACGTCAGCATTCCTACAATTAATACGTACGAATCGCTAATCTCATCCGTGCATAAGAGCTAGAGAAGGTTAACCTTAATAAAAAAAATTTTAATTTTTTTTATCAGCCTCGATTTAAAGGCCAGAAACATATATAGGTTTTGTTAATACGTCCATTTATATGCATTTTGTAAAGATTAATCAGGTGTGTCTCAATTAAACATAAACTGCATTCTTACTACGCGCATGTGATTTTTCTAAAAATAACAGTAAGAATCACATGATTCATGTACCATCTGAGTAAAAACCGGAACATTATTCATTATTGACAAAAAAGGGTGTGGCATCACTTCCATATTCCAATCACATCCGTACACGTGTAAAGCCACCACCACATCTCCCGTTATAAATATACGGGTGTGGCGTTAACCCCCTACAATAGGGCCGAGCGAAGGATAAGAAAGAGAAGAGCAGCTCTTCTTTTCTTTCTCATCCTTTGTTTGTGAGGTTTTGGTTAAAGAAAGAAAGAAAGATCAAACATGTTTATCGAGAGCTTTCGAGTGGAGAGTCCGAACGTGAAGTACACAGACGAGGAGATCCAGTCGGTCTACACCTATGAAACAACGGAGCTTCTTCATGAGAACAGGAACGGCAAATATCAGTGGATCGTCAAGCCCAAGTCTGTTCAATATGAGTTCAAGACCAACACTCATGTCCCCAAACTTGGGTTAGCCCTTCTTTTCCTAAAACCTTTATATGATTATTTTGTTTATTATTATATATATAATATCTGATCATGAAATGTTGTTTTTAATAGGGTGATGCTTGTGGGTTGGGGTGGTAACAATGGATCCACCCTCACTGCCGGTGTTATCGCTAACAGAGAGTGAGCCTATCTTGACCTCTTCAACACCTTTGTATATTTGTTATCACTATTTTGTTTAATTTAATTTTTTTTTTTTTTATAAAAAATTTATATGTTTGTAGAGGAATATCATGGGCTACCAAAGACAAAGTTCAACAGGCCAACTATTTTGGGTCTCTAACACAAGCCTCCACCATTAGAGTTGGATCCTTCAATGGGGAGGAAATCTATGCTCCTTTCAAGAGCTTGCTCCCCATGGTAATTAAACACATGCTTTTAGGATTCAAAACTAGTTGATTTAAGATGTGATTTAAAGTGGGTTTTCTCATTATCTGTGATCGTATAATTAAAGGTGAACCCGGATGATATTGTGTTTGGTGGGTGGGACATAAGTTCGATGAACATGGCGGATGCCATGGCCAGGGCCAAGGTCCTGGACATAGACCTCCAGAAGCAGCTCAGGCCCTACATGGAGTCCATGGTGCCCTTGCCGGGCATCTATGACCCAGATTTCATCGCCGCCAATCAGGGCTCCCGCGCGAACAATGTGATCAAGGGGACTAAGAAAGAACAGATGGAACAGATCATCAAGGACATAAGGTGCTCGATGATTTACCTAACAAAAGCACCCATGCCACTCATACCATGTTTTTATTCTTCTCCTGATTGAGCAGTTGCTAAGAAGTTGATGTGTGTTTGAGTAGGACATTCAAGGAGACGAGCAAGGTTGACAAGGTGGTTGTCCTATGGACGGCGAACACGGAGCGGTACAGCAATGTTGTGGTGGGCCTGAACGACACAATTGAGAACCTCTTCGCTTCCTTGGACAGGAACGAAGCCGAAATTTCTCCGTCGACTCTTTTTGCTATTGCTTGTGTGTTGGAGAATGTCCCTTTCATCAATGGAAGCCCACAGAACACTTTCGTTCCAGGTTCGAAGACATTCTGAGTGTTGTTGGTTCTTAGGGGGGAACAGTGGAGGACTATCGGAAATTTGGGTATTTATTGAATTGCTAAATTTTGTTGTTCTTCTTATCAGGGCTGATAGATCTGGCAATTAGGAGGAACAGCTTGATTGGTGGTGATGATTTCAAAAGTGGGCAGACCAAGATGAAGTCTGTCTTGGTGGATTTCCTTGTTGGTGCTGGGATCAAGGTATATGTTTGTGACAAGTATTTTGATTGTTTATATTGTGCTGATGAACTGATAATGTGGAAGAAAATTATTATATGGGTCTTTCTTTTACTACATATGTCGAACAGTGGGAGTGTTAATGTCTATTATGTGATGATTCATAAAGGGGGGAAAAATGTAAAAAATTGTGGTTCAACGTTGGTGAACTTTGGTGCTGATAAAAAAATTCATGTTCTCCTATGTGCAGCCAACTTCCATAGTAAGCTACAATCATCTGGGCAACAATGATGGTATGAACCTGTCGGCCCCTCAAACCTTCCGATCAAAGGAAATCTCAAAAAGCAATGTAGTTGATGATATGGTTTCGAGCAATGCTATCCTCTATGAGCCTGGCGAGCACCCAGACCATGTTATTGTCATCAAGGTACCATGACCCTGCCTTGATCTTCTATATTGAAAATACATGCTTCCAAAATTAGTTATTGATCCTTAGGTGGTTGGTTTGGTTTTACACAGTATGTGCCTTATGTGGGGGACAGCAAGAGGGCCATGGACGAGTACACGTCGGAGATCTTCATGGGGGGTAAGAGCACAGTAGTCCTCCACAACACATGTGAGGACTCACTCTTGGCCGCACCCATCATCTTGGACTTGGTCTTGCTCGCCGAGCTTAGCACTCGGATCCAACTTAAGGAAGAAGGAGAGGTGATTTACAGATTAATTTGGTCTAATATTGATATGACTTATTTTGTATTTGTTGTTTATAACAAATGTTGATTGGTGATTTTATGTGTTTAATGACAGGGGAAGTTCCACTCCTTCCACCCAGTCGCAACCATTCTGAGCTACCTGACCAAAGCCCCATTAGTAAGTGAAAAGAACTGATGCTGATTTTTCAGTATCGTTTCAATTGGTACATTTTGTATAATGAAAAACAATAAAGTGCTGATGGTAATAGACAAGGGATGATAAGGAATTGATTGATCACTCTGTGGATGTTATCAATTCTGTAGTTGATTGAAAGGTTTCTTTGGACCCCACTAGACACTCCACTTGTGGTTTATCATGGATTCAATTATTCACCATTTCTCTTTCCATGATTGAATGACTAATTAAATTCGTGATGAACACCGAGGAAAACTACTGACCATTGATATGGATTTGTTGTGTGTGGCTCAGGTTCCACCAGGGACACCGGTGGTGAATGCGCTGTCAAAGCAGAGGGCAATGCTGGAGAACATACTGAGGGCATGCATTGGCTTGGCTCCTGAGAACAACATGATCTTGGAATACAAGTGAGGTGTTGGAGCTCACTTATTGAAGTGCAGGAAATAAATGTTCATCTTTTCTTTTTCTGTGTCCTTTCTGTGTGTGTGGTATGTGTTATCTGGTGTATGTTTTGTGATGGTTGGGACAAAAGAGCAGCCCCTACATCTCAATGTGTTATGAATTGAGAACACCTATTAAATGGAGTTGATCGAGCAGTATATATATGTACTCTGCTTATTTGGAAATTATTCAGCTCAAAATTTAATTCCTTTGAACTTGGTTCGTTCCATATCTTGAAGATCTAATTTATCAAGAGGATAAATGGTAGGATAAGAGGAGAAATAGATGAAGAGCAACTTATTGATAAATTACTGAAAAATATAAAAATACATGGATAGATCATATAGGTATGTTTGTATGTAATTAACATATTATAAAAGAATCAATGTTCTAAAAATCCCTTTTAGGCCTTGATTAATTCTCCGCCTAGGCCTATATAGGTTCAGCACACAACATCTAACCGCTTTTCTGATTAACCTCTAATTGATTAGCAAGCTATTAAATTACTTTATATATTATGAGGAGAAACTTCTCTGTGAACTTGAGGAGGGACATGTGATATCAACGGACAGGGAGGACTGTGCTCTCTGGTGCCTAAATCAGTCCTCGGGCTTCTTGGTGGTGTTTATGTATGGTGGCACAGACACATAAATTCAGAGAAATTTGGAAGTCTAAGATCCCAATAAAAGTTAAATTTTTTCTATGGTTGATGTACCAAGGGAAGCTCCTCACAAAGGCTTATAGGGTGAAATGGGCATCACATGAGGATGCATCGTGTCCGTTGTGCGGGGAAGGGGAGGAAACTACCGAACACCTTATGATTGAATGCTTGGTGTCTAAGCGGATTTGGCTTAGGATAATGGTGGCAATTGAGCTCCCGGTGATCTGCTCATCCATGGAGGAGTTATGGCAAGTGGACAAGAGTCTTTGCACACATTGGGACAAGAGCGCCAGAGCTAAGATATCACAGATCTTGAACCCTGCGGTGACTTGGGCAATTTGGCTCGCTCGCAATCACTTGGTTTTTAGAGACACTCCAGTATATGAGGAGAACATTTGGGAATCGGTTGAGAACTTCGTTAAAGTGTGGGGTCTTTCTTGCATCGGTGTGAAGAGGGTGGCTTTTATTAGGGAGAGATTATATGTCAAGGAGTAGTTTTTATTGAGTTTTTTTTCCCTTTTATTTCCTTTTATCAAGAGATATAGTAGACACCTCCTCTATTCTTATCCCCTTGGTAGGTCTTTTGTACTTATGCTTTTTTACTTGAACATCTCATTTCTTTGAAATATAATTAAGGGCGTATGCCTCCCATTTCATGAAAAAAGTTACTTTATATATTATATATTATATATCTATTGATTAATTTTTTTATGCTATCCCTATTATGCTTATAATATTAATTTTGTTTTGATGTTATTTTGTTATTATTTTATAGTTTAAATTACTATTCATGTAAAAGACCAAATTTGAAAATACTCGATAAGGAGATCCATTTAAAAAGCCATACCGCCCTGGCCCATCACATTCTACCACGAACACGATATCATCCCCGGTCAGGCCAATGAACGGTCTTGTCAGACTCCCGACCAAACCTAAGTGAACAGGGACATATCGCCCGTCTGACCTGAACAGAAGCAGTCAGACCATAGAGTCGAACCTAATGGGAGGACCGTCTAAGTACGAAGATCAGCGTGATAACATAAAGCCCGGAGGAATATTCTCTGACACAATAGCTAGTCAACCTATCCTAGGGCCACGTGAAAGATTCCATCCCATGATACGCTCACACCTCAAGAGGAAAATCGACATGCCCTCTCCCAGTATAAAAGGAAGGGTATCCCCATCTAAACAAGGTAAACACTTCTTCTTCCCCAAAACTCTGAGACTCAAGCTTAATTCCTCTCAAAAATGGAAAACTGACTTGAGCGTCGGAGGAGCATTAGCCGGCACTACACTGGTGTGCGTTGCAAGTGACAGGAGCAGAAGGCAGAGAAGAGTTGCTCGACGATGGAAGATCCACAACTGTGAAGGAGGTCTTCTGGTGCTTCTTATTGGATTTACATCTGAAGCCTGGATTGCCCTAGAATCCAGCCTAGAGGAGGAAGATCAGATTCCACCTCCCACAAATTGGCAGTATCTGTGGGATCGGTACATAAAAGTTATTCCCAACTCCAGATCGAAGACAAAGATGGTGTAGACCAGAAGCATAGTCGATAGGTCAACGATTCATGAACAAGTTGTGGTCGACGAGCATGTGACGCTAGATGATCCCCCCTACGCAGTGGGATCCACCAGGAGGAGGATCAACTCTGCCACACCCAAAGTCATTGACGGATCGTGACTTCATGAAGGAACTCAAGGAGATGAGCTAGAAGATCACCGCCTCGAGAACCTGATGGAGCAAGTTTTGAAGGGACCGGAGCATTGTTGCTCCACCTCCTCCCTCTGAAGTACCTGATCGTGAGGTGCCAGCAAAAACAGAAGTCGAACCACAGCGTGCCAGTGGTAGAAGCAACAAATCCGTGTATTCCTCGGTGGAGGACGTAGGCGGCATGCAAGAGGTCACTGCCATTCCGGGTCGCCACCGATGAGAGCCCAGCTAAACCCGATCAAGAATGGTGTTGAGACTGCATTCTACGATAGGAGCACTGAGGGCCGAGGCCGACATGGATTGCCGAGCAACAGCAGCGACACGGCTTGTTTTGAAGCCCTAGCCACTCTTCGGCATCTTCAGCAATTATAAAGAAGAGCGTTAGAGCCGACCTCGATGAACGTTTAAGAACAAAGTGACCACACCGGAGACCACGATTTCATCATGTGGGCACTCCGGGGGTTTGCATCCCCCTTTGTCCAAAGCATTCTGCACAACACCCCGCCTAAGAAGTTCGTTCAGCCCAAATTTCGCATGTACAACGGAACTATGAATCCATGAATCCATTTGATCATTTACTAATCTTTCGACATGCTATGGCTCTCTACGAACAGTACGATGAGCTCATGTGCAGGATGTTCCCATCCAGCCTAGCAGGTGTGGCCCTTAGTTGGTTTCACCAGTTTCTCGGGGGGTCAATCCACTGTTTTGAAGAGCTCGACACACAATACGTCGAGCACTTCATATGCAGTCGGAAGCAAAAGAAGGATCTTGGCAACCTCATGAAGGTGCACATGTAGTCCGAAGAATTGATCCGGCAATACGTCGATCGCTTCTGCCTTCTGATTTTTGAAGTTGAAAGGTGTGACCCAAATGCCGCTGTTATAACATTCCACAATGGACTACCATCGAAACATGAGTTGAAGACAGGTTCCGAAGACGCTAAACAAGTTGATGTGCTGAGTAGAGAAGTATGTCAAAGTGGAAGACAAGTCCACCTCTTCTCGACCACAAGCGGTGGCAGCAGTATCCTAGAACCCCCGGCCCAGGAGGACAAGCCACGAAGCAACAAGAAGAATGACACGACTGCTAATGAAGTTATGGAATGGAAGTATACCAAGTCCAACGTCCCACTCGTTTAGATTATGAAAAAAATTAAGGATACTCCTTTTTTCCGATGGGCACCCCCAATGAAATGCGATCCAGCTGAAAGAGACAAAGGTCTCAAGTGGGACTACCACAAGGATTTTTTACATTAGACGGAAAGACGTTGAACGTTTGAATTATTCTTTGAGGTGATGGTCAGGAATGGAAGGCTGAAAGAATTCATCGTCATGGAAGAAGAAAAGAAGCCCAATAAGCATGTCACCGTTGTCGCCCTGTGCAATGCGACGGGTGTAATCAACACGATTTGTGGAGGGTTGTCGGCCTCTAAGGACCCGAAGTCAGTCAAACGGGTAGGGAAAAGGAACTCAAGCTTTGACGAAGTCTTACAGGTCAACTAGGTACCTCACCTGGTAACTAAAAGGCTAAGAGAAGAGCCAGATGTCATATCCTTTTTCGATGAAGACTTGGCCGACGTTCATATGCCACACAGTGACGCCCTTGTCATCACCCTGCATATAACGAATTATGACGTCAAACGAATTCTGGTTGACACAGGCAACTTGGTCGACATCTTGTTCATGCAACCGTTTCTCAAGATGGGATTAAAGCATTCCATCCTTGAACCCGTCAGTAACACATTGATCGCTTTCAACGGAATTCAGACAGTCTTGATAGGATGTATAAGCCTACCAGTACGTGCAGGAGAGGAAACAATCATGACCATCTTCACCATAATGGATTTTCCGTCTCCATATAACACAATCATAGGGCGAACCTGGCTGGAGTTGATGAAGGCTATACCATCAACCTATCATTAGATGTTGCGTTTCTCCAAGGTGGCTATCCCTGAGACGTGGCAATATATATAATATCAGCTATCAATACTTGAGGTCAACAATGACTCCAACATACCACATACAAGGCTTGCAAAGCAATGATAAGTGATAGCTAACTGAAAATGCGAAAGCATAAAATATCAATAAATCTGTAAACCAAAACATTATTATAAACTCGAATACACAATCACTGTCCTATGAGAATAAAGTCTAATTCAAATAAAATACACAATCTGTACACAGACGATTACAAATACATAAATGAAACCAGGACTACTGATAGCCTTGCACTAGCCAACCACTAGACGAGACACTCGACGCACGCAGGACCACGCCAAAGGGAAGCTCCAGCTCCACGCCCAACGCAGTCCTTGGTGAAAGAAACAACATGCGAGGAGTGAGCCACAAGCTCAGTGAGTTGCAGGAAGTCAACACCAGCACATAAATTCAATACTAAGGTATCTATTTCCAAGGAAAACATGGGTAAAAACCCAATTGATAACAAGGTCACATGACGATGCGACCATACCTCACCCTTGCCCTCCCTCTCGAAGGGAAACTCTTGGGACTCTTGGGGAGAAACAAACGGTTAACCATACAATACAATCAGTCCCTCCGCTACAAGGTAGAGATACACTACGATACCTCAAAGAGTTAGGCATAGCATACCCAAAGTATACTCGACAGGTATAAGGGTCATGTGACTACGTGACTTCAACTCACCCTCTCTCTCACCCCTAAGGGTGACACGTGACTATTGGGGTAAAGACTTCTCATCTATGCCCTTCATTCCGATAGCCCTCTTCCAGGTAGCCACTACCTGGCGGTAAATCTGTCGTATGAGTATCGCAATACGCTTCGGTAATACCTACAAGTGGCGACACCACATAGGACAGCTTCAGCACCAGACAACTTTGACTAGGTTCCGATGAAGGGGAGAACAATTTCACGCTCGCAATATCATTTGGTAGCTCTCCTGCATAGCCTCTACCTGGCAATTTTCCATGATCAGGGAGCTTCGACGCCAGGCAGCTTCGATGCACGATGATATGAGGAGGAAGCACTCCACACTCACAATCCAAACCCTATGGATCAACTAATCTTCGTAATCACAACTCCCATAGAAAAAAGCCAAGGCATGACCACAGGCAGTTCATACACGCGCCTAGCACAGGTAAGCCTAGATTATTACCATAACCATCGGTTTAGTAAACACCAAAGAAGCAATGAATTCTTCTGAATTCCATACGAGCGCATCACATGGATGCAAGGCGGTGATCACATTGCTTGCGCTCTAACTAATAAGGTACAACCTGATCGTGGGTCATACCTACGCCTATTACGGATAGGCCCAATAGTCTAACATGCGCATAATTACAACTGGAGAATTCTATCGCAATTAGGTACATGAACCACATGCACGATAACATGGTGATTGATTATTGGGGTTCTCTCTAACATGAATATACGGCATAAACAATATATCATGCAACATACATAAACATACAAAATATGGCCTAACTACACATGCATACGAGGGTCATTAATCATACAAGGTATAACATAAGTTATGAGCTAACATGCGTTGGATATCACCAACTTAAAAGGAGAGAGCTAAGTATGATCTCGCGCACTAGCAGGTGCATGCCAATAATCCCAAGCGAACCTAAGTCAAGTAGGAATCACATCTACTTACTCAGTTCATGCAAGGAGAGAGGGAGAGAGAGAAAGCCCCATCATCTCATAAAATTGGTAATAGCTTTGCCCAATGAATATGGGCGCAACCGCTACACCACACTCTCGATCAATGACAAGGAAAAAGGTAGGCATGTACCTACCTATTAACCCATGCTTAATCATGCTAGATATTTACCGATATAGGGGTAGTATTATAAATAAGGACTACCTAAGGTATGCCATATTCTATACACGCATATACACACACAGAGGATACATGAATACAATACATAAGAAAATATGTTCTATATGAGCCTAGCATGCAAGATATCTCGCATATTATGGTTTAAGTGTGGCCATACTACTTATCTCCACAAATAGTATAGCTAGGGTGCCCCATGGATGCACAATGCACGATTACGTGCATCGAGCACTTCTCGAGGGGTTGGAATTGAACCAATCTCTGCAACCCGGGTCGTTGCGTATCCAATCGACGAGATCTGCATGACAAATATATTAAGATGGGTAAGAATATGCACATAACAACTTCTAAAATGGACTAAATACACAAAGGAGCCATGCACGCACGCATGCACATATGCACAGCCCCCCACTACCCCAACATGAAGCCACATGCACTGATCCCGTGCCAGGGCCCCCGCGCCCCCATACATGCTCTTCCGCGAGCACCAGCGTGCCCCCCGCGCACAACCATGTGCTCGCACTCGCTCGCACCCGTGTGCATGCCTTGACATGCGCGCCAATCAGCGCGCACGCCCGTGCGGCACACTTGTCTGCCCGCCCTTGCTTGACCCACCCTCCCCCCAGCCCCCCCACACACATAAACTCATACACCCGACATGCACACCCACCCAACCACCCAACATGCTATGAAAACCATGTAAAGAAGAGAGAAATGATTACCAAGAGAGGGGGAGGAGAAGGGGAGGTCTGGAGGCTCACAAGCACACCAACAATCACCTCAACCCCTAACCACCATCACCACCATCTCTTCTCTTTGCTTCTCTTCTCCTTGGCTAAAAAATAAGAGGGAGAGGCAACCAATAGAGGCATGAGAGGGAGCTAGATGAGGAAGAAGAGAAAGGAAACATAAACAACACACATACCTTCTCTTCCTTGCTCTTCCAAGCACTTTTTCTTCTTCCATCTCCTTCTTCTTCTTCTCCACCAAATTACACACAAAGGAGCGGGGGGGGGGGGCGCTAAAACAAAGGAAAATGAGAGGTCAGGTGAGAGAGGGAGAGGGAGAGGGAGAGAAAGAGAGACTTTTTCACTTGGGGGGGTGAACACAAGGGGAAAAGGTGAGCTTAGGCTAGGGTCACCTATACCCAAATACTTTTATTTGCTTTATTGGGAAGCATGCGGAGAAGCACACATCACTCGAAAATATCTTATCCACCAAAACTCAGATACGACCAAACCAGGATACGATTTAGAACTGCATAATTTTAAAAATATTACCAAAATTCGATGAAAATTTACAGGTAAGACAATTTTAGTACCAGGACCCACAATATGTAATTAGATTTTCAATTAGATTGCTTAAACTGCAGCAGATAAAAAAAATTCAAAATATTAGCGACTCTGATATCCAAAAAATATGACACAGAATGACACAAACGTAACACACATCTCATGGGATTATGGAGATATGAGGAGACCAGTTGACTATGAAAAGATGCTATGCCATCGCTACTTCGGGCAAAACTCTAGCTGTGGGGCAAGGCCTAAGTGAAGATGACATGCATTCTAAAAGATAACAATTACTGACAGATTGAGTAAAGGCCGATGAGGGTTGACGCGATCCAACCAAGAGGGTGGTGGAAGATCTCGAGCAAATCTCGATCAACCATCTCGACCCAGAAAAGTACTTCCTCATCGGCACCACTTTGAACCAAGAAGGGATGAGTAATTTGATCCAACTACTTCTTGAACTCGTTGATGTGTTTGCCTGGAATCTTCCCAACATGCGGGTCATCGATCCTGAGGTGGCATGCTATGGACTGTGCATCTCACCGATAATAAGGCCTGTCAAATAACGACAAAGGGGAGTAGCCCCAATTCATGTCGAGGCTGTCGATATGTATTTTCGGGTTGCTCTCGGGCATGTGTGGGGGTTTTCTGAAGGTTCGGATTCGATGCGGCTTGCGGGCTTGGTCAGACGACTCAGACCACCACTCGGAAGGGGGAGGAGGGGGTGTGGTTGGTTTGGTTCCTTCCTGAGATACCAACATCTCCTCAGGAGGATTCAGGGGTGGTTGTGATCACCACCTGCTTTATCAAAAAGTAGGAAAAGTGAGTGTTGCTATTGATCGCCTTCAGAAGGGATAGAATGTGGATTCTCCGCTTTGAGACACGGCCATCTATACACAGAGGTGAAAACGGAGAATCCTTTTATGCTTCGGGGATTGACAAAGGGAGGTTTTGAAAGACAGGGTGGAAGTGGGGGGTTGGCCAATAGGGTTTAGTCGCCTGAAGGGGGACGGCTAGTGTGTATTAGTCACCTGGGACGTGGTTCTATTTGGGCAGAACCTGGGTAGGGTTTGGCTTAGGCTTTGGCTAAGGTTAAACTAGGGTTTTGGAGAGGGTTTTTGGAGAGTGGAATGTCACGCCCCAGGGCGGCCGTCCCCGGGACGCGGCAAGTGTATATATGATATCAGCAGTCAATACATGAAGTCAATAATATACCCTAAACAACATCAACAATTTCAACACAGACAACAAAGGGGCTGACATGATATATATACAAATAGCGGAAGCTAAAAGACTGAATCTATAACTCAAAGACATATTACAGACTCGATACACAATCAACTGTCCTGTGAGAGCCAATATATATATAATGACATCCAAATATAATACAAACATGTGCCCAAGCACATAATACAATACATACAAATCAAAAAGGGATGCTGATAGCCTCTAACACTCGCGGAAATGTGGCGCTGCACCGCTACTGCTGAAGTCCCTCGGGGAGCTCCTCCTCCTGATCCGACTCAGTGATAACTGGAGAAAAATATATATATGCGAGGGGTGAGCCACACGCTCAGTGAATAGCACAACCCATGCATCACAATTCATATTAACCACAATTAATTATTCAAAGCCTCAAAGTGGCAGGAACTACACAATCCAGTGGGTCGCTACATCGCCGACCCACCACACCCTCACCCTCACCCCTCAATATGGTGACATAGGATATTGGGACTAACTAGGCTGTTAATCACCCTTGGTCCACCGATAGTCTCTCCTCCACTCCGTAGGCCGCTTGGCCACTCCCACATTCAGCACAGTCCGAATCCAAAATCAGGAGGTACCTACTGATGGGAGCCCTCTCACGGGACGGCCTTTCTAACACTGGGGCAGTCTCTACACGGATCCAACGAAGGGAACAGAAACAGCCTATCCATACGCATATGATCCACTCGGATCCGCCGGTATTCCTTAACTGGAAAAAAAGAAACCCTGGGAAGGCACCATGAGGTCCCGATATAGGATATCCCGACAACCAAACAAGGAACATGGAGTACCCTAGCCCGGGTCTCAACGCTGACTTCGCAAGGCCCTTTAATCCAGAGAAGGGAGACTCTACTGATGTCATGAATTCTTCAGAATTCCTCTAGGGTGCATAACTAAGATGCGGGGAACATATATAATATTATTGGGAAAAGAAACCTTGGGAGGGCACCATGAGGTCCCGATATAGGACATCCCGACAACCAAACAAGGAACACGGAGTACCCTAGCCCGAGTCTCAATGTTGACCTCGCAAGGCCCCTTAATATTCCCTAAGGCATGCTAAAATACTATAAGTTTGCATTTAATTTAATAAATTAAACTAGTAGGACACATGCATAGGTCGAGGCTTCCTAGCATGAGAACAGGGTGACAGGATGCATGGCTCTTACACATATCCTAAGGGTGCAAGTCCCTAACATACAAAGTCTAGGGTAGCATGCATACTACATATTAATCATGCTTGCATGGATTACATATTACACAAGTTAATATTAACCGTGGTGCCCCAGGGGAGGACGGTATACGCCCAAGTGCATATAGCGCCTCCCTACTGGGTTGGATTGTACCACTCACCGATAACCGGGTCGTCGCGCGACCGTCCGTCAAGATCTGCAAGACAGGGTAATCAACTCGGTGAGTAAAATACACAAATATAACTAAAATACCCCAAAAATACCCAACACTCGGACAACGTACATACGGCCCGTACGCACGCGAGTCCGAGCACCCCGACTCACTCCCGAACCCCCAGGCAGCCATACGCACGGCCACCCGACCCAGGCGCACAGCCGCGCCCCAGCCCGCGCGCCCAGACGCACTGCCAAGCCCCTGCCCGCATGCCAGGACACGCTGCCGAGCCCCCCGGGTGCACCGCGCGCTCACTGCGCCCCAGCGCAGCAACTCGCGCGCACACCCGCACGCCCTGCGCCCCAGCGTAGCACCCCGCGCGCATCCCGCGCGCACCACCGGCTCGCACCACCCGCAGGTCCAGCCCTGGGTGCACCCGCGCGCACTGCGCCCCAGCGTAGCGCCCCGCACGCACTCCCTGCTCGCCGTGCGCGCACTGCGCCCCCTGCATAGCACCCGCACACCACCCGCTCGCCACGCGCCCCTGTGCAGCGCTCCACGCGCACGCCGTGCACTGCGCCTAGCGCGCCCGACCGCACGCGCCCAGCGAGCTTGCCCGCAGCTCGCCCGCTTGCACCTGCCTGCCTGCGCCTGCCCGCCTGTGCCCGCCGCTGTCCCGCATGCACCCGAGCCGAGCTCAACCACCCCAACCGCCACCAACAGCCACCACAACCACTCCCAAACCACCAAGCACATCTTTCACTCCCAAAAACACACCCTAACATACATCTAAACAAGAAAAGGAAGGAAAGAAACCTTACCGTAGGAGCGGAAGAGAAGGGGAGGAAGAACGGGTGCTCTTCACGCACCGAAACACCACCTCAAGGACCACCACCACCAAGATCTCCTTCAGCCCCCCAAAGTGGCTGAAATCAGAGGAGAAAAGAAGGCATGAGAAGGGGTCCACACACGAGGGAACTCGAATCCGAGACCACCGGAAGGTAGATCAGGAGCTCACCTATCTTTTCTCTTCTTAGGGTTTTTAGTTTCAACCTCAAGAACTAGGTCATATGGGAGGATTAAAGAGAGGGAGAGAGAGAGAGGTTTCCGAGAAGATGATGAATAGTGGGGGATTTGTCTCGGTCGTGGGATTTATTTATCCTCACACACACATCACACACTCTCACACCCCTTAGATTAGCCCTAATTAGGTTTAGGCTAGGATTAGGGGGGTTTAAGTGTGGTTTGACCCTAGTCAACCCAACCACACTAAAATCCAAACTCATTTGACCAAGTCATAGGTCAACTTTGACCAAGTCAAGTCTCCCAATGACTTCTCGCTCGGTCAAAACCCGGATACGCTTCGGAACTACGAAATTCTGAAACGTTACCGGAATTCGATGAAATTTTCGTGAGTGGCTTGGAATGGCACCAGGACACATAATATACAGTTAGATTTTCAATCGGAGCCCTCAAACTCAGGGTGATAGCTAAAAGCCTGAAATTTTAGCGGTTTCGATCGAAAAACGAAAATAATCGAAAAACTGCCAGAATGTCCCAATGGTTACCAGAAGGTTAAAAGTGACAGATATATAACATGGAACTTGGTGGGAAATAGGTTTCCTTCTCTCAAAATAAGACTCTTTCTCTCTTTCTCTCAAGGGTTTCAAGTGGTGGTAGTGAATGACTTTGATTGAGAATGTGTTGTATTGAGTAGATTGATTATGGATTGATGAGTTAAAGAAGTGCCTGTACCGCCTATTTATATTAAAAATGGGACAGAGGAGTGTCCACTGGACAATAGATAAAAATGGGGGGTCGGCTAGTACAAGGGTGTTTGATTTGACACTCATTAGATCTTTGTGTTTCTGACAATTTCTAGGTGAGGAGCGGCTAGTTGTAACTAGCCGCCCAGAGTGTCACGCCCCAGGGCCGGCCGACCCCGGGACGCGGCAGGTGTATATTTGATATCAGTAACAAGAGTTCAATAACATACTCACACAACAGCTAAAATGACAAAACAGACAAAAGCAGGGCTGACATGATACATACACCAAATGCGGAAGCTAAAAGACAGAATCTGTAATCAAAGCATACTACAGACTCGATACATAATCAACTGTCCTGTGAGAGCCAATATATATAAAGACATCCAAATAATACACAAACACGTGCCCAAGCACGGAATATAATACATACAAGCAAAAGGGATGCTGATAGCCTCTGATACTCGCGGGACATGGCGCTACTCCGCTAGTGATGAAATCCCTCGGGGAGCTCCTCCTCCAGATCCGACTCAGATGACACTGGAGAAAAATATTATGCGAGGGGTGAGCCACACGCTCAGTGAACAGCACAACCCATGCCCCACAATTTATATTAACCACAACCAGATAATCTTAATCCAAAAACTCATTAATAAAAGCCACAAAATGGCAACAACCAAACGAACCAGTGGGTTGCTACCGCCAACCCACCACACCCTCACCCTCACCCCTCAATGGGTGACCAAGGATATTGGGACTAACTACACAAAACCAGCGGGTCGCTACCGCCAACCCGCTACACCCTCACCCTCACCCCTCAATGGGTGACCAAGGATATTGGGACTTACAATCCAGTGGGTCGCTACATCGCCGACCCACCGCATCCCTCACCCTCACTCCTCAATATGGTGACATAGGATATTGGGACTGACTAGGCTGATGGTCGCCCTTGGTCCACCGATAGTCTCTCCCCACTCCGTAGGTCGTTTGGCCACTCCCACATTCAGCGCAGTCCTTCTACCAAATCAGGAGGCGCCTACTGATGGGAGCCCCTGCACGGGACGACCTTTCCAACGCCGGGGTAGTCTCTACACGGATCCAACGAAGGGAACAGAACAGCCTATCCATCGCATATGATCCACTCGGATCCGCAGACAACACATCCTACCAACTCTAATGTCCTGAATTCCTCAGAATTCCTCCAGGGCGCATAACTAAGATGCGGGGAACATGCATCATAATAATAAAGTGAATGGAATATTAACGGGGAAAGAATCCTTGGGAGGGCAACGTGAGGTCCCGATATAGGACATCCCGACAACCAAACAAGGAACACGAAGTACCCTAGCCCGGGTCTCACCGCTGTCCTCGCAAGGCCCCTCCTCTATAATATTCACTAAGACAGGCTAATAATCACATGCTCGCATTTTATTTAAATAAATTAAACTAAATAGGAACATGCGTCGGTCGGGGCTTTCCTAGCATGGAAACATGATAACAGGGTGCATGGTTCTTATACGGGTCCTAAGGGTATAAGTCCCTAGCATACAAAGTCTAGGGTGGCATGCATACTACACATTATCATGCTTACACAGTTTTCATATGAAACAGGTTAATATTTACTATGGTGCCCCAGGGGAGGACGGTACACGCCCAAGTGCGTATAACGCCTCCCTACTGGGTTGGATTGTCCCACTCACCGGAGATCGGGTCGTCGCGCGACCGTCCGTCAAGATCTGCAAGACAGGGTACCAACTTGGTGAGTAAAATCCACAAATACCCCAAAATACATTAAAAATACTCTAAAAATACCCAACACTCGAGCAAACGTACATACGGCCCGTACGCACGCTAGCCCGAGCACTCCGGCTCACTCCCGCACCTCCAGGCAACCACCCGCACGGCCACCCGCCCTCGGATGCGCCGCCGCGCCTCAGCCCGCGCACCCAGGCGCACCGCCGGGCCCCTGCCCGCCCGCCTGGACCCGCAGCCGAGCCACCCGGGTGCACCGCGCGCCCACTGCGCCCCGCCGCAACAGCCCGCGCGCACCCCGCACGCCCCGCACTGACCCGCGAGCACACCGCACGCCCCGCACTGACCCGCGAGCACACCGCACGCCCCGCGCGCCCAGCGCCTCGCCCCGCACGCACCCCGTGCGCACCTCCAGCCCCGCTCCGCGCGCACTCTGCGCGCACCACCAGCCTCGCCCCCCGCGCACTCCTGCACGGTGCTCAGCGCCCAGCGCCCTCGCGCCCAGCGCCCAGCACCCACTCCCAGCACACCCAGCGTACCCAGCATCCGCGACCCAGCGCCCAGCACTCAGCGCCCAGCACCCGGGACCCTCACCCAGCGCCCACGCGCACGCCCGACAACACGCGCCCAGCGCGCCTGGTAGCACGCGCCTGCCAGCCTGCCCGCGCTGCTTGCCCGCGCTGCCTGCCTGCGCGCATCGCCGAGTGGCCCGAGTACCGCTCGCCTGCACGCCCAGCCACTGCCCGCCTGATGCCCGAGCACCGCCTGCCCTGCTCGCCTGCGCGCCCAGCCTGCCTGCCCGGCCTGCCAGCGCGCACAGCCCTGCCAACCTACCCGAGCTAGCCCTGCCAGCCTACCCAGCTAGCCAGCACGCCCAACCCGAGCGCACGCCCGCGCGCACGCGCGCGCGCGCCCGGCCACCAGATGCCCACGCTGCCACCCCACCCGGGACAGCCAACCACTCTGCCCGGGCTGCCCAACACCCTGCCCGAGCACCCAACCTCCTCCCTCCGGCCACTAATGGCCTCCGACCACCACCCACAGCCCTCCGACGGCCACCCACCGCCGCCGACCACCACCCAACCTCAAATCCCCCCCCCCCTAACATACATCTAAGCAAGAAAAGAGAGGAAAAAGGGCTTACCAAGGGGAGGAAGGGATGTCCGGTTGCTCTCCGCGCACCGAAACCTTTCCCCAAAGGCCTCCAACGCCGGGATCTCCCTTGGCCCTCGAAATGGCCCAAAACAGGGGAGAAAAGAGAGGGGGAGAAGGGGCAAAACTCACCGGAATCCGGATTTGAAAGCACCGGGGTGTAGATCGGGACCCGATCTACACTTTCTATGCTTTAGGTTTTTGGGTTTGAGGACTCTAGGGGGCTCAAATCAAAGAAAAGGAGAGAGGGGAGAGATAAAATTCATTTGGAGGGGATGATGAATAGTGCTAGACTTTTCTCACCCCTTTTATATAAAGTCAACTCACTTAAAAACCCGGATATGCCCCGGAACTGTGAAATTCCAGAAACGTTGCCGGAATTCGATGAAATTTTCGTGAGAGGCCTAAAATGGCACCAGGACACCAAATATACAGTTAGATTTCCAATCGGAGTCCTCTAACTCAGGACGATAGCTAACAGTCCAAAAATTAGCGGTTCCGATCGAAAACCAAAAAAAACAAAAAACTGTCAGAACGCTCCAACGGTTACCAGCAGGCTAAAAGTGACACATATATAACACAGAGAGGAGTGGCTACTTCTGTTATATTTGTGTCACTTTTAACCTGCTGGTAACCGTTGGAGCGTTCTGGCAGTTTTTCAATTTTTTTCGGTTTTCGATCGGAACCGCTAATTTTTGGACTGTTAGCTATCGTCCTGAGTTAGAGGACTCCGATTGAAGATCTAACTGCATATTTGGTGTCCTGGTGCCATTTTAGGCCTCTCACAAAAATTTCATCGAATTCCGGTAACGTTCCCGAAATTTCGCAGTTCCGGGGCGTATCCGGGTTTTTAAGTCGCACACTATATATAAGTGGGATCTAAAATTTCCGAGGTACTATTCATCATCCCTACCAACTTGATTTTCTCTCTCCCCTCTCTCCTTTTCTCACTTTCAAGCCCCCTAGAGCCCTCAAACCTTAAAACCCAAAACCTAGGAAGTGTAGATCGGGTCCCGATCTACACCCCGGTGGTTTCAAATCCCGATTCCGGTGATCCTAGCCTCCCCGACCACCCCTCCTTCTCCTCTGTTTCGGGCCGTTTCGAGGGCCGTGATAGATCGGGGCGTAGGAGAGCCTTTGAGAAAGGTTTCGGCGCGCGGAGAGCAACCGGACTTCGCTTCCTCCCCTTGGTAAGGTCTCTTTTCTTCTCTTTTCTTGCATAGATGTATGCTAGGGGGATGGATCTAGGGTTGGGTGGTGGTCGGCGGCGGTGGGTGGCCGTCGGGGGGCTGTGGGAGGCGGTCGGAGGCCGTCGGAGGCCTTTGGGTGGTGGTGGAGGAGCTCGGGCTGGCAGGCTCTGTTCCGGGCAGCAGGCAGCAGCGGCAGCGGCCCAGGCAGCGCGCAGGCTGGGCGCGCGCGGGCATGCGTGCGTGCGTGCGCGAGCGTGCGTACGCGCGGCGTGCGCGCGGGTATGCGCGGGTCTGGTGCGAGGAGCTGGTCGGGCAGCTGTGCGCGGGTCTGGTCGAGCGGCTGGTGCGGGGAGATGGGTGAGTGGTCGATGCGCGCGGAGTGCGTGCTGGGGGCGCGCGCGAGCGTGCGAGCGGGCGTGCGGTCGGGGAGAGCTGGAGGCCAGCTAGGCGTGCAAGCGCGGGGAGGTGTGCGCGAGGAGCTGATGGCGAGCTGCGCGCGAGGTGCTGGTCGCGCTGGTCTGGGCGCGAGGAGCTGGTCGCGCGGGTGCTAGGCGTGCGGGCAGGGGTGGTGCGTGCACAAGGTGCTGGCCGGGGCAGGGGTGGTGCATGCGCGAGGTGCTGGCCGGGGCAAGGGTGGTGCATGCGCGAGGTGGTGGCCGAGGGCAGTGCGCGCGGGAGGGCGTGAGGGTGCGCGCGGAGGGCGCGGCGAGGCAGTGATGGTGCGCGCGGGGCGCGGTGAGGCGGCCGTGGTGCGCGCGAGGCGCGGCGAGGCGGCGGTGGTGCGCGCGAGGCGCTGCGAGGTGGCAGAGGTGCGCGCGAGGCACGGCGAGGTGGCGGAGGTGCGCGCGGGGTGCGTGCGGGGCGAGGCGCTGCGCGCGGGGGCGTGCGGGGTGCTCGCGGGCCGGCGCGAGGCGTGCGGGGTACACGGGCTGAAGCGCGGCGGTGCACCCGGGCGGTCGGGTGGCCGTGCGGGTGGTTGCCGGGGGTGTTGGGTGTTTGATTTGGGGTTTTGGGGTATTTATTTGTGTATTTAATAATAATTGTGGATTTATACTTACCAAGTAATACCTTGTCTTGCAGATCTCGACGGACGGTCGCGCGTCGACCCGATTTTCGGTGAGTGGGACAATCCAACCCAGTAGAGAGGCGTCATACGCATTTGGGCGTATACCGACCTCTCCTGAGGCACCGTGGATTATATTAACCTGTTGTAATATGTATTACATGTGAGCATGATTTTAAATATAGAATGCATGCTACCCTAGACTTTTATGTTAGGGACTTGCACCCTTAGGATAGGTGTAAGAGCCATGCACCATGCCCCCTGTTTTCATGCTAGGAAACCTCGGCCTATGCATGCGTCCTACTAGTTTATTTATTAAATTAAATGCTAGTGTATGTTAATTCGCATGCCTTAGATAATATTATAGGGAGGAGCCTTGCGAGGTCAACATTGAGACCCGTGTTAGGGTACTCCGTGTTCCTTGTTTGGTTGTCGGGATGTCCTGTATCGGGACCTCATGCTGCCCTCCCAAGGTTTCTAGTCCCATTAATATTATAAGTAATGTTATAAAACTGTTATGAATATTAGCATATTTAGTGAATATTATAGGGGAGGGGCCTTGCGAGGACAGCGGTGAGACCCGGGTTAGGGTACTCCGTGTTCCTTGTTTGGTTGTCGGGGTATCCTATATCGGGAACTCACGCCGCCCTCCCGAGTTTCTTTCCCCCAATGATATTCCACCCTTGCTAATTATTATGCATGTTCCCCGCATCTTGGTTATGCGCCCTGGAGGAACTCTGAAGAGTTCATGACATTAGAGTTGTAGAGATGTGTTGTCGGCGGATCCGAGTGGATCATATGCGTATGGATAGGTTGTTCTGTCCCCCTCGTTGGATCCGGTAGAGACTACCCCAGCGTTAGAAAGGTCGTCCCTTCCAAGGGTTCCCATCAGTAGGCGCCTCCTGATTTGGTTTCGGACTGTGCCGAAGTTGTGGGTAAAAGCCAAGCGGCCTACGGAGTGGAGGAGAGACTACCGGTGGACCAAGGGTGACCAACAGCCTAGTCAGTCCCAAAATCCTATGTCACCTTTGGAAAGGTGAGGGTGAGGGTGTAGTGGGTTGTCGATGAGCGACCCGCTGGATGTGTTTATGATGATTATCAGTCCCAATATCCTGAGTCCCCTGTTGAGGGGTGAGGGTGAGGGTATGATCTGGATTATGGAATGGTAGTATAAGATGGATAAATATTTATGTTGTTCCTGCCCTTTGGAGGCGGGATGAATAGCTGGATTAATATGTTGTGGTCAATATTGTCTGTGATGCATGGGTTGTGCCGTTCACTGAGCGTGTGGCTCACCCCTCGCATATGTTTTTCCCCAGTTGCCACTGAGCCTGAGCTGGAGCCGGAGCAGCAGTTGGAGCTTTCCGAGGGATTCCTTCAGTAGCGGAGCAGCGCCACGTTCCGCGAGTGCCAGAGGTTATCAGCATCCCTTCTTGACTGTATGTATTTTATTTTCGTGCTTGGCACGCGTTTGTATATATTCAGTTGTATTGGTGTATATTGGCTCTCACAGGACAGATGATTGAGGATCGAGTCTGTAGAATGTTTATTTACAGATTTAGTCTTTAGCTTCCGCATTTGGTGTATATATCATGTCAGCCCCTTTGTTGCATGTGTGTCATTCTAGTTGTTTGTGTATGATATATTATTGACCTGCTGTGTAGATTCTGATATTATATATACACTTGCCGCGTCCCGGGGACGGCCGCCCTGGGGCGTGACAACTTCTAAGAAACCGTCCCTATGATGACCTGCTAAACGTCCAATTTCTGAAAAGTGGTGGCTTGGTGCGATTAGTAAGAGTAAGCCGTCAGAGAAGGGGCGGCTAAATATGAGAAACTACCGCAATCATCAGCATTGAATGTTAACTTTATGTCCCATATTTGGGAAGCAGTTGGGAGGCGGCTAGTACAAACTAGCCGCCCAAGGAGGGACGGCTTCTTTGAACAAGCCCCCTGCCCTTTTGATTCTTCTAAGTGTTGGGGCCATGGTTTCTCCTTCTGGTTTCTTTTCTAAAGGTGTTTTCTTTTAGGTTCCAAATGTGGTCATTTCTAACATTACTTGAAGTATTTTCTTTTCTTTGGACGGTCAAAATTGGTGGTATCTACAATTGTCCCTCATCGGATGGAGTCTTTGTGCGAAGCAGAAAGACTTCAATCGATGATAAGGAAAGAGACCCCTATTTTGGCCGGCCCGACCTTCAAGAAGTTTTGGACATATGACCAATATCATTCAGGGATTCGATCTAGATCATCAAAGGCTAGGTCTACCAGAATGGTTATCAAAAGAGTGATCCAGGTGGGGGAGTGAGTAAAAGTAAAGAAGCGAGGGTTCCAACCCTCGGATGGGGTTCCTAGCCATCACGCACAGAGCAGCCCGGTGTCGGATTCCCTGTGCCTACCGTGCCCGTGCATAATAGCTCAGCAAATGGGATATCGCAGACTAGGAAAAAAATGAAAAGTGTAGTTGAATTGGTGAATGGATCATTCGAGAGACAAAGATTCCAGAAAAGAACCAGTCGAGGAAATTTGAACTGAATGGTACCGAAAATATGATAAAACTTCAACTGGATTGTGTTTAGTCAAGTAGGATTTGGAAATAAACCAAGACATGGCTGCTTGGTTTTAGAAAACTTTTGAAATAAGTGTGTGTGTTTAGTCTGGCAGAGTGCAGCTACTTTGATTTAGTCGGCAGAGATGGGCTGCTAGTGCTACTTAGCTATCGGGTTTAGGGCGGCTACTCGCGGGTAGCCACCGGGTGACTTGGTCTCTTTATAACTGAAAAGTCCATCTCTCTCTCCAAACAGTTTCAAAACGGTTTCTCTCCCTCCACTTCTTCTATAACGGTTTCAAAACGGTTTCTCTCCGAACGGTCCCTTTATAACAAAACGGTTTCAAAACATGCAAGAGGAGGCACAACGACCAATCAGCGACAGCCAAGGGTACGGGCTTGGAGGCCAGAGGGTCGGCCGAAGGTGCGGGTTTTGCTGAGGGCGTTAGCGAAGAGATGAGGGCGTTAGCGAGGAGATGAGGGCCTCCTTGGACGCCATTGTGGGGTTGTTAGAGAGGGAGGGTGGAGGTGGAATCGGGGCTGTGGCTGAGGAGGAGGAGAGGAGAGCCATAGGCGATTACGAGGTGTTGGCCTTTGGTGCGGTGGGCGCAAAGGAGGGAGAGGGTGTAGAGACCAAGGCTGAGGGCGTTGGTGCTGAGGCCGCGGAGGCCATGTCTCGTCTAGACATTTTCCTATTATCATTCATCCATTACAATTCATGTTGTACACATTATGAAAAATAGGAAATAACATAAGCATATTAAACATGAGATCTCATTAGTGTCAATCATACAATAAGTTCATAATACATCATGGATAGAGGCCAAGGCCCATTCTTTCAACATGTTCTTACAAGCTTTTGGCCCTAAACCTTTGGTTAATGGATCCGCTATCATAAGCTTGGTACTTATTGTTGATGTGTATTTTTTACTGCTGTTTGGTCATAATCCGGTTCTTTCGAACTTGGTTCTGATCCGCGCGCGGCATACTGAATCACCGTTCGAAGGATCATCCAAGCTCGCTCGACTTGCTTACTAGGACACAATTGTGATCGCCACTTACCTTTACTTAAAAGCAAGAAAAGAAATTGATCGCCTCTTGAGGGGATTGTGAGTTCTCTTCTCAAGGATCACGGTTAGCAGTGCCTTGAGGTGATGTTAAGTCCTTGGTTAGTCTTGTAGAAAACCCAAAGAGAGATGGCAACAAGCAGAGTTGACAGAGTTAAGAACAAACAAGTTCCAGAGAAGTCAAAGTTGAAATTTTAAATGATGTAACCAAAATAAAAGAGTTGAAAAGGACAACAAGCTTCTTTGCAAACAATGAGAAAGAAGTGATAGCCGGTGAATGAAAAAGAGTTGAGCAAAACCGAGCCAAGTGAAAATCCAACGGCTGCTGTAGGAGTCATCGATTGTGAAAGAGGAAATTCTCAGCAGAAAATCATTTGAAAACGTAAAGATTCAACCAACTACCAAATTTGTAAACAAAATAGGAAGAAATTAAGAGAGGTCCAGTGGAAAATAAGTTTTCAAAACAGGGAATTGCAAATCGACAGCTCGGGAAGGATCTGTCGGGTAGAAAATAGAAATCAATAAAATGATTCAGTGAGTAGATCTAGGAGTAAAAGGCTAAATCATTGGTCGATCTTGAGATTTCGAAAGCAAAGCAGATCCAAAAACACAAAAGAGTATGCAAATTTGATTGAGCAGAATGCCACACAAGTTTAACAGAAATTAACAGAAATAGATTGAAGAAGAAAATTCAGTGAACAGAACTTGATTAAAACAGCACCCACATCGTGGCTCTAATACCATCCGTCAGTTTGCAGGTTTCAAAAGGAGAAGCAAATCCAAAACAACACAGGAGAATGCAAGCACAGATGAACAAAGCCGACAGATCCTGCTGGAGCCGTTGCCCAATAAACTTCAAAATTTAAAAAAAAATACAATCAAGTAGTAGTTATTTACAAAGCAACAAAAATAAAAAGAAAATGATCTAGAATTGAAATAAGCAGTAATGAAACAAAGAAGAAAAAAAAGTAAAGCAAAAGGGTTAGTAGTCCTTGGGATTCAACCCAAATCTGATGGAGAGCCAAAGGGGAGGTTCCAAATGGTCCCTAGACCAACTGACAGACGGCCTGAAGAAAGGTCGTTTCCAAATGGAGGGTGTTAGTTCAATAGAAAAGCTTTCACACACACCAATTATAAAAACCTAAGTTTATATATGATCTTAATTGGCTTACAAGTAGGTGATTACAAATCTTTAACAATGGTGGAAACTAAAGTTCTTCATTTAAATTCTTGGTGAAGAAAGAAAGAAAGAAAAGAGAACAAAATGAACTAAATAGGCTAAAGTGATGAAAAGATGTTTATTCTCTAAAATGCTCTTTTTCTCTTTGGTTTCAAGTGGTGGGAAGGCTGCCTACGAGTTTCAACAGAGTATGAGCTCCTATCTCTCCTCTTCCACCCTTTCTTCTTCACCAATGGCACCCTTTTATAGAGGTTCTCAACCAATGGACATTAGACAACACATAGGGGGGCATCATTGCTCCTTTCCCGTCGATCAGGCACCGGTAGTGGTGAAGGACGGGGGCTGCAGTCGAGAGGAGGAGCACCACTGCCAGTTTCAACAACTGTTTTGACCTAGACAAGCCGACGGTTCTGACTAGAGCCGTCGGATTCATTAGGTCATATTTTGTATAAGTCCATATCGACGGCTCCCGTCGCAAGTCCGTCGCCTAGAAATCGACGGCTCGTCTTGCATCCATCGATTATGGGGTCTTTTGCTCGGCTTGTTTTCTTTAAAGTTCCTCTTCAAGACTTCTCTTCAGGGTTTTGATTTCTTAGCTGGCTGACCTTATTCTTTTTATTCTTCTAATGCATTCAAGAGAGTTTCGATCACGAACCTGTAGAAAAGATAATGTTATTAGCAATATATCTTTCATTATCCTGATAAGTCAAAAATAGGGTATCTACATCTATATTTTCTATTGACACTCTTTTCTTATGTACTCTATCTTTGACTGGTAAGTACTTTAATTCCATGTGTTTGACACCATTAGAATACTTGTTGTTCTTAGAGAAGAAGACTGCTACAGAATTATCACTTCCCGAATATCAATTCTCTTCTTGATTAACTGTCAAGTAAACTACCTTGGTAATCTCTTTACTCACTCAAACTGCTCTATAAGATTTTGGTCTAACCTCACTGCATCTCGATTGAAGTTCAGTGAAAGTTCCAACAATCACATTTGATCAACCAAGTCTCTTCTCTATAAGTAAACATGAGTTTTATGCCCATTTGCACCTGGATCTTAGCTATTAAATAAATATAATTTTCATTAATACTAATGAATTTCATTCAAAATCTATCTCATTAGAATAGATAATATAATTTCATTTTCATTGTTTTTAATAAAATAAACAACAGCTTGACAATAGTGTCGACAATCCCAAGTCCCAAGATAAAATTTCGCTGCCATAACACATGATTTGTAGCCTCAAAACATACAATGAACTCGGCCTCCATGGTGTGTGGAGCAATACTTTTTTTGTTTTGCACTTTTCCATGATATAGACCCTCCACTAAGTAGAAAGAGACAATCAGAGGTAGATTTTCTGCTATCAGGGCATCGTGCATGATTTGAGTCTGTGTATCTAACCACTTCTAAGTGATCAAAGCTTCTAATTTGGGCATGTAATCTTTTGTTCCTTGCAAATATCTCATCAACTTCTTTATAGCCTTCCAATGCGCCATTCCTGGATTGTTCTGGCATCTATCGAGCATGCTGATTGCAAAACTGATATTTGGCCTCGTACACGTTTCACATTTGCACATAAATCAACCTCCCAACCGCTGATGCATAAGGAATGACCTCCATTTATTTTTGTTTTTAATCATTTTAAGGACATTGCATAAAACTGAATTTATCACCCTTTTGTACTAGGGCGTCTGAAGACAAACAATTCGCATTCCAAACCTTTCAAGAACTCTTTCAATATAGCTTTTTTGAGACAATCCCAATATCTTTTGTGCTCAGTCTCGAATGATTTCGATTCCAATCACAAAATTTGCTTCTTCCATATCTTTCATTTCAAAGTTCTTTGTGAGAAATTGTTTTATTTCGTCCAAGAGACCTAAATCGCTACTTGCATGTATGATGTCATTTACATATATGTTATGCCTGTGTCATTCGGAGCCTTATTTTTTGATCGGAGTCGTTAAAATTTTAGCTTTTAGCTACCTGCAGGAGTTGGAGTACTCTGATTGAAAATCTAACTGTATATTATTGGTCCTGATACTGTTTGGTCATACCCATAAAATTTTTATCAAATTCTGGTAACGTTTCAAAAAATATGCAGTTCTGAATCGTATCCGGGTTTGGCCGTTACTGAGTTTCGGTGGGTGAGATATTTCATGTGATGTGATTCTTCACTTCACACTCCCCAATAAAGCAAATAAAAGTTGTTGAGTATGGGTGACTTTATGCTTAACCTCACCCCCTATTTTTCCCTTGTGTGCACCCCCAAGTGACTTTTGTCACCCTTTGCACACCCCTCTCTCTCTCCATCCAAAAATCACTCTATTTAGTCTCTCTTTCTCTCTTTTTGGTCTCTTTTTCCCCTCTTTGTGTGGGAAGAAGAAGCAAGAAGAAGGAGTGCTTGGAAGGGATGATCAAAGAGAAGGGTTAGTGAGTATGCATTGGTTATATGTGTTGTGTTGATGTTTCTCCTCCCTCTCATGCCTCCCCTCATGTTCCCCTGTTTTGCCCCCTTCCCTTGTTCCAACCATGAAGAAGAGAAGTAAAGGAGGTGGTGGTAGTGGTCGTGGTGGTCGTGGGTGCGCTCGAGAGCCCCCGCACCTTTCCCTTTCCCTCCCCCTCTCTTGGTAAGCCTTTCCCTCTTCTTTTCTGGTTTTGTAGCACATTTGGGTGCTGTTGAGAGGATGTTTTTATGTGTAATTTCTGCTGCACATGAGGTGTAATTGGATTGTGGTGGTTTTGTGTGGTAGTAAGGCAGATTTGTGTCTCCTTAAGCTCCTTGTGGAACTAGTACCTAGAGGCATATATTGAAGCTTATGTCATCATGTCATATGATCGTCTGTGTGTCTAGATGTTATATATGAAATTTGGTGTCAATATGATATCTGTGTTGTAAGTTATGACCTGTTTTGCATGGACTGTCCAGATTCGTGTAGGAATTGACCAGTGTCTGGCAATATTTTATTTCGGGCATTTAGAGATTAAATCAGATTATGATGTCTTCATGGATTATGATCCCAACATGTCAGTGAACGTGTATGATTTATTTCATAATTGTTGGATCTGTATTTGGTGCTGTCGAGATCAAATTGTAGGGCTGGTTGCACCAGATTTACCAGTTTTGTTTGATTGCGTGTCAAGGAGTTGTTATGCATGTTGTGGAAACTATCAGGAGTTAGGTAGTCTTTGTTTGAGGTACTCACCCCTTTTGATGCCCTTGCCTTGCAGATCTCGTCGGTTGGATGCGCGACGACCCGGGTATCGGTGAGTTGTTCGATCCAACCCTTCGGGAAGCGTTGGATGCACGTAGTTGTGCGTCGCGCATCCGTTGGGCACCCTGACTATACTACTTATTTAGATAAGTAGTGTGGTCATGTCTGACCCATAATATGCTAGCTATTTGCATGCTAGGTTATTATAGCTCGTATATTGCGTAGAACCCTCTTATTCTACCTTATACTGGCCTATGTATAGTATTTATGTGTGAATGATCATGGTTGCATGTATCTTGTGTGTTTGGATTGGTGTATAAAATATTACATGACTTAGGTAATCTCTTCTAGTAATACTACCCTATTATTAGTAATATCTAGCATGATTAAGCTTGGGTTAATAAACAGGCACATGCCTAATATTCCCTTGCAATAAGACTTGAAGGAATGGCGTAGTTGTTGCACCCATGCTAATGGGGCAAAGCTATGATGAACTTTTAGAGATGATGAGATCTCTCTAGCCCTCTCTCTTTGTGCGAACTGAGTAAGTAGATGTGGTTTCTACTTGACTCAGGGTCGTTTGGGAATATTGGCATGCACCTGTTAATGCGCGAGGTCGCGCTTGACCCTTCCCTTTTAAGTTGGTGATATCTAACGCATGTTAGGGTATACTTGTATGCTTGTATGACTAATGGCCTTGTAAGAATGTTTAATTAGGCCATACCATGTATGCATGATATGTTGTTTATGTTTTTATCAATGTTAGGGAGTAACCCCATGATTAGTTATTATGTTATCGTGCATGTGGTTTATGTACATAGCTCCGGTAGAATTCTCCTATTATGTTATGCGCATGTTAGAATAATTGTTCCTACCCGTGCTAGGCGTGGGTATGACCCTTAGTCGGGTTGCACCTTATTAGTTAGAGTACAAGCGATGTAATGGCCCTTGCATCCATGTGATACACTCATATGGAATTCAGGAGAATTCATTATTGTATCGGTTTTGTTAAACTGGTGGCCATGGAATTAAGTTGGGCCTACCCATGCCAGGCACGTGTATGAACCGCCTGTTGGGTTATATACCTTTGGCTTATTTCTGCGCTAGAGTAGAGGCAACTCATTGCGTCCGAGCGACGCATCTCTGTGGGAGTTCAAGAGTATGAGGAACGGCCCAATGAAACGCGGACTCAGCTTGCCCCGCACGCCAAAACGGAAGATGCCCTTCATCGGGGACACCTTCAGGAAGACATGATCACCAACCTCGAAGACGAGCTCACGGCGACGACGGTCGGCGTAGCTCTTCTGACGACTCTGAGCGACTCTGATACGCTCGCGAATCGTCTTCACCATCTCTGAGGTCTGGTGAACGATCTCTGGTCCCTCCAACTGGCGCTCTCCGACCTCGTCCCAACACAAGGGGGACCTGCAGCTGCGGCCATAGAGCGCCTCGTAAGGAGCCATCCGGATACTCGAGTGGTAGCTGTTGTTGTAGGCAAACTCCACCAACAGAAGGTGCCTCTCCCAACTGCCCCCAAAATCGAGAACACAGGCTCGCAGCATGTCCTCCACGGTCTGGATCGTCCTCTCTGACTGGCCGTCCGTCTGCGGGTGAAACGTTGTACTGAAATGGAGGTTCATACCAAGGGCGTGCTGGAGGCTACGCCAGAACCTCGAAGTAAAACGCGCGTCTCGATCGGAAATGATGCTGACGGGAGTGCCATGGAGACGAACAACTGCGCCAGGGTGTCCAGAGAATCGGTGAGTCGGATGGGGAGGAAATGAGCGGACTTCGTCAGCCGGTCGACGATCACCCAGATGGCATCGCGACCCGAACGTGACCTCGGCAAACCCGAGACGAAGTCCATGGTGATCTGCTCCCACTTCCACTGAGGGATCTCAATGGACTGCAGCTTCCCCGTAGGACGCTGATGCTCCGACTTCACCTGCTGGCATACTAAGCATCGGGCAACGAAACGGGCAATATCCGTCTTCATCCCACGCCACCAGTAGCCACGACGAAGGCCCCTGTACATCTTCGTGCCACCAGGATGCACTGTGTACCTCGAACGATGGGCCTCGTCCAGAATCTTCTGCTTCAGCTCTGCGTCATCAGGAATGCATACTCGGCCTCTGAACCGCAGGATCCCGTCCTCGCGAATCTGGTAGTCCGGATGCTCGCCCCGGGCGACGCCCTCAGAGAGGACTATAAAATGCGGATCCTGAGCCTGAGCCGTGTGGATCTCGTCGAGTAGAACTAGCTGCACCACTAGCCTGGCCAAAAAGCCACCCGCAGGAGTCTCTCGAACACTGATCCAGCAAGCGGCCTCCTTTAGAAGCCTCCAACGACGTACAGCCATGTGGGCGGCCATGCCCAAGGGCTGCCTGCTGAGAGCATCCGCCACGACATTCGCCTTACCCGGATGGTAAGCGATGTCACAATCATAGTCCGTCAGGAACTCGACCCAACGTCTCTGACGCATGTTGAGCTCCGGCTGGGACTGCAAATATGTCAAGCTCTTATGATCGGTAAAGAGCTCGAACTCCTCTCCATAGAGGTAATGCCTCCACATCTTCAGCGCAAAGATGATCGCTGCCAACTCAAGGTCGTGGGTGGGGTAATTCTGCTCATGGGGCTTCAACTGACGCGACGCGTAAGCCACAACCTTACCGTGCTGCATCAGGACGCAACCCACACCCAACTGCGATGCATCGGTGTAAACTGTGAACCCACCACTCCCAGACGGAAGGGTAAGAACTGGCGCTGAGGTGAGCCTTCGCTTCAACTCCTGGAAGCTCTCCTCGCAAGACGGGGACCACTCGAACCGGACATCCTTCCGAGTGAGGCGGGTAAGAGGTACAGCTATCTTCGAGAAACCCTCGACAAACCTCCTGTAATAACCCGCCAAGCCCAGGAAGCTCCGAATCTCTGTGGGGTTCGACGGTCGACGCCAATTCGACACGGTGAGCATCTTCTCCGGGTCCCTAGATATGCCCTCGCCGGATATCACATGGCCCAGAAAGGCCATACGCTCCAACCAAAACTCGCACTTGCTGAACTTGGCGAACAACTGATGTCTGGCCAAAGTCTCCAAGACAGTGCGAAGATGGTGAGCGTGCTCCTCTAGACTCCTCGAGTACACCAATATATCATCGATGAATACTACCACGAAGGAGTCGAGGAAGGGCCAAAACACCCGGTTCATCAGATCCATGAAGGCCGCCGGCGCATTCGTCAACCCGAACGGCAGTACTCTGAACTCGTAGTGCCCATACCGGGTACGAAAGGCTGTCTTCGGAATGTCTGACTCCCGGATCTTCAGCTGATAGTAGCCCGAGCGGAGATCGATCTTGGAAAAGACTCGCGCTCTCTGGAGCTGGTCAAACAGATCGTCGATCCGTAGCAAGGGGTACTTGTTCTTCACTGTCCGCTTGTTCAGCTGCCTGTAATCGATACAAAGCCGCAGCGAACCGTCCTTCTTCCGGACGAACAGAACAGGGGCTCCCCACGGAGAAACACTCGGACGTGCGAAGCCCTTCTCCAGCAACTCCTCCAACTGCTCCTTGAGCACCCTCAGCTCTGCAGGGGCCATCCGGTACGGAGCTCTCGAAATTGGCTCGGTCCCTGGAATCAGATTTATCTCAAACTCCATCGCGCGATCAGGCGGTAATCCTGAAAGATCATCGAGGAAAACCTCGGGATACTCTACCACGACCGGAGTCTGACTGATATCTGCCTGCAGCGGTGCATCCTCCTGAGCAATGTACGCCAGAAATCCCTCGCATCCTCCCTGAAGGAGTCTCCACACCTGGATGGACGACACGAACCCCAAAGGGGCTACGTCACAATCGCCCACGAACTAGAAGGACCTCCGACCCGGAAGGTGGAAAGACACCGACTTGGCAAAACAGTCGATGCTGGCGTGACTAGCTGCAAGCCAATCCATTCCCAGGATGGCATCAAAGTCCGTCATCGCGAGCTCGACCAACTCCACTGGAAACTCATGCTCCGCAACCTCTACCATACACCCTCGGTACACAGAACGGAGGAGAATACGGTCTCCCACGGGCAATGATATCTCCAGGATAGCATCAAAAGGGGCGGACGCCACGCCCATCCGTCTCGCAAAAGCGGGAGACACGAACGAGTGCGTGGCTCCGGAATCGAATAACACATATGCAGGGAGCTGGGAGATCTGAACAATACCTCAGACCACGCTGCCTGATGCCTGAGCCTCCTCTGCTGAAAGCGCTGCCACTCGACTCTGAACAAACTGCGGCTGAGGAGCAGGGGCACGCCTCGCCGGCTGCGCTGGCTGCCTCCTCTGGTCAGGTCGGCCACCCTGTGGCTGCTGCTGCTGACGCTGAGGCTGCTGCTGCGGCTGGCGCTGAGGCTGCTGCTGCTGGCGCTGAGGTTGCTGCTGCTGGTACGGCTGCTGCTGCAACTGCTGCTGCTGCGGAGGCAGCACGCGGGGTCGGCCAGCATCAGGGCAATTATACAAGATGTGCCCGATGCGCTGACAGTGGTAACAGCGCCGCGTCTCCAGTCGCCTGGACGGGACTGGGACTGCCGCAATGGGTGCTGGACCCCGCACTGGCACCACATCTGCTGGAGGAGAGGCAGCCGCTAACTGATCAAAGCGGGGCCTCTTCTTCTTGCGTTGTCCCTGATCCTGGCTCCTGGGAGGTCTCTGGTCTGCCGAAGGGGTCGAAACCCTCACGAGGATCCCGAGGTCTCGCTCGACTGTCTTCACCCGAGACACCAAGTCAGAGTACCTCGTGAAAGCCTGGGAGGTGACATGCACCCGAATGGCGCTGCTGAGACCACGCTCGAAACGATAGCACCGCGTTTCCTCATCCATCACCAAGGCTGGGGCGAATCTGGAAAGCCTCGTGAAGCAAGTGGAGTAGTCAGCGACAGACATGGAGCACTGTGTCAACTGCTCAAACTCCTGCATCACGATCTGGCACGTCGAGAACGGGAAGTACTCCTCCAAGAAATACCTCCGAAATCCCGCCCATAGAAGCTGCTCCACTCCCTCGGGGATGTCCACTGATCGGGTAGCCCACCAGTCGGCGACGCTACCCTTCAGCATGAAGGTGGCCAGGGAGACTCGCTGGTGGTCGGTGCATTGCATAGTCGAGAAGATCGTGTCCACCTCCATCAACCAACGCTCTGGGGCAAGGGGATCCGCCTTCTGGCCATGGAACTCGGGAGGTTGGAGCTTCAGAACGGTCGCGAGGCCACTCTGATGCACTCGCGCTGCAGCCTCCAGCCCCACCTCCCTCTCCTGGGGATCCTGAACTCCCACCGCCAGAACCACCACAGGGACTGGGGGTACGTCGGGTACCACAGGCGGATCTGCCACCAAGGGGACCCGTGGAACTACATCACGGGCCGCCCTCAGCTCTTGAATCTCTCTAGCCTGCTCAGCCAATACTCTCGTCTGGGCCTCCAGTGCCCTGGTCTGAGTCTCCACCAAATCCGCTATCCGCGCGAACGCGCGCTCCCATGCAGGAGGCTCCTGCGCCGATCCTGGCCTCACAGCCGAGGACTCTCCAGTAGCATCCTCGCCTCTGGTAGGTCCGGAAACCTCCAAAGGTCGAGAGGGACCACGTCCGCGCCGTCCTCTGCGAGGAGGCATATCAGCAACCTAAGAAAACCAGACACTAGGATCAGAATACTCATATAGAAATCCTAGGACTCATCTCTACGAAAAAGAAGACAATTGGCTCTGACAGGACCAGGCTCTGATACCAACTTTTGTCACACCCCAGGGCGGCCGTCCCCGGGACGCGGCAGGTGTATATATGATATCAGCAGATATATAGGAAATCAATAACATACTCTAAACAACAACTAAAATGACAACACAGACGAAAGCAAGGCTGACATGATATATACACAGATAGCGGAAGCTAAAAGACTGAGTCTGTAATTCAAAAACATACTACAGACTCGATACATAATCAACTGTCCTATGAGAGCCAATATACACACATACATCCAAATAATATACAAACGGTGCCCAAGCACGGAAATATAATACATACAATAAAAAAAGGGATGCTGATGGCCTCTAACACTCGCGGGACGTGGCGCTACTCCGCTACTGAGGAAGTCTCTCGGGAAGCTCCTCCTTCAAGTCCGACTCAGTGATAACTGGAGAAAATAAATATGTGAGGGGTGAGCCACACGCTCAGTGAATAGGGCAACCCATGCATCACATTTCATATTAACCACAATTTATTATTAAAAGCCTCAAAGTGGCAGGAACTACACAATCCAGTGGGTCGCTACATCGTCGACCCACCACACCCTCACCCTCACCCCTCAATAGGTGACATAGGATATTGGGACTGACTAGGCTGTTAATCACCCTTGGTCCACCGATAGTCTCTCCTCCACTCCGTAGCCGCTTGGCCTACTCCCACACTTCAGCACAGTCCGAATCCAAATCAGGAGGTACCTACTGACGGGAGCCCTTTTACGGGACGACCTTTCTAATGCTGGGGCAGTCTCTATACGGATCCAACGAAGGGAACAGAAACAGCCTATCCATACGCATACGATCCACTCGGATCCGTCGACACCGATCTCAACTTATAAATGTCATGAATTCTTCAGAATTCCTCCAGGGCGCATAACTAAGATGTGGGGAGACATATATTATAATATTATCGGGAAAAGAAACCTTGGGAGGCACCATGAGGTCCCGACATAGGATATCCCGACAACCAAACAAGGAACACGGAGTACCCTAGTCCGGGTCTCAATGTTGACCTCGCAAGGCCCCTTATAATATTCCCTAAGGCATGCTTAAAATACCATAAGTTCACATTTAATTTAATAAATTAAACTAGTAGGACACATGCATAGGTCGAGGCTTCCTAGCATGAGAACATGGTGACAGGATGCATGGCTCTTACACATATCCTAAGGGTGCAAGTCCCTAACATACACGGTCTAGGGTAGCATGCATACTACATATTAATCATGCTTGCATAGATTACATATTAAAAGTTAATATAAAACTATGGTGCCCCACGGGAGGACGGTATACGCCCAAGTGCATATAGCGCCTCCCTACTGGGTTGGATTGTACCACTCACCAATAACCGGGTCGTCGCGCGACCATCCGTCAAGATCTGCAAGACAGGGTAATCAACTCGGTGAGTAAAATACACAAATATAAACAAAAATACACTAAAATACCCAACACTCGGACAAGCGTACATACGGCCCGTACGCACGCGAGTCCGAGCACCCCGACTCACTCCCGAACCCCCGGGCAGCCGTACGCACGGCCACCCGACCCAGGCGCACAGCCGCGCCCCAGCCCGCGCGCCCAGACGCACTACCGAGCCCCTGCCCGCATGCCCGGACACGTCGAGCCCCCTGGGTGCACCGCGCGCTCACTGCGCCCCAGCGCAGCAACTCGCGCGCACACCTGCATGCCCTGCGCCCCAGCGCAGCACCCCGCGCGCACCACCCGCTCGCCTCGCCGCGCCGCGCGTGCACAGCACGCACTGCGCCTCTGCGCAGTGCTCCGCGCGCACGCCCCCCCACGGCCCCCTGCACGCAGCACCCGCATGTGGCCCCGCGCGCACAGCACGCACTGCACCTCTACGCAGCGCCCCGCGCGCACGCCCCCGCACGGCGCCCAGCGCGCAGCACCCGCACACTCCTGCTCCACCCGCACGCACGCGCGCGTGCCCTGCCAGCCTGCTCTGCCCGCTCTGCCTGCAAGCCCGCCTGCCTATGCTGCTTGCGCTGCCAGCCTACCCGAGACAGCCCTACCACCTCCCCAACGGCCACCCATGGCCACCAACCACCACCAACAGCCACCAACAGCCATGCACACCCAAAAACACCTCCTAAACATGCATCTAAACAAGAATGGAAGGAAAGAAAGCTTACCCTAGGAGAGGAAGAGAAGGGGAGGAAGAACGGGTGCTCTTCGCGCACCGAAACACCACCTCAAGGACCACCACCACCAAGATCTCCTTCATCCCTCAAAGTGGCTGAAATCAGAGGAGAAAAGAGGGTAAGAGAGGGGGTCACACATGTGGGAATTCGAATCCGAGACCACCGGAAGGTAGATCGGGAGCTCACCTATCTTTTCTCTTCTTAGGGTTTTTGGTTTCAAGACCTCTTACTAGATCATATGGGGGTTTTAAAGAGAGGGAGAGAGAGAGAAATTTGAAAGAGATGATGAATAGTGGGGGATGTTGTAGTCGTGGGATTTCTTTATACTCACACACCCACCACACATTCTCACACCCACACTTAGATTAGCCCTAATTAGGTTTAGGCTAGGATTAGTGAGGTTTAAGTGCACTTTGACTTGGGTCAACCCATCCACACTAGAAAACAAAGGAGTTGACCAAGTCATGGGCCCACATTTAACCAAGTCAAGTCTCCCAATGACTTCTCGCTCGGTCAAAACCCGGATACGCTTCGGAACTGTGAAATTCTGAAATGTTACCGGAATTCGATAAAATTTTCGTGAGTGGCTTGGAATGGCACCAGGACACATAATATGCAGTTAGATTTTCAATCGGAGCCCTCAAACTCAGGATGATAGCTAACAATCTAAAATTTTAGCGGTTCCGATCGAAAAACGAAAAAAACTGAAAAACTGTCAAAATGTCCCAATGGTTACCAGAAGGCAAAAAGTGACACATATATAACAATCGGTATGTGATTATCGAGAGTAGTTGACATTTCCTTTGGGTTTGCTTTGCGAACATGGAGTATTTCCTCCCAATATCCTCCGTGTTGAAGTGGCCCGGGTTATAGCTATCCTAATAGAAGGGCCCCACCTGTAGGTACTATCGATGCATGCGGCAAGATGTACTGATCATGGGAATATACCTGGGAGAGGGCTAACGAATGATATTGTGAGCGTGGAATCGTTCTCCTCTTCGTCGGATCCGTGTCGATGCTGCCCGGCGTTGTAGCTGCCTTGACAAAGGGCCCCCACCTGTAGGTACTATTAATGCATGCAGCAATATGTATTGATCATGGGAGTATACCAGGTAGAGGCTACTAGGGAGAGGGTTACCGGATGACGAAGGGTGTAGAGCAAACGGATTTATCCCAAAAGTCCCTAGGGTCACCCCTCCGGGGGCTAGGGTGAGGATGAGTTGAAGTCACGTTGTCACGTGACTCTTATACCCGTCGAGTATACTCTGGGTATGTTACGCCTAACGCTTGAGGTATCGTAGTCTATCTCTACGTCATCGTGGAAGGACTTGTTGTACTATGTTATTTTAATGCTTGAGGTATTGTAGTGTATCTCTACCTCGTAGTTGTTAGACTCGTTGTATCTTGTTATCCAGTAAACACCATGTGTTATGGTTAACAGTTGTTCCTCCCTGAGTGTTCCAAGCGCCTCCCTCCGGGAGTGAGGGAGAGGGTGAGGTTGGTCGCGCCGTCGCGCGACCTTGTTATCCTTTGGGTTTCTATCTATGTTGTTCCTCGAAAGGAATTTGCCTTAATATTGAATTGTTGTAATAGTGTTTTGTTTCCAGCCGCTCACCGAGCTTGTAGCTCACCCTTCGCGTATTGTTTCTTTTACAGAAGCGGTGTTGGGCGTGGAGCTGGAGCTTCCCTATGGCACGGTCTTGCGTGCGTGGAGCGTTCCGTCCGACGGTTGGCAAGTGCGAGGCTGTCAGCAGTCCTAGAGTCATGTATTTGTTAATCGTGCGTGTTGCACATGATGTATTTTACTTAAATTAGACTTGGCTCTCACATAACAGTGATTGTGTATTGAAGTCTGTAATAATGTTTTAGTTTACAAACTTATTGATATTCTTATGCTTTCGCATTTTAGTTGAACTATCAGTTATCATTGTTTTGCCAGCTTTGTGTGTTATTTATTGGAGTCATTGTTGACCTCTTGTACTTGATAGCTGATACTTTATCTATTGCCATGTCTCAGGGACGGCCGCTCTAGGGTGTGACAATATAGGATCCGAAAAAAAAACTTGATTCCACAAACCTTCAAGTAAATACACCAGTCAACGATATTTTTCTTAAAACCAAAGGAAACAATGGCATTGTTAAACTTAAAGATACCACTGACGTGAAGCTTGTTTAAGTCCATATATTGGCTACTTCAACTTGCACACATGATGTTCCGTTCCCTTTATTGAAAAGCCATTAGGCTACTGCATATAAACATATTCCTCCAAACAACCATTCAAAAATGCAGTTTTTACTTCCATTTGGTGAAGCTCTAAATCAAAATGAGCCACCAATGCCATTATATAATCATGAGAAATTCCTTCTTTGATACAGGAGATAAGGTCTCTTTATAGTCAATGTCTTCTTTCTGAGTGAAGCCTATAGCTACAAATCTAGCTTTGAATCGTTCAACATTGCCTTTAGAATCACGTTTCGTTTTGAAGACCAATTTACATTTGACTCTCTTTGGTTGTTCAGGCAATTCAACGTGATCCTAGACTTTATTTTGAGCCATGGACTTTAACTCTCTTTAATAGCATCTATCCATTTCTCATAATTATCTACTTTTATGGCATCTACGTATGAAATTGTATCTGTCTTCATGCCTTGGCAAATTCAGACTCTTGTAGATACATAACGTAATCATCTGAAATAGCAGATCTCTTTTCCCTTAGAGATCTTTGTAATCCTATCCTTGTGATGTTTCTAAAGCTGAATTATTATTAGTGATTTCATTATTGAGTGATTGATCATTAATTTGCATCTCATTATTGTTTGAATGATTATCAATAATAGGTGCAAGTTTCGGTTACAAAGTCATGGGCAAGGGAACTTGCACCCTAACTTCTTCAATGACCGTACTTTTTGTGGCTGATCACTCCCACTATTCTCACCATTTTCTAGGAATTTTGCATTTTCAGTTTCAACTCTTCTCGTGCCATGGTTAGGACAATAATCTATACCCTTTTGATTTTTTTGGATACCCTATAAAATATCCACTTATGGTTCTAGGGTCAAACTTTCTTTCTTGTGGATTGTAAATTCTAGCCTCCGCTAGACAACCCCAAACATGTAGGTGTCGCATACTCAGTTTCCTACTAGTCCTAAGCTCAGAACGATTTTTTGGGACTGACTTACTAGGAACTCGATTCAATATATAAACAACGATCTTAAGGTTCTCGGCCCACAAAAATTTGGGTAAGATAGAATTACTCATCATACTCCTCACCATATCCATTAGTGTAAGATTGTGCCTCTTAGCTACACCATTCTGTTGAGGAGTACCAGGCATCGTGTATTGTGCATGAATTCCATACTTTGCTAGGAGTTTAGCAAATGGACCATGGTGTTGTCCTGTTTCATCATATCTCCCACAATACTCACCACCTCTATCAGAACGAATGAATTTAATTTTTTTATCTAATTGCTGTTCAACCTCAATAATATATACATCAAGGTTATCCGCAGCCTGAGATTTATCATTAAGCAAATAGATATATCTAAATCTAGAAAAGTCATCGATAAAGGTGATAAAATATTTTTCACCACTGAACAGGGAGAAGAAAGAGGTCATTAGCTCATTAGCTCAAGAAGCTCATTAGCTCTTATGGCACCTTTCTTAGTGTGTTTGGTCTATTTACCTTTAATACAGTTCACACACACTACAAAATCAGTAAAACTAAGGTTGGAAGAACCTCATCTTTTACCGATCTGTTCATCCTTTCTCTGAAGAAATGTCCTAGTCGTCTATACCACAAGATGGAAGAATTTTCATTTATCATGTTTTGTTTAATTCTGTTATATATGTGTCATTTTGTGGCTTTGGTTTTATTCGAGTAAATTTTGGCCATATCTTTTTTCTCGATTGGAGTCGCTAAATTTTTGTTTTTAGCTATCTGCGTGAGTTGAAATACTCTGATTGAACATCCAATTGCATATTATGGGTTCTGGTATGGTTTTGTCATACCCATAAAAATTTCATTGAACTTCGGTTATGTTTTAGAAAAATATGCAGTTCTGAACCGCATCCGAGTTTTGTCGTTAGTGGATTGGGAGATGGGAATTTTGACCAGATCAAAGGGAGACTTTGACCAAGTCAAAGATGATATTTGACCTAGTCAATGGGGCTTGTCTTTTAGTTTGGTTGGGTTGACCTTGTCAAACCTCACCAAACCTCTTTTGGGCATTTAAATGCCCCCCCCCCCTCTCTCTCTCTCTCTCCCTCTCCCTCTCAAGCAACCCATCCGAGCCCTGTTTTCCTTCCCATTTGTTTGCTTTTCCCTTTTATTGTTTGATAAGAAATAGAAGGAGAAGGTGAAGGTGAAAAAGGAAAGGAAGTGCAAGAGAAGAAGGTATGTGCTCTTATGTGTTGTATTGATGTTTCTCTTCCCTCTTCTCCCCCTTATGCTTCCATGGTTCCCCTCCCCTGTTTTTCAGCCAAGAAGGTGTTGGAAGAGCTTGGGAGGGGGGTGTAGTGGTGGTGGCAGTTGAGATGATTGTGGGTGCGTTCGAGAAGCCCCACACCTCCCCCTTTTCCCTCCCCCTCATTTGGTAATCTCTTTCCCCCTCTTTTATTTTTTTTTCTTATATTAGGGGCTGTTAGGGAGTCATGCATGCTAAGTATTTGGGTTTTGGTGAGTGTGAAGGTTGGTGAGAGGTTTTCGGGTGTGGGAGCGTAGGTGTGCGCGGGTGGGCACGCGTGTCTGCGCTGGTGTGTGTGTTGGGGGCAGGCGCGTGTGCGCGTGCGCGGACTGTGGGCGGGGCAGCGCTTGGGGGTTGCCCGAGGGGCTTAGGGGTGCTAGGGGGCTCGGGTGTACGTGCGTACATGCGTGCGAGTTCATATGCGTGCATGTCTATGTCCTTAGCATTTTTAGTTAATTTTAAGTGTTTTTATGTAACTATACTCCCCCTATTTGATGCTCTTGTCATGTAGATCTTGGCGAACGGTCACGCAATGACCCGGGTTGCGGTGAGTGGATCAATCCAACCCAGTTGGGAGGCATTTGATTAACATAATCGTGCATTGCCATACCTTGGGGCACCATAGCTGCATATTAACTTATTTTTCTTATACATATTTATTGCCTGTCTTGCCAGTTGCATCCATGCCATATTAGATATAGTATGCTAGGACTATACATCTTCGTATCATGTATAAGGACCCATATTATCTAAGCATCATGTCCCATGCTAGCACAACATTGATTCATACATGCGCTCCCATCTTGCCTAAGCTTGTTTTTAGCCTAACTATGGTTACATGAGTATAATCATGCCTTAGATAATTATTGTAGGCTTGTAGCTTTGTTGATATGTTTATTTAATGCTTCCATGATCAATTCCATGTTTAGTTATTATGCATGTTGTAGGCTTTTATATAAGCATATAATTAGGCTATGAACCTTGCCTAATGGGGTCAGGCAAGTGTATGACCTCTTAGGGAATCATACCATTTCATTAGCATTGCGAATCATATGTCTTACCTGCATCCGAGCTATGGCCCCTGGAGGGAATTCAAGAGAATTCATTACTTTATCAGTGTCTAATAACCGGTGATAGCGGATCCATGAGGATTGTGTCCGCGAGTGTCGAGTGTTTCTCTCCTTCGTCGGCTCCGAGTTGAAGTTGCCCGGATTGAAGCTATCCTGTGAGGGCCCCCACTCGTATGTACTACCGAGGCGAGTTGACATACCCTTCTAGCAGATGTATTGTTCGTGGGAGGTTACCAAGTAAAGGCTACCCGGGAGTGGACTATCGGATGACGAATGGTGTAGAACAGACGAATTTCTCCCGATAGTCCTATGTCACCCTTGGAGGGTGAGGGTGTGGTGGGCTCAGGTCGATACATGACCCACCAGTTTCAGTGTTTGCTCCCATCTTGTTGGGACCTTAATTGCTTGAAATGATTAATATAAGTTGTGTTGCATGGATTGTACCATTCACTGAGCATGTGGCTCACCCCTTGTATGTTGTTTCCTCTAGTTGGCGTCGTGTTGGATCCGAAGGAGGAGCTCCCTTAGGCGCAGTATCAACAGCGGTGCAGCATCCGTGTTTTGGGTTTTGCGAGTGAGAGGCCATTAGCATCCCCCCCTTCTATTGTATGTATTTGGTACTTGTGCTTGTGCATAGTATATGTATTGGGATGTCTTTTGGTTTATGTTGACTCTCACAGTATAGTTGATTATGTATTCTAGTCTGTAATATGTTTTTGGTTTACAGACTTAGTTGTTTAGCTTTCGCTCATTTGTGGATAGCTGATATTATATATTTGCCACTTCTCGGGGACGGCCGCCCTGGGGAGTGACAAATTCCAATATTCCTATAAGGATGCAAGGTAATTAAGGCTTCAGAAGAAGAAGAATGAAGGTTCAATTTATATAATCCATCACATAAAATTCCACAACCCTTAAAAAACATTATTATTGAACAAGTTAAAGGATTTATCTTTGAGTTTTACAACGATATTAGTCATTTCAAAGATATGTTGTTTCATACCTTGCACCCCATCATATTTCATAGTTGTCAGTAGTGCCATAAGTGTCCTCACTAATGTTTTATCAACAGCTTTAAAACGATCTTCCACTTTTTTCAGATAGATCAGGGCATCATCAGCTTTTGAAAGTGGTGACTTGATGTTATTCGTAATAGTCATGCGCATAAACATTAGGCTAAGTCTGTTGAATTGCTCCCACTGCTTAAATAGACTTTTGTCATCCTCATTGCTGGCCTCAATGAGTCCAGTGGGCTTTTTAGATTGGAGAACCAAATCTAAATCTAGAACACGAAGGGTGAACTGTATCTGCTCGTTCCAATATGAAAAGTTTAATCCATCGAGAGCAGGAATAGACAAAGAATGTGCATTAAGAGAAGGAGTAATAGGTACTGAAATAAGATTAAAATATATACTCACCAATTAGTTTGCACAATTATAATTATAAACAAATAATATCATCATGATCTCTTCCTTTGGGCCAAGTCATGATATACAAAGCGTTCCATTTTTTTCTTGTTTCACATAATGAATAAGACTAATTAATAACATTATCCATAATCAGATAGACTTTTGACCTTTGGCCAACAAAAATCAAATCTGATTATGAGTGCATAAAAATTGTCTTATTCCAATTTCTAATTATTTGGTTATAGATCCACCTTTGGATAAATCTACAGCTTCCTAATTCGAAATTTTTATTATATCATCAAACAATATATGTTTATAAAATTTTATAATTGGGCCACTTTGGTGACTACCAAACTCTTCCATTTTATACACATATAATCATAATTTATTAAACACTATATGATAGGCATTTTAAAAAACACTATATGATAGGCATTTTAAAAAAAAGCCGTGAGTTATATTACATAGGTAATTCATCCACTTTTATTTCAAAATTCCATAATTGTTTCATTTATGCAATATTGCACAACAAGCCGTATGGATAACATTATGCGGATAAAACAAAATTGTCTATATATAAAGAAAGACATGCTTAAATAATTTTAATAATCCGAAAATCATGAAAATCACAAACTAGCTCTAATACCACTTGTAAAATAAAATTGATACCACTTGTACAATAAAACTATATAGCCCTTAAGATCTTGATTAACATATTTACAAATACTATAGTCATATTTTTCAATCATGCCAAATCATTATATTATATACATAAACAAACTTTTCTCAATAGTAGATAGTCTTTTTTTGATACAAGGACTTAAAGAATAATAGAAGGATTCTTCACTCTTCTATCTTTTTATGGAGTGGACTTACTCTTTTTTGTGCAAACACTAGATGTTGTGAGACATGAGAGGAGTCGATCAATTCCCTTTTTATAGATGGAGAGAGGGAACCGTCCCACACTCAATCAACCCATTGAAGAATCCAATGAACCTACTAAACGTTTTTGGGAACATATCCAATAATGGGTGTTGGGAATGCAAAGGGCATTGAAGATTTTCCTTATTCCAATGGCCATTCATGTACACAATTATTCTATACATTGTGTATCTCTTAGTGAAAATGTACATACATTATGTATCACTAATGAGATACACATAATTATTGTGTATTTTTAGATTCATTATTTAATAGGTAGTATGGGAGATGAATCACATAAAAACTTTTTTTTTATTAAAAAATTTTTAATTTTATTTTTTTTATTTACCTTTTTAAACATATCTTTATATTCCTTGTAGTTATCTTTGTGTTTTCTTTTTTTATTTTAATTAATTTTTTATTTTTTATCACACTGTTAGAAACAAAAATTAATTAATTAATAAGAAGAAAAAAATGGGAGGAAAAGAAACGAGAGGGAAAAAGAAAAAGATGTAAGAATGTGACCCATTAAGAAATGCATATGGACATATAATAATTAATGTTCTATCTCATTATTTGATTCATGAAAGGATACATTGGAAAGTGCATGAATAAAAATACAACAAAAACAATAAATACTTCATGGAATGAAATATTATAAAAAAAATTTAAAAAAAATATAGAGGGTTTAAACACTATATTATTCAACCAAGAGAAAAATGGATACAAGAGAAATAGTGGAAAAAAGGTTATGAGGGGAGTAAGGGAGAGAGTGTGTCTTGAAATTTGAATGCCTAATTATGGTTAAAAAGATTTAAGGAGGGAAATTTTAGGCTTGATTTGGAGATAGTGTTGAGAGGGACTAATTCATCGTTTTTAATTGCATAAAATGACACATCACACCATCCAATTTTCTAAATACAATTGATCATATGATTCAGGGGCCCTCCTTAGATGGGGGCCCTAGGCAACTGCCTTGATGGTCTTGCCCCAGAGTCGGCTCTGATTCCAGCACTCATGAAATGAATTGAACATTAGATGCACAAAATTGATCAAATTGAAATACTATTTATCCTACTTGTTAATTGACTTGAATAATGAATAAATGGATATGAAGAATGTTCATGAATTGAATTGGACAAGTCCATTTCAAAAAATTGAAAATTTATACAACTTATCTACTTTTTTTTTCGTTTTGAATTTTATTTATTTATTTTGTTTCTAGTTTATATGAATTTAGTTTATTTGTTTTTTGAAAAAAATTCTTTTCTTAACATATTTAATATATTAGTAAATAAGAAAAAATACCATGATTTAATGGAATTTAATGGTTTTTATTCCTTTGAGTTTTATTTTTTTATTTTTGTTTTGAAATTTTTATATTCTGTTTTTTGTTTTTTTTTTAACATAGTTATGAATAAATCTCATTATTTAAGGAATTTAGTGGCTTGAAAGTTTTTTTTTATTTTTGTTTCATTTTCTCCTTTTTTCTGTGTTTAGATTTATTTTTTTGAAAACATATCGTTTTTTATTCTTTATAGTTATCTTTTATATTTGTTCTTTTTTCTATTGTGATTTTATTTTTGATTTTTGATTTTTTGATTTTTATCATTTTATAAGAAACAAAAAAATAAATTATTAATTAATAAAGAATAAAAATTGGGACTCACTGTGGGTTGACAGACACATTTACATACTAAGAGGGGAGAAGAGATAAAATATTAAAGGGCACTGTTATTTCCATTCCTCAAGCTATTCACCCCACCATATTTTTTGACAAACCCCTTAATTTTTTAAAAATTGCAAACCTGCCTATAGAGGGGGAATGGGTAGCATTATCCGGCCTGGCTAGAACCAAATAGCCTTAGGCCAGAGACAACGACGCAAGATGACTTGATAAGAGAGTCCTGCTAGCGAAGGCTTGCTCCGGAATCACCTAACCCGAGCAAGATACTTCAGGTTGAGTTTCCTCCGCCATAAGCATTATGGCGAGATGGTCATAGCTACGATCAGAGTGGCATCTTATGCAGGACAACCGAGGCAGGTCGACCAGGCTAGCCACTCATACCCAACATGACCATTGGGGTGCACCACCCTGACCTGGTTTAGGACCCAAACCTTAACTTGCGGAAGAAAGCGACCATTGACACCACAAGGCGTGGTCAGGGTTCCTCTGCTCCGCTGAATTGGTAGAGACGTGCCCTGACCCCCACAAGCCGCCTGCCACTATTTGTTGCAGTCGCAGTTAGAGCCTATGAGAGAGCTCCACGTGGCCATGACATCATAAAAAAACCCTCCGTCTTTAATCCAATAGAATCTTCCATGTCAGAAGATTCCAATCGGAATAGAGAGATGTTTGGGCAGGAAATGATGTGGCCCCTTCCTCGGCTACAAGGGCAAGGAAGGGAGGAGAGAGCGGACATGGATATACACAAATAAGCAATTCTAATTCTAGAGTTTTCATCTTCTTCTCGAATTCATCTTCTCAACACTCATTCACTCCACTGACTTGAGCGTCGAAATCCCTTTGGCAAACACCACACCGATGTCCCATAGGCTTTTTTGGTGCCGGATCCCAGGCTCGACGATCCGGACCTTCACCCAAAGGCGAACCTCTGACCCAACAACTCTTATTGAAGGAAAACACCACCTTCAACTGGCGCCGTCTGTGGGGCCTCGAGCTAAAAGTTATGTCCCAACCTTTCACTATGATGACAAGAACTAGAAGCAACTTCCAGACTGACCTGGAGGAAAGCCAAGTCTACTCCATCGTTAGTACCCACCGGCGACCTCATGCTTGTCCAAATCTAATCGTGCATGAGGAGTGTTATATATGTGTCACTTTTAGCCTTATGGTAACCATTGGAGCATTCTGGCAGTTTTTCAGTTTTTTTCGTTTTTCGATCGGAACCGCTAAAATTTTAGACTGTTAGCTATCATCCTGAGTTTGAGGACTCCGATTGAAAATCTAACTGCATATTATGTGTCCTGGTGCCATTTAATGCCACTCACGAAAATTTCGTCGAATTCTGGTACGTTTCAGAATTTCACAGTTCCGAGGCGTATCCGGGTTTTGATCGAGCGAGAAGTCATTGGGAAAGTTGACTTGGTCAAAGTGGGCCCATGACTTGGTCAACCCCTTTTGTTTTTTTGTGTGGTTGGGTTGACCCAAGTCAAAGCTCACTTAATCCTCACTAATCCTCTCTTAAGCCCTAATTAAACCTAGTTAACTCTAATCTAAGTGGTGTCGACTTATTTAAGTGAGCTAAAATATCTCCCCACTATTCATCATCTTCCCCAATTGATTTTCTCTCTCCCCCTCTCTCTTTTTCTTTGTTTTGAGCTAGTTAGAGTGCTTGAAACCAAGAACCCAAAGAAGAGAAAGATAAGGTGAGCTCCCGATCTATCCACCGGTGGTCTCGGATTCGAGTTCCCACATGTGTGACCCCCTCTCTTACCCTCTTTTCTCCTCTGATTTCAGCCACTTTGAAGGCTGAAAGAGATCTTGGTGGTGGAGATCTTTGGGGAGGTGTTTCGGTGCACGAAGAGCTCCCGATCCCCTTCCCTTCCTTTCCTCTCCTAGGGTAAGCTTTCTTTCCTTCTTTTCTTGCTTAGATGCATGTTAGGAGGGTGTTTTTGGGTATGGGTGGCTATTGGTGGCGGTGGCTGGTGGTTGGTGGCTGTTGGTGGCCATTGGTGGCCGGTGAGAGGTGGTAGGGTGGCTCGGGCAGGATGGCAGGCTGGCTTGGGTAGGCTGGCAGCGCAGGCAGCACTGGTAGGCGGGCTGGCAGGCAGGGCGGGCAGAGCAGGCTGGCAGGGTGCGCGGGCGTGCGCGCGGGTGTAGCAGGAGCGTGCGGGACGTGCGTGCGGGGCGCTGCGCAGAGGCGCAGTGCGTGCTGCGCGCTGGGGGCCGCGTGCGGGTGCTGCGCGCAGGGGGCCGTGCAGAGGCGTGCGCGCGGAGCGCTGCGCAGAGGCGCAGGCATGCTGTGCGCGTGCGGAGTGGCTGGTGGTGCGCGCGGGGTGCGCGCGGGGTGAGGCGATGGGGCGCTTGGCGAGCCGGTGGTGCGCGCGGGGCGAGGTGATGGGGCGCTTGGCGAGCCGGTGGTGCGTGCGGGGTTCGCGCGGGGTGAGGCGATGAGGCGCTGGGCGTGCGGGTGTGCGCGCGAGTCGCTGCGCTGGGGCGCAGTGAGCGCGGTTGCACCTGGGGGGACTCGGCAGGGTGTCCGGGCGTGCGGGCTGGGCTCGGAAGTGCGTCTGGGCAAGCGGGCCGGGGCTCGGCTATGCGCCGGGGCGGGTGGCCGTGCGTGCGGCTGCCCGGGGGTTCGGGATTGAGTTGGGGTGCTCGGGCTCGCGTGCGTACGGGCCGTATGTACGTTTGCCCGAGTGTTGTGTATTTTTAGTGTATTTTTGTGTATTTGTGTATTTTACTCACCAAGTTGATTACCCTGTCTTGCAGATCTTGACGGACGGTCGCGCGACGACCCGGTTATCGGTGAGTGGGACAACCCAACCCAGTTGGGAGGCGCTATATGCACTTGGGCGTATACCGTCCTCCCCTGGGGCACCATAGTTAATATTAACTTGTAATATGTAATCTATGTAAGCATGACTAGTGTGTAGAATGCATGCCACCCTAGACTTGTATGTTAGGGACTTGCACCCTTAGGATATGTGTAAGAGCCGTGCATCCTGTCACCTTGTTATCATGCTAGGAAAGCCTCGACCTATGCATGTGTCCTATTAGTTTGATTTATTAAATTAAATGCGAGCATATGTCTAAACTTAGTATGCCTTAGGGAATATTAAGGGGCCTTGCGAGGTCAACATTGAGACCCGGGCTAGGGTACTCCGTGTTCCTTGTTTGGTTGTCGGGATGTCCTATATCGGGACCTCAGGTTGCCCTCCCAAGGTTTCTTTTCCTCATTATTATCTTATATATTCCCCGCATCTTGGTTATGCGCCCTGGAGGAATTCTGAAGAATTCAAGACATTAGAGTTGTTGAGATGTGTTGTCGGCGGATCCGAGTGGATCATATGCGTATGGATAGGCTGTTCTGTTCCCTTCGTTGGATCCGTGTAGAGACTGCCCCGGCGTTAGAAAGGCTGTCCCGTGGAGGGCTCCCATCAGTAGGCACCTCCTGATTTGGGACGGACTGTGCTGAATGTGGGAGTGGCCAAGGCCTACGGAGTGGGGAGAGACTATCGGTGGACCAAGGGTGACCAACAGCCTAGTCAGTCCCAATATCCTATGTCACCATATTGAGGGGTGAGGGTGAGGGTGTGGTGGGTCGGCGATGTGGCGACCCACTGGATTTGTGTAAGGATGATTATCAGCCTATTAAGTCCCAACATCCTATGTCACCTATTGAGGGGTGAGGGTGAGGGTGTGGTGGTTCGGCGATGTAGCGACCCACTGGATTTGTGTTGATTATGCCACTTTGAGGCTTTTGATTTGATTATTGTGGTTAATATGAATTGTGATGCATGGGTTGTGCTATTCACTGAGCGTGTAGCTCACCCCTCGCATATTTATTTTTCTCCAGTGATTACTGAGGCAGACTTGAAGGAGGAGCTCCCCGAGAGACTGCACCAGTAGCGGAGTAGCGCCACGTCCCTCGAGTTTTAGAGGCCATCAGCATCCTTTTGATTGTATGTATATATTCCGTGCTTGGGCACCCAGTTTGGATTGTATTTGGATGTATGTGTGTATATTGGCTCTCACAGGACATTTGATTATGTATCGAGTCTGTAGTATGTTTTTGGATTACAGACTCAGTCTTTTAGCTTCCGCTATCTGTGTATATATCATGTCAGCTTTGCTTTCATCTGTATTGTCATTTTAGTTGTTGTTTCGAGTATTATATTGATCTCCTGTTTAGACTGCTGATATCATGTATACACTTGCCGCGTCCTGGGGACGGCCGCCCTGGGGCGTGACAAAAGTTGGTATCAGAGCCTGGTCCTGTCAGAGCCAATTGTCTTCTTTTTGTAGAGATGAGTCCTAGGATTTCTATATGAGTATTCTGATCCTAGTGTCTGGTTTTCTTAGGTTGCTGATATACCTCCTCGGCCTTTGGAGGTTTCCGGACCTACCAGAGGCGAGGATGCTACTGGAGAGTCCTCAGCCGTGAGGCCAGGATCGGCGCAGGAGCCTCCTGCCTTGGAGCGCGCGTTTGCACGGATAGCAGATTTGGTGGAGACGCAAACGAGGGCACTGGAGGCCCAGACCAGAGTGTTGGCAGATCAGGCACGGGAGATTCAGGAGCTGCGGGCGGCCCGCGAGGCAGTTTCGCAGGTCCCCTTGGTGGCAGATCCACCTGTGGTACCCGACGTACCCCCAGTCCCCGTGGTGGTTCCGGCGGTCAGAGTTCAGGATCCCCAGGAGAGGGAGGTGGGGCTAGAGGCTGCAGCGCGGGTGCAGCAGAGTGGCCTCGCAGCCTTTCTGAAGCTCCACCCTCCCGAGTTCCAGGGCCAGACGGCGGATCCCCTTGCCCCAGAGCGTTGGTTGATGGAGGTGGATGCGATCTTCTCGACCATGCTTTGCACCGACCGCCAGCGAGTCTCCCTGGCCACTTTTATGCTGAAGGGTAGCGCCGCCGACTGGTGGGCTACTAGATCAGTGGATATCCCCGAGGGAGTGGAGCAGCTTACATGGGCGGGATTCCGGAGGTATTTCTTGGAGGAGTACTTCCCGTTCTCGACGTGCCAGATAGTGATGCAGGAGTTTGAGCAGCTGACGCAGGGCTCTATGTCTGTCGCTGACTACTCCACGCGCTTCACGAGGCTGTCCAGATTCACCCCAGCCTTGGTGATGGACGAGGAGACGAGGTGCCGTCGTGTTGAGCTTGGTCTCAGCAGCGCCATTCGGGTGCACGTCACCTCCCAGGCATTCACGAGGTACTCTGACTTGGTGTCTCGGGCGAAGACAGTCGAGCGAGACCTCGGGATCCTCGTGAGGGTTTCGACCCCTTCGGCAGACCAGAGGCCACCCAGGAGCCAGGACCAGGGACAACGCAAGAAGAAGAGGCCCCGCTTTGATCAGTCAGTGGCTGCCTCTCCTCCAGCAGATGTGGTGCCAGTGCGAGGTCCAGCACCCATCGCGGCGGTGCCAGTCCAGGCCAGGCGACCAGAGACGCGGCGCTGTTACCACTGTCACGCATCGGGCATATCTTGTATAATTGCCTCGATGCTGGCCGACCCCGCGTGCTGCCTCCGCAGCAGCAGCAGTTCCAGCAGCAGCAGCCTCAGCGCCAGCAGCAGTAGCAGCCTCAGTGCCAGCCGCAGCAGCAGCCTCAGTGTCAGCAGCAGCAGCCACAGGGTGGCCGTGTTGACCAGAGGAGGCAGCCAGCGCAGCCGGCGAGGCGTGCCCCTGCTCCTCAGCCGCAGTTTGTTCAGGGCCGAGTGGCAGCGCTTTCGGCAGAGGAGGCTCAGGCATCAGGCAGCGTGGTCCGAGGTATTGTTCAGATCTCCCAGCTCCCTGCATATGTGTTGTTTGATTCCGGAGCCACACACTCGTTCGTGTCTCCCGCTTTCGCGAGACGGATGGGTGTGGCGTCCGCCCCTTTGGACGCTATCTTGGAGATATCATTGCCTATGGGAGACCGTATTCTCCTCCGTTCTGTGTACCGAGGGTGTACGGTGGTGGTTGCGGAGCATGAGTTTCCGGTGGAGTTGGTGGAGCTCGCGATGACGGACTTTGATGCCATCCTGGGAATGGATTGGCTTGCAGCTAGTCATGCCAGCATCGACTGTTTTGCCAAGTCGGTGTCTTTCCACCTTCCGGGTCGGAGGTCCTTCCAGTTCGTGGGCGATCGTGACGTAGCCCCTCTGGGTTCGTGTCGTCCATGCAGGCGTGGAGACTCCTTCAGGGAGGATGCGAGGGCTTTCTAGCGTACATTGCTCAGGAGGATGCACCGCTGCGGGCAGATATCAGTCAGACTCCGGTCGTGGCAGAGTATCCCGAGGTTTTCCCCGATGATCTTCCGGGATTACCGCCGGATCGCGCGATCGAGTTTGAGATCAATCTGATTCCGGGGACCGAGCCGATTTCGAGAGCTCCGTACCGGATGGCCCCTGCAGAGCTGAGAGTGCTCAAGGAGCAGTTGGAGGAGTTGCTAGAGAAGGGCTTCGCACGTCCGAGTGTTTCTCCGTGGGGAGCCCCTGTTCTGTTCGTCCGAAGAAGGACGGTTCGCTGCGGCTTTGTATCGATTACAGGCAGCTGAACAAGCGGACAGTAAAGAACAAGTACCCATTGCCGCGGATCGACGATCTGTTTGACCAGCTCAGGGAGCGCGTGTCTTTTCCAAGATCGATCTCCGCTCGGGGTACTATCAGCTGAAGATCCGGGAGTCAGACATTCCGAAGACGGCCTTTCGTACCCGGTATGGGCACTACGAGTTCAGAGTACTGCCGTTCGGGTTGACGAATGCGCCGGCGGCCTTCATGGATCTGATGAACCGGGTGTTTCGGCCCTTCCTCGACTCCTTTGTGGTAGTATTCATCGATGACATATTGGTGTACTCGAGGAGTCTTGAGGAGCACGCTCACCATCTCCGCACTGTCTTGGAGACTTTGGCCAGACATCAGTTGTTCACCAAGTTCAGCAAGTGCGAGTTCTGGTTGGAGCGTATGGCCTTTCTGGGCCATGTGATTTCCGGCGAGGGCATATCTGTGGACCCGGAGAAGACGCTCGCCGTGTCGAATTGGCGTCGACCGTCGAACCCCACAGAGATTCGGAGCTTCTTGGGCTTGGCGGGTTATTACAGGAGGTTTGTCGAGGGTTTCTCGAAGATAGCCGTTCCTCTTACCCGCCTCACTCGGAAGGATGTCCGGTTCGAGTGGTCCCCGTCTTGCGAGGAGAGCTTCCAGGAGTTGAAGCGAAGGCTCACCTCAGCGCCAGTTCTTACCCTTCCATCTGGGAGTGGTGGGTTCGCAGTTTACACTGATGCATCGCAGTTGGGTGTGGGTTGCGTCCTGATGCAGCACGGTAAGGTTGTGGCTTACGCGTCGCGTCAGTTGAAGCCCCATGAGCAGAATTACCCCACCCACGACCTTGAGTTGGCAGCGATCATCTTTGCGCTGAAGATGTGGAGGCATTACCTCTATGAGAGGAGTTCGAGCTCTTTACCGATCATAAGAGCTTGACATATTTGTAGTCCCAGCCGGAGCTCAACATGCGTCAGAGACGTTGGGTTGAGTTCCTGACGGACTATGATTGTGACATCGCTTACCATCCGGGTAAGGCGAATGTCGTGGCAGATGCTCTCAGTAGGCAGCCCTTGGGCATGGCCGCCCATATGGCTGTCCGTCGTTGGAGGCTTCTGGAGGAGGCCGCTTGCTGGATCAGTGTTCGAGAGACTCCTGCGGGTGGCTTTTTGGCCAGGCTGGTGGTGCAGCCAGTTCTTCTCGACGATATCCGCACGGCTCAGGCTCAGGATCCGCATTTTATAGTCCTCTCTGAAGGCGTCGCCCGGGGCGAGCGTCCGGACTACCAGATTCACGCGGACGGGATCCTGCGGTTCAGAGGCCGAGTATGCATTCCCGACGACGCAGAGCTGAAGCGGAAGATTCTGGACGAGGCCCATCGTTCGAGGTACACAGTGCATCCTGGTGGCACGAAGATGTACAGGGGCCTTCGTCGTGGCTACTGGTGGCGCGGGATGAAGACGGATATTGCCCGTTTCGTTGCCCGATGCCTAGTATGCCAGCAGGTGAAGTCGGAGCATCAGCGCCCTGTGGGGAAGCTGCAGTCCATTGAGATCCCTCAGTGGAAGTGGGAGCAGATCACCATGGACTTCGTCTCGGGTTTGCCGAGGTCACGTTCGGGTCGCGATGCCATCTGGGTGATCGTCGACCGACTGACGAAGTCTGCTCATTTCCTCCCCATCCGACTCACCGATTCTCTGGACACCCTGGCGCAGTTGTTCGTCTCAGAGATTGTTCGTCTCCATGGCACTCCCGTCAGCATCATTTCTGATCGAGACGCGCGTTTTACTTCGAGGTTCTGGCGTAGCCTCCAGCACGCCCTTGGTACGAACCTCCATTTCAGTACAGCGTTTCATCCGCAGACGGACGGCCAGTCAGAGAGGACGATCCAGACTCTTGAGGACATGCTGCGAGCCTGTGTTCTCGATTTTGGGGGCAGTTGGGAGAGGCACCTTCCGTTGGTGGAGTTTGCCTACAACAACAGCTACCACTCGAGTATCCGGATGGCTCCTTACAAGGCGCTCTATGGCCGCAGCTGCAGGTCCCCCTTGTGTTGGGACGAGGTCGGAGAGCGCCAGTTGGAGGGACCAGAGATCGTTCACCAGACCTCAGAGATGGTGAAGACGATTCGCGAGCGTATCCGAGTCGCTCAGAGTCGTCAGAAGTGCTACGCCGACCGTCGTCACCGTGAGCTCGCCTTCGAGGTTGGTGACCATGTCTTCTTGAAGGTGTCCCCGATGAAGGGCATCTTCCGTTTCGGTGTGCGGGGCAAGCTGAGTCCGCGTTTCATTGGGCCGTTCCTCATCCTCGAGCGAGTTGGGGAGGTGGCCTATCGCATAGCTCTGCCCCCACAGTTGGCTCAGGCCCATGACGTCTTCCATGTCTCGCAGCTGAGGCGTTATGTCCACGATCCTGCTCACGTCATCCCGTTCGAGCCGCTCGTCTTCGAGCCGGACTTGTCTTTCGTGGAGCAGTCGATTGAGATCCTGGACCACCACGAGAAGAGGCTCCGCACCAAGACCGTCCAGCTGGTCAAGGTGCGATGGCAGCACCGTTCCGGTGCCGAGGCCACTTGGGAGCTCGAGGACGCCATGCGTGACGCGTATCCGCATCTTTTCCCTTCTTAGATGTTCTTGTATTTATTTTGAGGACAAAATTTCCTAAGGGGGGGAGAATGTTATATATGTGTCACTTTTAGCCTTATGGTAACCATTGGAGCATTCTGGCAGTTTTTGAGTTTTTTTCGTTTTTCGATCGGAACCGCTAAAATTTTGGACTGTTAGCTATCATCCTGAGTTTGAGGACTCCGATTGAAAATCTAACTGCGTATTATGTGTCCTGGTGCCATTTCAAGCCACTCACGAAAATTTCATCGAATTCCGGTAACGTTTCAGAATTTCACAGTTCCGGGGCGTATTCGGGTTTTGACCGAGCGAGAAGTCATTGGGAGAGTTGACTTGGTCAAAGTGGGCCCATGACTTGGTCAACCCCTTTTGTTTTTTTGTGTGGTTGGGTTGACCCAAGTCAAAGCTCACTTAAGCTCACTAATCCTCTCTTAAACCCTAATTAAACCTAGTTAGCCTAATCTAAGTGGTGTTGACTTATTTAAGTGAGCTAAAATATCTCCCCCACTATTCATCATCTTCCCCATTTAGATTTCTCTCTCCCCCTCTCTCTTTTTCTTTGTTTTGAGCTAGCTAGAGTGCTTGAAACCAAGAACACAAAGAAGAGAAAGGAAAGGTGAGCTCCCGATCTATCCACCGGTGGTCTCGGATTCGAGTTCCCACGTGTATGACCCCCTCTCTTACCCTCTTTTCTCCTCTGATTTCAGCCCCTTTGAAGGCTGAAAGAGATCTTGGTGGTGGAGGTCTTTGGGGAGGTGTTTCGGTGCACGAAGAGCTCCCGGTCCCCTTCCCTTCCTTTCCTCTCCTAGGGTAAGCTTTCTTCCTTTTTTTTCTTGCTTAGATGCATGTTAGGAGGGTGGTTTTGGGTGTGTGGTGGCTGTGGGTGGCGGTGGGTGGCCGTTGGTGGCTGTTGGTGGCCATTGGTGGCCGGTGAGAGGTGGTAGGGTGGCTCGGGCAGAATGGCAGGCCGTCTCGGGTAGGCTGGCAGCGCAGGCAGCACAGGCAGGCGGGCTGGCAGGCAGGACGGGCAGAGCAGGCTGGCAGGGCGCGCGGGCGTACGCGCGGGCGTGCGTGCGGGTGGAGCAGCAGCGTGCGGGTGCTGCGCGCTGGGCGCCGTGCGGGGACGTGCGCGCGGGGCGTTGCGCAGAGGCTCAGTGCGTGCTGCGCGGAGGGGGCTGCGTGAGGGTGCTTCGCGCAGGGGCCGTGCGGGGGCGTGCGCGCGGAGCGCTGCGCAGAGGCGCAGGCGTCCTGTGCGTGCGCGGAGTGGCGAGCCGGTGGTGCGCGCGGGGTGCGCGCGGGGCGAGGCGATGGGGCGTTGGGCGTGCCGGTGGTGCGCGCGGGGCGAGGCGATGAGGCGCTGGGCGTGCGGGTGTGCGCTCGAGTCGCTCCGCTGGGGCGCAGTGAGCGCGCGGTGCACCCGGGCGGGGGTCTCGGCAGGGTGTCCGGGCGCGCGGGCCGGGGCTCGGCTGTGCGCCCGGGGCGGGTGGCCGTGCGTGCGGCTGCCCGGGGATTCGGGATTGAGTTGGGGTGCTCGGGCTCGCGTGCGTACGGGCCGTATGTATGTTTGCCCGAGTGTTGTGTATTTTTAGTGTATTTTTGGTGTATTTGTGTATTTTACTCACCAAGTTGATTACCCTGTCTTGCAGACCTTGACGGACGGTCGCGCGACGACCCGGTTATTGGTGAGTGGGACAACCCAACCCAGTTGGGAGGCGCTATATGCACTTGGGTGTATACCGTCCTCCCCTGGGGCACCATAGTTAATATTAACTTGGTAATTTTGTAATCTATGTAAGCATGATTAATGTGTAGACTGCATGCCACCCTAGACTTGTATGTTAGGGACTTGCACCCTTAGGATATGTGTAAGAGCCGTGCATCATGTCACCTTGTTATCATGCTAGGAAAGCCTCGACCTATGCATGTGTTCTACTAGTTTGATTTATTAATTAAATGCGAGCATATGTCTATTAGTATGCCTTGGGGAATATTAAGGGGGCCTTGCGAGGTCAACATTGAGACCCGGGCTGGGGTACTCCGTGTTCCTTGTTTGGTTGTCGGGATGTCCTATATCGGGACCTCAGGTTGCCCTCCCAAGGTTTCTTTTCCTCATTATGTTGATATATTTTCCCCGCATCTTGGTTATGCGCCCTGGAGGAATTCTGAAGAATTCAAGACATTAGAGTTGTTGAGATGTGTTGTCAGCGGATCCGAGTGGATCATATGCGTATGGATAGGCTGTTCTGTTCCCTTCATTGGATCCGTGTAGAGACTGCCTCAGCGTTAGAAAGGTCGTCCCGTGAGAGGGCTCCCATCAGTAGGCACCTCTTGATTTGGGACGGACTGTGCTGAATGTGGGAGTGGCCAAGCGACCTACGGAGTGGAGGAGAGACTATCGGTGGACCAAGGGTGACCAACAGCCTAGTCAGTCCCAATATCCTATGTCACCATATTGAGGGGTGAGGGTGAGGGTGTGGTGGGTCGGCGATGTAGCGACCCACTGGATTTGTGTATGGATGATTATCAGCCTTGTAAGTCCCAATATCCTATGTCACCTATTGAGGGGTGAGGGTGAGGGTGTGGTGGTTCGGCGATGTAGCGACCCACTGGATTTGTGTTGTTCATGCCACTTTGAGGATTTTGATTTGATTAATTGTGGTTAATATAATTGTGATGCATGGGTTGTGCTATTCACTGAGCGTGTGGCTCACCCCTCGCATAATTATTTTCTCCAGTGATTACTGAGGCAGACTTGAAGGAGGAGCTCCCTGAGAGACTGCACCAGTAGCGGAGTAGCGCCACGTCCCGCGAGTTTTAGAGGCCATCAACATCCTTTTTTATTGTATGTATATATTTCCGTGCTTGGGCACCCAGTTTGGATTGTATTTGGATGTATGTGTGTATATTGGCTCTCACAGGACATTTGATTATGTATCGAGTCTGTAGTATGTTTTTGGATTACAGACTCAGTCTTTTAGCTTTCGCTATCTGTGTATATATCATGTCAGCCTTTCTTTCATCTGTGTTGTCATTTTAGCTGTTGGTTAGAGTATTTTATTGATCTCCTGTAAAGACTGCTGATATCATGTATACACTTGCCGCGTCCCGGGGATGGCCGCCCTGGGGCGTGACAAGGAGGACCTGGAAAATGAGCGAGTTTTAGACCTAACAAATGGAGGACCTGGAAAATGAGCGAGTTTTAGACCTAACCAATGGAGAGATACCCACGGTGGACCAAGAGGTCCAAGAACTCAGGGCCCAGGTAGAGTTGGCCAATCGTTGGTTAGCCGAAATCCAGGGGCTCTTGGAGCGAGTATTGGAAGGCCCTGGCCTACACTGTTAGCCAAAACCTGAAGGACCTCGCTGGCCCGCAGAGAACTCGGTTCAACCGCAACCACCACCCCTAGGAATAGAGGGAAATTTGAGTTCCTTAGAGGCCACGTCCGTGTAGATACTCCAATTTTGACCGTCCAAAGAAAAGAAATTTACTTCAAGTAACATTTTTAAATAACCACTTTTGGATCAAATAGAAAACTACATTAGGGAACTAGAGGAGAAAAAAAGAATGAAAACTTGGCCCAACACTTAGAAAATTTAATGGCCAGAAATTGGTCGGCTACTCCAAAGTAGCCGCCCCTCCTCCGACGGCTAGAACTAACAAACCACCCCCAATCGCTTCCCAGAGATGGGACATAACGTTGGCATTAAATGCTAATCATTGAGGCGGTTTGTTCCTGTTAGCCGCCCCTCTCAGACGGCTCAAACCCAGTAACCGTCCAAATCCACTGCCAGCCTTAGATGGGACATAAAGTGGTAAAAGATGAAGAACGGGTAGTAGAAACTAGTCGGTCCCTGCCCGGTGGCTGAATTAGGGTAGCCGGTTCTCACATGGACACATCCATAAAGCATAAAGTAACTTTACTTAGTTGTGAAGTTACTTAGCCTCACCCATGCTATTATCCAATGGACCATTGAGTACATCTTTCTGCAATGATGTTTCTTAGCCTCACCCTCTTGTCCAACCCATTCTATTGTCCAAAGGATACTCCTATGCATCCCTTTCTACTATAAAGGAGGGGTGGGGGTGAGAAAGAGGAGGTGAACAATTTCATTTGAAAAGTGTGTGTTAGAGAGAGAGAGAGAGAGAGAGAGAGAGAGAAGGAAACCCATTACCCACCGAATTACACTCTCCATAAACCCCACCCTCTAACCACCATCTTAAACCTCTCTTAGCCCTAGCCAAACAAATCCAAATTCCTACCTAGGTGCTACCCAAATCTAGAAGAAGAATCCACCAACATCAAGCATCCTTCAATTCCACTACTACACCCACTTGATCATTTCCCCCACCACCCTAGCCAAGCCAAAACACTTCCCTACCTAGATTCTGCCTAAATCCATAAAACCAAGAACCAGGTACCAGGCGGTTAGTTCAAACCAGCCGTTGGGACTTAGACGGCTAGGTTCAAGTAGCCGGTTTACATTCCCTCCCACGTTTCAGCAGCCTCTTTTTCAAGTTCTTGTCTAGCAAAAATGATTCTCCGTTTTCACTTCTGTGTGTGGCCGGCCGTAGCTCAGAGAGGAGAACCCACCCAATTTCCCTATGAGGCGATTAACAATAACACCAACACCAATTTTTTCTGTTTTTTTGAAAAAGCAGGTGACGATCATAACAACCCTGTCTTTTTGAGAAGCTGTCGGGTGGTTCAGAAACGACTCTCTAGGAGATGATCTGATCAGTCGTGAGACGGACCAGGATCAAGTCCGCAGAACCCCCAAATTTACATACCGACAATCCTGCATCGGAAGGGGCAAACCCTCAGCGAGGACAAACCAGGTCTCGATCCAAGTCCAAGTCCCCTCAACGCGCCCACTCACCCAGACGTGAGGCCGGACACGAGTAGGCAAATAGGTGCGTCTCTCCATCACCCCAACAAGTACTCCGCTACTGGCGTTAGATGAAAATTGATCCCCTCCTCGTCCGTCAAGGACGAGAATGGATGAAGGCCAGCTCAGAGGGGAAGCGAGCTTCATACCACCTAGGGGCACCCGGAGGTTGCAAGGGCTCTTCAGGGTTTTGCCTCACCTTTCACCAATGACATCCTCTGAGCTCTACTTCTAAGAAAGTTTGTGCAGCCTCGCATCAAGCTGGATGACGGTTCCTCAGGCTCCTTATACGACATCCTGGCATTCCGCAACTCCATGGCCTTCTACGAGCAGCGAGATGCGCTCATGTGACCCATCTTGCCCTACAAACTAGAGGGGGTCACGTTGTCCTGGTTTCATCTGCTTGTCTCGGCCTCCATCTACTGCTTCGTGGAACTAGACACCACCTTTGTTGAGCACTTCATCTATAGCCGGAAGCAGAAGGACCTAGGAGACCTGATGAAGATCTAGATGCAGGAGGGGGAGATGATTCGGCAATACATGGATTGTCTTCGCCTCATCATGTTCGAGATCGACGGTTGCAACTCGGACGCAGTGACAACGAAATTCTGTAATGGGTTACTTGCCGATAACAAGTTGAAATGGTCCCTCATCAAGCAGACCCCAACTGATCTCGGGTACTTGATTAGCCGGGCTAAGTATATTCATTGATGGACGAAATCCGTCTCCTCAAGGAGGTCCCAGCGACTAAGGTCACCCCCGAGCACCCCTCGGACGCATGCCAGAAGGACCACAGGCCTCCCATAGACGGAAGGCGAGAGAAAGGACCCGAGACTACGGCAAACGAAGTCTGCGAGGAGGTGTGGACTGAGTTCAACATCTCTTTGGCCCAACCGATGAAGGACGATGCTGCCAAGAGAGATCGCGGCCTCCGCTGCGACTACCACATAGACTTTGGACATACGACAGAAAAATGCAGGATCCTCAAGGGACTGCTTGAGAAGCTAGTGTGCAAAGGATACTGAAGGAATACGTCATGAAGGAACGCCTCCCATAGGGGTAGCAACAAATCATTGCGGTCGATCCAACAACACTGGCCTACCATCAACTTCATTTTCAGGAAGTGAGCTTCGACACTGGCCTACCAGAAATGGAGACCGGGGGCCTGTTATATATGTGTCACTTTTAGCCTTCTGGGCACCTTTGGGACATTTCTGGCAGTTTTTCAACTTTTTCTTTTTTCGATCAGAACCGCTAAAATTTTAGACTTTTAGCTATCATCATGAGCTTGAGAACTCCGATTGAAAATCTAACTGCACATTACGTGTCCTGGTGCCATTTCAAACCACTCACAAAAATTTCATCGAATTCTGGTAACGTTCAAAATTTGGCAGTTCCGAATCGTATCCGGGTTTTGACCAAGTGGGAATGTCAAAGGGGGACTTGACCAAGTCAAAGATGACTTTGACCAAGTCAAGTTTGACCATTGACTTGGTCAAATCATTTTGTTTGTTTGTGTGGTTGGGTTGACTCAAAGTCAAACCTCACCAAAACCCTAATTTGCCCTAAGTGTGTGAGTGTGTGTGTGTGTGTGTGTGTGCCCTAAAGTGGGCGTCCACCTCCTCCTCCTTTTTCATCTTCTCTCCCTCTCTCACTCACACACAAAATCACTCACTCCCTCTTCTTTATTTCCCCCATTAGACCTAGTAGGAGAAGAAGAGCAAGGAAACCCTAGAAGGGAAAAAGGTTGGTGAGGGTGAGATCTATCTTCCTATGGTTTTAGTTTTGCTTTCCCCTTTGTTTACCTCCCTCTCATGGCTCCCCTTCTCCCCTGTTTTCAGCCTTTGTTAGGGCTGAGGGTGGTCTTGGTGGTGGTGGTCTTGGTGGTGGCGATTTGGTGCGCGAAGGGCACCCGAGCTCCTCCCTTTGTTCTTCTTCTCTTAGGTGAGTCCTTCTCCTTCCTATTCTTGTTTAGATGCTTGTTAGGGTGTGAAATTGGGTATGCATGCTATGCATGGGTGTTAGGGGGTGTGGGAGGGCTGAGGAGGGGGCTCAGGCGCGCGTGCAGGGTCATCCACGCCCGTGCGCGCGAGTCTGCGCGCGCAGGCAGGCGCTGGCGCGCCCAGACCGGCGCGATGGCGGGCGCGTGCGCGTACGCACAGACGCGCGGGCGTGCGCACGGAGTGCTGCGCGGGGGCGCAGTGCGCGCGAGTACGCCACGGCTGGACACGCGGGCAGGGGCGCATCAGCGTGTCTGGGCGCGCGGGCAAGGGCGCGGCAGTGCGCCCGAGGCGCAGGGGCGTGCGCGTGCGGGTGGCCGTGCGTATGGCTGCCCGAGGGTTCGAGAGGGTGTCGGGGCACTCGGACTCGCGTGCGTACACGCGTGCGGGCCCGTATGCATGCTTGTCCGAGTATTGGGTATTTCTAGTAAATTTCTTATGTATTTGTGTAGTTTACTCACCATATCGAATGCCCCTGTCGTGCAGATCTTGACGGACGGTCACGCGACGACCCGGGACTTCGGTGAGTGGGACAATCCAACCCAGTAGAGAGGCATTCGATGCACGTAGGCGTGCATTGCCCTCCCCTGGGGCACCATAATTGTGTATTAACATGTAATAAATGTAAAGCTATGCATGCATGATTATTATGTTGTATCCATGCCACCTTAGACTTGTATGCTAGGGATATGCACCCATATATCATGTATAGAGGCCTATGCATGCCTAGACACCAAGCCCCGAACTATGTATGTTCCCATCTAGTTTAATCTAATTAAATCAATGAGAGCATATAGTTACAAGCATGCCTTAGAGAATATTATAACCTTGTTGTTATAATATATGTCTCCCCGCATCTTAGTTATGCGCCCTGGAGGAATTCTTGAGAATTCATGACATTAGTAGAGTTACAATCGGTGTCGACGGATCCAAGAGGATCGTATCCGTGTGAGTAGGTTGTCTTCTCCTTTTGGTTGGATCCGATGTAGGAACTCCCCGGCGTTGGCTGACCTGACAGAGGGCTCCCGTCCGTAGGTACCTCCGATGTGTCGGACAGTACTAATAGTGGGAGTGGACTAGGTGGAGGCTACGAGGGTGGGAGAGGCTACCGGGTGGACCAGGGGTGGAGAGTGGTCTAGTATGCCCCAAGAGGCCCATGTCACCCCCCGGAAAGGGTGAGGGTGAGGGGGGAGGTGGGTTGGCAATGAAACGACCCACTAGAATGTGTAGTTGCTCCCGTGTTAGGGGCTATAAATTATATAAGGTTGATATGAATTGTGATGCATGGGTTGTGCTATTCACTGAGCTTGTGGCTCACCCCTCGCATATATTTTCTCCAGTGATATCTGAGTCGGATCTAAAGGAGGAGCTCCCCGAGGTACATCAGCAGTAGCGGAGCAGCGTCACGTTCTGCGAGTGAGAGACCATCAGCATCCCCCTTTTGATTGTATGTATTGTTATCCGTGCTTGGGCACATACTTGTATTTGGATGTCATTGTATATATATTGGCTCTCACAGGACAGTTGATTATGTATCGGGTCTGTAATTTGTCTATGAATTACAGACTCAGTCGTTTAAGCTTCCGCTATTTGTATATATTATGTCAGCCACCTTATTGTCTGTGTTGTCATTTCGATGTTGTTTAGAGTATTTTATTGATCTCCTGTATAGACTGCTGATATTATATATATTTGCCACGTCTCGGGGATGGCCGCCCTGGGGCGTGACAGGGCCGACCTGTTCAACTTGGTAACTCTGTATCTTTCAATTCTCGTCTTTCCAAGACACGATCATCCAATCCGGAGGGGTAAGGGTATGGATGGGCCTAGTAACTTCACTTTCTGAAAAAAGCATGCACTTGGACGAATGAAAGTTTTCTGATCAATTGCACTTTTTTATATCTGTTTCTAGTTTTTGTTAAATTTCTATGCGCAGGGAAAACAATTGCGGTTCCTTGACGCTTGGGCCACGACAATGTCAAGCAAAGCCGCAATTCTTTTCTTTTCCATGAATGGGATCCCCTCGAGGTCGCGTAGGGCCATCCACCCTTTCGTATAGGAGTACCCCTACCCGAACAGTGGTTGCGCGGGAACACCCCCCATCCGGTTCAAAGGGAAAGCACCTTTCCCCCACTGAAAAGCACTTTAGGTAGGGGGTCGCGCAGAATCATGCTTCCCTATAGCAAATATCACTCGAACGAGGAAACGTCAGGGGCTGCTTAATGTCGATGTGGACAGCACCCTCAAACAGAGGTCGTGCGGGGCAATCCCCCATCCAGTTTCAGTAAGTAGCACTCTCACCACCACGATTAGTGCAGAGGTCATGTGGGCGTGCACCTCCTTACAATGGACAACACTCTGGGCGAGGGGTCACGAGGGGTGATCCCCCATCCACAGTCGGGTCGAACTTACAGAGATCTCGCATGGGCAATCCCCCATTCAGGGTTGCTAAGAACGCACTCCACCACTACGATTGGTGTAGAGGACTTCTGTGGCCATGTTTCTCCTACCCCCTTGGATAGCATCCTGCAATGAGTTGGACCCAATTAACGGAACCCAAACCGGTGGCCACGGCGACAACCACACGGGCTAAAGGACGAGAACAGTCAGCACATGGTCACAACCACGAAAATGAAATGGGCGTGTTCTCTCAGATCATCCCAGTAGAACCGGTACTCGCGCAAAATAAAAATTGCCCTCGTGATGGGCCAAAGACCATATAAACAGCAGGCTACCACAAGTGTCAATAAAGTTTCATTTCATAAATTTTTCTGTAACGAAAAAGGGGGGGCACATGAGGAGAAAGCTAAGCGCGATCTCCTTCTCATCTCCTTGGGCCGCGGGCAGGCTTCCAGCACTGGCACGACATCTCGGGGTAAGCACTTGGGCAGAAACCTTCTTCGTGATCAATCACGTTCGGGTGTGTCCTCTTCGGGTTGCCCTCTAGACAAAGGAATGACTCCAAGCACTCACAGAAGCTCTGGGCCCTGGTAATGTGGAGACTGTCCTTCAAGATGCTCCCAAGCTAACCAAGCATTTCATGGTTTACTAGTAACATGGTCTACAGCTCTGATACCATTCCCTCAAAGTGGTCCATCTACTTCAACCTGAGAAAGATGAAGCACCGCACCAAGGGCCATGTCTTCAGCCCGAGCCAAGGCCCCAAATGAATGCAATGAAGCAAAGGCGCCAGAGGGGGATACACCGCCCTCCCCCAGGTCTACCAAGGCCTCAGGGGGATTCGCGTCCCCTTCCTCGGTCTTTAGGCGTTTCCCTCCTCTTTCTTGAGGAGAAATTGGGTTGATCTCCAATGACCACTGTCAGCCCGGCCGGCGCCCCTGGCACACAAATCTGTACCTCCGGTGGGGAGGGTGGGATGCGTCCATCAAGGAGGTGTGAGCGGACGAACCATCGGCAATGCCCATGGGCATGTGAATGTTCACCGTCTCAAAGTACTTCTGGCTCCATGGGAATGAACACACCCTCAGAGACACCATTCCCCTCAAAAAGGCAATTCGAGAAGCCGGAAGACTTGAACTCGGGTCAACGTGCCCAGCGAAAAATACAAGTACATTACCAGTAGAAGTAAAGGCGAGGAAGGAGCCCTACAAAGTACTTACAAAGGTCCCTAAAGCTGCTCAGCACCAGAGGGACCTTAGGGTGGGGCACTGCCATGCATCTCCAATGGCGATCACCTCATCCTTCCATCCTTGATCGGTAGATGCTTTGAGGATGAGGCACTACTCGTCCTTCATGGTGAGACGATAGCAGTCGGAGCTGTTGAGGCAGAGACCGATCGAGTAGGCCTCAACCAGTCCAAGGCTGTACTCCATCGTCTCATTCCCTCGTCTCATTCAAGTTGGACTAGACAGCTCGACGTGACCCAATAGGCGCTTGGGAAGATCGCCAAGGGTTCATGGTGAGTTGTTGGCATAGGGGTCTCCATGAAGAGTTTCCATGATGATGAAACTAGAGCCTTTTGGACATGTGTCAACTTCTCGATGGGTCTCCTGGACAAATAAGTCACTTCTTGTCAGGGCCCGCAATACAAGTTGTCAGCCCATATTTTCCCGCATCCTTTGATTGAACGAAGTCCAGGACGATTGTACCCAACTGCAGCAAACAGGTGCATGGTGAATCACAACCACCCCACAATCCATTTCAGATCGGGGGTAGGCGCTTGTAGTAACTCACACTTTTGATTACAGACTAAGTTGCGCAGACTGATAAGACATACTCGACCTCTCGGATTCGAGTTCGTGCCTTCTTGAAGACCCTCTCAACTCGTTACGAACCGAGGTCGCCCATACAAACAAGTCATACTCATCCTCTCGGGTTCAAGATGAAGAACCCCTCAACCCATTACAGGCCGAGGTTGTGCTTACAAATAACTCGTACTTGTCCTCTCGGGTTCGAGGTCTGTAACAGATTGAAGCTGTGCACAAAGATGGCTGAGTGGGGGTGTGCCCTCCGTCCCCAGTGGTGTTCGGGTAAACTTTCAGATCAAGTCTCCCAAGGACAGATAAACAGCACATGTTCAAAAAATACATATTGATTTATTATATTATTTGAATATCACATTTATACAATCGAAAGGCCCCTAGGCCAAAATGGGGAGACTCCATTAACAATAATTGCTATGTAAGGAAAAAATAGCACAAGGTTTGATAGAAACCCTAATCTACTCAGCAAAGCGAGAGAGGGGCCGAACCACTTGACGGAGTGCCACCCTTTGCACAGATGAGAAGAATGGGAGATGCCCAATCCTTACGAGGTCGCGAATCTGAAAAACCATCCATATTCCCCACCCCCAGGGTAGTCGAAGGAAACTGAGGGTTGAGGGTTGGAACCGGGTCACCGAACGATTTTGCAAGCAAGTCCACCCGAATCCTCTCGAGGTGCACCACAGGGTGATCCCCAATGAGTGACCATCTGGAAAGGGACGCCGGACTCGATGACTACATGAGACTATTTGTCCCCATACGGGGGCACCCGAGAAGTGGTTGAAGGAGCCATGTATGAGGACGCGAATCGAGTCCACCCATCAGGAAGTGGTGCCCAAGTTACGTCTTCGTTCACCACTCCACCAGCTAGTAAGCACGTCTGATACACCGAATGGTTTGCATGTTCAAATGGCCTCTGCGATGCCTCCAGGTCGCGAGTACTGTTCGAGCGGCCTGATGACACTGGGGGCATCCGCACATGCTTCACAGGAAGGGAGGAAAATCCCCCCATCCTTAGAGTGCAAGGGCTCGCAGTAAAAGTAAAAAAAGATCAAATGGAAGAACGTTTGGGGGTTCTATGACAACAAGGGGTAATTCCTCTGTCGAAGAGAGAGATGGGAGAATGGTTGGACGAACCCTCCATTTTATAGGGCGCTAGCCTTAATGGTTGCATGGGATAACGAAGTGTCGCGTTTAATGTGGCCCTCTAATTATGAAGGGTCTCACATGTTAAATGCAGAGCCTTGTAAGATAAGAACCACGAGGAGAAAGTCAGGCATTCAATGGTCCACCTGTCAGGTTCATATTATGAAAGGTCAAACAGTAAATCATTTGAATTATATGACAGACTACATCGAATCATGGAAAAAGAGGAGCTGTGTCGATCGAGGAAGATCAATTCTTCTGCCCCTTTGATTTTCGAAAGACCAGAAGAGGGGGCATCTATAGAGGGGGAATTTTGTGCTCTTTCTAAGGGCACCACGTATCTCAACTAACTGGGTAAATGGGTAGCGTGACCCAGCCCATGCTAGAACAAAGTAGCCTTAGGCCAGAGACAAGAAGGCAGGATAACTCGACAAGAGAGCCTTGCTTATGAAGGCCTGCTTGGGAACCACCTAACCCGAGCAGGGCACTTTGGGTTGAATCTCTTCTGCCAAAAGCATTATGGTAAGAAGGCCACAGCTGTGACCAGATCGACACCTTCCCCAGGACGACCAAGGTAGATCGACCAGGCTAGCCACTCATATCCAACATGACCGTTGGGGTGCACCACCCTGACCTGGGTTCGGACTAGGCCTTAACCATGAGAAGCAAGCTACTTTTGACACTACAAGGCATGGCCAGAGTTGCTTTGCTTCACCAAATTGGTAAAGGAGTGCACTAACCCTGACAAGCCGCCTACCATTGTTCGTTGCAGTCGCAATTAGAGCCTATGAGAGAGCTCCACGTGGCCATGACATCATAACAAATCCTCAATCTCGAATCCGATGGAGTCTTCCATGTCAGAAGAATCCAATTGGGACTGGGGGATGACTATTGAAATATTTTGCTTTATATTTATGGAATTTAAAATTTAACTTTGTGGGTTCAATCAAGAGTTTGTATTTGTAAGAATTCAAAGAAAGAGTTAAATGAGAATTCCTTGAAACGTGAATCATTGGAAATTGTTGGACAAATTGGAAACAGGTTTTTTTTGAGTGAGTGAGAGCTCCTTCTTGCACAACACCCACAACAATGCTGTATTAAATGGTACATGTCAAGGGTATTAGTTTTTCTTTTTAAATACGAAAGTAAACTTAGTTTTATATAAATTCCTCAATGTCTCCTTAGTCTATTGGGCTGAATGATCTTACATATAGTATAAGGACTAAAAAATTTGCTTTAATTACTTTAAGATTTGTTTACACATTTTTTATTCTAAAGTAGTCATCCAATGCTATCGTTCTTTGTACATGCGGTGAACCAATGATGACTACATGAATATCAAGAAGTCGATGTGCATCAGGAATGGCTTTCCTCTTGGCTCTACTCCGATTCTCATTTTAAATATGATCAATAATATATTGTATGATTGATATTTTAAAGAATGTTTTATATCATTGGTTCATTAAAAATAGAGAATTCTCTATTTAGAAATTCAGTCTTGCTCTTTAATCTTTGTGTATTAAATGAGTATCTACAATTCCTAGATGAAGGAGAGATATCCAGTTACTTGTCATTATACCTAATGATTGAATTGTTCTGTAACTTTGATTGGATGTGATTGATTTTAGGCCTTTTTTATTTTTTTTAAAGGAAGTATCATTGATTTATTGAAATTTTTTGTATATTGGTTATGACTCCTTTCAAAAAAGTATATTGGTTATGACAATGAATAAAAAAAATTGATATTAATGCTATGTATTGGGTGGCTTTTGAATAATGAGTTTAAACATACCTCTTACATTATTTAACCATATATCTGATTGATAATGAAAAGTATTGGGTGATTGATAATGAAATGTAGCACAGCTTTTTAGTAAATGATCGATTTGTATGATTGATTCGTTCAAAATTCATTGCATATTGATTATGACAATCTTCCTTTTTTTTGTGCAATATGACTCCAAAACCACGCGTTCCACAAACAGCATTGTATCAACGATGTCAATCTCAAAGATTAGCTAGTGATGTACCTTCAAGTTCGATCAGTGAATTTGTTGATCAAGCGGCAGTGGAAGTAAGTGAGCTCGAGGTAGAGGATTCAAGTTCGATCAGTGAATTTGTTGATCAAGCGGCAGTGGAAGAGGAAGTAAGTGAGCTCGAGGTAGAGGATTCAAAACCAATTTTTTATTTTGGTTCACTTATGGTATGTCTTCATATCACTTAAACTTTATGTGTAGCGTCACACTTTAGATATCTCAAACCTTTTCTCTATAAGAGGGCCACGTTTCCAATTCAAGCCATCCAACATGTCTTTAATTATCTTGAAGATGGGATACTTCATCCCGATGCACCTATGGAGCAAAGGAGAACTAGGCGACGTCATGATCGCTAGTGAATGACAATGTGTTTTTGTGACTGAACAATGTTGTATAGGTGTTTATAATGGCTATAATAGTGTTTTGGGTGTGGTATGGGTTTTTGACTTCTTTCGAAACAAATGTGTTTTGTATGCATGAGTTTTGGAGATATTTTATAGATACAATGTGTTCACGTGTTATGACGCTCTCAATCAAATGATGTCTTTAAACAATTGTCTTTTGTTTAGTATCATGTAGGACTTGTCACGCCCCAGGGCCGGCCGACCCCGGGACGCGGCAAGTGTATATATGATATCAGTAAAAACAGGAGTTCAATGACATATTCACACAACAACTAAAATGACAACACAACAACAAAAGCAGAGCTGACATGATATATACACCAAAAGCGGAAGCTAAAAGACTGAATCTGTAATCCAAAGACATATTACAGACTCGATACATAATCAACTGTCCTGTGAGAGCCAATATATACAAAGACATCCAAATACAATACAAACGCGTGCCCAAGCACGGAATATAACACATACAAGCAAAAGGGATGCTGATAGCCTCTGATACTCGCGGGACGTGGCGCTACTCCGCTACTGATGAAGTCCCTCGGGGAGCTCTTCCTCCAGATCCGACTCAGATGACACTGGAGAAAAATATTATGCGAGGGGTGAGCCACACGCTCAGTGAACAGCACAACCCATGCATCACAGCTTATATTAACCACAACCAGATATTATTAATCCACAATCATCATTAACCAGCCACAAAATGGCAACAACTATACATCCAGTGGGTCGCTATCGCCAACCCACTACACCCTCACCCTCACCCCTCAATAGGTGACATAGGATGTTGGGACTAACTACACAAATCCAGCGGGTCGCTATCGCCAACCCACTACACCCTCACCCTCACCCCTCAATAGGTGACAAAGGATATTGGGACTTACAATCCAGTGGGTCGCTACATCGCCGGCCCACCGCCCTCACCCTCACCCCTCAATATGGTGACATAGGATATTGGGACTGACTAGGCTGATGGTCGCCCTTGGTCCACCGATAGTCTCTCCCCACTCCGTAGGCCGTTTGGCCACCCCCACATTCAGCACAGTCCGTCCCAAATCAGGAGGTGCCTACTGATGGGAGCCCCTGCACGGGACAGCCTTTCCAACGCCGGGGTAGTCTCTACACGGATCCAACGAAGGGAACAGATCAGCCTATCCATCGCATATGATCCACTCGGATCCGCAGACAACACATCATAACAACTCTAATGCCATGAATTCTTCAGAATTCCTCCAGGGCGCATAACCAGGATGCGAGGAACATGAATAATAATAATAATAACAGGGTGACAATATTATTGGGAAAAGAAACCTTGGGAGGGCAGCGTGAGGTCCCGATATAGGACATCCCGACAACCAAACAAGGAACACGGAGTACCCTAGGCCGGGTCTCAATGTTGACCTCGCAAGGCCCCTCCCTATAATATTATCTAAGGCATGCAATTAAACATAAGCTAGCATTTAATTTAATAAAATAACTAGTAGGATGCATGCATAGGCCGAGGCTTCCTAGCATGAGAACAGGGTGCATGGCTCTTACACATATCCTAAGGGTGCAAGTCCCTAACATACAAAGTCTAGGGTGGCATGCATACTACACATTATCATGCTTGCATGGATTACACATTATAACAGTTAATATACACCCATGGTGCCCCAGGGGAGGGCAATACACTCCCAAGTGAGTAGTACGCCTCCCTACTGGGTTGGGTTGTACCACTCACCAATAGCCGGGTCATCGCACGACCGCCCGTCAGAATCTGCAAGATGGGATAATCAGATCGGTGAGTAAAACACACAAATAAACCCAAAAATACGTTTAAAATACACAATGCTCGGACAAGCGTACATACGACCTGTACGCACACGAGCCCGAGCACCTCAACTCACTCCCGAACCCCCCGGGCAGCCGCTCGCACGACCACCCGCCCCGGGCGCACACCCGAGCCCCGGCCCGAGCGCCCAGGCGCACTGCCGAGCCCAGCCTGCACGCCCGGACACTATGCCGAGACCTCCCGGGTGCACCACGCGCTCACTTCACCCCAGCGCAGCAACCCGCGCGCACACCCGCACACCCTGCGCCCCATGCATCGCCCCGTGCGCACCCCGCGCGCACCACCCTACTTGCCCCGCGCGCACCGCGCCCTCCGTGCAGCACCCAAACTCACTTAAATAAGTCAACTCAACTTTAATTAGGGTTAACTAGGGTTAAGGCTTGATTAATTAGGTTTAAGTGGGTTTTAAGTGGGATTTGACTTGGGTCAACCCAACCACACAAAAAAACAAAAAGGGTTGACCAAGTCATGGGCCCACTTTGACCGAGTCAACTCTCCCAATGACTTCTCGCTCGGTCAAAACCCGGATACGCCCCGGAACTGTGAAATTCTGAAACGTACCAGAATTCGATGAAATTTTTGTGAGTGGCTTGGAATGGCACCAGGACACATAATATGCAGTTAGATTTTCAATCGGAGCCCTCAATCTCAGGGTGATAGCTAAAAGCCTGAAATTTTAGCGGTTCCGATCGAAAAACGAAAAAAAACCGAAAAACTGCCAGAATGGTCCAACGGTTACCAGAAGGTTAAAAGTGACACATATATAACATTCTTCCCCCCTTAGGAAATTTTGTCCTCAAAATAATGCAAAAACATCTAGGAAGGGAAGAGATGCGGATACGCGTCACGCAAGGCATCCTCGAGCTCTCAAGGGCCTCGGCACCGGAACGGTGCAGCCATCGCACCTTGACCAACGGGACGGTCTTGGTGCGGAGCCTCTTCTCGCGGTGGTCCAGGATCTAAATTAACTGCTCGACGAATGACAAGTCCGGCTCGAAGACGAGCGGCTCGAACGGGATGACGTGAGCAGGATCGTGGACACAACGCCTCAGCCAACCGCGATGCCTCAGAGCACACTGCGAACCCACCCCTCCTAGATGGAAGGGTAAGAACTGGCGCTGAGGTGAGCCTTCGCTTAAACTCCAAGAAGCTCTCCTCGCAAGACGGGGACCGTTCGAACCGGACATCCTTCCAAGCGAGGCGGTTAGGAGGTACAGCTATCCTCGAGAAACCCTCGACAGACCTCCCGCAATAACCCGCCAAGCCCAGGAATCTCCGAATCTCTGCAGGGTTCGACGGTCGACGCCAATTTGACACAGCGAGCGACTTGACCGGGTCCACAGATATGCCCTTGACGGAAATCACGCGGCTCAGAAAACCATATGCTCCAACCAAATCTCACACTTAATCCACCATCAGCTGACGCTTCCAGGGTATTCCTTGACTGGGAAAAGAAACCTCGGGAGGGCACCATGAGGTCCCGATATAGGATACCCCGACAACCAAACAAGGAACACGAAGTACCCTAGCCCGGGTCTCAACGCTGACCTCACACGGCCCCTTAAACCAGAAAAGGAACACTAGAAGAAGACATCACCCTTAAAGAATACCACCAACCGCACTTGATCATCTACATCTAGACAATCTCCCACCGATATCCTTCAACATTCATCACAAGACCGGACCCAACATCCTTGGGAACGGTCGAATCAATTGGGTCACGAGGCGACGCGTCTTCGCCTCATCCACACCCTCACTCCCTTCAGGAGACATATTGGGACTTTGGGAGAGACTTAGACTGCTCTACACCCCTGGTCCACCGGTAGCCTCTCCTCCACACCGTAGGCCGCCTGGTCCGCTCCCACAATTCAGCACAGTCCGAACCCAAATCAGGAGGTGCCTACTGATGGGAGCCCTCTGTCAGGAAGGCCTCTTTAACGCTGAGGAGTCCCTACACGGATCCGATGAAAGGGAGAACGATTCCACGCTCGCGACATCATTCCTTAATCAACTCCCGGGTAGCCCCTACCTGGCATACTCCCACGATCAGTACCCCTCCGACTGCATCGGTGGTACCTACGGATGGGAGCCTTCTGCCAGGATGGCTACAACCCGGCCTCCACAACTCAAACAACCACTTTCAATACCCGCTCTACGAGATATTACACACATGCATAACAGCAACCAACACACATATATTTATAGGGAGCTGGGAAAACAAAACATTACCTCGAACCATGACACCCGGAACCTGCGCCTCCTCGGCCAAAAGAGCTGCAACTCTGCCTTGAACAAATTGCGGCTGAGGAGCAGGGGCACACCTCGCCGGCTGCACTGGCTGCTGACGCTGAGGCTGCACGCGGGGTCGGCCAGCATCTGGGCAATTATACGAGATATGCCCGATGCGCTGACAATGGTAACAACGCCGCGTCTCTGGTCGCCAGGCCTGGATTGGCACTGCCGCAATGGGTGCTGGATCCCACACTGGCACCACATCTGCTGGAGGAGAGGCAGCCGCTAACTGATCAAAGCGGGGCCTCCTCCTCTTGCGCTGCCCCTGGTCCTGGCTCCTGGGAGGACTCTGATCTGCAGATGGGGTCGGAACCCTCACGAGGATCCCGAGGTCTCGCTCGACTGTCTTCGCCCGAGACACCAAGTCCGAGAACCTCGAGAAAGCCTCGGAGGAGACATGCACCTGAATGGCGCTACAGAGACCAAGCTCAAAACGTCGGCACCGCGTCTCTTCGTCCATCACCAAGGCTGGAGCGAATCTGGATAGCCTCGTGAAGCGCGTGGAGTAGTCGGCGACAGACATAGAGCCCTGCGTCAACCGCTCAAACTCCTGCATCACGATCTGCCGCGCCGAGAAGGGAAGTACTCCTCCAGGAAATACCTCCAGAATCCTGCCCATGAAAGCTGCTCCAATCCCTCGGGGATGTCCACCACTCGGGTAGCACACCAGTCGGCAGCGCTACCCTTCAGCATGAAGGTGGCAAGGGAGACTCGCTGGCAATCCGTGCAATGCATAGTCGAGAAGATCATATCCACCTCCATCAACCATCGCTCTGGAGCAAGAGGATCCACCAACTGGCCGTAGAACTCGGGAGGGTGGAGCTTCAGAAAGGCTGCGAGGCCACTCTGCTGCACCCGTACTGCAGCCTCCAGCTCCACCTCCCTCGTCAGGGGATCCTGAACTCTCACCACCAGAATCGCCACGGGGATTGGGGGTACTTCGGGTACCACAGGCGGATCTGCCACCAAGGGGACCTGTGGAACTGCATCACGGGCCGCCCTCAGCTCCTGGATCTCCCGCGCCTGCTCTACCAACACTCTGGTCTGGGCCTCCAGTGCCCTGGTCTGAGTCTCCACTAAATCCGCTATCCGAGCGAACACACGTTCCCATGCGGGAGGCTCCTGCGCCGATCCTGGCCTCACAGCCGTGGACTCTCCAGTAGCATCCTCGCCTCTAGTAGGTCCAAAAACCTCCAAAGGTCGAGAGGGACCATGTCCGCGCCGTCCTCTGCGAGGAGGCATATCAGCAACCTAAGAAAACCAGACACTAGGATCAGAATACACATATAGAAATCCTAGGACTCATCTCTACGAAAAGAAGACCATTGGCTCTGACAGGACCAGGCTCTGATACCAACTTTTGTCAGGCAAGTGTATATATGATATCAGTAAAACAGGAGTTCAATAACATACTCACACAACAACTAAAATGACAACACAACGACAAAAGCAGGGCTGACATAATATATACACCAAAAGCGGAAGCTAAAAGACTGAATCTGTAATCCAAAACATATTACAGACTCGATACATAATCAATTGTCCTGTGAGAGCCAATATATACAAAGACATCCAAATACAATACAAACGCGTGCCCAAGCACGGAATATAATACATACAAGCAAAAGGGATGCTGATAGCCTCTGATACTCGCGGGACGTGGCGCTACTCCGCTACTGATGAAGTCCCTCGGGGTGTTCTTCCTCCAGATCCGACTCAGATGACATTGGAGAAAAATATTATGCGAGGGGTGAGCCACACGCTCAGTGAACAGCACAACCCATGCATCACAGCTTATATTAACCACAACCAGATATTATTAATCCACAATCATCATTAACAAGCCACAAAATGGCAACAACTATACATCCAGTGGGCCGCTATCGCCAACCCACTACACCCTCACCCTCACCCCTCAATGGGTGACATAGGATATTGGGACTAACTACACAAAACCAGCGGGTCGCTATCGCCAACCCACTACACCCTCACCCTCACCCCTCAATAGGTGACAAAGGATATTGGGACTTACAATCCAGTGGGTCGCTACATCGCCGACCCACCACATCCCTCACCCTCACCCCTCAATATGGTGACATAGGATATTGGGACTGACTAGGCTGATGGTCGCCCTGGGTCCACCGATAGTCTCTACCCACTTTGTAGGCCGTTTGGCCACCCCCACATTCAGCACAATCCGTCCCAAATCAGGAGGTGCCTACTGATGGGAGCCCCTGCACGGGACAGCCTTTCCAACGCTGGGGTAGTCTCTACACGGATCCAACGAAGGGAACAGAACAGCCTATCCATCGCATATGATCCACTCGGATCCGCAGACAACACATCATAACAACTCTAATGCCATGAATTCTTCAGAATTCCTCCAGGGCGCATAACCAAGATGCGGGGAACATGAATAATAATAATAATAACAGGGTGACAATATTATTGGGAAAAGAAACCTTGGGAGGGCAGCGTGAGGTCCCGATATAGGACATCCCGACAACCAAACAAGGAACACGGAGTACCCTAGGCCAGGTCTCAATGTTGACCTCGCAAGGCCCCTCCCTATAATATTATCTAAGGCATGCAATTAAACATATACTAGCATTTAATTTAATAAAATAAACTAGTAGGACGCATGCATAGGCCGAGGCTTCCTAGCATGAGAACAGGGTGACATGATGCATGGCTCTTACACATATCCTAAGGGTGCAAGTCCCTAGCATACAAAGTCTAGGGTGGCATGCATACTACACATTATCCTGTTTGCATGGATTACACATTATAACAGTTAATATAAATCCATGGTGCCCCAGGGGAGGGCAATACACTCCCAAGTGAGTAGTACGCCTCCCTACTGGGTTGGATTGTCCCACTCACCGATAGCCGGGTCATCGCGCGATCGTCCGTCCAGATCTGCAAGATAGGATAATCAGATCGGTGAGTAAAATACACAAATAAACCCAAAAATATGTTTAAAATACACAACGCTCGGACAAGCGTACATACGGCCTGTACGCACGCTAGCCCGAGCACCCCGACTCACTCCCGAACCCACCGGGCAGCCGCACGCACGGCCACCCGCCTCGGGCGCACAGCCGAGCCCCGGCCCGCGCACCCAGATGCACTGCCGAGCCCAGCCTGCACGCCCGGACACCCAGCCGAGACCTCCCGGGTGCACCGCGCGCTCACTACGCCCCAGCGCAGCGCCGCACGCGCACACCGGCACACCCTGCGCCCCACGCATCGCCTCGCGCGCACCCCGCGCGCACCACCCTACTTGCCCCGCGCGCACCGCGCCCTCCGCGCAGCACCCGCACACCACCCGCTCACCACTCCGCGCACTCTCTACCCGCACGGCGCCCAGCGCCCGGCGCCCCCGCCCGGCGCCCAGCAGCCGCGACCAGCACCTGCGCCCAGTGCCCGCGACCAGCACCCAGCACCCGCGACCAGCCTCTGCGCCCAGCGCCCACGTGCACACCCGGCAACACGCGCCCAACGCGCCTGGCAGCACGCGCCCAGCGCGCCTGCCAGCCCGCCCGCGCTGCTCACCCGCGCGCACTGCCGAGGAGCCCAAGCACTGCCCACCTGCCAGCCCGAGCACCGCCTACCTGCTGCCCGAGCTCACCCGGGACAGCTCTCCTATCTGCCCGACGGCCACCCATGGCCTCCCACGGCCACCAACCGCCGCCGACAGCCTCCCACCGCCACCAACAGCCACCCCCACTCAAAAACAACCCCCTAACAAGCATCTAAGCAAGAAAAGAAAGGAAAGAAACCCTTACCCAAGGAAAGGAGAGGAAAGGAAGGGAACCGGAAGCTCTTCGTGCACCGAAACGCCTCCCCAAAGCCCTCCACCACCAAGGTCTCTTCCCACCACCAAAGGGGCTGAAATCTTAGGAGAAAAGAGGGTGTGAGGAGGGGCTAAACACACCAGAATTCGAATCCGAAACTACCGGTGGATAGATCGGGATGGGATCTAACCTTTCTATGCTTTGAGTTTTGAGTTTCAAGCCCTCTAGGTAGCTCAAAATCTAGAAAAAGAGAGAGGGGGAGAGAAAAACCATTTGAGAAGATGATGAATAGTGTAGGGCAACTTTTGCTACTCACTTAAATAAGTCAACTCAACTTTAATTAGGGTTAACTAGGGTTAAGGCTTGATTAATTAGGTTTAAGTGAGTTTTTAGTGGGATTTGACTTGGGTCAACCCAACCACACAAAACAACAAAAAGGGTTGACCAAGTCTATGGGCCCACTTTGACCGAGTCAACTCTCCCAATGACTTCTTGCTCGGTCAAAACCCGGATACGCCCCGGAACTGTGAAATTCTGAAACGTACCGGAATTCGATGAAATTTTCGTGAGTGGCTTAAAATGGCACCAGGACACATAATATGCAGTTACATTTTCAATCGGAGCCCTCAATCTCAGGGTGATAGCTAAAAGCCCAAAATTTTAGCGGTTCCGATCGAAAAACGAAAAAAACTGAAAAACTGCCAAAATGGTCCAACGGTTACCAGAAGGTTAAAAGTGACACATATATAACAGGACTGATCACATGACGTGGTTCCATAGATATCATGTTACTGCTAGCCCATATTTTGTGAACTACAACCCTGTGAAGTCGATCTGGGGTATAAGTAATGACTTCACAAAGTTGAACATGTTACAGAGAGGGACTTAAGTATCTGTGACTCATTCGACCCTATGAAGTCAAGCTAGAATATAGATGACGACTTCACAATGTCGAACGTGTTACAGAGAAGGCCTTAAGTATCCATGGCCTATTCGACCCTATGAAGTCGAGCTGAGATATAGGTGACTACTTCATTATGTCGAACAGGTTACAGAGAGGGTCTTAAATCTCTGTGACCCGTTCGACCCTGTGAAGTCGACTTGGGATATGGGTGACAACTTCACAATGTCGTACGGGTTCCAGAGAGGGCCTTAAGTCTCCATTATCCATTTGACCTTGTGAAATCAAGATGAGATATATGAGACGTCTTCACAACATCGAACGGGTTACAAAGAGGGCCTTAAGTCTCTGTGACCTGTTCGACCCAGTGAACAGGTGTTCACCCCTGTAATAAAGGTGACATAAGTCGAGCTGGGATAAAGGTGACAACTTGATGAAATCGAACGGGTTATAAAAATGAGTGGGTAGGGCTTAAATGAGGGATATGAATGGTGAATAATACAAGGGGTGAGTTAAGTTTAGATGGGGTGGGTTAGGTTGGGGTGGATTCACCCCTCAGTAAAAAAACATTCATTTTTTCTAAGCAGGGTGAGGTGAATAACTATGTGGGTGAGAATATTGGTGCCCAATATGAAAATGTTGCTCCGTCAGGCGTTAACGTTAACTATGGATGGGATTGGTGTTAGTCGCCCATATGCTATTGAGTGAACTGATGACAATGGGTGCTCATAAGATCTGGTCCGGGAAGGGGCATGGCGGCCGAATCTCAATAATTTTCTTGTTTTATAAATAAAATGTATTACTGCTCTCAATTTTTTTTTTGTGGTTATCGATTGTCTAGAGAAATTAGTCCAAGTATTTTTTTTAAAACTTTTATTTCTTAAATCTTTATCCCGATCCCCCCTCCACCCTTGTGGGATGGAAAATAAACCAAGAATAAGGAAGAATACAAGAGAGTAGCCCAAACAATTGTTCGTTTTGTTAGAATAAACCCTGATAACTATTCCTGGATAAGCTAGGATAAAGCTTGATAGCTATTCTAAAGAAAGACTGTAATTGTTTATCAGGGTTTATCTGTACCAATAGATAAAAATACCCTTTATTGTCATTTGAAAAAAATTATCTTACCTAACAATCTTACACACATTAAAAAACTGTCATATCTACCAAATCAGTCACACATCTCTCACACGTATTTCCAAACACAAGCAATTTACCCAAGGGTATAATTATCATTTAAAAAGTTATAAACTTTTAATCATCTTTTATCTACCAGTTATCATCACTTTATTCAATGTGAATCAAATAATAAAAATGTTACTTTTACGTTTCCCAAGGATTGTTATCTAACCTGATATAGCTATAGAGGGCGAATAATCCTACGTCACACCCCATGGGGGGATTAGTTATTGCATATATTCTAGGTCTTGTTTTGCAATTTCTATGTTGTTAATTTGTTACGTTCATTGATCATCTATACATTGTTATTTCAATCTCAAACATTATTATCCATATTTAAATACATTGTTATGTAAATTGTATATAAGGACGATATTTGAATGAAAAGTCCTACAAAAAAAAATCAAGACCATTAACCTGGGGTATTTTTATTGTTTAGAGCCTAAAAATAGGAGATTATAAAAGTATTTAAAATTAAGTTTATTTTTTTATTGTATGTTTAACAAAAATAATATGGGGATCCTCAATTTTTTTTTTTGAAAGCTGATACACTCAATTCATTTTGTAGCATGACCTATAGTTTCATACGCTATGATATCGCAATATATATTACTCTCATAGTATGTGGGGTCCCATCACAGTGTATGATTTAAAAATAAAAAAAAAATTATTTTTTTGGGATTGCCCCTGGAACAACAACCCAATTCATTTTATATAATGCAAAAAATATATACTTTATTTTATATAATAACATATAATTTAATAAGAGTGTATGAATTCTTTAAAAAAAATGAAAAATGGTATGTACCGCGGATGAGGCTGGACTTCATCTTTTTTTTTATTATTGTAGATGAGTAATGATTTACTGATTTGAAAAAGAGGCAACAATAGGTTCCCATTTGGGTAGTGAAATAAATTATTATATGATAAATGACTATTTCAGTACAGATAAGGAATATGTTATTTTTTATTTAGTTGTATTTTTAGTTATTCTCATTGAAAAATGAAATAATAAAATTTTTGTTTTGTTGATAATAAATAAATTATGGATAAAAAGTTTATAATACAATGTGAATAATGATTTCTAAAATGTGAAAAAACTAATTTGACATGTAAGTTATCTGATTTAATAGAAATTGTGACATATAATTTGACATGAGAGCTCCTTTTATACCAGTGGAATAAATTATGTGGAATAACACAATTCCAGGGAGGAGTTGGAATATCAATACCAGCTTATTCTCACTTATTCTGGTTTAGCTATACCTCTTTATTTTTTTTTTGATGTCGGAGGGACCCCCGTGGCTGACCTTACGGTCGAGCTGGAAAGGCTACATCTGCCTGTTTGCCCCGGTCGCACAGAAAATTCTTTCGATTAATCGCCAACAAACAGGTGGATAAGTCAACGCCAAGACTCGAACCCAGAACCTATCGGTAACACCGTTAAGCCATGAACCGTTGTACTATGACCATTGGGGACAAAGAATTTAAATTGGAGGTTCTACCAAGACTTGATTTCTTGCTGTGACCTATCAGTAATACCTCTATTTTTTTTGCAAACAAACAACTTTTTGATCTTATTCTTATCTATTCCTCTCCTATACTTCCATCCAAACAGAAATTAGGAGTTTCGATGACTTACAACCAGGAGCCCTTTAAAATGGGTAAAGAGAAGACGAAACAGAGATAACGTATAGAAATTATTCCCCAAATGGTAAATCCTACCACGTGAGGATGCGCACCAAGCGTCTGAGTAGATGTCCAAGCCACTTGCCGATGCGCAAAGGACAAATCCGCTGGGCCCAGAAGGGCATCTGGGGGGTGCCTGTCTGGGATTCCAAAACATAAATTTTTATTTTATTTTATTATTTCAGGATTCCAGAACAGAGTTGGTGAAAAATGTAGTAGGTTCACCTGGGGATTGGGTTGGGAGGGGGCCACTTGATCCAGCAGCTGAGTCGTTGATGTTTGAAACAGGGCTTCAAGTGTGGTCTACCGAGAAGGGGATTGGGGACGAGTGAGCTACCTTTGTCATGGGGTGGCCGTTCTTTTTACGGATATGGCAAACCAGCGGGAGGTTTCCGTAGGTTTTTTTTTTTTTTTATATAGAAACGGTAGGCCACTTACATCGAAAAGAAAGGGGTTGCCCAAAGCATAAACACTTACAAAAACACCCACCAGAGATAGAGGTAGAAGAGGTATCTACTCTATCTCCTGGTAAAACAACAGGAGACAAAAACAACTACTCCTCTACAGATAATTTATCCCCTACAAAACTCACCTTCTTGGCCCCCACACAAGAGGTGCCCCAGGATTTGATAAAAAACACAATCGACTCCCAGACATTCTCCTCATAGACTGGAGTGCCCCTAAATACCAAGTGATTCCGAGCAAGCCATACCGCCCAAGTTACCGCCGGAATAAGGATCTGCGAAACTTTAGCTTTTACACTCTTGTCCCGTCGAGAGCACAAAAGTCTACCTGCATGCCATAACCCTTCCATGGAGGTGAAGTCCACCATGATCTCAGAAGCCGCCATCAATTGAAACCAAATATGTTTGTCAGAGGGCACTCTAGCATAATATGATTGATGGATTCTATCTCCTCTCCGCACATTTGACACGTTGCATCCTCATGAGGTGCCCACTTTGCTCTATACTCCTTCGTAAGAAGTTTGCCTTGATACATCAACCATAGAAAGAACTTGACTTTCAAAGGGATCTTAGGCCTCCAAATTTCATGGAATTTTGAAGCAGTCGCCTCAATGGATGGTCTAGAGCGTCTCCACCAGTCATAACAGTTTTTCACAGAGAAGGTTGATGATGGTTGACGATGCCACAGTGCTGTTATGTATGTGTCACTTTTTACCTTCTGGTCACCATTGGAGCATTTTGGCAGTTTTTCAACTTTTTCTTTTTTTGATCGGAACCGCTAAAATTTTGGACTTTTAGCTATCATCCTGAGTTTGAGGACTCCGATTGAAAATTTAACTGCATATTATGTGTCCTGGTGCCATTTCAAGCCACTCACGAAAATTTCATTGAATTCCGGTAACGTTTCAGAATTTCACAGTTCCGAATCGTATCCGGGTTTTGACCGAGCGAAAAGTCATTGGGGGACTTGACTTGGTCAAAGTTGACCCTTGACTTGGTCAAAAGGTTTTGGCTTTTAGTGTGGTTGGGTTGACTAGGGTCAAATCTCACCTAAACCTAACCTAAACCAAGCTTAGCCTAATTAATCCTTGTGTTAAGTGTAAGTGGTGAGTGTGTGAGGTGTGTGTGTGGCCCCCCTTTAAGTCCACGCCTAGGAATAGGATCTTCCCCTATTCATCATCTTCTCCACCTCTCAATCTCTCTCTCCCTTCTCTTTAAAACCCCCTTTGGACCTAGTAGAAGGTGTTGAATCAAGAAACCCTAGAAGGAGAAAAGATAGGTGAGGACCCGATCTATCCTTCCATGGTTTCATTTTCGAGTTCCCTCATGTGTGACCCCCTCTCATAGCCTCTTTTCTCCTCTGTTTTCAGCCCCTCTTTGGCTGAGTGGAGATCTTGGTGGTGGTGGTCTTGGAGGTGGTAAATCGGTGCGCGAAGAGCACCCGATCTCCTCCCCTTCCTTTCCTCTCCTTGGGTGAGCCTTCTTTCCTTCCTTTTCTTGCTTAGATGCATGTTTAGGAGGTGTTTTTGGATGTGCAAAGTGAGCATGAGTGTTTGGGGTGGGGGAGGGCTGAGGGAGGTGGTAGAGTCGGCTCGGGCAGTGAGGGCTCATCGGCGCGTGCGCCCGAGCCTGCGCGGGCAGGTCGGCCGGCAGGCAGGCAAGGCAGGCTGGCAGGCGCAGGGCAGCGCGCTGTTGGGTGAGCTGGCAGGGGACGCGGGCGTGCGCGGGGGCGTACGCGCGGGTGCTGCGCAGGGGGCGCAGTACGCGGGGCGAGCGGGCGGTGTGCGGGTGCTGCGCAGGGGGCGCAATGCGCGTAGGGCGAGCAGGCGTGCGAGCGGGGAGTGCGTGCGAGGCGCTGCGCTGGGGCGCAGTGCGCGCGGGTGCATCCGGGGCTGGACGGGCAGTGTGCGCGGGCGCGCGCGTGCGTGCGCCCGAGCGTACGGCATGTCTAGGTGCGTGGGCTGGGGCGCGGTAGTGCTCCCGAGGCGAGGGTGTGCGTGCGTGCGTGCGCACCCGTGCGTGCGCGTGCGGGTGGTCGTTCGTATGGCTGCCGGAGGTTTGGGAGTGAGTCGGGGCACTCGGGCTCGCGTGCGTGCGGGCCGTATGCACGCTTGTCCGAGTGTTGGGTATTTTTAGCGTATTTTTGTATGTATTGTGTATTTTACTCACCGTGTTGAATACCCTGTCTTGCAGATCTTGACGGACGGTCACGCGACGACCCGGGTATTGGTGAGTGGGACAATCCAACCCAGTAGGGAGGCGTATATGCTCTTAGGCGTGTATCGTCCTCCCCTGGGGCACCATAGTTTAATATTAACTTGTATAATATGTAATCTATGCAGGCATGATTGTTATGTAGTATGCATGCCACCCTAGACCTTGTATGTTAGGGACTTGCACCCTTAGGATATGTGTAAGAGCCATGCATCCTGATACCATATTTTCATGCTAGGAAGCCTCGACCTATGCATGTGTCCCATTTAGTTTAAATTATTTAAATCAAATGTGAGTTATTTAGTAATGAGCATGCTTAGTGAATATTATAACCATGCGGTTATAATACAGGCTTCCCCGCATCGTAGTTATGCGCCCTGGAGGAATTCGCAAGAATTCATGACATTTAAATTGTTAGGAAGATGTTGCGGCGGATCCGATTGGATCGTATACGTGTGGGTAGGCTGTTTCTGTTCCCTTCGTTGGATCCGTATAGAGACTGCCCCAGCGTTAGACAGGCCGTCCTGACAGAGGGCTCCCATCAGTAGGCACCTCCTGATTTGGTTTCGGACTGTGCTGAATTGTGGGAGTAGACCAGGCGGGCTACGGAGTGGAGGAGAGACTATCGGTGGACCAAGGGTGATTAACAGCCTAGTCAGTCCCAATAGACCGTGTCACCTATTGGAGGGTGAGGGTGAGGGTGTGGTGGGTCGGCGATGTTGCGACCCACTGGATTGTGTAGTTCCTGCCACTTTGAGGCTTTGAATAATTTTGAGGTTAATATGAATTGTGATGCATGGGTTGTGCTATTCACTGAGCGTGTGGCTCACCCCTCGCATATTTTTTCTCCAGTTATCACTGAGTCGGATCTGAAGGAGGAGCTCCCCGAGGGACTTCAGCAGTAGCGGAGCAGCGCCACGTTCCGCGAGTGTTAGAGGCTATCAGCATCCCTTTTTGATTGTATGTATTATATTTCCGTGCTTGGGCACCTGTTTGTATTATATTGGATGTCATTGTATATATTGGCTCTCACAGGACAGTTGATTATGTATCGAGTCTGTAATGTGTTTTGAATTACAGACTCAGTCTTTTAGCTTCCGCTATTTGTGTATATATATCATGTCAGCCTTGCTTTTGTCTGTGTTGTCATTTTTGGTGTTGTTTAGAGTATATTATTGACCTCCTGTATAGACTGCTGATATCATATATACACTTGCCGCGTCCCGGGGACGGCCGCCCTGGGGCGTGACAAAAGTTGGTATCAGAGCCTGGTCCTGTCAGAGCCAATGGTCTTCTTTTTCGTAGAGATGAGTCCTAGGATTTCTATATGAGTATTCTGATCCTAGTGTCTGGTTTTCTTAGGTTGCTGATATGCCTCCTCGCAGAGGACGGCGCGGACGTGGTCCCTCTCGACCTTTGGAGGTTTCCGGACCTACCAGAGGCGAGGATGCTACTGGAGAGTCCTCGGCTGTGAGGCCAGGACCGGCGCAGGAGCCTCCTGCATGGGAGCGTGCGTTCGCTCGGATAGCGGATTTGGTGGAGACTCAGACCAGGGCACTGGAGGCCCAGACTAGGGTGTTGGCTGAGCAGGCTAGAGAGATTCAGGAGCTGAGGGCGGCCCGTGATGCAGTTCCACAGGTCCCCTTGGTGGCAGATCCGCCTGTGGTACCCGATGTACCCTCAGTCCCCGTAGTGATCCCGGCGGTGAGAGTTCAGGATCCCCTGGAGAGGGAGGTGGAGCTAGAGGCTGCAGCGCGAGTGCATCAGAGTGGCCTCAATGCCTTTCTGAAGCTCCACCCTCCCGAGTTCCATGGCCAGACGGCGGATCCCCTTGCCCCAGAGCGTTGGTTGATGGAGGTGGACACGATCTTCTCGACCATGCATTGCACCGACCGCCAGCGAGTCTCCCTGGCCACCTTCATGCTGAAGGGTAGCGCCGCCGACTGGTGGGCTACCCGATCGGTGGACATCCCGGAGGGAGTGGAGCAGCTTTTATGGGCGGGATTCCGGAGGTATTTCCTGGAGGAGTACTTCCCGTTCTCGACGCGCCAGATCGTGATGCAGGAGTTCGAGCAGCTGACGCAGGGCTCCATGTCTGTCGCTGACTACTCCACGCGCTTCACGAGGCTTTCCAGATTCGCCCCAGCCTTGGTGATGGATGAGGAGACGCGGTGCCGTCGTTTCGAGCTTGGTCTCAGTAGCGCCATTCGGGTGCATGTCACCTCCCAGGCTTTCACGAGGTACTCGGACTTGGTGTCTCGGGCGAAGACAGTCGAGCGAGACCTCGGGATCTCCGTGAGGGTTCCGACCCCTTCTGCAGACCAGAGACCTCCCAGGAGCCAGGACCAGGGACAGCGCAAGAAGAAGAGGCCCCGCTTTGATCAGTTAGCGGCTGCCTCTCCTCCAGTCGATGTGGTGCCAGCGCGAGGTCCAGCACCCATTGCGGCAGTGCCAGTCCAGGCCAGGCGACCGGAGACGCGGCGCTGTTACCACTGTCAGCGCATCGGGCATATCTTGTATAATTGCCCTGATGCTGGCCGACCCCGCGTGCTGCCTCCGCAGCAGCAGCAGCAGTTGCAGCAGCAGCCATACCAGCAGCAGCAGCCTCAGCGTCAGCAGCAGCCACAGGGTGGCCGTGTTGACCAGAGGAGGCAGCCAGCGCAGCCGGCGAGGCGTGCCCCTGCTCCTCAGCCGCAGTTTGTTCAGGGCCGAGTGGCAGCGCTTTCGGCAGAGGAGGCTCAGGCTTCGGGTAGCGTGGTCCGAGGTATTGTTCAGATCTCCCAGCTCCCTGCATATGTGTTATTCGATTCCGGAGCCACGCACTCGTTCGTGTCTCCCGCTTTTGCGAGACGGATGGGCGTGGCGTCCGCCCCTCTAGATGTTATCCTGGAGATATCATTGCCCGTCGGAGACCGTATTCTCCTCCGTTCGGTGTACCGAGGGTGTACCGTGGTGGTTGCGGAGCATGAGTTCCCAGTGGAGTTGGTGGAGCTCGCTATGACGGACTTCGATGCCATCCTGGGAATGGATTGGCTCTCAGCTAGTCACGCCAGCATCGACTGTTTTGCCAAGTCGGTGTCTTTCCACCTTCCGGGTCGGAGGTCTTTCCAGTTCGTGGGCGATCGTGACGTAGCCCCTTTGGGGTTCGTGTCGTCCATCCAGGCGTGGAGACTCCTTCAGGGAGGATGCGAGGGCTTTCTGGCGTATATTGCTCAGGAGGACGCACCGCTGCGGGCAGATATCAGTCAGACTCCGGTCGTGGCAGAGTATCCGAGGTTTTCCCTGATGATCTTCCGGGGTTACCGCCGGATCGCGCGATCGAGTTTGAGATAAATCTGATTCTGGGGACCGAGCCGATTTCGAGAGCTCCGTACCGGATGGCCCCTGCAGAGCTGAAGGTGCTCAAGGAGCAGTTGGAGGAGTTGCTGGAGAAGGGCTTCGCACGTCCGAGTGTTTCTCCGTGGGGAGCCCCTGTTCTGTTCGTCCGGAAGAAGGACGGTTCGCTGCGGCTTTGTATCGATTACAGGCAGCTGAACAAGCGGACAGTGAAGAACAAGTACCCCTTGCGGATTGATGATCTGTTTGACCAGCTCCAGGGAGCGCGAGTCTTTTCTAAGATCGATCTCCGCTCGGGCTACTATCAGCTGAAGATCCGGGAGTCAGATATTGAAGACGGCCTTTCGCACCCGTTATGGGCACTACGAGTTCAGAGTACTGCCGTTTGGGTTGACGAATGCGCCGGCGGCCTTCATGGATCTGATGAACCGGGTGTTTCGGCCCTTCCTCGACTCCTTTGTGGTAGTATTCATCGATGACATATTGGTGTACTCGAGGAGTCTTGAGGAGCACGCTCACCATCTCCGCACTGTCTTAGAGACTTTGGCCAGACATCAGTTGTTCGCCAAGTTCAGCAAGTGCGAGTTTTGGTTGGAGCGTATGGCCTTTCTGGGCCATGTGATTTCCGGCGAGGGCATATCTGTGGACCCGGACAAGACGCTCGCCGTGTCGAACCCCACAGAGATTCGGAGCTTCCTGGGCTTGGCGGGTTATTACAGGAGGTTTGTCGAGGGTTTCTCGAAGATAGCTGTACCTCTTACCCGCCTCACTCGGAAGGATGTCCGGTTCGAGTGGTCCCCGTCTTGCGAGGAGAGCTTCCTGGAGTTGAAGCGAAGGCTCACCTCAGCGCCAGTTCTTACCCTTCCGTCTGGGAGTGGTGGGTTCGCAGTATACTCCGATGCATCGGTTGGGTGTGGGTTGCGTCCTGATGCAGCACGGTAAGGTTGTGGCTTACGCGTCGCGTCAGTTGAAGCCCCATGAGCAGAATTACCCCACCCACGACCTTGAGTTGGCAGCGATCATCTTTGCGCTGAAGATGTGGAGGCATTACCTCTATGGCGAGGAGTTCGAGCTCTTTACTGATCATAAGAGCTTGACATATTTGCAGTCCCAGCCGGAGCTCAACATGCGTCAGAGACGTTGGGTCGAGTTCCTGAAGGACTATGATTGTGACATCGCTTACCATCCGGGTAAGGCGAATGTCGTGGCGGATGCTCTCAGCAGGCAGCCCTTGGGCATGGCCGCCCACATGGCTGTACGTCGTTGGAGGCTTCTGGAGGAGGCCGCTTGCTGGATCAGCGTTCGAGAGACTCCTGCGGGTGGCTTTTTGGCCAGGCTAGTGGTGATGCCGTTCTTCTCGACGAGATCCGCACGGCTCAGGGGCAGGATCCTCACTTTCTAGTCCTCTCTGAAGGCGTCGCCCGGGCGAGCGTCCGGACTACCAGATTCGCGAGGACGGGATCCTGCGGTTCAGAGGCCGAGTATGCATTCCTGACGACGCAGAGCTGAAGCAGAAGATCTTGGACGAGGCCCATCGTTCGAGGTACACAGTGCATCCTGGTGGCACGAAGATGTACAGGGGCCTTCGTCGTGGCTACTGGTGGCGCGGGATGAAGACGGATATTGCCCGTTTCGTTGCCCGATGCTTAGTATGCCAGCAGGTGAAGTCGGAGCATCAGCGTCCTGCGGGGAAGCTGCAGTCCATTGAGATCCCTCAGTGGAAGTGGGAGCAGATCACCATGGACTTCGTCTCGGGTTTGCCGAGGTCACGTTCGGGTCGCGATGCCATCTGGGTGATCGTCGACCGACTGACGAAGTCCGCTCATTTCCTCCCCATCCGACTCACCGATTCTCTGGACACCCTGGCGCAGTTGTTTGTCTCTGAGATTGTTCGTCTCCATGGCACTCCCATCAGCATCATTTTCGATCGAGACGCGCGATTTACTTCGAGGTTCTGGCGTAGCCTCCAGCACGCCCTTGGTACGAACCTCCACTTCAGTACAGCGTTTCATCCGCAGACGGACGGCCAGTCGGAGAGGACGATTCAGACCCTGGAGGACATGCTGCGAGCCTGCGTTCTCGATTTTGGGGGCAGTTGGGAGAGGCACCTTCCGTTGGTGGAGTTTGCCTACAACAACAGCTACCACTCGAGTATCCGGATGGCTCCTTACGAGGCGCTCTATGGCCGCAGCTGCAGGTCCCCCTTGTGTTGGGACGAGGTCGGAGAGCGCCAGTTGGAGGGACCAGAGATCATTCACCAGACCTCAGAGATGGTGAAGACGATTCGCGAGCGTATCCGAGTCGCTCAGAGCCGTCAGAAGAGCTACGCCGACCGTCGTCGCCGTGAGCTCGCCTTCGAGGTTGGTGACCATGTCTTCCTGAAGGTGTCCCCGATGAAGGGCATCTTCCGTTTCGGTGTGCGGGGCAAGCTGAGTCCGCGTTTCATTGGGCCGTTCCTCATCCTCGAGCGAGTTGGGGAGGTGGCCTATCGCATAGCTCTGCCCCCACAGTTGGCTCAGGCCCATGACGTCTTCCATGTCTCGCAGCTGAGGCGTTATGTCCACGATCCTGCTCACGTCATCCCGTTCGAGCCGCTCGTCTTCGAGCCGGACTTGTCTTTCGTGGAGCAGCCGATCGAGATCATGGACCGCCGCGAGAAGAGGCTCCGCACCAAGACCGTCCAGTTGGTCAAGGTGCGATGGCAGCACCGTTCCGGTGCCGAGGCCACTTGGGAGCTCGAGGACGCCATGCGTGACGCGTATCCGCATCTTTTCCCTCCTAGATGTTCTTGTATTTATTTTGAGGACAAAATTTCCTAAGGGGGGAGAATGTTATATATGTGTCACTTTTTACCTTCTGGTCACCATTGGAGCATTCTGGCAGTTTTTCAACTTTTTCTTTTTTCGATCGGAACCGCTAAAATTTTAGACTTTTAGCTATCATCCTGAGTTTGAGGACTCCGATTGAAAATCTAACTGCATATTATGTGTCCTGGTGCCATTTCAAGCCACTCACAAAAATTTCATCGAATTCCGGTAACGTTTCAGAATTTCACAGTTCTGAATCGTATCCGGGTTTTGACCGAGCGAAAAGTCATTGGGAGACTTGACTTGGTCAAAGTTGACCCTTGACTTGGTCAAATGATTTTGGTTTTTAGTGTGGTTGGGTTGACTAGGGTCAAATCACCTAAACCTAACCTAAACCTAGCTTAAACTAATCTTTTTTTCACTAAGTATAAGTGGTGAGTGTGTGAGGTGTGTGTGTGGCCCCCTTTAAGTCCACGCCTAGGAATAGTGGGTTGCCCTATTCATCATCTTCTCCACCTCTCAATCTCTCTCTCCCTTCTCTTTAAAAACCCCTTTGGACCAAGTAGAAGGTGTTGAATCAAGAAACTCTAGAAGGAGAAAAGAAAGGTGAGGACCCGATCTATCCTTCCATGGTTTCATTTTCAAGTTCTCTCATGTGTGTCCCCCTCTCATAGCCTCTTTTCTCCTCTGTTTTCAGCCCCTCTTTGGCTGAGTGGAGATCGGTGCGCGAAGAGCACCCGATCTCCTCCCCTTCCCTTCGTCTCCTTGGGTGAGAATTCTTTCCTTCCTTTTCTTGTTTAGATGCATGATTAGGAGGTGTTTTTGGTTGTGCATAGTGAGCATGAGTGTTTGGGGTGGGGGAGGGCTGAGGGAGGTGTTAGAGTCGGCTCGGGCAGTGCGGGCTCATCGGCGCTTGCGCGCGAGCCTACGCGCGCAGGCCGGCCGGCAGGCAGGCAGGGCAGCTGGCAGGCGTAGGGCAGGCGCGCTGTCGGGCGAGCTGGCAGGGGACGCGGGCGGTGTGCGGGTGCTGCGCAGGGGGAGCTGGAGTGCGAGTGGGGAGTGCGTGCGGGGCGCTGTGCTGGGGCGTAGTGCGCGCGGGAGCATCCGGGGCTGGACGCGTGGTGCGCGCGGGAGCGCTTGTGCGTGCGCCCGAGCGTTCGGCGTGTCTGGGTGCGTGGGCTGGGGCGCGGCAGTGCACCCGGGGCGAGGGTGTGCGTGCGCACCCGTGCGTGCGCGTGCGCGTGCGGGTGGCCGTGCGTATGGCTGCCGGGGTTTCAGGAGTGAGTCGGGGCACTCTGGCTCGCGTGCGTGCGGGCCGTATGTACGCTTGTCCGAGTGTTTGGTATTTTTAGCGTATTTTTGTATGTATTGTGTATTTTACTCACCGTGTTGAATACCCTGTCTTGCAGATGTTGACGAACGGTCACACGATGACCCGGGTATTGGTGAGTGGGACAATCCAACCCAGTAGGGAGGCGTATATGCTCTTAGGCTTGTATCGTCCTTCCTTGGGGCACCATAGTTTAATATTAACTGGTATAATATGTAATCTATGCAGGAATGATTGTTATGTAGTATGCATGCCACCCTAGACCTTGTATGTTAGGGACTTGCACCCTTAGGATATGTGTAAGAGCCATGCATCCTGATACCATATTTTCATGCTAGGAAGCCTTGACCTATGCATGTGTCCCATTTAGTTTAATTTATTTTAAATCAAATGTGAGTTAATTTATTTTAAATCAAATGCGGTTATAATACAGGCTTCCCCGCATCGTAGTTATGCGCCCTGGAGGAATTCGCAAGAATTCATGACATTTAAATTGTTAGGAAGATGTTGCCGGCGGATCCGATTGGATCGTATACGTGTGGATAGGCTGTTTTTTTTCCCTTTGTTGGATCCGTATAGAGACTGCCCCAGCGTTAGACAGGCCGTCCTGATAAAGGGCTCCCATCAGTAGGTACCTCCTGATTTGGTTTCGGACTGTGCTGATTTGTGGGAGTAGACCAGGCGGGCTACGGAGTGGAGGAGAGACTATCGGTGGACCATGGGTGATTAACAGCCTAGTCAGTCCCAATAGCCGTGTCACCTATTGGAGGGTGAGGGTGAGGGTGTGGTGGGTCGGCGATGTAGCGACCCACTGGATTGTGTAGTTCCTACCACTTTAGAGGCTTTGAATAATTTTGATGTTAATATGAATTATGATGCATGGGTTGTGCTATTCACTGAGCGTGTGGCTCACCCCTCGCATATTTTTTTCTCCAGTTATCACTGAGTCGGATCTGAAGGAGGAGCTCCCTGAGGGACTTCATCACTAGCGGAGCAGCGCCACGTTCCCGTGAGTGTTAGAGGCTATCAGCATCCCTTTTTGATTGTATGTATTATATTTCCGTGCTTGGGCACCCGTTTGTATTATATTGGATGTCATTGTATATATTGGCTCTCACAGGACAGTTGATTATGTATCGAGTCTGTAATGTGTCTTTGAATTACAGATTCAGTCTTTTAGCTTCCGCTATTTGTGTATATATATCAGGTCAGCCTTGCTTTTGTCTGTGTTATCATTTTTGGTGTTGTTTAGAGTATATTATTGACCTCCTGTATAGACTGCTGATATCATATTTATACACTTGCCGCGTCCCGGGGACGGCCGCCCTTGGGCGTGACAAGTGCATTGTCACCCTTCCCCTCCACTAGAACTGTCCCCTGGAGCTCACGGGTTAGTGCAAGGAGAAGATCCGCCTCATCCGCTGAAGGGGCACACCGCAAACAAACCACCCAATGTCCACCAGTGTGATCGACCACCCAACACTGATTAACAGTACAATCTTGATTGGCAGCCAAGGAAAATAAATCTGGGAAACTCACCTCGAAAGAGTAGTCACCAATCCAGACATCTTTCCACAAACGGATTCGCTCTCCATTACCCACCTTCCAACGGATTATCTCTTGAAAGTTGGCTGTAGCATTTAGAATTCCAGCCCATATTTGAGACGGCCTCGAAGCCCCCCTTGGGAAATGATCGATTTGCTGGATAGAGTATCGATACCTCGCCTCAATCACACCTCGCCAAATAAGAGAATGGTTAGACACCCATCTCCATTTCCACTTGCTAAGGAGAGCACGGTTTATGTCTTCTAAGTTTAAAATGCCAAGCCCACCCGAACATTTGCTACTACTGTCACGCCCCAGGGCCGGTCGACCCCGGGACGCGGCAAGTGTATATATGATATCAGTAACAAGAGTTCAATAACATACTCACACAACAGCTAAAATGACAACACAACAACAAAAGCAGGGCTGACATGATATATACACCAATTCCGGAAGCTAAAAGACTGAATTTGTAATCCAAAAACATATTATAGACTCGATACATAATCAACTGTCCTGTGAGAGCCAATATATACAATGACATCCAAATACAATACACAGACGCGTGCCCAAGCACGGAATAAATACATACAATCACAAGGGATGCTGATAGCCTCTGAAACTCGCGGGACGTGGCGCTACTCCGCTACTGATGAAGTCCCTCGGGGAGCTCCTCCTCTGGATCCGACTCAAATGACTCTGGAGAAAAATATTATGCGAGGGGTGAGCCACACGCTCAGTGAACAGCACAACCCATGCATCACAGCTTATATTAACCACAACCAGATGCTATAATCCACAATCACATTATTAAAAGCCACAAAATGGCAACAACTATACAAATCCAGTGGGTCGCTATCGCCAACCCACTACTCCCTCACCCTCACCCCTCAATAGGTGACAAAGGATGTTGGGACTTCACAAACCAGTGGGTCGCTATCGCCAACCCACTGCACCCTCACCCTCACCCTCACCCCTCAATAGGTGACATGGGATATTGAGACTTAATAGGCTGATAATCATCCTACACAAACCCAGTGGGTCGCCACATCGCCGGCCCACCACACCCTCACCCTCACCCCTCAATATGGTGACATAGGATATTGGGACTGACTAGGCTGATGGTCGCCCTTGGTCCACCGATAGTCTCTCCCCACTCCGTAGGCCGTTCGGCCACTCCCACATTCAGCACAGTCCGTCCCAAATCAGGAGGTGCCTACTGATGGGAGCCCCTGCACGGGACAGCCTTTCCAACGCCGGGGTAGTCTCTACACGGATCCAACGAAGGGAGCAGAACAGCCTATCCATCGCATATGATCCACTCGGATCCGCAGACAACACATCCTAACAACTCTGATGTCATGAATTCTTCAGAATTCCTCCAGGGCGCATAACCAAGATGCGGGGAACATGCATAATAACAATTATTAACAAGGGATATCATATTAATTATAACAAGAGTTATAATATTATTGGGACAAGAAACCTTGGGAGGGCAGCATGAGGTCCCGATAAAGGACATCCCGACAACCAAACAAGGAACACGGAGTACCCTAGCCCGGGTCTCAATGTTAACCTCGCAAGACCCCTCCCTATAATATTATCTAAAGCATGCTAGCATTTAATTTAATAATCAAACTAATAGGACGCATGCATAGGCCGAGGCTTCCTAGCATGGGAACAGGGTGCATGGCTCTTACACATATCCTAAGGGTGCAAGTCCCTAACATACAAGTCTAGGGTAGCATGCATACTACATTTTTATCATGATCGCATGGATTACACATTACAACAGTTAATATAAATCCATGGTGCCCCAGGGGAGGACGGTACACGCCCAAGTGCGTATAACGCCTCCCAACTGGGTTGGACTGTCCCACTCACCGGTAGCCGGGTCGTCGCGCGACCGTCCGTCCAGATCTGCAAGATAGGATAATCAGATCGGTGAGTAAAATACACAAATAAACCCAAAATACATTAAAAATACACAACACTCGGACAAGCGTACATACGGCCTGTACGCACGCGAGCCCGAGCATCCCAACTCACTCCCGAACCCCCGGGCAGCCGCACGCACGGCCACCCGCCCCGGGCGCATAGCCGAGCCCCGGCCCGCGCCCCCAGACGCCCTGCCGAGCCCAGCCTGCACGCCCGGACACCCTGCTGAGACCCCCCGGGTGCACCGCGCGCTCACTGCGCCCCAGCGCAGCACCCCGCGCGCACACCGCACGCCCAGCGCCTCGCCCCGCGCGGACCCCGCGTGCACCACCGCTCGCATCACCTGCTCGCATCACGCGCCCCTGCGCAGCGCTCCGCGCGCACGCCGCGCACTGCGCCCAGCGAGCCCGTCAGCACGCGCCCAGCGCGCCTACCCGCAGCTCGCCCGCCTGCGCCTGACCGCCTGCGCCTGCCTGCCTGCGCGCGCCGCTGCCCGCATGCGCCCGAACCGAGCTCCACCGGTGCGCACGCCCTCGCGCACGCCTGCGCGCACGCCCACGCTGCCCTGCCTGCGCCCGACAGCCTACCCTAGCCCTGCCTGCCTGCGACCATCGCCCAGCGCCCAGCACCCCCGCGCCTAGCGCCTAGCACACGCCCTCCAGCTCCACCCGAGCGCACGCCCGCGCGCACGCGAGCGGGAGCCCTGCCAGCTGCTCTGCCTGCTGCGCTGCCTGCTACCATCCTGCCCGAGACAGCCAACCTGCCTACCCGAGCTACCCTGCCTGCCTGCCCGAGCCACCCTACCTCCTCTATCCGGCCACCAATGACCTCCGACCACCACCAACAGCCACCAACAAGCATCTAAGCAAAGAGAGCTTACTCTAGGAAGGAAAGGAAGGAAGGAAAGACCGGGAGCTCTTCGGGCAGCGAAATACCTCCACAAGGACCACCACCACCTAGATCTCCACCTAGCCAAAGAAAAGCTGAAATCAGGGGAGAAAAGAGAGGGTGAGAAGGGGCTAAACACCTCGGATCTCGAATCCGAGACCACCGGTGGATAGATCGGGAGCTCCCCTTACCTTTCTCTTCTTTGGGTTTTTAGTTTTGGGCACCCTAGCTAGGTCATATGGTGGTTTCAAAGAGAGGGAAGAGAGAGGGATTTTTTCGAGAAGAAGATGAACAGGGGGGGTTTTGTCTTGGTCGTGGGATTTCTTTATCCTCCCCCACTCATCACACATTCTCACACCCCCATTTAGCCCTAATTAATTAGGTTTAGGCTAGGATTAGGAGCACTTAGGTGAGGCTTAAGTGTGGTTTGACCCAAGTCAACCCAACCACACAAAAAGCCAAAAACCTTTGACCAAGTCATGGGCCCCACCTTGACCAAGTCAAGTCTCCCAATGACTTCTCGCTCGGTCAAAACCCGGATACGCCGCGGAACTGTGAAATTCTGAAACGTACCAGAATTCGATGAAATTTTCGTGAGCGGCTTGGAATGGCACCAGGACACATAATATGCAGTTAGATTTTCAATCGGAGCCTCCATTTCAGGGTGATAGCTAAAAGCCCGAAATTTTAGCGGTTCCGACCGAAAAACGAAAAAACCGAAAAATTGCCAGAATGGTCCAACGGTTACCAGAAGGTTAAAAGTGACACATATATAACAACTACAAACCACATCCCACTTAACAAGATGCACCTTTTTCCTTTGTCGCACAGGTCCACTCCATAAAAATCTTTTCCTAATAGCATTAATTCTAGCCAAAACCCCTTTCGGGATTTTAAATAAGGAAAGGAAAAAAATTGGGAGATTTGAAAGGACTGCCTGAAGAAGAATAACCCGACCACCGGAGCTCAAGAGATTTCCCTTCCAACCTTCCAACCGCTGCTCGAATCTCTCAATCAGGGGAGACCATTCGGACTTGAGGAATTTGCCAAGGTGAAGGGGCAATCCCAGGTGGCAGATAGGGAACTCAGAAGTGTGACATTGGAAAATATGGGCCAATCTATCCAACTCAGCACTATCCACATTAATACCAGGCATGGTACTCTTGTAAAAGTTAATCTTTAACCCAAATAAGAGCTCAAAAACTCTGCAAATGAGTTTGATCACTCTAATAGAAGCTTCATTCGCCTCACACAAGATAATAGTGTCGTCCGCATACTAAACATACGAGACCGATGGCCCGCCCAATGAACATTGTAGCCCATTAATCCATCTTGCTGCCTTTGCTAACTTCATCATCCTGCTAAAAACATTAGTGACCACCACAAACAATAATGGAGACAATGGGTCACCTTGACGCAGTCCCTTATGGAGATGGAAGAAGCCACAAGGCTTCCCATTGACCAAAACGGAAGCCTTAGCAGTAGAAATGCAGTCCTTCACCATCCGAAGCCAATTTGGTTCAAACCCATGCCTGTGTAACATCTTGGGGAGAAAGTCCTAGTTCACATTATCATAGGCTCTAGCAAAATCAAGCTTAATGACAATACCTTTCCTCTTATCCCGATAGACTTCCGTAATACATTCTTGTGTCACCATGAAGCCATCCTGCAAAAGCCGCCATGGGATGAAAGCAGTTTGATTCTCTTCAATCATATGGGCAATCACGAGTTTGAGCCGATTGGCAAGTACTTTTGCTATCAATTTATAACTCCCATTAACAAGGCTGATGGGACGAAAATCCCCAACATCAATAGCTCCTTTTTTTTGAATCAACGCAAAGAACGTAGCATTCAAGCAACCAATGCCCTGCACTCCAGAAAAGAAATCAGCAAACATATCAAGCACATCCTGCTTAACAGGACTCCAGAAAACCTGATAAAAACGGGCACCAAAGCCATCCGGGCCTGGTGCTTTATCTGCTTCAATACTGCAAACTGCATGCTGAATTTTCTGCTCAGAGAAAGGCACATCCAAGGACTGCCATGCATCATCCGGAACACGTCCAAGGTTTTCATCAAACCAATCAGGAGCCCAATGTCTTCTCTTCTTGAACACTTCAGTAAAATGACTAGCTAGAGCATGTTCAATCTCAGACGGGCTCTCCAACAGTTGATCATGCCACCTCAATCGGGTAATTCTGTTGAACCGATTTCTTTGATTCACAACTTTGTGAAAAAACTTGGTATTGTCATCCCCTCCTTCAACCAAATCTCTCGAGAACGCTGCCTCCATTCAGCCTCTTCCATTCGAAGGATCGACCACCACTCATCTTTAATTGTGCACCGTCGCAATATGTCATCCGCCGATAATAGAGCCGATTCTTCAAGTGAGTCTAGCATGGCGAGCTCAGCTTCAAGAACAACCTTTCTCCTTCTCCTTGCAATCTTCTAATTAGAATTCAATCATTTAAGAGTGCCCTTCAACCGCTTTAGTTTAAAAGCCAATCGTTTTGTACCCATAAGGCTCAGAATCGGGATTGCCCAAGATGATGCCACCACCTCCCTGAAATTAGGACAATGTAACCACCAATTCTCAAATATGAAATGACGTACCTTGCGAGGCATATAAACGCCTTCTAATAGTAAAGGAGAGTGATCGGAGCAAGGACAGACCACGAAGGGTGCAGAGAGGGAACTTCTCCTCCCAATCCGGGGACACCAGCACCTGATCAAGCTTGGCGCATGAGGGAAGATCCCGAAGGTTGCTCCAAGTGAACATCTGGTTGATCAGAGGGATATCAATAAGACGTTCACCATCAATCCAATATGAGAAATCTGACATAGCTTGCGTAATAAGACCCGGCCTGTTTCTATCTTCGACAAAACGGGTGACATTGAAGTCTCCCATGATACACCAAGGAAGATCCCTCCCTTGACGAAGAGCACTAAGCTCCTCCCAGAGACCTCCCCTAGCCGAGTTGTCATTTGAACCATACACACCCGTCCACAACCAACACCAACCCGTGGACGCTTCTTTCAACACCACCGAGATCGAGAAGACTCCCACTACCACGTCGATCTTCTGCCAATACCGATGATTCCATAGAAGGACAATCCCTCCCGAGGCTCCTTCAGACGCCTTGGCTTCAATGATGGTGGCAGCTCCACGAGTGGATTGATTTAGAGCCCTGGTTGAGGTTAATCAGCTATATAATGCTGTTTTTTTTTTGTAAATTAAAGGGCCTTGTTAGGCATCCATTATATTACTTATCATTCCATACTTGTACAAGAAGTGCAGATGGAGATAGAATTCTCATGTACAAAATTAATTACCATGTCCAAAGTAGGAACATGTAACTGCAAGATTTGTCTTATTGATGCAGAACGGGTGGCGGATGCGTTCCAAGAGCGATGAACCCGAAAGGGTCCATTTGAGATTTCCAAATATTTACAGAAAAACCGGCTAGTAGAAATATGGCGCCCCGAACTCGGAATTGCTTGAAATTTTTACTGGAGGTAGATATCGAGGAGATCTACAAAATTTGTCGCTATGCCACAACATGCGCTTATGTTTCTATTTTTCCCATTTTTCGGCCCTCAAAATGGCCTTTTTGCTATTTTTAGTAACATTTTAGATTCTGCATATCTCCTTCATAATAATCCGGATTTGACTGAAATCAAATCCGAAGATCTTCTAAGATCCTCTAGAGTTAGTTATAACAAATTTTTGTTTTTGCTATTTTTAGTAACTTTTTAGTATAAAAGGGATATTTGTAATTTAGGGTTGGCAGTTTATATAATATATTTCTGAGTTTTATTATTCTCTTTGAGAATTGTGGTTTGTTGAAGGATCTCAACGCTTGTTGGATCTTTGTTTTAGTTTTTCGCTGCGTTACTTATCTTCGGATCCACTAGAAATTGAGAAACCCCATTAGATTTGCTCGAACATGCATATTTAACCAACTCCAAAGGGCAATGAACAGATTCACAGGGAACCTTCAAAAAGTGAATTGGCATCTCCGACGAAACACAAGCAAACATGAGCATAATTCCAGAGGCTTAGAGATTTCTTGTGCAGATTCTACCCAGCACCAATTAGTTGGCTGGTTCGGTTGAGGCTTCAATGGATGGCTGTTACTGATCTGCTGCACCCAAAATTCAGGCAGAATTCATCGTAATCTGGTTAAGCACCATTATCCATTCTCCCATTATCCATTCTCCAACATATCCGCCAGACAATAGCTCTTTATAGACTGCTCCATATAATGTTGTTTGATAGAATGAATAAATGAGCCTTGTTTTTTGAAGGAGGGGGGGGGGGGATGATACGTCCAGTCCCCTCTCCATTATAGCCTCAATTGCAGTCTGCATCGATTTTTTTTAATTTAAATCATACACTCTTATTGAAGTGCATGTTATTATATAAAACGAAATATATACTGAGATATAATAATGTATTTTTTATTTTATAAAAAAGAAACAAAAATTTATACATTATGATAGAACTCCGTATAATATGATAGGACAATTATATATGTTATGCTAACAAGTATGTAGTGTTGCAAAATGGACTGAGAGTCTTAGTGCTAAAAAATAAAAAAGAGTTAGTATATGGACCAAAGCCCACATGCTAGTATGTTGTACATAGGGGTACCACTTGGACGGATTGAACCCGACTTAACCCAAAATTTGGGTGGGTTTAGGTTGGGAATTTAGAGTTTGGGTTCAAACCAAGTCCGAACTTGGGCAACTCGACTCTAATTTGGGTTGAGGTTGGATTTAGGGTTCAGATAACCTAAACCAATCCCAATATGAAATTTTTATATCTAAGTAGTTGTTCTAAGTAAAATTTTAATTTTTTTAATTTATATGATAAAATTTGAATTGTACAATTTATTTTTATCTAGAATATTTCACTTCTATAGTTTTCATATTTTTATTCTCTAAATAAAATTGTTCATCATTTTCATCTATTTTATTTTTGTTGTGCGGAGAATTGACACTTGCAAATTTTTTATTTTTTAAAATAATACATTTTTCAAGCCAATCCCAAACTCAATCTAAATCCAACTTGAACTTAACCCAACCTGAATCAAACCCAAACCAACCCGAATAGGTACAAAACCTGGTGAGTTGAGTTCAGGTTGAGCCTCTCAAATTGATGTAGCGTGATGATCACGCTCTTCTGCTGACCCGATCAACCTTCAGGGATGCGAGATCTGCAGGCTCCAACGACGCTATTGATTCCTAAGAATACCAGGATGAAGGGCTTCAACAAGTTTGTTGATTCCTAAGAATACCAGAAATGATGGAATTCTATGTAGTTGTTGATCCTCTTAGGATAACAAAATATAATAGAGAAAAATAAACAAATTCTAATAATCAATTTCTGCATAATTAGTTGGTTTACATGCCTATTTATAGAATAAAGAATCCATAACTAATTAGGATCTCAACTGATTATCCAAATCTAAACTATAATCCTAACAGATTATCTAAATCTGTAAAATAACTAATACATCCTTATTTAATCATAACTAATATTCAAATTCGAATTCAAACTAATATTGGAAATTCAAATCTAAATATAGTAAAATCCTAACAAATGCATAAAATTCTAACAAACTTAAAACTGTCAAAAATAGTAAAAATAACTTTCAACTGTCGATTTAACTCCCAATTCGATCTCAGAATGCTCCAAAAATTGGTCAGGGGGCATTGCCACTACTCCTGTGGGGCTCGTCAATACGAACGCGTGGACATATTATATTAGTGATTCTAATCTACGGTATGAAAGTTATGGCCTTTTCAAGTTACGGTGCTCCCAAACGATCCAGATGTCTTCTCTTCTTATGGTGCATCTGATCTCGGCCGTCCATATAATGTGTGGCTATGATATCTGCATTACAAACCCAAGGTTTGGGTTGAGTTGGGTTCGGGTTGACTTTCTTCAATCTCGAGTTGAGTTTATGTTGAGCTCCAACCCGACCTAACCCATTCGAGTTGCACCCATAGTTTCACATCATTTTGTAGTTTATTATCTACACCCCAACTGTGTGTGTGTAAAGAATTGGTTCTTAATAAGACAAGGTCGACATTTATGGATTTATTTATTTTGTCCATAAAACTTCATTTAAATGACACACGTTTTTATGATAATCTATTTTGTTTTTTTACCAGGGGTAAAATCGACTTTAGCCAAGGGTTTTTTATTTTTCAATTGTACCCATGTTACTTTAATTAAGAGTTTTGTTACATGAGCCCCAAATTATAATCCCCGTTCATAAACCCCATTAGATGGCACAATATAATTGGCAGGCTATTTGACTTTTAAAAAACTTTAAAAAATCAAATTACCTTAACACCCTTCACTAAAAATCCATGATTTCATTCCATTATCTTCCTCCTCACTTTCTCATAAACCCTAAAGGAGGCAGGACCATGATGGGGTGCGTGCATTGGTATCGAACATGTACGTGGTGGGACGAGGTGGTGAATGTGAGGGAGGAGATGGATATTGAAGAAAGTCCCCGGCTACAGCTAGATTGAGGTAGATGGGTTCGTTTGGGAATTCGTGGTGGAGGATTGGTCGCATCCACTTGTGGCGGAGATCATGTCGGTGTCGGTGTTGGTCGACAAGTAAATGAGGTTGTGTTATGATGAATATAATTTAGTTTGAATGGCAAATATGAAGATTTGCAGAGGTGGCAAATTAAAGCGTGGGTCGCCACCAGTACTTGAAAGTTCTTGCTTCTACTCCCAAATCAACGCAATGGTGTTTTTGGAAGGCATTGCTATGGTTTAGATGGAGGTAGGTGGTTGAAGACCCACAAAGCAAAATCATAAAAAAAAATAAAAAATTAGGGATTCTATTTTTTAAAAAAATTTATTTTGTGCGTATTCAAAATAACTAAGATTCAAAGCTTCAGTATAAATTTTTTTTTTTTTGTGATTCTGCTTGTTTTAAATTTATTGTGTGTGTATTCAAAATGACTAGGATTCAATGCTTCAGTTTTATGACTATAAAAATTGGGTGGGATTTTTTTCCTTTTTTTAATCTCCAATGAAACCAATAAACAGTGAGGCACTATTTAAACAAATGTGTTGGCACATCACATCGACTCTGTGAAGTAGCATTTTTTATGTTTTCTTTTTTAAATAAAAACGACACAAATTGCATTGGTTTTTTATGTTCACTATAATGTTAACTAGAAAAAAAAATGATGTAAGAGTATCTGACGATATTGGAAAAAAATATAGATTTTATATAATTTAACTGAATCTGAAATAATGTATCTAAATTTCTTGTATCAATGAGTTTCAAATGTAACTAATTTTTTGAATTGTATATGCATCTGTATTTTATATAATGTAACTGGAACTGACATTATCTATTTTAATTTCAATGTAACTAAATTTGAAGGGAGAGCAATCATTTGGTTTCGCTGCATTTGGTATAAAAACAATGATGTAAGAGTATCTAACTATTCTCAGAAAAAATGCAGATTTAAAATAATGTAACTGAATCTAGAACAATAAATAAAGTTAACATATTAGGAATTAATCACTGAGTAAAAACAGATATACTAACATCACTATAGCATTTGAAAACTTTATTTGATCACTTCAAATAAATGTAACTAGATTACTATTTAAGCAAATATAACTGACTTTTTTAAAAAAGGTGGAGGTGGAGATTGGAGGAGGGCTCGAAAGGTAGTTGAACCACTTCTCATATGATAGAGGGCGACGAGAGTAATCCAAGGGTGGTGACGTCGGTCGTCGGAGATGAATTGGCCACCCGGAATAACTTTTTGAAGTGATGGATGACTTGAGAAGGCATAAAAGGAATTCTATGTATGCCATGTCATGGGGCTTCTGATGGGGCCTACGATTTGGGGCTTATAAATCATTTCGGTTCAATTAAATGACATGCTACTCTACTTCTTGTTTTGTTTTCTTAGCTGCATAAATTCAACATTCAACATTTACATGTCCCACTCTCTTTCCATGTTTCTTTTAACCCTCTTTTCGGAAAAGAAGCCACGAAAAAAAAAAAAATTGTTGGGGTAAGATTTTTTTTTTTGTGATTTTTGTTTATTTGATTTCTGATTCAAGTAAGTGTTTTTAGGGTTTTTGATTTCTGATTCATTTAATATATGGTTTTTAGGGTTTTGGATTTGGGGTTTTTTTTCATTTTGTTTTTCAATTTTTTTAATTGTTCAAGATTTGGATTTTTAGGGTTTTTGACTTCTGATTCATGTAATATATGGTTTTTAGGGTTTTGGATTTGGGGATTGTTTTGGTTTTGATTTTTCAGCTTTTTTATTTGTTCGAGATTTTTATTTTTTTGATGAATGTATGTGCTTCCTTTGCATGAAGGGTTTTTGATTTCTGATTCTATAATATATGGTTTTTAGGGTTTTGGATTTGGGGATTTTTTTTTTCTTCAGATTTTTTACTTGTTTGAGATTTGGATTTTTAGGGTTTTTGATATCTGATTCATGTAATATATGGTTTTTAGGTTATTGGATTTGGGGATTTTTTTGGTTTTGTTTTTCAGATTTTTTACTGGTTCGAGAGTTTTGTTTATTGGTCGAATGTATGTGTTTCTCTTGTTGCCAATGTATGTACTTATTTGATTTTTTATTCTTGTAAGAGTTTTTAGGGTTTTGGATTTTTTTTTTGTTTATTTTATTTCTGATTCATGTAATGTTTTTTAGGGTTTTCAGATTTGGGGATTTCTTTGGTCTGGAATTGAAATGGGATTTTTAGTTTTTGTTATTGAAACTCTAATCCAAATTTGGGTTTTGGAAGATCAGGATCACTATCAGTTCAATAGATTGGATAATTAATTTCTTGGTATTATAACTTGAACGGTTGAGCCCTATTACTAGGCTAGGGTAAGCTTCATTGTTTAACTTTATGTAGGGTAAGCTTCATTTATGTTTTATACCAGTGTTTCTGCAATCAATGCACTGTTTATACATTCAAACAGTGTGACTAATTAGCATGATCATATTGATGATCAATTTATGACAATAACTCAAATATCATGTAATCATGGATATGTAATCCTCTATTGCCTTTGTGATATATAGTGTGACTAATCAATTATGTGCAATGAAGTAACTAGAAATTTTTTGAAAAAGAACAAAGGTTCAGTTAGACATTTTGAAGGAGAATATAACTGTGATCACAATCTGGATCTCTCTCAAGAGTTTTTCTACCAAACAAAATCACATATAATGCCAAGTGAGATGGTACATGGGAAATCATGAAATAAGAAAACACAAATCTGAATGCATGAGTCAAGTGAGATTTCAAAATTCACTTTTTTTGGAAGCATGAGTTGGTAGATATAAGAATGCTGGAAATGATGTCCAATGAATGTGCTCCATTTTGTTTGTGCCTTTTGGGTTTGTTTGTTTGCCAAAGATAATCCTATGATGTGCCACACTAACACCAGGCTTCATGCACTTAGAAGTTTTCATCATTTAGTTGTATACCGTTCTTCAATATTTGTAGTTGAAAGATCAAATATGTTTAAACATTTCAATGTTGTTGCTTTTAAAAAAAAATTTAATGCCTTTGTCTACAGATCAAAGTTATTTTGAAGAAACGGTTAGATGGGAAGAACACAGGAGGCTCTGGTGAAAAATCAACTAAAAAGTATAAATATTGTATATATTTTGTTTGGATATTTTAAATATGATATCATGTGCCTTGACACGTGTTTCGAAACTAGTATTTATTGAGTATTTGAGTCTGATGTTAACCCTAGAGTTTACTCTTGTGGGCCTATTGGGGGCCACTATTGCATCTTGGAGTTGACATGGTAGTCTATGAGTTTTGGATTTATATTAGAATCTTAAGAGATCCCCTTATTTTAGGGTGTTGTGTATTTTCGCGGGAGTCTTGTTCTCGTTTAGACTCCAAAAATATAAGACGTTTTTGCTAATATATAGTTGATGTTAGAGAATTAATTTAAGTGGTTGATCTTGGTGGGTTTCACATGTTAGCATCATCTTTATAAGCTAGCAAAGTTAGTAGTTTTCTTCTATGTGCTTTTTTTTTTTTTTTTAAGATTGGTACCCCAAGATTTGAACTTTGATATTCCTTTATTTACAGAGAGGGGGTGATTTTTCTAAATTCTCATGTATACTTTTGAGATGTCTTAACGATTATTTTATTGGCGTATGAAATCTATAATTTATATGTTCAATTTGATGTATAATTTAAATACATTTTAGATAAATTTGGTCTAATATTACTTTTTCGAAATTAAAATTATTTCAATTAAACTATATTAATGAATACTCAAATTATAAATCTTTCCATGCGGCCTAATTAGATTATTCACTTGTAAATCAATTGATTTCATCCTTATTTACTTTCTTTATAATCCATGATCAAGCAAATCAAATAGGCAAACTAAATGGCTTTATTTTATTTATTGCATATCACATTAAAAGTATAGTATGTATAAATTGTGATTGAAATATTGTCGCTTTTTCGTGTTATGTAGGTTTATCTCGTAATGGCTAATTCAATGGCACTTGATTAATTTTAAATTAATAAACCTTTAACTTCATATACATGGTCAAGATGGCGATATAAGAGTTGAATTTTCATGTCCCCTACATCGTCATGCATTGAGCCATCGGTGCGTGGAGCCATACACAATCACAACCACGTATTTGAAATTCAACAAACAATAAATTAAATTGATATTTCAAAATCTAATAAAAAAAAATCTGAAACACGAGATCTATGAACACTTCTAAACTTATAGATAATCATATAATCTAAAATTAATTGATAAAATCTGACCTTAGCATGCATATAAGACTAAACATAACAAATAAAACTCGATCAAATTTCAGACCTGCAACGAAGACAATATTAGAATGACTTGCTATAAGGAAGAACACTAATCCTCCATCTTCTGCACTCAAAACACACACATATATACTGACACACACACACACACACAGATTTGAAAAAGGGATGTGCGAGAGTGAAATCATCGTGGGAGAGAATTAGAAAATGAATAATAGGCAGAACAACATCAAAAATATTTTTGAGATCGGTTGTGTAACTGCATCTCCTTGACAATTCTTGTTGAGGAGATTGCAATATATTGGATGTTTGCGAATAGTCTTATATTGAAAGTTGAAAAATATTTTCTCACTTTGTAAATTGGCCCACTTATAAATCAGTGTTGTCTTAAAAAGATAAAAGAGAAAGTGTTCCACTCATGGCTCGGTTTTGCAATTACAAGTGAGAGGTGAAATACCAATTCAAGTGCCAGTATTGCTTTTGTACAAGCTCTTGATCTCAATCAATGGAAGAACTCTTCTATCCCACCATCTAATCTCAACAGGGTGACACGGTCGTGGTCGAGCTCAAGAACAGCTGGCTCACCGAGAGCGTCGCTATGAACTGGCTGAAAATTAATTTCCTTCAAAACATCATTATAAAGTTATTTTAACAATTAATATATTAGAGCACAACCAACAAGTATGAGCTTATCAATATATGTATTTAAACAGGTGTTAATTACGTGGCAGGTACTTTGACACACACACACATATTAATATCCACAGTTTGAACCATTTGGTCTAAAACTTAGAGCATCTCTGGGGGAGGTCTCGTAGACTGAAATCCCAGATACACTAGAAAATGACAAATTGTTTCTTAGAGTGGGCCATTAATTAAAATATATAGTGAATATCTTAGTAAATAAATGCAAGTAAATATTAATTGAATCAAATAGATATTTATGAAAAAATCAAATGTTAATTAATGATATTAAAAAAAAATTATTCTAAATACAAATTAAAAGCATCCAATATTGATCATATTTTAAAGATAATAACTTTTCAACGACACTTTAGAGAACCCATGCATCATGGGAGTACTGTGCTTGATATTTGAGAATTAGAAGTGGTACAATTATTTAAGAATTACAAGTGATCTTGACAATTATGCAATGAAAAGTCTGATTATTAAGATGCCCTTTGAATTGTCCCATTTACATAAGATCTAATAAGGCTTTTATTACTTCTGGTGAAACTATTGGCGATATTTCATCCTGTAATAATTAGCTACAGTATATATAGTACTCCGTGTGGTTTCTGCAGTACATTTAGTAGTACAACAATATTAGGTTGTTTGGTACTAGTGCCACCTTCATGATGTGTAGTACATCATCATCATCTAATCTAACCGAATTAAACACGTATAGTACTAGTTGGGCAGTATCACGTGGTGTTGTTTCATGGATTTTATAAACGTGTGTTCTTGCGGTACTGGTTAAACCTTATATTATCCCAAGTTATTGAAACTAGACTAAAATAATTCTTATTCCAACGTACCATCGATCACATGAACCATTTGGAATATTTTTTCTCCACTTCATTTTCTTTTAAATGTTTAAAAATAGAATTGTGCACAACACATGTTTATTATATTTATGTTTAAATGTCATAAAAATAAATGTGTGATGCATATCTTGGAATTTAAATATATATTTTTTTAATTTTTATTATACATATTTGAGATGGATAGTATTAAAAAGGAGGAAAACAGTTTTGACTTTGATAATGTCATAACATTAGCTATGGAAGTAAGTATTGATATATAGATGATTTCTATATTTGAGGATAACAAATAATGCTTAACAAGTGTCCTTAAGACGCTCTTTAATAAAAACCCTGGTCAATCCCCTATATTCTTGTACCAAAGATCATTGAAGATGCAATATTGATGTATGTTCAATATATGCAAAGGAATCTATAAAACTAAACTGAATTCATTGAACATGGAACTAATTAAACAAAATTCATATACGTATGCATAGATGATGAATACCTTGCCAAAGCATCGCGACGTTCACCGTGAGAAAGCTATTCTGGAGCTCGACCACCACCGTGTGATCCTGTTGGGCCAATTAAAATGGTGGGAAGCCAAATTCTTCCATTGATGGGGGCCGCGAGCTTCACCGGAGCAATACAGAAACTTGAACTGGTGCTTCACATCCCGTTTGTAATGTCAAATTGTCAGCCGTCTCTGGCTTAATATAACTGATGTATGGGTGAAGACAATGGGGGGTGAGAGACAGAGAGAAGATAGCTAGGTTTATGTAATGTTTGTTTCCTTGGGTATATGCTTGGGTTTGATGAATGGGTCAAGTCAATCACCGAGTAAAGATGGAATTGGCCTGTGCTGTCAACTTGTCTTGTGGTTTTTTTCAACAAAATAAATAATAATAATAATAATAAATTATGATTTCACCTAAATAAAAATAAGAAAAAATATTTGTCATGTGGTTGGTATCATGTCACTCTTGTTGACTATTATTAGTTTTTGAGCGCTGTCTGATTTTTAGCCTAGTTGTAGTTTCATGCATTATGATAACGCAACCTAACTATATATTTCATTTCATATGACATAGAGTATGTGTTTCTATATTGCTTTATTGTATTTTGTTCAAAGAAAAAACATAACTATTGTACAACAATATATAATTCATTTCATTAAAAAAATATGTATTTCAATGAAATAATGTATTTTTTTTTTTCAAAATGTGAACATGATCAGGAGCTAAAGTCCAATAACACCCAGCCCACTAAGGGGCTTCTATTTTTTTCACGAGTGCTGTTAAACTCAGTTTTTTTTTTAGTGCTATATACCTCATTAGAAATTTAATAAAACATATACCTCGTTAGATGATTTATGTACCTCGTAAATATTTTCTCTCACTTATTAAAAATGGGTTTCCAACCAGCTATTTATTACACCAATCAGAGTTATACATGAAAAGTTATGAATTTTTAAAGAATTTCAGGAATAATTTAATTCATCATTTTTTTTGTATCTATATATAAATGGGCTAACATTACCAATATCCACCAAATCTTAATGTTTTTTTTTTTTTTGCATATATTGCATTAATAATCACATTTTAGCAAAATATCCTTAATGATTTGTTATTTATAATAATATCATTCAAAAATATTTAAATTGTATCTGTATGTCATTATTTTTTTATCTATTCAAGTGATCATATTGTTGGTTTTAGAGTTTTAAATGGTGTATTTGTACGATATAGGATTGGTTGAGGGGTATACATGCAACTAACTCATTTTCAGTTGTAACATATCCTTTTTATGTGTAATTTCATAATAAATTTTACAAAAAATTTATTTAATTATTATTAAAATTCTCATTATATCATTTATGTATATATAACATAGTATATTATATCATGTTATAAATGGTAACATATTTATTTTTACCAATAAAAAAAACATGGTATATTATATCACATATAAATGAATTGAAAAAAATTAAGGGTATCGATTGTGGGAAGCTTTTTCACCTTTTTTTTTTGTTTACATGCACATCGTGTGTTGGGGAAGAAGAGTATTAACTAAACATTTAATTCTCATTATACACTATTTTATGTCAAATAAAGTATATGTGAATAATGGGGGATAAAAACTAAAAATAAAATGCTTATATATGTTATAAATATAAATGTCAAACATGTTTATCAATAATTAAAACAAAATTTTTCCTATCTTAAGTCCATCAAATTTTCACCAAACTAATTAATCTAGGTTAGACCCAATAACCCCCAGGGCTTTTACCCACTCTATGTTCTTCTCCCTTATCAATAAAATGAGGAAAAGGGTACAATCTTGGTCTAGGCAACTCCTCTCTAAGATGGGCAAATTTGAGCTTATCAAATCAGTCCTCCTCAGCTACAATTACTTTTGGACATCTGGTCTCGCCCTCCCAAAGAAAACTATACATGAGATGGAGAAAATAATGCGCACTTTCTTTTGGGCTGGGGAGAGCGGTGTCTCCAAGCAACATCAAGTGGCCTGGTCCACTATCTGCTCCCCAACTCAAGAAGGTGGTCTGGGCATGTTGTGTCTGTGTCATTTGGAGCGCTCTGTTTAAAGATTTGGGTACATAAATTTTTTCCTAAGTTATGTATTCCTGATTTGGTGTTTGGATTTGATTTTGTTAAAATCCAAGATGAAGAGGTTTAAATATGATTTTATTATGAGATGTCCAGTTTTGAGTTAGCTTTCGCACAGAAGTGGAATTAGATCAACTGGATTCTTGTAGTAAAAGTTATGGGTATTTTTCCAAGTATACCCCGGGGATGGAAATTCTGGCAGCAGCCCTGCTCGATGTTTAGCTCTAATTTCGGATTAGCTAGAGGGATTATCTGATCATGGCATAAACATAAAAGTTGTAGATAATCTTCTTAGCTTTCCATCGGTCTTGAAATCAAGCAATTCGGAGCTGTATCGGGGAAGTTATGGCTGTTCCAGTGAAGCTTGCGCAGAATTTCTAGTCGGAGGGCGACTTAGTAATTTCTCCTTAGATATTTGTGATAAATATCTCCTCTCTCTCTCTCCCCTCCCAAATCCCCTCGTCGAATACCTTTTTTTTGGCTCTCTCTTTCACCTTTTCAAGCCCCACCAAGTGTTTGTTGAATTGCCTAAATGAGAAGAAGAGAAGGTGGAGGTGCTAGAGGTGGTGGATCTTGGTGCTTGTGTGTTGTTGTTGCTTACCTTCTCCTCTCTCTCAAGCCCCCTTTCCATGGATCTCCCCCCCCCCTGTTTTGCTGCCATGAGAGGGCTGAGGAGGCCGGTGAGGCGGTGGTGGTGGTTGAGGTGGTCGCGGGTACGTCGAGGGCCCCCGAACCTCCCCCTTTTGTTCCCCCTCCAAGGTGAGCTCCTCCCCTTCTTCTCTTGGTTTTCTTGGCTTAAAGGGGTGTTGGGAAGGTCATGCATGTTGGGTAGGTGTGTTAGGGAGTGTGTGGGGGGTTGGGGATGGTTAAAAAGAGGTTAGAATGGCTTCGAGCGTGCGCGCGCGCAGGCAGGGCACCTGGGCACTGCGCCTGGGTGCGGGGCAGGGTGCCTGGGCATGTGCCTGGGCGCGGAGCTCGCATTCGTGCGTGCGCGTGCGGGTGGCCGTGCGTATGGCTGCCCAGGGGTTCGAGAATGAGTTGGGGTGCTCGGGCTCGCGTGCGTACAGGCCGTATGTACGTTTGCCTGAGTATTGTGTGTTTTTGGTGTAATTGTGTATTTTACTCACCGAGTTGATTACCCTGTCTTGCAGATCTTGACGGACGGTCGCGCGATGACCCGGTTATCTGTGAGTGGGACAATCCAACCCAATAGGGAGGCGTATACGCACTTGGGCGTGTACCATCCTCCTGGGGCACCATGGATTATATTAACTGTTGTAACGTGAAATCCATGCAAGCATGATAAAAATGTAGAATGCATGCCACCCTAGACTTGTATGTTAGGGACTTGCACCCTTAGGTTGTGTAAGAGCCATGCATCTTGTTACCTTGTTATCATGCTAGGAAAGCCTCGGCCTTTATATGCTCCTATTAGTTTAATTTGTTAAATTAAATGCAACTGGTACTATTATTGCATGCCTTAGGGAAAATTAAGGGGCCTTGCGAGGTCAACATTGAGACCCGGGCTAGGGTGCTCCGTGTTCCTTGTTTGGTTGTCGGGATGTCCTATATCGGGACTTCATGGTGCCCTCCCAAGGTTTCTTTTCCCGTCCATATAAATGCATGTTCCCCGCATCATGGTTATGCGCCCTGGAGGAATTCTGATGAATTCAAGACACTAGAGTTGTAGAGATGTGTTGTCAGCGGATCCGAGTGGATCATATGCGTGTGGGTAGGCTGTTTCTCTCCCCTTCGTTGGATCCGTGTAGGGACTCCTCAGCATATAAAGACTATCCTGACAGAGGGCTCCCATCAGTAGGCACCTCCTGATCTTGGACTCGGACTGTGCTGAATGTGGTAGTAGACCTGGCAATAGCAGGCTATCCTGACAGAGGGCTCCCATCAGTAGGCACCTCCTGATATTGAACTCGGACTGTGCTGAACGTGGGAGTAGACCAGGCAAGCTACGGTGTGGAGGAGAGGCTATCGGTGGACCAAGGGTGATTAACAGCCTAGTCAGTCCCAATATCCCATGTCACCTATTGAGGGGTGAGGTGAGGGTGTATGGATGTGTATGGATGTGCTTGGATGTTTATCAGTCCCAATATCCTATGTCACCTGTTGAGGGGTGAGGGTGAGGGTGTATGGATGTGTATGGATGTGTATAGATGTGCTTGGATGATTATCAGTGTTATATATGTGTCACTTTTTGGCCTGTTGGTAACCATTGGAGCATTTTAGCAGTTTTTAAAATTTTTGCATTTTTCGATCGGAACCGCAAAATTTTGGACTGTTAGCTATCGTCCTGAGCTAGAGGACTCCGATTGAAAATCTAACTGCATATTATGTGTCCTGGTGCCATTTTAAGCCACTCATGCAAATTTCATCGAATTCCGGCAACGTTTCCAAAATTTCACAGTTCCGGGGCGTATCCGGGTTTTTAAGTCGCTCACTATATATATGTGAGATCTAATTTTGAGAAGCACTATTCATCATCCCTACCAAATCATTCCCTCTCTCCTCTCTCTCATTTTTCTCCCTTTTGAAGCCCTTAGACCCCTCAAACCCAAAAACCTAAAGCACAAGAAGTGTAGATCGGGTCCCGATCTACACCCTGGTGCCTTCAAATCCCGATTCCGGCGATCCTAGCCTTCCCATCCACCCTCTTTTCTCCTCTGATCGGAGCCTTTTCGGAGGTGGGAGTTGACCTCGGTGGTGGAAACCCTTGGAGAGGAGTTTCGGTGCGCGGAGAGCTACCGGACATCCTTTCCTCCCCTCGGTAAGCCTTCTTTCCCTCTTTTTCATGCTTAGATGCTTCATAGGGGGGGGGGGGTTTTGGGGTTGGGTGGAGGTCGGCGGCTGTGGGTGGCCGTCGGAGGGCTGGGGTGGTGGTCGGAGGTCGGTGGGTGGTGGTAGAGGTGCTCGGGTAAGGTGGGAGGTGGTCTCGGGCAGCAGGCAGCACCGGCAGCAGCACAACAGCGCAGCACGCTGGGCGCGCGCGCGCGTGCGCGCGGGCGTGCGCTCGGGGGAGCTGGTGGCCAGCAGGGCGTGCGTTCTAGGCGTGCTGTGCGCGGGCGTGCAGGGCGTGCGTGCACGGGCGTGCAGGGCTGCGTGCTGGGCGTTGCGCGCGGGTGCGCCCGGGTGGAGTTGTGCGAGCGGCATGTGCGTGAGGTGCTGGTCGAGCAGCTGTGCGCGGGTCTGGTGCGAGGAGCTGGTCGAGCAGCTGTGCGCGGGTCTGGTGCGAGGAGCTGGTCGAGCGGCTGGTGCAAGGGCTGGTCGAGCGACTGGTGCGCGGAGCTGTGCGAGCGGACAATGCGCGCGGAGTGCGTGCAGGGCGTGCGCTCGAAGGGTGCTGGTCGGGGGCGTCGTGCAGGGTGCGCGCGTGGTGCGCGCGGGGAGCGGCGAGGCAGGGGTGGTGCGCGCGGGGTGTGCGCGGGCCGGCGGCGCTGCGCGCGGGGCGTGCGGGGTGCTCGCGGGCCAGCGCGAGGCGTGCGGGTGTGCGCGGGCGGCTGCGCTGGGGCGCAGGGGGCGCACGGTGCACCCTTCGGCGGCGTGTCCAGGTGGCGGGCAGGGGCCCGGCGGGGCGCTGGGTGCGCGGGCTGAGGCGCGGCGGTGCACCCGGGCGGTCGGGTGGCCGTGCGGGTGGTTACCGGGGTGCTCGGGCTAGCGTGCGTGCGGGTCGTATGCACGTTTTCCCGAGTGTTGGGTGTTTAGTTGTGGGTTTTGTGTATTTTAAGTCTTCTTGTTGTGTTTGTGGATTTATACTCACCAGTTAATACCCTGTCTTGCAGATCTCGACGGACGGTCGCGCGTCGACCCGACTTCCGGTGAGTGGGACAACCCAACCCGTTTGGGGAGGCGCTACATGCACTTGGGCGTGTACCGTCCTCCCCCGGGGCACATAGTTAGTATTAACTGCTTTTATTGCAATACATGTAAGCATGATGTGTGTGTAGAATGCATGCCACCCTAGACTTGTATGTTAGGGACTTGCACCCTTAGGATTTGTGCATGAGCCGTGCATCCTGTTACCCGTTATCATGCTAGGAAAGCCCGACCTGAGCATGCGTCCTATTAGTTTGATTTATTTAATTAAATGCAAGCTTTAATATTGTTAGCATGCCTTGGGGAATATAAGGGGGCCTTGCGAGGTTAACATTGAGACCCGGGTTAGGGTACTCCGTGTTCCTCGTTTGGTTGTCGGATGTCCTACATCGGGACCTCAGGTTACCCTCCCAAGGTCTCTTTTCCCCATTTATGTCTTATTTATTTCCCCGCATCTTGGTTATGCGCGTTGGTGGAATTCTGAATGAATTCAAGACATTAGAGTTGTAGAGATGTGCTGTCAGCGGATCCGAGTGGATCATATGCGATGGATAGGCTGTTCTGTTCCCTTCGTTGGATCCGTGTAGAGACTACCCCGGCGTTGGAAAGGTTGTCCCGTGCAGGGGCTTCCATCAGTAGGTGCCTCCTGATTTGGTAGAAGGACTGCGCCGAACGTGGAAGTGGCCAAACGACCTACGGAGTGAGGAGAGACTATCGGTGGACCAAGGGTGACCAACAGCCTAGTCAGTCCCAAGAGCCTAGGTCACCTGTTGAGAGGTGAGGGTGAGGGTATGGTGGGCCGGCGATGCGGCGACCCACTGGATTGTGTGAGGATGATTACCTACCTGTTAAGTCCCAACATCCTTGGTCACCTATTGAGGGTGAGGGTGAGGGTGAGGGTATGGGGTTCGGCGATGTGACGAACCCCCGGATTTGTGTTGTTTATGCCGCTTTGGGGCTTATGACTTGATTAAATATGGTTAATATGAACTGTATGCATGGGTTGTGCTATTCACTGAGCGTGTGGCTCACCCCTCGCATAATATCTTTTTCAGTGATCACTGAGGAGGACTTGAAGGAGGAGCTTCCCGAGCGACTACACCAGTAGCGGAGTTAGCGCCACGTCCCTCGAGTCTTGAGGCCATCAGCACCCTTCTCTTGTTGTATGTATATATTTCTGTGCTTGGGCACCTAGTTTGGATTTTGTATGGATTGTATTTATGTGTATATGGGCATGTTGGCTCTCACAGGACATATGATTATGTATCGAGTCTGTAGTATGTTTGATTACAGATTCAGTCTTTTTAGCTTCCGCATTTGGTGTATATATTATGTCAGCCCTGCTTTTATCTGTGTTGTCATTTTAGTTGTTGTTTGTGGTATATTGTTGATCTCCTGTTTACTGATATCATATATACACTTGCCGCGTCCCGGGGACGGCCGCCCTGGGGCGTGACAATCAGTCCCAATATCCTATGTCACCTATTGAGGGGTGAGGGTGAGGGTGTATGGATGTGTATGGATGATTATAAGTCCCAATATCCTATGTCACCTATTGAGGGGTGAGGGTGAGGGTGTGGTGGTTCGGCGATGTACGAACTACTGGATTTATGTTGTATGCCACTTTGAGGCTAGTTGCTGATTATTTGTGGTTAATATAACTGTGATGCATGGGTTGTGCTGTTCACTGAGCGTGTGGCTCACCCCTCGCATAATATTATTTCTAGAGTCATCTGAGTCGGAACTGAAGGGAGCTCCCCGAGGGACTTCATCAGTAGCGGAGTAGCGCCACGTCCCGCGAGTATCAGAGGCTATCAGCATCCCTTGTGATTGTATGTATTATATTCCGTGCTTGGGCACGCGTTTGTATTGTATTTGGATGTCATTGTATATATTGGCTCTCACAGGACAGTTGATTATGTATCGAGTCTGTATTATGTTTTTGGATTACATATTCAGTCTTTTAGCTTCCGGAATTGGTGTATATATCATGTCAGCCCTGCTTTTGTTGTCTGTGTTGTCATTTTAGCTGTTGTGTGAGTATGTTATTGAACTCCTGTTTAGACTGATATCATATATACACTTGCCGCGTGCCGGGGACGCCCGGGGCGTGACAAAAGTTGGTATCAGAGCCTGGTCCTGTCAGAGCCAATGGTCTTCTTTTCGTAGAGATGAGTCCTAGGATTTCTATATGAGCATTGTGATCCTAGTGTCTGGTTTTCTTAGGATTGCTGATATGCCTCCTCGTGGAGGACGGCGCGGACTAGGTCCCTCTCGACCTTTGGAGGTTTCCGGACCTACTAGAGGCGAGGATGCTACTGGAGAGTCCACGGCTGTGAGGCCAGGATCGGCGCAGGAGCCTCCTGCATGGAAACGTGCGTTCGCGCGATAGCGATTTGGTGGAGACTCAAGGCACTGGAGGCCCACCAGAGTGTTGGTAGAGCAGGCACGGGAGATTCAGGAGCTGCGGGCGGCCCGTGATGCAGTTCCACAGGTCCCCTTGATGGCAGATCCGCCAGTGGTACCCGAAGTACCCCAGTCCCCGTGGTGTTCCCAGCGGTGAAAGTTCAGGATCCCCTGGTGAGGGAGGTGGAGCTAGAGGCTGCAGCGTGAGTATTGAGAAAGGTTGTTCAAGTTGAGGAGGCCGGGTTGTAGCTGTCCTGGCAGAGAATTCCCATCCGTAGGTACCACCGATGCAGTCGGAGGGGTACTGATCGTGGGAGTATGCCAGGTAGAGGCTAACCCGGAAAAGGATTAATGAATGATGTCGCGAGCGTGGAATCGTTCTCCCCTTCGTCAGATCCGTGTAGTACAGCCCCGGCGTTAGACAGGCTATCCTGTAACAGGTAAGCTACGGAGCGGGGAGAGGCTACCGGTGGACCAGGGGTGTAGAGCAGTCTAAGTCTCTCCCAAAGTCCCAAGTTTCCTCCTTTCGGGAGTGAGGGTGTGGATGAGGCGAAGACGCGACGTCTCGTGACCCAATTGTTGTTCGACCGTTCCCAAAGATGTTGGGTCCGGTCTTGTGATGGATGTTGAAGGATATCGATGGGTGATTATCTAGATGTAGATGATCCAGTGGGGTTAGTAGTGTTCTTTAAGGGTGATGTCTTCTTCCAGACTTCCTACTCTGGATGAGGGGCCTTGCAGGGTCAGCGTTGAGACCCGGGCTAGGGTACTCCGTGTTCCTTGTTTGGTTGTCGGGGTATCCTATATCGGGACCTCATGGTGCCCTGCCAAGGTTTCTTTTCCCAGTCAAGGACTACCTTAGAAGCATCAAATTGATGGTGGATTAAGTGCGAGTTTTGGTTGGAGAGTATGGCCTTTCAGGGCCACGTGATTTCTGGCAAAGGCATATCTGTGGACCCGGATAAGATGCTCGCCGTGTTAAATTGGCGTCGACCGTCGAACCCCGCAGAGATTTGGAGCTTCCTGGGCTTGGCGGGTTATTACAGGAGGCTTGTCGAGGGTTTCTCAAAGATAGCTGTACCTCTTAACCGCCTCGCTCGGAAGGATGTCCGGTTCGAGTGGTCCCCGTCTTGCGAGGAGAGCTTCCTGGAGTTTAAGCGAAGGCTCACCTCAGCGCCAGTTCTTACCTTCCGTCTGGGAGGGGTGGGTTCGCAGTTTGCTCTGATGCATCGCGGTTGGGTGTGGCGATGCGTTCGATCGGAATCGGGTGCGTCCTATTGCAGCTCAGTGGGCGATCGCTAGTGGACAGGGTTCCATAGTGGCATCTGGAGTCGCTTCGATAAATCATTGTGTGTTGTAGCTGCCCGGTTGAGGCCAGAGCCCTGTGAGGTGCTCCCAGATCCTATGCTTGTGGTTCGCCCATATGGCAGAGATAGCGGGCTTGGGAGGCTACCAGGTAGAGGCCACACCGGGAGAGTGCTGCTAAATGATGACGAGAGCGTGGACTCCCCGTGATGAATCTGCCCATGGAGTGCAGGATGCCGGAGTTCCAATGGTTGTGATGAGCGGCCTATCTCTGGCGGCATGTAAGCACAGTTGTGGATACTGTCGCGTTTGCCCCACATTGGTCGCGAATAAGGAGACGCGATGCTAGCGTTCGTGATGGGACTCAACCGCCTATCAGATAGATGACGTCGCATAGGCATTGTCGAGGTTCGACGACCCCTTATTGCGTGTCTTGTGGATTAAGTGCGGTTGAGCGGCTTACCTAGCGTGTAAGTGTTATCATGAGCGCCAGCCATGCTCGAGGAGCAGAATCCGAACTTAATTGTTTGGTGTTGTTTTGATCTCCCCGTGGAGGTAGAAGATCAATTACCTTTGCCGCGAATCGATGATCTATTTGACCAGCTCTGAGAGCGAGTGTCTGCTGTTAGATCGATCTTCGCACAAGGGTACCACAAGTTGGAGATCCGAGAGTTGGACATCCCGTAGATGGCCTTTCGTGACCGTTCAGGCACTACGAGTTTTAAGTACTGCCGTCGGGGTTGACGAATGCGCCGGATGCCTTCGTGGATCTCAAAAGTTTTATTGGGTTTCCGAGGACTACTTTGGGGTAGTCTTTGTTGAGTTGCTGTGGTGTGATGATAAGGTGATGTGGGTGACCTTGTTTCCCCAGGTTGGCATGCCCTCAGGCAAAGTTCGAGGTCATCACGTGGGAAGCGTCAGTCCATCGAGATTCCTCAGTGGACGTGAGAGTGGGTTGTCAGGGATTGTTGCAGACTCGTTAATGTCACGTTCGGGTCACGACGCCGTCTGGGTGATCATTGACCGACTGACTAAGTCCGCGATTCCCTCCCTATCAGACTGATTGAGTCTCTGGACGCCTTGACGTGGGTTTTCACCTTCGCGATTGTTCGTCTTCATGGCACTCCAGTCGGCGCTATTTTCGGTTGAGACGCGAGGGTTACTTTGAGGTTGTGGCGCAGCCTTTGGCGCGAGCCTCCATTTAAGTATAGCGTTTCATCGCCGATGGACAGCCAGTCAATGAGGACGATTCGGACCTTGGAGGACATGCTATGTGCCTGCGTGCTCGATGATGAGGGCAGTTGGGTGAGGCACCACCCATTTGTTGGGGTATGCCTGCAAGCGACTGCCATTCGAGCACCCAGATGGATCTGTGAAGGGCACTCTACAGGCGCAGTTTCATACCTCCCTTGTGTTGGGACGGTTGTGAAGCGCCAGTTGGAGGGGCCATAAGTTAGTTGTTTGACCTTGCGGTGGCCGGGTTGGTTCGTGTGTATATCTGCACCTCCCAGAACCGACAGAGGGCTACCCAGGTCATCGTCGCCAGGGGCTTACCTTTGGGTTTGGCGACCATATTTTCAAGAAGGTGTCCTGGTTTAGGGGCACCCTCTCTTCCGACGTTCGGGGCAAGCTGAGTTGCTCTTTAAAGGGACCTTTTCTCGTCATTGAGTGGATTGGGGAGGTGGCTTATCATGTAGCCTTTCCCCCACAGCTGGTTCATGCCCACGACGTCGTCCTTGTCCCATGGCCGAGGCGTTATGTCCACGATCCTGCTCAGTCTTTCTGTTCGACCGCCTCATCCTCGAGGTGGATTTGTCGTTCATGGAGCAGTGGATCGAGGTCAGGGACAAGCATGAGAAGAGGCTCCACGCTAAGACCGTTCCTTTGATTATAGTGTGTTAGTAGCGCCAGTCCGGTGCGAAGACCACTTGGGAGCAAAGGTCTAAGCATGATACTTTCGGTCTTCCCTTTTGGGTTTCCTTAAATTTCGAGGACTAAATTTCCTAAGGGGGGAAGAATGTTGTGTCTGTGTCATTTGGAGCGCTCTGTTTGAAGATTTGGGTACATAATTTTTTTTTCCTAAGTTATGTATTCCTGATTTGGTGTTTGGATTTGATTTTGTTAAAATCCAAGATGAATGGGTTTAATTATGATTTTATTATGAGATGTCCAGTTTTGAGTTAGCTTTCGCACAGAAGTGGAATTAGATCAACTGGATTCTTGTAGTAAAAGTTATGGGTATTTTTCCAAGTATACCCCGGGGATGGAAATTCTGGCAGCAGCCCTGCTCGATGTTTAGCTCTAATTTCGGATTAGCTAGAGGGATTATCTGATCATGGCATAAACATGAAAGTTGTAGATAATCTTCTTAGCTTTCCATCAGTCTTGGAATCAAGCAATTCGGAGCTGTATCGGGGAAGTTATGGCTGTTCCAGTGAAGCTTGCGCAGAATTTCTAGTCGGAGGGCGACTTAGTAATTCTCCTTAGATATTTTGATAAATATCTCTTCTCCTCTCTCTCCGCGCGCAGCGTGCGCGTGCGTGCGGCAGTGCGTTGGGACGCGCGGCCAGGCGCGCGGCAGTGCGCCGATGGTGCCGGGGGTTCGGGAATGAGTTGGGGTGCTCGGTCTCGCGTGCGTACGGGTTGATTACCCTGTCTTGCAGATCTTGACGGACGGTCGCGCGACGACCCGGCTATCTGTGAGTGGGACAATCCAACCCAGTAGGGAGGCGTATACGCACTTGGGCGTGTACCGTCCTCCCCTGGGGCACCATGGATTATATTAACTGTTGTAATGTGAAATCCATGCAAGCATGAAAAATGTAGTATGCATGCTCCCCTAGACTTTGTATGTTAGGGACTTGCACCCTTAGGTTGTGTAAGAGCCAATGCATCCTGTTGTTCCCCGCATCTTGGTTATGCGCCCTGGAAGAATTCTGATGAATTCAAGACACTAGAGTTGTAGAGATGTGTTGTCAGCGGATCCGAGTGGATCATATGTGTGTTGTGGAGGAGAGGCTATCGGTGGACCAAGGGTGATTAACAGCCTAGTCAGTCCCAATATCCTATGTCACCTGTTGAGGGGTGAGGGTGAGGGTGTATGGATGTGTATGGATGTGTTTGGATGATTATCAGTCCCAATATCCTATGTCACCTGTTGAGGGGTGAGGGTGAGGGTGTATGGATGTGTATGGATGTGTTTGGATGATTATCAGTCCCAATATCCTATGTCACCTATTGAGGGGTGAGGGTGAGGGTGTATGGATGTGTATGGATGATTATAAGTCCCAATATCCTATGTCACCTATTGAGGGGTGAGGGTGAGGGTGTGGTGGTTCGGCGATGTACGAACCACTGGATTTATGTTGTTATGCCACTTTGAGGCTAGTTGCTGATTATTTGTGGTTAATATAAACTGTGATGCATGGGTTGTGCTGTTCACTGAGCGTGTGACTCACCCCTCACATAATATTATTTCTCCAGAGTCATCTGAGTCGGAACTGAAGGAAGAGCTCCCCGAGGGACTTCATCAGTAGCGGAGTAGCGCCACGTCCCGCGAGTATCAGAGGCTATCAGCATCCCTTGTGATTGTATGTATTATATTCCGTGCTTGGGCACGCGTTTGTATTGTATTTGGATGTCATTGTATATATTGGCTCTCACAGGACAGTTGATTATGTATCGAGTCTGTAATATGTTTTTGGATTACAGATTCAGTCTTTTAGCTTCCGCTTTTGGTGTATATATCATGTCAGCCCTGCTTTTGTTGTCTGTGTTGTCATTTTAGCTGTTGTGTGAGTATGTTATTGAACTCCTATTTAGACTGCTGATATCATATATACACTTGCCGCGTCCCGGGGATGCCCGGGGCGTGACAGGGCTTCAAGTGCCTAACAGACTGGAACAATGCTTCTCTTGGTACTCATTTTTGGGAGCTCGCCTCAGGTCATCAATCCCAATGGGCTCAATGGATGATTTCGAGGTACTTCCCTAACAAGAGTATCTGGGCCTCCTCATTGTCCCCCTCAGGTTCATGGTCTTGGAAAAGGCTGCTCCAATCTCGTGAATGGCTTTGAAAAGATGTGGATTAATTATATCATTTTTGAGGGTCTGTCCATAAATCTTTGGGATGATCCATGGTTAAATGGCTTTGGGCTTCGCCATCACTTTAATGATTGGATTCTCCTTAACTGGGGACCATCCTGCACTACCACTGTAAGGCTGTAAGCTCCCTAATTTCCAATGGGAGTTGGAGTAAATCTTTGCGATGGCCGGCTGCTTTTGATCATATATGGGACCTGATTCGTGAATTGGACATGGAGGGCCCGGGCTCAAATATCTTATTAATGGAAAGGGCACATTTCAGGGAAGGTGTTAACATCAGTTGTGGAATATTCTCAGAACTCGCTCTGCTACGTGCCTATGGACGAAGTTTCTTTGGCACCCGATCCAAACTCCAAAGCATTCCCTCCTCTGTTGGCGAGCCATCCTAAACAAACAACCCACCAGAGACCGCCTTCTCTCTTGGGGAATGTCTATTCCAAACACCTTCTGCCTGTGCAACTTGGAAAGGGAATCGGTTGTGCATCTCTTTATTCATGGCTCCTATTCATCATATGTTTGATCGGCCCTTCTTAAGTGTTTGGGACTTCGCAGACGATGCTTCCAATCATTAGAGGCACACTTGGGCTAGTTGTGGCACTTGGTAAATCTGATTCGGAGCGCCTAGTTCTGCTTGCTCTCCTATCTCAAATTGTTTGGTCTCTATGGCTTCAGAGAAATTCTAGGATCTTTAAAAAAAAATCCAATAGCAAGTTCAGTCTTGTCAAACACATCATCTAGGCAACAAGGGCCAAGGTTCAGGACCGTGTATTTGATGATTTAAACTCCCCTCTCGCTCGGAACTTTGAAAAGGTTTTCGGGGTGCACTATGTCAAAAGGCAGAGGCTGCCCAATGCTGTTGCTTGGTCTCCTCCTCCTATTGGCTGGTCCAAAGCCAATTCTGACGGATCACTCTCCGATGTCAGTTATGGATTTGGTGCCTTGGTTCGATCTCATTCAGAAGATTGCACCCATGCCCTTACTACTCGCGTGCGGGCATGCTCGATCAACATCCTCGAGCTCAAAGGTGTTGTGGTGGGGGTGACATTGGCCCAAAGCTCAAAAGCAACCCATGTATGGAGTTAAACAGATTCAACCACAGTGGTAGCATGGTCCAAGGGTTGAGGTTCAATCCATTGGACTGCCTTCCGTGACCTTCAAATTTTACAATGTACTACCTCTCTTTTCTCTGAGTGGAAGATTTCACATGTGTACCGTGAGGGCAACTGTGTCGCGGACCAACTTGCAGCACACCAATCTCAAATTGGGCAGACCATCTATGGCCCTCACTTTTTTTGGGAGGAGCTTGAACTACTTTTGCAGGATGACAGGGACGGTAGGATTCACTACAGGCTGATCTAGTATATCTTCCTCTCAGCTCCTCATTCTATTAGTGTTTCAAATCCTTTTTTGAATCTCTAAGCTTTTTGTAAATGGGGGACTTTATGACTCCTCATCCTTGTTTTTCCCTCTCTTTCCTTTCTAATCCCTTGGATGTACATTTGTAAATTTCAAAAGATATAGAAATCACAATTTGCCAAGCAAAAAAAAAAAAAAAAAGATTTGACATTTTTACTAATAAAATTGAGGCCATGCCTACCTTCCCATCAAATAATAAAAAGAGTTGACATTTTTATAGGCTTAATATCAATAATGTACACAAAATAGAAAAAGAGCCCTCTTTAATGATATATTCTACAACTAGTCCCGGGTTTGCAAAAATTGATTGGGGGGTAGTTGCCCCAACTCGTCCCCACTTGGCTCCGCCTTAATGATGAATAGGAGCTAGAGGTATACAAACTCTGTTGTCATCATGACTGTTGAGAGGATTTTTATTGAGTCTCTAAGCATTACCCTCAAAATATGCCATTTGAATTTAGGGTTTTTTGTTTTTTAGTTTTAAGTCCATGTAAACAAACATATTTAGGGATCGATCCCTCCCTTTTTCATATTTATTTTTAAGTCCTCAACTTCCACCATCTATATCGTTTTTAGTCCCTCCGCCAAACGTTTGTCCATATATCGTTAATTTGTGAAATTTTTATTTTTATTTTTAAATACCTGTAAACTATGTTATTTAGTGATTAGTCTCTCCCTTTTTTATATTTTTTTTTAAGTCCCCAACTTGAAATGTTTTTTTCTTGTTTATCCCTAGATAAAATGTATGTATGATTTTGTAAGTCTTTGATATTTGAAACTTCTATACACAATGTTTGGGGAAATATCTAAACCAAAATTGCATTTGCATTGTTTGGTGTTCGATGACAATTTCAGCGTTATTTAATATTGCATATGTCCACCCAATCTGACATTGCATTCTTTGGTAGTTTTATCTATCTAATTAGGATTGATTACATAAGCAGAAGAAAAATGATTACATAAGCAAATTTTGAGGATTTTTTCAATATTAAATTTTGATTTAAATGATTTTTTCTTGGTTGAAAATTATGACTTATTAAATTAGACAATTTAAGTGTGTTTAAAATTTTAAATTTATGTCCCTAAATGTTTAGAACCATGTAAAATAAATTTTGAGTACATACAAATTTTTTAATGGTATCTAAATTTTTTTGAATTTAGATCTAGTCATCCTCCTCCTTCATGTACAAACAAGTGCTCTTCCTCACCGTTCTCGAATTCTCTAAAGTTGGTCTCACCAAATGCCAGCACTACTCTTTAATCGAAATGCCATTAATTTGACCATCTTTTCCTCTGAAATCTCCATCATCTCAAATAATCTCTCGACCTCTGAGATCCAATCAAGGAAATCATCGATTTACATGTTTCCATTGAAATATGGAATCTCTGACTTCATTCAATAATCCTAAGATTCCGTTCGCCACCTCCTCGGCTGATATTCGTGAAGTCCATCACCTTCGTCATCTGAATTTTCCTCATCATCAGACAAATAATGAAGAGGACGTCGAATCATGTTCGGAGCAACAAGTCGGCTTTAATCAAATCCCTTAGCGTCTCCTTTCACCTTTAGGAAGCCTTTCACCTTCGGCGGCTCTTTTCTCTGGGGGCCGGCGTGTGTGGGGGTTTTTTTTTCTAGAGGTCGGAATCTGATCCTCTTTGCGGGCTTTTGGATCAGATCGCCACTCGGGAAAGGGGGTGCGTGTGGGGTTGGTTCCTTGCTTGAGTCGCTTGACAGCTCCTCAGGAAGATTCAAGGGGTGTTGTGATCGTCACCTGCTTTCTCAAAAAGAAGGAAAAGTTGGTGTTGTTGTTGATCACCTTCGGGAGGGGTAGATTGTGGATTCTCTACTCTGAGACACGACCAACCGTACACAGAGGTGAAAACCAGGAATCCTTTTCTGCTTCTGGGACTTGACAAAGGGAGGTTTAAAAAGTAGGGTGGAAGTGGGGTCGGCTAGTATGGTTTAACCATTTGAAGGGGGACGGCTAGTGTTTATTAGCCGCCTGGGACCTGGCTCTATTTGGACAGTACCTTGGTAGGGTTTTGGTTTGGGTTCTGGCTGAGGTTAAACCAGGTTTAACCAGGATTTTTGATAAAGTTTTTGGAGAGTAGAATTTGGTAGGGAATGGCTTTCCTTCTCTCAAAAATGAAACTCTTTCTCTCTCTCTCAAGGGTGTTAAGTATGAATGCAAGTGTGGATTTGGAATGGTTGATAATTGTGAGTGTTTGATTGAGCTTGTGATGAGTTGAAGAAGTCTTGGACACCCCCTATTTATAGTAAAAGTAGGGCAGGGGAGTATCCACTAGATAATAGATCAAATTGGATAATAGGGTGTTTGATTAGATCCCCATTAGATCTTTGTGTTTCCGACAATTGTCCAGGTGAGGGTCGGCTAGTTGGTTCTAGCCGCCCAGTCCCATGATGACCTGCCAAACGTCCAACCTCTGACAAGCGGTGGCTTGGGGCGGTTACTAAGAGTAAGCCGTCAGAGAATGGGCAGCTAAATATGAGAAACCACTGCAATCATCAACACTAAATGTTAACTTTATGTCCCATCTTTAGGAAGCGGTTGGGGGGCAGCTAGTGCAAACTAACTGTCCAAGGAGGGCGGCTACTTTGAAGAAAATGCCTTGTTCTTGCCCCTTTGAATTTTCTAAATGTTGGGGCCAGGGTTTCTCCTTCCGGTTTCATTCTTTAAGGTGTTTTCTTTTAGGTTCCAAATGTGATCATTTCTAAATATTACTTGAAGTATTTTTCTTTTCTTTGGAGGGTCAAAATTGGGTTATCTACATTGTTGGCGTTGAAATTTAGGCCAACAATCATCTCACGGGTATCTCACAGTTGCTCGCATTATTCCACGAACACTTTCCACATGTCCTCCAACCCACGACCACCGTCAACAGGTTGGTTGTCTCTTCGTTATTTACCACCTAACGCATCGTAAAGCGACTGAAAAGATGCAACCAATGTTGAAATCTCATAAGCTCCTTGAATCCACAAGAAAGAAAACCCCAAAAATTTGGGAGGAAATTCATAATATTATTGATAGCAAAACTATCTTCCTTAGGATACAAGTCCCTTATTTAAACTAAAATAACAGAAAATTAAAAAATGAAAAAATAGTAAAATTAGAAAACTAATTTGATTGATTCTATGAGATCTTAAATGATCATAAGAATTAATAGAGATCAATTTTGATATATTATGAGAGAGAAATCTCAAACTTAAAATTTTTTAAAAATCGTAAAATTGCTAATTTGAAGGCCTAGATGAAGGAATTTTTTTATATTAAGTATTGATAGTTGTATAAAAACCCATCTATAATATATCCTCGTTACCTTTATCTATGTAAAATTTCGTGCGATTCTAAAGATCGGAATCATTGATTTTCTACAATTGGTATTATCATAATTTATTTGATGGACCTTCTGGTGGTCCTTTTGCATCAAAATCTTCCTGCACCACATAACATTACATGTGTGTGATCCTCACTAATATAAGCAGTCTCGTGGGAGGGGGGGAGGGTTCTCTAATATGGAGAATCCAACCCGATAACTAGTTTGTCAAACTGAGACGATAGCCCACCAATAATGAGCTCCCCGTTGGAGATGCCAGATTTAGAAGGCACTTGTGATTTGTTACTTTTATCACTATGAGAGCATCTTGCGCCGATGACTTGGTTACTAGAGTGTGGTCAACTCCAAATGCCCTCACCACTATGATGTAAATACAATATCCAAGATCCTCACCGATCCAAAATACATTGCCTGATGGGATCCTAATGCAGAACAGGTGGCCGATGCGTCCTTGGAGCGATGAATCCCAAAAGGGTCCACTTTTGCGATTTTCATATAATTACCAAAAAATGGTTAGTAGAAATCAAGTGTCCCGGACTCGGAATCAATTTGAAATTTTGACTGGAGCTAGATATCGAGGAGATCGTCAAAATTTGACGGTACGCCACAATGTGTGCTTATTTTTTCATTTTTTCTATTTTTCAGCTCTCAAAATAGCGTTTTTGCTATTTTTGGTAATTTTTAAGATTTTGAATATCTTTATCATAACAACTTGGATTTGATTTCCATCAAATCAGACAATCTCCTAGGATCCTGTAGAATTAGTCACAATAAACTTATGTTTTTACTATTTTTAGTAATTTTTAATTAATATAAAAGGGAGTTTTGTAATTTAAGGTTTTCATATTTGAATAATATATTTTTTAGTTTTATTTCTCTTTTGAAAATTGTGGGTTTATTAAAGGATCTCACTGTTTGTTGGATCTTTGTTTACTTTTTTGCTGTGTTAGGTGGTATCAGTGCAAGGATTTACGTGGCTTCAATGGCAAATAACAAAGTGGGAAACAACCAATCTAATGACATTGGTTGTGGATTGGAGGATTTGTGAAAGGCGATAGAGGAACAACGCATTCAAATGCGAGAGATACGCGCGATGATTGCTGACTTGAACCTCAACGCTAACAACAAGCATCCTGAAGGTGATAGGAGACGCGCTGAGAGAGTTGCCCAAGGCTAACCTATTTCTCATAACGTCATTCAACGTCCTCATTATCAACCTGATGATGAAGAAGAATCAGAGGATGAAGGTCATGCATTTCATGTATATCAGCCGAGGAGGAAGCGTATGGAATACAATGATTATGAGGTGAAGGCAGATATTCTATATCTCAATGGTAATATGCAAATCGAGGTTTTCTCGATTGGATCTCAGATGTCGAAAGATTCTTTGAGATGATAGAGGTTCCATAGAAGATGATGATCAAATTGGTTTGGTGGTATCAACTCCAGAAGACTTGGTAGCGACAAGGGAAATGCACTTATTCATATATAGAGGAGAATGAAACAACAAATTATAAGCAATACTTATTGCAACTATATTAGAATTATCACCATGTAATCATTTAGTATTTGATTATATTGTTGAGTTTTTTAGGTTTTCGGATAGAAATAACATTGCAGAGACCGAGGGACTACAAGTAGCCCAATACCTTAATGGGTTGAAGCTTTGGATCCGAGATCGGATTAGCTTACAAGTAGTGTGGACCGTCAAAGATGCAAATAACATGGCGCTCAAGGCAAAACTCATGGACCAGAAAATGGGAGAGTTCTTCATATTTTCACATAAATAACCCAAATTATGTTCCTACCTATGATAAAGGAAAAGGTGTGGCATCTGAAACTCCATCCAATTGGACGAGATCGCAAGCCATCCAATTAAACAACTGTCCCAACAAATCATACTTCACCAAAGAATCCACATCCTTATGCTAGGCCTGCACTAGGCAATTGCTATCGGTATGGAAAGCCAAGACATCGTTCAAACGTATGTCCAGAACGCAAGATCGTGAATCTAATAGAAGAGGGCGACAATGATGATGCGGAAGCTCAAGAATTTGATGAAGAACTTGCATATGAGGGTGCTGAATTCACGGAGGAGGACTGAGATTGATTCAGCTTGTCGTACAACGATTACTAAATTCTCCGAAACATGAGGACTCTAATCAATGGCACACTATTCTCATATCTTGCTGCACCATCAATAAGAAGGTCTGTAATTTAATCATAGATAGTGGAAGCTTCAAAAACTTTGTGACGATGAAGTTGGTGGTTCACATGAAGTTGCCAACAGAGAAGCATCATACCCCCTTATTCTATAGGCTGGATCAAGAAATGACCGACGATGAAGGTAACAAAATTTATAGAATTCCTATTTCTAGTGGCAAATATTATCAAGATGAAGTGCTTTGCAATGTGATGGACATGGATGCTAGCTATGTGTTGTTAGGGAGGCCCAAACAATATGATGCTGATATCACTTATAGGGGACGTAACAACACCTATATGTTTGTTTGGGAGTCACATAAAATTGCAATGACCCCCTTAGGATATCAACCAACAAACGAAGTTCATAAAGTCAATGGTTGATCACTATTGACAAATTGCCAACAAAGAAGAGTTGACAGATGTAAAGGAAGCGAAGGGAGTCTATTGTATAGTTGTTAGGTCTCTTATGGTAGAGGGACAAGAAGAAACTCCAGTGGTGATGGCCCCTAGTATAAAGTCATTACTGGAGGATTTCAAAGAACTCGTTTATGAAGAGTTGCCTGATAAGCTGCCACTATTAAGAGATATTTAGCATCACATGGATCTTATCCTAAGAGCAAATTTTCCTTATCTACCACACTATTAGATGAGTTCGAAGGAGTGTGAGATTCTAAGAGAGCAAATAGAAGAACGGCTACGAAAGGGATTCATCCATGAGAGCATGAATCCCTACGCTGTTCCAACCTTGTGGATGCCCTAAAAAGATGGAAGTTGGCTTACGTGTCACGCCCCAGGGCCGGCCGACCCCGGGACACGGCAAGTGTATACATGATATCAGTGAACAGGAGTTCAATAACATACTCACACACAACAGCTAAAACGACAACAAAGATAACAAAAGCAGGGCTGACATGATATATACACCAATAGCGGAAGCTAAAAGACTGAATCTGTAATCCAAAACATATTACAGACTCGATACATAATCAACTGTCCTGTGAGAGCCAATATATACAATGACATCCAAATACAATACAAAAACGCGTGCCCAAGCACGGAATAAATACATACAATCACAAGGGATGCTGATAGCCTCTGATACTCGCGGGACGTAGCGCTACTCCGCTACTGATGAAGTCCCTCGGAGAGCTCTTCCTCCAGATCCGACTCAGATGACACTGGAGAAAATATTATGCGAGGGGTGAGTCACACGCTCAGTGAACAGCACAACCCATGCATCACAATTATATTAACCACCAGATATTATTAATCCACAATCTCATTATTAAAAGCCACAAAATGGCAACAGCTATACAGGCCAGTGGGTCGCTATCGCCAACCCACTACACCCTCACCCTCATCCCTCAATAGGTGACATAGGATATTGGGACTGACTAGCCTGATAAACATCCATACACATCCATACACCCTCACCCTCACCCCTCAATAGGTGACATAGGATATTGGGACTAACAATCCAGTGGGTCGCTACATCGCCAACCCACTACACCCTCACCCTCACCCTCAACAGGGTGACCTAGGATATTGGGACTGACTAGGCTGATGGTCGCCCTTGGTCCACCGATAGTCTCTCCCCACTCCGTAGGTTGTTTGGTCACTCCCACATTCAGCATAGTCTGAGTCCAAGATCAGGAGGTGCCTACTGATGGGAGCCCCTGCACGGGACAGTCTCTCTACGCCAGGGTAGTCTCTAAAGGATCCAACGAAGGGAACAGATCAGCCTATCCATCGCATATGATCCACTCGGATCCGCTGACAAACACATCTCAACAACTCTAATGTCATGAATTCCTCAGAATTCCTCCAGGGCGCATAACCAGGATGCAGGGAACAGATATTATAAAATAAGAGGTTGGAATATTATCGGGGGAAAGAACCTTGGGAGGGCAGCGTGAGATCCCGATATAGGACATCCCGACAACCAAACAAGGAACACGGAGTACCCTAGTCCGGGTCTCACCGCTGTCCTCGCGAGGCCCCTCCCCTATAATATTCACTAAGACATGCCAACAATCACATGCTCGCATTTGATATATGCAAATTAAACTAAATGGGAACATGCATTACAAAGTCTAGGGTGGCATGCATACTACACATTATCATGCTTACATAGTTTTCATATTACACAAGTTAACATTAATTATGGTGCCCCAAGGGAGGACGGTACACGCCCAAGTGCATGTAACGCCTCCCTACTGGGTTGGATTGTCCCACTCACCGGTAATCGGGTCGTCGCGCGACCGTCCGTCAAGATCTGCAAGATAGGGTAATCAAATTGGTGAGTAAAATACACAAATAAACCCAAAAATACATTTAAAATACACAACACTCGGACAAGCGTACATACGGCCCGTACGCACGCAAGTCTGAGCATCCCGACTCACTCACGAACCCTCGGGCAGCCGCACGCACGGCCACCCGCCCCGGGCGCACAGCCGAGCCCCGGCCCGCGCCCCCAGACGCCCTGCCGAGCTCAGCCCGCACGCCCGGACACCCTGTCGAGACCTCCCGGGTGCACCGCGCGCTCACTGCGCCCCAGCGCAGCAACCCGCGCGCACACCCGCACACCCTGCGCCCCATCCCCTCGCCCTGCGCGCACCCCGCTCGCACCACACGCTCGACCAGCCCCAGGTGCACCCGTGCGCACTGCGCCCCAGCGCAGCGCCCCGCACGCGCACCCGCCCGCACTGCACCCCAGCGCAGTGCCTGCACCCCTGCCCGCTCGTACTGACAGCTCACCCTGTACGCACTGCGCCCCCTGCACAGCACCCGCACACCACCCGCTTACCTCTCCGCGCGCACGGCACGCCCTGCGCCCCTGCGCAGCGCTCCGCGTGCACGCCCCTGCCCGCACGGCGCCCAGCGCCCCGCACACCTGGCAGCACGCGCCCAGCACCCGCACACCAGCGACCAGCATCTGTGCCCAGCGCCCACGCGCACACCCGGCAACACGCGCCCAGCGCGCCTGGCAGCACGCGTCCAGCGCGCCTGCCAGCCTGCCCGCGCTGCTCGCCCGCGCGCACTGTCGAGGAGCCCGAGCACTGTCCGCCTGCCAGCCCGAGCACCGCCTGCCCAGCCGGCCCGCCCTGCCTGCTTGCGCGCACAGCCTGCCTGCCCGGCCTGCCAGCGCGCACAGCTCACCTGCCCTGCCTGCCTTCCCGAGCCAGCGCTGCCAGCCTACCCGAGCCAGCCCCTGCCAGCCCTGCCATCCTGCCCGGACGGCCCTGCCATCTCCCCGACGGCCACCCATGGCCTCCCACGGCCACCAACCGCCGCCGACAGCCACCCACTGCCACCAACAGCCATCCTCACTCAAAACAACCCCCTAACATACATCTAACAAGAAAAGGAAGGGAAGAAGCCTTACCCAAGGGGAGGAAAGGAAGGGAAGGGGAGTTCGGTTGCTCTCCGCGCACCGAAACGCTTCTCCAAAGGCCTCCACCACCAAGCACTCCTTCCACCCTCAAAGGGGCTGAAATCAGAGGAGAAAAGAGGGGATTAGAGGGGGTCAAACTCGTCGGAACTCGAATCCGAGACCACCCATGGATAGATCGGGATGAGATCTAACCTTTCTCTTCTTTGTGTTTTCGATTTCAAGCTCCCTAGGTGGCTCAAACTCAAGAAAAAGAGAGAGGGGGAGAGAGAAATCAAGTGGAGAAGAAGATGAATAGTGGGGGGAGATATTTTTAGCTCACTTATATATAATCCCCACAATTAGATTAGCCTAACTAGGTTTAATTAGGGCTAAGAAAGGATTAGTGAGGGTTTAAGTGAGTTTTGACTTGGGTCAACTCAACCACAAATAAAAACAAAAGGGGTTGACCAAGTCCATGGGCCCACTTTGACCAAGTCAACTCTCCCAATGACTTCTCGCTCGGTCAAAACCCGGATACGCCCCGGAACTGCGAAATTCTGAAATGTTACCGGAATTCGACGAAATTTTCGTGAGCGGCTTGGAATGGCACCAGGACACATAATATGCAGTTACATTTTCAATCGGAGCCCTCAATCTCAGGGCGATAGCTAACAGCCCAAAATTTTAGCGGTTCCGATCGAAAAACGAAAAAAAACTGAAAAACTGCCAGAATGGTCCAACGGTTACCAGAAGGTTAAAAGTGACACATATATAACATTACGTATGTGGACAGTAGAGCCATCAACATAATCACCCTTGAGTACTGATTTTCTATTCCTCATTTGGATGAAATGCTGGATATGTTAGAGGGCTCGAAGCTATTTATAAAGATTGATTTATGGAACGGGTATCATCAGATTCGGATCTAACCTGAGAACGAATGAAAGACGGCATTCAAAAGCAAAGACGGCTTGTACAAGTGGCTGGTTATGATGCCCTTCGGTCTGTCTAATGCACCTAGCACCTTCATGTCTGTGATGAATCAAGTATTACGACCTTTTATTTAAAATTTGTTGTGGTATACTTTGATGATATACTCATATACAGTCGAGTTGAGGAAGAACACCTAGATCATGTGTGACATGTGTTAACTATTTTGTGAGAAAATAAGCTATTTATTAACCTGAAGAATGCAGTTATATGACTAATAGCCTTTTATTCATAGGGTATATAGTCTGTGCTGAAGGTATTCATGTAGATGAAGAGAATGTGCAAGCGATTAGAGAGTAGCCCACACCTAAGACCGTTGGATATGTTTAGAGTTTTCATGGTCTAGTCATTTTCTATCATTGATTTATTCAAAACTATAATACCATTATGGAGCCGATTAAGGAGTGCATGAAGAAAGGAAAATTAATATGATGTGAAGTTGCAGAAAGGAATTTTGCATTGATCAAAGAAAAATTATGCACCACACCAGTCCTTGCTCTACTTAACTTTGAAAAGATATTTGTGGTGAAGTGCGATGCTAACGGCGTAAGCGTAGGTGTTGTTCTTTCACATGAGAAGTGACCGGTTGCGTTCTTCATTGAGAAATTGAGCGAGGCACGACAGAGATGAGGCATATACGATCAAGAGTTTTATGTTGTGGTGCACGCCTTTAAGCAGTGGGAACATTATTTGATTCAGCGGGAGTTCGTGCTATATTCTTATTATCAAGCCTCAAAGTTTTTGAATAACTAGAAACATGTGAGCAAAATGCACATCAGGTGGTCTACGTTTCTTCAAAAAAATTTCTTTTGTTTTTCATCATAAATCTGGTGCTACTAATCGAGTTGCTGATGCGTTGAGTCGTCGAGCAACCTTGTTGATGACGATATCCCATGAGATTGTGGGCTTGAAGTGATTGAAAGATTTATATGCCAAAGATGAAGATTATAGAGACATTTGGGCCAAGTGCAAATAGAACCAAAGATTTATATGCCAAAGATGAAGATTATAGAGACATGGGAATTTCTCGAACTTTCAATGTGGCAGATTTGTATGAGTATCATGCACAAGAACCTATCTATCTTGATCTAAACTCGAGGTCGAGTTCATTCGAAGTGGAAGGGAGTGATACAGAATAGGTGGCCAGTGCGTTCTTGGAGCGATGAACCCAAGAGGGTCCACTTTTGAGATTTTCAAATAATTACAAAAAAAAAAAACAGCCAGTAGAAATCAAGTGCCCCGAACTCGAAATCGCTTGAATTTTTAATAGTGTTAGATATCGATGAGATTTTCAAAAGTTGTTGCCACAATGCACGTTTATTTTTCCATTTTCCCTATTTTTTTGTCCTCAAAATGGCATTTTTGATATTTTTGGTAACATTTTATATTTCGAATATCTTTATCATAATAATTCGGATTTTATCTCTATCAAATCCGAGGATCTCATAGGATCCTATAGAATTAGTTATAACAAACTTCCCTATTTGCTATTTTTAGTAATTTTTAATTAGTATAAAATTGAGGTTTATATTTTAAGGTTTTCAGCTTTGATTAATATTAGGTGCTACATGATCTTCCTTGTAGTTGACTGTAGAGGATCTGATCCTGCCTTTCTCCCTGGAGAGGAAATACGGTGGGAAAATAACTGGTGCATCTTTCATGGGAAGAGCGCAACATCCATGCATGTCCTATCAAGCATTCTGAAACCAATCTATTAAAAAATCTTTAATTTTACAACAATAGATTCTATGCAGTGAGGCTTGATGGAATGTCATTAATTTTCATTTTACAATTGTTTTATTCTCTGTGCATTTGACAAAATCACCCTGTTTTTTTTTGTTGGGATTTCTATTTGGAAGCTACGATCCTATCAGATGATAGAGGGTTCAACAACTATTCATTAATATTGTAAATGCATGCATTGCTCTAAGTTATAAAATGTTTATATTCTCTATTAAAAAAAAATTCATTAATATTAATTCTGATCCCCATCTTACCAGGAAACTCCCAATGAAGTTGAGTTGGAGTCAATTCAATGTGGAATGAGAGTTACACCAAAAAAAGAAAATCAAAAGTCAATGTGGAATGAGTCTTTAGGAGGGTTATTTGATTCAATTTGTTCAATTTGACTTGTATTTTTAAAAATAAAATAAAAAAACCTAAAAAAGTCAGCATCAATTCACACTAATGAATGGGAAAACAACGTCCTATTCACCAACAAGTCAAATTATATGTATCTTATTTAAATAGTCTGCTGGGGAGGCTTCCTTGTAAAGTTCAAAGGAGTTCAGGATTAATTAACAGGTCCGAAACCGCGTTATCTATGCTTGGTAACTTCTTAGTGCCTTCTTTTCTTTAGACTATGCACATGTACTGTTACATATACATTAATTTTAACTTCAATCGACCAAACTCCTTAGTTATTCCCTTCCAACCCAACATCATCAACAATGACAAAAATTCGGCAATAACAATAACACACCAGCAACAATCGTAGGAATCGATTTTGTTTTCCCCTTTAATACTTTGAAATATATATCAAAATCTTGCATTAGTACTCTGTAACCACTAAGAACCAATCCAGACTCCAACATAAGATGGGCTGGTTGTTCAAGTGCCTTCCCAATCCTATCACATTTCTGTTATTGAGTGTCATCATCTTCATCTTTGTAACACCACCAGAGGTGGATGCGAAAACACATCATTACAAGTGGGCGGTGAGGTACGAATTCAAGTGGCCGGATTGCTATGAGAAGCTGGTGATAACCATTGATGGTAAAACTCCTGGCCCGACGATCATGGCTCAACAAGGGGATACTATCGTGGTCAAGCTTAAGAATGAACTGCTAATGGAGAATGTCGCGGTTCACTGGCATGGAATTCGAATGGTAGATGAAGTCTTGATTTCTCTGCTTGTGCTTAATTTTGTTTTTATCCATTGTGATCAGTTTTATAAATTGGTATGTTTTGATGCAGTTTGGCACGCCATGGAATGATGGGACGGAGGGAGTGACACAGTGCCCGATCGTGCCTGGGGACACCTTTGTCTACCGTTTCACTCTTGATAAGGTGAGGATTGTTTTTTTTTGGTTAAAAAATAACATCATGAATCGAAGTAGAACATATGAAAGCAACACATAATCAAACAAAAGAGAAGTTTTTATGTTCACAGGATGTATACCCGTGGGGGGGGGGGGGGGGGGGGTGAGGAAATTTAACTCTTCCTCTCAAATTCTAGGATATATAATCTGATATTTATGTTACCACAATGGTCCCAGAGATAATACATACCCATGCAATTTTTTTGTGGTACGGTGTCACCGAGCTCTTAGAGGGTAAGCTTGTCAATCATCCGAAAAAAATCCGAATCCGATCTGAATCGATATCCGAAAAATAAAAAATATTCGATATTCGAAGATCCGGAGTGCGGATATGGATATCACTCTATCCGATCTGAAAAATATCCGTATCTGACATATATTATAAATATATATATATGCATTATATATTGCCCATATTGTTATCTTGTATGATTAATTACTAAGATAATATATTATAATACTATTAAATTTTCAATGTTTGATATCTGAATAAGATAATAAACCTTAAAATCTTAATTTTAATTTTAATGTCTCTCTAAAATATCAATTGATTATCCAAATTAATGTTAATATTCAAACATGTCAATTATCCGAAAAAAATTCGTATATGATCCATATCCGAAGGGATCTGAATTCAAAAATTAATATCCGTATCCGAATCCGAAATTTAGAATATGGATATTGACATATCCGATCTGTAATCGTCCGATTGACAGGTTTACTAGTGAGGGTTTGTTGTCCCCTTTCACCCCCAACATGCTAACTGTATAGTTTGATTTACATTTTTTTGTAGTAGCAAGCAATATTTTGATCATGAGGGAAATTTTATCGGTATAGTTCTTTCTTGTCAATCTTGAAATCATAATACAAGACATAAACCCAATATTTCATGGGTCCATGAAATGTTTCATAGAATATAAATTTTCAATTTGGAGTTTTCAAAAATGATTTTCAGGCAATGATTATTTTTTTTAAAAAAAAAGTGTGTAAAAATCTCTTGAGAAATGGTTCTAAGAAATGCTTCTCAATAATAGTCTTCATGGAAAGCCAAGCCTTGATTCTAATTATCCAATCTTTTTTTCTTTTTTCAAAGATAGATTCTTTTCATCGGCACTTTCATTATTATAAAATGTGATTACAAATTCGAATAAGAGGTGAGAGGAAATGGAAAGGCAAATAAAATAAAATGAAAGTACGACTCAGGTGAAATGTATTTAATTTCCTAGATGGGTGGTCAACCAAAGCCACTACCACCCCAAACCCGGGCCCCTTAGCTTATTCATCGACTTCAATGAGACCTCCTTGAAAAGCGATATCCCGCACTCCCGCCATGTCCCGACATGTTCTCCACGTATACTGTCGAGCCTTTGAAAATTGCATCATTCTGTGATTGTCTAATCGTCCCCGCACCACTTGGGGTGGTTACCAATTGTGTGATGATCTTAGTAAGCCTCGTGTCCCCAGCCTGGCACAAATCATTTTCCGCTTTTCACAGCTCGTCAATCATTTGGTAAGTTGTGTTTTAAGTGCGACGTATCCGCCCCCATCTGAAAGGGTTATAGATATCGACCTGGTTTATTTTCTTTCCATTTTTTTTTATTGAACTTTGTTGATTCCTCCTCATAGTATTGAATGAACATCAGCTGCTTATTCAAGTCTAACTACCAACAACAAATTGGGGGATGAGCTCTGCTCAACTAGCTATTCAAATGTATATGAAACAAATTGGAAGGACAAATTATTTCAACCTCAAGATCATGGTTTATATTTCAACCTCAACCATGCAGCCAGGTACATTTTTCTATCATGGCCATTACGGTATGCAAAGATCGGCAGGCCTGTATGGTCTGATCCAAGTATCAGTCCCCAATGGTGTTGCTGAACCTTTCTCATACGATGAAGATCACTCCATAATCCTCAATGATTGGTGGCACAGTAGTACCTACGAGCAAACGATCGGCCTGAGTTCCTTCGACTTCAGATGGGTCAATGAGCCTGAGGTGACACCTTCATCAAAAACCACGGACACACCAAATAGCCTGAACATTTTATACTAACACACAGCAAGTACTGTTTTATCAGTCACTTCTGATTCAAGGCAGAGGAAGATTCAACTGCTCCCTGGCGGAGTTCGGTGGAAAATGTAATCAAACCAATGCCGAGTGCTTCCCTCACGTTATAACTGTGGTCCCTAGCAAGACGTATCGCCTACGGATTGCAAGTGTTACGTCTCTATCGGCGCTCAATTTTGAAATAGAGGTGATGATCGATGATCTTGCATTGTTTAAAAGACATAACAAGAAGGCAGAAACAGTGAATTAAAATGTACAAGTTTTCCTTCCAGGGACATAACATGACCATAGTAGAGGCTGATGGAAACTATGTAGAGCCATTCGTGGTGAAGAACCTCAACATCTACTCTGGCGAGACGTACTCCGTCCTAGTGAAAGCCGATCAAGACCCTTCAAGGAACTACTGGGCCGCCATCCACGTGGTCAGTCGGAATCGAACAACTCCAACCGGGCTCGCCATCTTCAATTACAGCCCAAACAAACCTCTAACTCGCCCTCCGACTGCTCCCCCGACCGGTCCTCCATGGAACGACACCTTGTCCCGCTTCAATCAAAGCCTTGCCATTAAAGCTAGGAAAGGATACATCGTCCCACCTCCCCAAACTTCCGACAAATCGATAATGCTCCTCAACACGCAAAACAAGATCGATGGCTACTTCCGTTGGGCCGTCAACAACGTTTCCTTTCTGCTCCCCGCCACGCCTTATTTGATTGCACTCAAGTGGAACATGACCAATGCGTTCAACCAGTCCCCGGCACCCGAAACCTACGACAACTACCAAAACTACGACATCCACAAGCCGGCGGCCAACAACAGCGCGACCTACGGGAGCTCGATTTACCGGTTTCCATTCAATTCTACGGTGGACGTCGTCCTGCAGAATGCAAATATGATAAAACCAAACAATAGCGAGACGCATCCATGGCACCTCCATGGGCATGATTTCTGGGTGCTGGGCTATGGATTAGGGAAGTTCGACCCTGTAAGTGACCCGATGAAGTATAACCTAGTGGACCCGATAAGGAAGAACACGGTTCCACTACACCCGTATGGGTGGACCGCGGTTAGGTTCAGAGCCGATAATCCGGGTGCCTGGGCATTCCATTGCCATATCGAGTCTCACTTATTTCTGGGGATGGGAGTGGTGTTTGAGGAAGGGGTGGAGATGGTGTCGAGGTTGCCCACTTCAATATTGGGTTGCGGAGACACAAAACGCCTTCGAATGCCTGTGAAATCCGGCGGGTCGTCTCTCCCTGCGGGGTTCATTCATCTCTTCAATCTAATTGTTCTGCTTCTTCTCTTCCTGAACTAAATAAGAAATGGGGGCAAACTGAAGCTTATGCAAGTGCGTAATTATGGGTGGTCGCGCTTTCAATTTTTCTGTTGACTTGTACTATCATTAAAATTTATAGTGAGAATTATACATCCACGAATATAAAACATTAAGGCATGTTTGATTGTACGTTTGAACAGTTTTTGCTTTTTAAAAATTAAAAAGTTAAAATTGTACAGTCAAACAGGACAACTTTATTCAGAATTAGAAGTTGGATTCCTTTTAATTTTTCTCTCGAAATCCGTGTTTTAAAAAGCTCAAAACAACGTTTTTTTGTTGGAATCAATGTTTTGAATTGAAAAACAATTTTCTCTGTCAAACATCAACTACTTTCAAATATTGATTCATGAATTTAAAAAAAAACATCCTAATAAAAGTCAATGTCTCAAATCATCTTAAAAAGCAGCTTTATTCCGAAAGCTACTTTTCAATATGTGTTTTCAAACGGACCCTAAATGTTACTGTAAACAAAGTCTGATATGGCTGGTTGGTTGGTATTATGCAAATGTCCTCATCGAATGTATTTATTAGATTATATACGTTATCTCATAATATGTAAGCTTGTCAATTATCGAAAAAAAAACTCGAATCCGATCCGAATCCGTATCCAAAAAGTCAGAAATATCAGATATTCGAAGATCCGGAGTACGGATATGGATATCAGTCTATCCGATCCGAAAAATATCCGTATCCGACATATATTATAAAAATATATATATTTGAATTATATATTACCTATATTGTTATCTTGTATGATTAAATACAATGATAATATTTTATAATACTATTAAATTTTCAATGTATAATATTTGAAAAAGAGAATAAGCCTAAAAAATCTCAATTTTAATTTTGATATCTCTTTAAAATATCACTTGATTATCTAAATTAATATCAATATTTAAAAATGTCAATTATCTGAAAAATATCCGTATCCAATCCATATCCGAATCCGAAAATTAATATCCGTATCCGAATCCGAAAGTTAAGATATGAATATTAGCATAGCCGATACATATCCGTCCGATTGACAGGCTTAATAATATGTGTAGTGTATTACACGTTCAACTCATATTTACCTGGATATAATGAGATTAAACCTGAAGTAGAATATAAATATTCTCATTTTTTTTTCTCATTGTAACATGGTATCAGAGCCACCCTAATTTACTTATTTTTCTGGTCATAATCCTTCATCTCCGCGTGCCTCCTCCTTGCAGTCTCTCACACCTCTGTGCATCTCCCTACAGCCCTGATCACTTTCTTGCGCCCTCCGTGCAACTCTGCCCTCTCCCGCGCCTCCCGACACCTCCCCACACCACCCCGTGCCGCCCCTCCCCAGCATGCCCCAGTAAGTCCCAGAGCCACCCTGCGTGCGCCTCTGCTGCCTGTGCGTGCCACCACCCACCAACGCGCACTACTGCCGGCCATCACCTCCAGCCACCATCCTCTGCCTCCGATCACCCTTCGGCGGCCTCCGGCCACCCTCTGCTGCCCCGGCAGCCCTCCAGCTATCCTTGACCACCCCTGACAGCCCTCGACCACCTCCGGTAGCCCTCTGCTACCCTCGACCGCGCTCCGACAGCCATCCAGGTTTCCTCGGCCACCCCCGACAGCCATCCAAGTTTCCTCGGCCACCCTCGACAGCCCTCCGACCGCCCTCGGCCACCTCTGGCAGCATTCAACCATCGCTGACTGTCGCCTAGGGATCTCAAAACACTAAATCAGACCTTATTTCCTATCCAGAGGTCCGATTAAATTGTTCTAGGGGTCCGTTCGATCGATTATTCATCCCCAACATCATCGTCTACTTCTTAGACTCATTCGGGATCAGATAATATCATATATCAATCCTCCTCAAACACGCAACTATATTATGGTGCCCCATCAGTTGACTTGGTTGTTCATCTATGAGGACATCTTGGGGGCCGCTCCTGCTAAGAAGCGCCATAGACAGAAAGACGACGACCTACTAAGAAATGCCATAGACGGAAAAAATGAGGACATCATCTTACTCTTGTTGCCGCTACAACTGCTACTTCGATTGGCTCCGTTCAGTCACATTCAGATCAGCTTGACCAGATCAGTTAGCGCGTGGACCACCTCATTCTGCAGCAGTCTCTTTCTGGTTCTTCTACTCCCTTTGCCTTGTCTTCTACTACAGGTTCTCCTGCTTATTGGATTTTGTATTCGGGTGCCTCACATTACATGACACCTGATAGTTCTGTCCTCACTGCATACTCACTTGCACCCTCCAACCTAGCTTCAATTCATACTGCTAATGGCTCTCCTTTAGTCATCCGGCAGTGTGAATTGATTACCACAACCTTTGATCCTACTGGCCAACTTTCATGACTATTTGTTTGCATGCTCCTGAGCTTTGCATGAATCTTGTCTCTATTAGTCAATTGTGTGATTCTGTATTCATTGTTACCTTTACCTCTTCTGGGTGTTTTGTGCAGGCGTTCATGCCAGATTGGTGTTGGTCGTAGGATTGACGGACTATATTATGTGGAGTATCTTCATCTTCTTGTACCCGATCCCTCAGTTTTCTATGGCACTGTCACACCTGATATTAATTTGTGGCATAAAAGGTTAGGTCATGTTTCTGAGTCTCGTCTTAAAGACCTTATTCGGTTTGGTGACTTAGATCGTGTTTCATTTTCTCATCTTTCAGTTTGTAAGGGTTGTAAATTAGCAAAATCTGTTGCTACTCCATTCCATTCTAGTAATCATCAGTCCTCTAGTCAGTTGAGCTTGTTCATTCTGATATCACATTGAAGAGTTTTTTTTTGTATTATATCAATTTTATTAATGATTATTCTCGCTTTACTTGGATTTATTTATTGAGTCATTGATCTAATATCCCAAAGATATATGAGGTCTTTACCACTATGATTCACACCTAGTTTTAGACCCATATCAAGACCTTCGGGTCTAATTGTGATCAAGAATACATCTCCTCCACGATGCATTCTCTTCTTCATTATCATGGCACTCTCTTCCAGCAATTATGCCCGTATACTCATAAGCAGAATGGTGTTACTTAAAGAAAACATCACCATATTCTTGAGATGATTCGTGCCCTCTTGCTTTCTTCTTCAGTCCCCAACACATTTTGGGTTGAGACTGCTCTTCTATCTGTTCATCTTATTAATATCACTCCATTTTCTGTCCTCTCTAGTATGACTCCTCATGAGTGCCTTTACCCTTTAAAACCTATATAATTATAGCAGACTTCCACTTTTGGATGTACTCTACTCATTTTGTGCTTCTCCCTCCTCATCAATGCACCAAGCTAACCGTTCAGTTAGTCAAGTGTGTATTCTTGGGGATTAGTTTCAAACACAAGAGACATCGTTGCTACGATCCTGTTGGACGTCGTTTTTGGCTCGCTTGTCATCTGTCATTTGTCGATGATGTTCCCAATTTTTCTTCTACACCCATTGCATCATCTCCTTCTACGCCCTCTCCTGTTCAGGCCTCTCTTCTTGAGTCTCTACCTCTTCCCGGGCTGTCTATTGTACTTGAGCTCGCTCCTCTCCCTGAGTCTCATCTTGGCACTCCTGCAGTCAACTCCCCTTGTTCTCTGTCTCTTGTTGGCACTCATGCAGCCAACTCCCACGGTCCTCCTAGTTCTCCTATTGTGTCTCCTCTTGCTCCTCCCGCAGATGACTCCACTGGTACTCCGTCTTCCATGGTTGATGCGCCTCTCCCTGATGTGGATTTTCGTCTCTCACCTCGCTATCCTTAGCATGAGAGATATTTCCCTGCCCACTTCAACTTTAACATTGGACCACCTGACAAGTTTGGTTTTGCATCCGTCAGTACTTATTCTCCATAGTTTCAGGCCTATCTTACAGCTATACATGCCCACCGTGAGCCCAGATCCTTTTGATAGGTAGTCAAGTACCTTGAGTAGTAGCATGCCATGGTTGAGGAATTTTAGGCGTTTGAGCATACACAGACCTGAGATGTTGTTCCCCATCTGGATGATGTTACACCTATCAGCTGCAAATGGATCTTCAAGATCAAGCATCACCCCGATGGATTCATTGGATGACATAAGGCTCGTCTTGTTGCTAGAGGGGTTTCACACAGGAGTATGGTATTGACTATGAGGAGACCTTCTCTCCCGTTGATTAGACGACTACTGCCCGCACCCTACTTGATGTTTGCTATTGTTCATTGCTAGCCTCTCTTTCAGATGTGAAGAATTACTTGCATAGTAGATCGCTCGCTGCGCCCGGTCCACGTCCTTCAACAGTGCAGAACTGACAGCATGCTCAGAAGCTGCAACATAAAGGAGCAGTATATCTCCGGGAGAAGGGCATACCAGAAGGGGTGGCGTACTGAGGTATTTTTTTATTTTCTCAAACGCTTTTTGACACTCCAGCGTCCATCCGAACCTCTGGGCCTTTCAAAGCAATAGGAAGAATGGATGGCATCGATCAATGGCTCTGGAGATGAAACGGTTGAGAGCACCCAACCTTCCAGTTAGCTTCTGCACCTCCTTCTTGTTTCATGGTGGCTCCATCTCCATGATCGCCTTGATCTAATCGGGGTGGTTGGCTTCGATTCCTCGTTGGGTTGTCAAGTACCCCAAAAATTTATCTGAGGTGACTACGAAGGAGCACTTCATTGCGTTAAGTTTGAGGCGGTATTTGCGCAGCACGATGAAGACTTCCTCCAAATGGGATAGATGGTCATTTCTGTGCTTGCTTTTGACCATCATGTCATCAATATAGACCTCTACGGTCTTGCCGATTTGATGATGGAAGATCTTAGTCACCAACCTCTAATAGGTGGCCCCGGTATTTTTTAACCCAAATGGCATTACTGTTATATATGTGTCACTTTTTAGCCTATTGGTCACCTTTGGGTCATTTCTGGTAGTTTTCCAATTTTTTTCTTTTTCGATCGGAGCCGCTAAAATTTTAGACTTTTAGCTATCAGTATGAGTTCGAGTACTCCGATTGAAAATCTAACTGCATATTATGAGTCCTAGTGCCATTTTGTGCTACTCATAAAAATTTCATCGAATTCCGGTAACGTTTTAGAAAATTATGCAGTTCTGAAACACATCTGGGTTTGGTCGTTACTGGATTGTCAAAGGGTGACTTTGACCGAGTCAAAGTAGACTTGGACCAAGTGAAAGAAGATCATTGACTAGGTCAATGGGTTTTGTTTTTTTGTTTGGTTAGGTTGACTCAAGTCAATCCCCCACCAACCCCCTTTTTCACAAATAAATGCCTAAGTGTGTGAGTGTGTGTGTGTGAGTGTGTGTGTGTGCTTGATGTGGGCGTCCCCTTCTCATCCTCTCCCTCTCACTCTCTCCTTCACTTCCCCTCTTTTTTTGTTGGTAAATAAAAGAAGAACAAGAAGGAGAAGAAGAAACACTCAAAAGGAAAAGAGAAAGGTGTGTTTGTGTTGATGTTGATTTCCCTTTTCTCTCTTTCTTTCTCTCTAGCTTTTCCCCTCTCATGCTCCCCTTGTTTCCCCTGATTTGTTGCAGCCAAGTAAGGCTGAGGAGGTGGGGGTGTTGGTGGTGGCGGATGCGGTGGTTTTGGTGCGCCAAGGGCACCCGAATACCTCCCCTTTTCCTTCCCCTCCTTTGGTAAGCTCTCCTCCTCCCTTATCTTGTTTTAAATGGTTGTTAGGGCTGTTAGGGTGTTCATGCATGCCTTGCATAGGTGGTAGGGGGTGTGGGAGGGCTGAGGAGGGGGTGGGAGAGGTTTGGACGCGCGCGTGGGGCCATCCGCGCTCGTGCGAGCGCGTCTGTGTTCGCAGAGGGGAGCTGGCACGCGCCGTCGGGCGCGCTGGTGGGCGCGCGCGCGTACGCTCAGGTGCGCGAGCGTGCGCGCGGGGTGCTGGGCGGGCGCGCAGTGCGCACGGGCAGGACGCGCAATGCTCGCAGGCGCGCGCGACAGCGCGTCTGGGTGCGCGGTAGTGCGCCAAGGGGTGCAGGGGCGCGTGCGTGCTTGCGTATGCGCGCGTACGCGTGCGGGGGGCCATGCGTGTGGCTGCCCGAGGGTTCGGGTAGGTGTCGGGGCACTCGGACTTGCGTGCGTACGTGCGTACTCGCATGCGTGCGAGCCCGTATGCGTGCTTGTCCGAGTTTTGGCATTTCTAGTAAATTTCATGTATATCTGTTTAGTTTACTCACCATATTGAATGCCCTTGTCTTGCAAATCTTGGCGAACGGTCACGCAACGACCCAGGTTGCGGTGAGTGGGTCAATCCAACTCAGTAGGGAGGCGTTCGATGCACGTAGGCGTGCATTGCCCTCCCCTGGGGCACCATAACTACATATTAACTTGTGTGAATGAAAACTTATGTTAATGCATGTTTTGCTATGATGTAACCATACCATGTTAGACATTGTATGCTAGGGATATACATCCATGTATCATGTATAGAGGCCCATACATGCCTAGACACCATGTCCCATGCTTGAAAAGCCTTGATCTATGCATGTTTCCCATCTAGTTTAATTTAATTAAATCAAAATGAGAATATGCTAGTATAAGCATGCCTTAGAAATATTATAACCTTGTCATTATAATGTATGTTTTCCCTGCATCTTAGTTATGCGCCCTGGAGGAATTCTTGAGAATTCATTACCTTAGTAGTGTTAGTAATCGTTGTCGACGGATCCAAGAGAATCGTATCCGTGAGAGTAGGTTGTTTTCTCCCCTTCGTTGGATCCGAGTAGGAACTAACCGGGTTGAAAAGCTGTCTGACAGAGGGCTCCCATCGGTAGGTACTACCGATGCATTCGGGAACGTACTGACCATGGGAGTATACTAGGTAGAGGCTACCCGGGGAAAGGACTACCGGTGGACCAAGAGTGTGGAGCAGTCTAATCTGTCCCAAAAGTCCTATGTCACCTCTAAAGGGTGAGGGTGAGGGTGGGGTGGGTCGGGGACGCTACAACCCACCAATTTGTGCAGTTACTCCCATTTTGGGACTTTAATTATTTTAAGGTTAATATGAGTTGTGTTGCATAGATTGTGCCATTCACTGAGTGTGTGGCTCACCCCTCTCATATCCTTCCCTCCAGTTGTTACTGAGTCGGATCTGAAGGAGGAGCTCCCCGAGGCATCACATCAGTAGCGGAGCAGCGTTCGCGTTTTGGGTTCTGCAAGTGAGAGGCCATCAACATCCCCTTCTTTTTGCTAGTATGTATTGTTATTCGTGCTTGGGCACAATACTTGTATATGGATATCTTTGTTTATATTGATCCTCACAGGACAGTTGATTATGTATTCTGGTCTGTAATATGTCTTTGAATTACAGACTCAGTCGTTTAAGCTTCCGTTATATGTATATATATTATGTCAGCTACATTGTTAATTGTGATATTATCTTCGAGGATGTTTAGAGTCTTTTATTGATCTCCTGTATGGATTGCTGATATTATATATATTTGCCACGTATCGGGGACGGCCGCCCTGGGGCATGACAAAAGTTGGTATCAGAGCCTGGTCCTGTCAGAGCCAATTGTTTTCTTAGAGATGAGTCCTAGGATTTCTATATGAGTATTCTGATCCTAGTGTATGTTTCTTAGGTTGCTGATATGCCTCCTCGCAGACGGATGCGTGGACGTGGTCCCCCTCGGACCTTGGAGGTTTCTGAACCTACCAGAGGCGAGGAGTCTACTGAAGGGTCCTCGGCTATTGGGCCAGGACCAGCGTAGGAGCCTCCTGCATGGGAGTGTGCTTATGCTCGTTTAGCAGATCTATTGGAGACTCAGACTAGGGCATTGGAGGCCAAACTAGGGCATTGGCTGATCAGGCGCGAGAGATCCAGGAGCTGCGGGCGGCCCGCGAGGCAGTTCCGCAGGTCCCCTTGGTAGCAGATCCACTGGTGGTGCCCGAGGTACCCCCTGTCCCAGTGGAGATTCTAGTAGAGGGAATTCAGGATCCCCTGGAGAGGGAGGTGGAGCTAGAGGCTGCGGCACATGTGCATCAGAGCGGCCTCACCGCCTTTCTGAAGCTTCACCCTCCCGAGTTCCATGGCCTGTCGACGGACCCCCTTGCCCCCGAGCGTTGGTTGATGGAGATAGACAAGATCTTCTCGACCATGCACTGCACCGACCGCCAACGTGTCTCACTGGCCACCTTCATGTTGAAGGGTAGCGTCGCCGACTGGTGGGCTACCCGATCGGTGGACATCCCCGAGGGTGTGGGGCGACTTCTATGGGCTGGATTCTGGAGTTACTTTCTGGAGGAGTACTTCCCATTTTTGACACGTCAGATCGTGATGCGAGAGTTTGAGCAGCTGACACAGGGCTCCATGTCAGTCGCTGATTACTCTACACGTTTCACGAGGCTTTCTCGGTTCGCCCCCGCCTTAGTGATGGATGAGGAGACGCGATGCCGTCATTTCGAGATGGGTCTCATTAGCACCATCAGGGTGCACGTCACCTCACAGGCGTTCTCGAGGTACTCAGACTTGGTGTCTCGTGCGAGGACAGTTGAGCGAGACCTTGGGGTTCCTTTGGGGGTTCAAACCCCTTCTGTAGACCAGAGGCCCCCCAGGAGCCAGGACCAGGGACTTCGCAAGAGCAAGCGGCTCTGCTTTGATCAGTCAGCGGTCGTCGCTACTCCAGTTGATGTGGTGCTAGTGCGAGGTCCAGCACCCATTGCTGCAGTACCAGTCTAGGCTAGGCAACCGGAGATGCGACGTTGTTACCATTGCCAGCGGGTCGGACATATTTCCTATGATTGCCCTGATGCTGGCCGACCCCCTGTGCCTCGACAGCAGCCGCAGCAGCAGCCACGCCAGCAGCAGCAGCAGCAGCCACAGCGTCAGCAGCAGCAGCCACAGGGTGGCCAAGTTGACCAGAGGAGGCAGCCAGTGCAGCCTACGAGGCATGCCCCTGCTCCTCAGCCGCAGCTTGCTCAGGGTCGTGTTGCAGCACTTACGGACGAGGAGGTGCAGGCTTCGGGTAGCGTTGTTCGAGGTATTGTTCTGATCTCCCAGCTTCCTGCATATGTGCTATTTGATTCTGGAGCCACGCACTCATTCGTGTCTCCCGCTTTCGCGAGACGGATGGGCGTGGTGTCCACCCCTCTTGATGTTATGCTGGAGATATCATTGCCCGTCGGAGACCGTATTCTCCTCCGTTCTGTTTACCGGGGGTGTACCGTGGCGATCGCGGAGCATGAGTTTCCATTAGAGTTGGTCGAGCTCGCCATGACGGACTTCGATGCCATCCTGGGAATGGATTGGCTCTCAGCTAGCCATGCCAGTATCGACTGTTTTGTGAAGTCGGTGTCTTTCCACATCCCTGGTCAGAGATCTTTCCAGTTCGTGGGCGATCGGGACATAGCCCCTTTGGGGTTCGTGTCATCCATCCAGGCGTGGAGACTCCTTCAGGGAGGATGTGAGGGTTTTCTGGCGCACATTGCTGAGGAGGATGCACCACTGCGGGCAGATATCAGTCAGACTCCGGTTGTGGTGGAATATCCAGAGGTTTTTCCCGATGATCTTCTGGGACTACCGCCGGATCGCGCGATCGAGTTTGAGATTAATCTAATTCCGGGGACCGAGCCGATTTCGAGAGCTCCGTACCGGATGGCCCCAGCAGAGCTGAAGGTGCTCAAGGAGCAGTTGGAAGAGTTGCTCGAGAAGGGCTTCGCACGTCCGAGTGTCTCTCCGTGGGGAGCCCCTGTTTTATTCGTTCGGAAGAAGGACGGTTCGCTGCGTCTTTGTATTGATTACAGGCAGCTGAACAAGCGGACCGTGAAGAACAAGTACCCCTTACCGCGGATTGACGATCTGTTTGACCAGCTCCAGGGAGCGCGTGTCTTTTCAAAGATCGATCTCCGTTCGGGCTACTATCAGCTGAAGATCCGGGAGTCGGATATTCTGAAGACGGCCTTTCGTACCCGTTATGGGCACTATGAGTTTTGAGTACTGCCGTTTGGGTTGACGAATGCGCCAGCAGCCTTCATGGATCTGATGAACCGGGTGTTTCGGCCCTTCCTCGACTCCTTCGTGGTAGTCTTCATCGATGATATTCTGGTGTACTCGAGGAGTCTTGAGGAGCACGCTGACCATCTCCACACTGTCTTGGAGACTTTGGCCTGACATCAGTTGTTCGCCAAGTTCAGTAAGTGCGAGTTCTGGTTGGAGCGTGTGGCCTTTCTAGGCCACGTGATTTCTAGCGAGGGTATATCTGTGGACCCGGACAAGACGCTCGCCGTGTCGAATTGGCGGCGACCGTCGAACCCCACCGAGATTCGGAGCTTCCTGGGTTTGGCGGGTTATTATCGGAGGTTTGTCGAGGGTTTCTCGAAGATAGCCGTGCCTCTGACCCGCCTCACTCGGAAGGATGTCCGGTTCGAGTGGTCCCCATCTTGCGAGGAGAGCTTCCTGGAGTTGAAGCGAAGACTCACCTCAGCGCCAGTTCTTACCATTCCGTCTGGGAGTGGTGGGTTCGCAGTCTACTCTGATGCATCACGGCTGGGTTTGGGTTGCGTCCTGATGCAGTATGGTAAGGTTGTGGCTTATGCGTCGCGTCAGTTGAAGCCCCATGAGCAGAATTACCCCACCCACGATTTGGAGTTAGCAGCGATCATCTTTGCACTGAAGATGTGGAGGCACTACCTCTATGGCGAGGAGTTCGAGCTCTTCACGGATCACAAGAGCCTGACTTACTTGCAGTCCCAGCCGGAGCTCAACATGCGTCAGCGACGTTGGGTCGAGTTCCTGAAGGACTATGACTGTGACATCGCTTACCATCCGGGTAAGGCGAATGTCGTGGCCGATGCTCTTAGCAGGCAGCCCTTGGGCATGGCCGCCCACTTGGTTGTACGTCGTTGGAGGCTTCTGGAGGAGGCCGCTTGCTAGATCAGCGTTCGAGAGACGCCTGCAGGTGGCTTTTTGGCCAGGCTAGTGGTGCAGCCCGTTCTTCTCGACAAGATCTGCACGGCTCAAGGGCGGGATCCTCACTTTCTAGTCCTCTCTGAAGGCGTCGCCTAGGGCGAGCGTCCGGACTACCAGATTCGCGAGGATGGAATTCTGCGGTTCAGAGGTCGGGTATGCATTCCTGACAACGCAGAGCTAAAGCAGAAGATCTTAGACGAGGTCCATCGTTCGAGGTACACAGTGCATCCTGGTGGCACGAAGATGTACAGGGGCCTTCGTCGTGGCTACTGGTGGCGCGGGATGAAGGCGGATATTGGCCGTTTCGTTGCCCGTTGCTTGGTATGCCAGCAGGTGAAATCAGAACATCAACGTCCTGTGGGGAAGCTGTAGTCTATTGAGATTCCTCAGTGGAAGTGGGAGCAGATCACCATGGACTTCGTTTTGGGTCTCCCGAGGTCACGTTCGGGTCGCGATGCCATCTGGGTGATCATCGACCGACTGACTAAGTTCGCTGATTTCCTCCCCATTCGACTCACCAATTCTCTAGACACCCTGGCGCAGTTGTTTGTCTATGAGATTGTTCGTCTCCATGGCACTCCCGTCAGCGTCATTTCTGATAGAGACGCGATGTAAAGCGTATTATTTGCACATTTAATCCCCTTAATTTAGTTTTCTATTTCCTAATTTTATGTGTAATAATGACTAATATTCAGAATTTATTTGTTATTGCAGGTAATTGAGATAAATGATGATTATCAATGCAAAATATTCTATAAAGCATTTAAAGATATGAAGGAGAATCAAGAGGATTCTTGAAGATCCAAAATTATGCTAGATAAAGATTTGGTGAAGAGAGAATCAAAAATCAAAATCCAATCAAATATTCTTCAAATCAATGTTAAAATCGTCCCACTATTTTGACCATAACTTTTGCCTCAAATATCATATTTTGGCCCAAAATATGGCGTTGAAAAGATATTTTCAAGATCTACAAATCAATGTTTCATGAATATTTTGCAATTCCACCTTATTAGGGGTCAAAAATTCATCCGAAGATTCTGTAGAAAATTAATGACGGGAATGAAAGATTTTACCTGCTAAAATTGTCAAATATTCATATGAGGAAGGTTGATGGCCAATCTTAACCATCCAATTCATTGCAAATCAATGGTCAAGATTCAAGGCTGGAGGCTATAAAAGGAACACATATGAAGCCAAGAAAAGAAAAGAAGGAGGCAAAGGGACAACCAAAGGAGAAGAAAGATTCAAGAGTTTTGCTTTGTTTTTGTTTTTGTTTTTCTTTTCATCTCATATCTTTGGATGTTTGTATATATTTAGATCTGAATTTTAATATTACTTTAGTATTTTTATTTTCAAGAATCTTTCAATAATATGATGTCTTTTATTTTTTATTTAGTTTGATCATGTTTTCTAGTAGCTAAATCTTCAACTAGGGTTGAAGATGAAACCATGCAATGCTAGTTTAGGATTTTATATTTAGATCTGAATTCTCCATATTGTTTGCTTTATTGAATATCAATCTCTCCTTCAATTCTCTTTTGAAACCTTTCATGTGAATTTCTTATTACCTTCTTCAAAAATCTCTTGTATTTGATTTGATAAAATATGCTTTGATTATGTTCTCTGATATTTTATGCTCTTCTTAACATGTTGAATATTGATTTGGTAAATTTTATAAAAGGAAGGGAGATAGGTCATTTTATGCAATAATTAATATGATTTCAAATATTTAATTTCCGATTGGTATTTGACTAACGTCAATATTGATTGAGTTATATGGTGGAGTTTCACATTTGAATATAACCCCTAAATTGGTATTGCATGGTGGATTCTAAAACCCTAGTTATCTTTTTATATTAATATCTATTTTAAAAAAATAAAATAAAAAAATAAACCTTCATCAATCTTCCTGTCTAATTCGATTAGTTAAATCAATTAATAATTTAATTTGAACAATTCTCTGTGGGATCGACTCGTATTTGCTAGATCTATACTTCTGTAATGATCCGTGCACTTGCGGTAATTAATAACAACTTTAATAATCAATCACGCGAGGTTTACTTCGTGGTTCTGGCGCAGCCTCCAGTACGCCCTTGGTACGAACCTCCACTTCAGTACAGCATTTCATCCACAGAGGGACGGCCAGTTGGAGTGGAGGACATGCTGCGAGCTTGCGTTCTCGACTTTGGGGGCAGTTGGGAGAGGCATCTTCCGTTGGTGGAGTTCGCCTACAACAACAGCTACCACTCGAGTATTCGGATGGCACCATATGAAGCGCTCTATGGCCGCAGCTGCAGGTCCCCCTTGTGTTGGGACGAGGTCAGAGAGCGCCAGTTGGAGGGACCAGAGATCGTCCACTAGACCTCAGAGAAGGTCAAGATGATTCATGAGCGTATCCGAATCACTCAGAGCCGTTAGAAGAGCTACGCCGATCGTCGTTGCCGTGAGCTCGCCTTCGAGGTTGGTGACCATGTTTTCCTGAAGGTGTCCCCGACGAAGGGCATCTTCCATTTCGGTGTGCGGGGCAAGCTAAGTCCGCGTTACATTGGGCCATTTCTCATCCTTGAGCGGATTGGAGAGGTGGCCTATCGCATAGCCCTGCCCCCACAGTTGGCTCAAGCCCATGACGTCTTCCATGTCTCGCAGCTGAGGCGTTATATCCACTATCCTACTCACGTTATTCCGTTCGAGCCGCTCGTCTTCGAGCTGAACTTGTCATTCGTGGAGCAGCCGATCGAGATCCTGGACCGACACAAGAAGAGGCTCTGCATCAAGACTGTCCAGTTGGTTAAGGTGTGATGGCAGCACTGTTCTGGTGTCGAGGCCACCTGGGAGAGCGAGGACACCATGCGTGACACATATCCACATCTTTTCCCTTCCTAGATGTTTTTGTATTAAATTTTGTGGACAAAATTTTCTAAGGGGGGAAGAATGTTATATATGTGTCACTTTTTAGCCTATTGGTCACCTTTGGGTCATTTCTGGTAGTTTTCCAATTTTTTCTTTTTCGATCGGAGCCGCTAAAATTTTGGACTTTTAGCTATCAGTATGAGTTCGAGTACTCCGATTGAAAATCTAACTGCATATTATGAGTCCTGGTGCCATTTTGTGCTACTCATAAAAATTTCATCGAATTTCGGTAACGTTTTAGAAAATTATGCAGTTCTGAAACACATCTGGGTTTGGTCGTTACTGGATTGTCAAAGGGTGACTTTGACCGAGTCAAAGTAGACTTGGACCAAGTCAAAGAAGACCATTGACTAGGTCAATGGGTTTTGTTTTTTTGTTTGGTTAGGTTGACTCAAGTCAATCCCCCACCAACCCCCTTTTTCACAAATAAATGCCTAAGTGTGTGAGTGTGTGTGTGTGAGTGTGTGTGTGTGCTTGATGTGGGCGTCCCCTTCTCATCCTCTCCCTCTCACTCTCTCCTTCACTTCCCCTCTTTTTTGTTCGTAAATAAAAGAAGAACAAGAAGGAGAAGAAGAAACACTCAAAAGGAAAAGAGAAAGGTGTGTTTGTGTTGTTGTTGATTTCCCTTTCTCTCTTTCTTTCTCTCTAGCTTTTCCCCTCTCATGCTCCCCTTGTTTCCCCTGATTTGTTGCAGCCAAGTAAGGCTGAGGAGGTGGGGGTGTTGGTGGTGGCGGATGCGGTGGTTTTGGTGCGCCAAGGGCACCCGAATACCTCCCTTTTTCCTTCCCCTCCTTTGGTAAGCTCTCCTCCTCCCTTATCTTGTTTTAAATGGTTGTTAGGGCTGTTAGGGTGTTCATGCATGCCTTGCATAGGTGGTAGGGGTGTGGGAGGGCTGAGGAGGGGGTGGGAGAGGTTTAGGCGCGCGCGCGAGGCCATCCGCGCGCGTGCGCTCGCTTCTGCGCACGCAAAGGGGCGCTGGCGCACGCAGTCGGGCGCGCTAGCAGGCTCGTGCGCATACGCACAGGCGCGCGAGCGTGCGTGCGGGGTGCTGGGCGGGCGCGCAGTGAGCGTGAGTCCGCGCGGGCAAGACGCGCAGTGCGCGCGAGTGCGCGAGCGGCAGCGCGTCTGGGCGCGCGGATGGGCGCGCGGCAGTGCGCCAAGGGGTGCTGGGGCGCGTGCGTGCGTGCGTATGCGCGCGTACGCGTGCGGGGGGCCATGTGTGTGGCTGCCCGAGGGTTCGGGTAGGTGTCAGGGCACTCGGACTTGCGTGCGTACGTGCGTACTTGCATGCGTGCGAGCCCGTATGCATGCTTGTCCGAGTTTTTGGCATTTCTAGTAAATTTCATGTATATTTGTGTAGTTTACTCACCATATTGAATGCCCTTGTCTTGCAGATCTTGGCGAACGGTCACGCAACGACCCGGGTTGCGGTGAGTGGGTCAATCCAACCCAGTAGGGAGGCGTTCGATGCACGTAGGCGTGCATTGCCCTCCCCTGGGGCACCATAACTACATATTAACTCGTGTGAATTGAAACTTATGTTAATGCATGTTTTGCTATGATGTAACCATACCATGTTAGACATTGTATGCTAGGGATATACATCCATGTATCATGTATAGAGGCCCATACATGCCTAGACACCATGTCCCATGCTTGAAAAGCCTTGATCTATGCATGTTTCCCATCTAGTTTAATTTAATTAAATCAAAATGAGAATATGCTAGTATAAGCATGCCTTAGAAATATTATAACCTTGTCATTATAATGTATGTTTTCCCCGCATCTTAGTTATGCGCCCTGGAGGAATTCTTGAGAATTCATTACCTTAGTAGTGTTAGTAATCGTTGTCGACGGATCCAAGAGGATCGTATCCGTGAGAGTAGGTTGTTTTCTCCCCTTCGTTGGATCCGAGTAGGAACTAACCGGGTTGGGAAAAGCTGTCCTGACAGAGGGCTCCCATCGGTAGGTACTACCGATGCATTCGGGAACGTACTGACCATGGGAGTATACCAGGTAGAGGCTACCCGGGGAAAGGGCTACCGGTGGACCAAGGGTGTGGAGCAGTCTAATCTGTCCCAAAAGTCCTATGTCACCTCTAAAGGGTGAGGGTGAGGGTGGGGTGGGTCGGCGACGCTACGACCCACCAATTTGTGCAGTTACTCCCATTTTGGGACTTTAATTATTTTAAGGTTAATATGAGTTGTGTTGCATAGATTGTGCCATTCACTGAGCGTGTGGCTCACCCCTCTCATATCTTTTCCTCCAGTTGTTACTGAGTCAGACCTGAAGGAGGAGCTCCCCGAGGCATCACATCAGTAGCGGAGCAGCGTTCGCGTTTTGGGTTCTGCGAGTGAGAGGCCATCAGCATCCCCTTCTTTTTGCTAGTATGTATTGTTATTCGTGCTTGGGCACAATACTTGTATATGGATGTCTTTGTTTATATTGGCTCTCACAGGATAGTTGATTATGTATTCTGGTCTGTAATATGTCTTTGAATTACAGACTCAGTCGTTTAAGCTTCCGCTATATGTATATATATTATGTCAGCTACATTGTTAATTGTGTTATTATCTTCGAGGTTGTTTAGAGTCTTTTATTGATCTCCTGTATGGACTGCTGATATTATATATATTTGCCACGTATCGGGGACGGCCGCCCTGGGGCGTGACAATTACTTTGTAGTAGTAAATGCCAGTAGGGGTTATGAAAACGGTTTTCTCCTGGTCGGGCTCGTACATCAGGATTTGATGGTAGCCTGAATAAGCATCCATAAAACTCATTAGTTTGTTACCCGATGAAGAGTTTACCAGCTGGTCAATTTTTGGAAGTGGAAAGTTGTCCTTTGGGCACGCGCTGTTCAATTCAGTGAAGTCCACGCACACCCACCACTTCTTGTTTTTCTTTGGAACCACCACGATGTTGGCCAGCCAGTCGGGATGTCGCATCTCGCAGATGAACCCAGCGGGAAACAGTCTGTTCACCTCGTCACGTACTGCTTCTGTGTGTACTAAGGCCATTCGTTGTTGCTTCTGTCAGATTGGGCAAATGGTGGGTGAGATGAACAACCGGTGATTCACGACCTCGGGGTCGATTCCCGGCATGTCGCGAGGTCTTCAGGCGAAAACATCCTTGTTTTTTGACAAGGAGGTCGAGTATCACCCTTCTTTCCTCAGCTGACAGTAAACTCCTGACGAGAAAGAATTTCTCGGGGTCAATAGGGTCTATGGGGACCTGTTCAAGGTCTTCAAGAACCCTGTCTTTGGGACCGGGTCGGCTTTCATCTGCCTTGACTCGGTCCTGAAGTAATTGCTACCTCTTAGGATGGATTTCCCCACTAGCGCCACCATGTAACAACGTCTTGCGGGCTACCTAATCCCCTCATATCTCCATCATCCCCTCGGTCGAAGGGAAACGAAAATGCTAGTGATAAGTGGACGGGGTCGCCTTCAACGTAGCCAACCACGTGCGCCCGATGATGGAGTTGTATGGCGATGGGAGGTCCATGATGGTAAACTCCATCATGGACGTCTGGCTCCCTGCTCGGACCGGCAACGTGATGGGTCCGGTTGGGACTACTCGTGCACCATTGAAGGCAACAAGAGGGTCCTTAGTTGGGATGAGGTCGGACGCCTTCAACCCCATCTGAAGGAAGGGTAGCATGAAGAGGATATCGGACGAACTTCCTGTGTCGATAAGAATCCTCTTAACATCAAAATTAGAAATGCGTAGATTAATTACCAACGCATCGGCATGCAGGGCTTGGACTCCTTCCAGGTCAGCATCAGAGAAGGTGATAACTCCTTCAACACCACTTTTCGCCTTCTTCGTGACCAGCTTCGGCTCCTGGTCGATCTTTATCATCTCGAAGGAGATTTGCATCTTCTTCGAGTCTTGTCAGACACTCTTTGGCTTGGCGAAGTGCGGCTCGCCCCCGAAGATGACGTCGATGATCCCGGCCAAAGTACTGGGATCAACGTTTGTCACCTGCTACTCCTCAGCAACCTGGGTCTTCTCGGAGGTTACATATTCCTTCAGGCACCTCTTGTGGACCTGTTCTTTCAGGAATCCTCAGAGAATGCGGCATCGATCAGTGGTATGCCACGTGCTCATGTGATAGTCGCAGCGGAGGGATTGGTCCCGCTTCGACTCATCACTCTTCATCGGTTCAGGGCACCTGAACCATTGTTGCCCTTGAATCTTGGACAAAATTTGGGATGGCGGGATCTTAAAGAACGTCCCTTGTCCCTCTCACACCTCATTCACTGAGGCGCCCTGTTTCTTGTCCCTCTCGCTTCGTCGGTCCTTTTGACGAGATTTCGACGAGCACTTCGTTACCGGTGCGGGAGTGGTGGCTGTCGTTGAGGACAAAGATGCAGCCACCACCTGCTTGAGGAGCCTAGATTCCTCCACTTTTGCATACTTTTCAGCATGTCCCATCAGATCGCGCAAGTCAGAAGGAGTGCGCTTGATGAGCGAATCCTTCACGCCGTTCCCGGCTGGTAACCCGTTGCGAAAAGCCATGACCGCAACATCCTCATTGCAGTCTTCAACTTCAAACTTCAAGATACGGAAATGATCGACATATTTGTCGGTATCGGATTTCGGAGGGGGGGCTCTCGAAAAAGAGAGTGGGGCTCCTCCTCTCCTTCTTGTGGGCGTGGGTGTGCGGCATGTGTGGGGGTTCTTCGGGGGTTCGGATCCGGTGCGTGCCTTGGCAGGCTCGGTCGGATCGTCTCTCGAAAGGGGTGGTGGGGGGTTTTTGTTCTCGGCTGAGGTGGCCGACAGGTCCTCAGAAGGATTCAGGGGTTGTTATGATCGCCACCTGTTTTCTAAAAAAAAAGGAAAAGTTGGGGTGGATTTGATCGCCTTCGTGGGGGAGTTTGTGGGGTCTCCGCTCTGAGATACGGGCATGCTGTACACAGAGGTGCAAACAGGGATCCTCTTCTGCTTTGGGAACATGACTAAAGGAGGTTTGGGAATCAGGGGGCTAGGGGAGGGTCAGCTAGTTGTTTTTAGCCACCTGGAGGGGGACGACTTGAAGGATCCGTTGGGTGAAAATAGAAAGAATTGAAAAATGATTCACTTAAAGAAATTAAGAGATGTGTAGTGAAAAACAAATTTTCAAAGTAGGGCACTGAAAATCGATGGCTCCGGGAGGATCCGTCGGGCGAAAACAGAAAGAAATTGAGGAAATGATTTACTTAAAGAAATTAAGAGTGGTACAGTAGAAAACAAACTTTCAAAGTAGGGAATTGAAATACGACAGCTCCGAGAGGATATGTCTGGCGAAAACATAAAGAAATTGAGAAAATGATTCACTTAAACAGAAATGTACAAACACAAAGGATACTGATGCAAGTGAACAAAGAAGAAATTGTAAAATTAATTAAAAGTAAATTACATAAACAAATTAGAGAAAGCAGAGAATTTTGAGCAGAACCTTATTAAAACCACATCCAGATTAACAGCACTAGTGACAGCCGTCGATATGCAAGTTAAAAAAATGAAAAGCAGTTTTGAAACAACACAGAGGAATACAAGCACAAAGAACAAAATCGACGGACCCTAGTAGAGCCGTCGCTCAAGAAACTTCAGAATTTTGATAAAAGCAGGCAAGCAACAGTTATTTAGAGTAACTAAGCGGTAAATATAAAAGAAACGAGCAGAAATGGAAATAAACAGTAATGAAACATGGCAAAAAGATAAATAAAGCAAAAATGTTAGTAGGCCTTGGGGTTCAAACCCAAAATTGATGGAGAGCCAAAAGGGGAGTTCCAAATGGTCCCTAGACCAACTGGCTGACGGCCTCAAGCAAGGCAGTCCATCAGGTGAATCCCATTTCCAAATGGAAGGTTTTAGTTCAATAAAAGAGCTTTCAGACACACACCAATTATTTGAAACCTAGACTTATATATAATCTTTAGTTGGCTTAGAAAGGGATGATTACAAAGCTTTGAAGTGCTATAAAACCCAAGTTCTTCACTTAAGCTCATGGTGAGGAAACAAAGAAAGAAAAGAGAACAAAGTGACCTAAGTAAGCTATGGGAGTGAGAGGATGTTGTTTCTTCTAAAATGCTCTCTTTCTCTCTGGTTTTAGGTGGTGGGAAGGTTGGCTACTAATTCTAATAGGGTATGGGCTCCTATCCTCTTCTACTTGCTTGCTTCTTTTCTTCACAAACAATGGCATCTTTTATAGGATCTTCAAACCAATAGGCATTAGACAAAACATAGGGGGGCATCATTGCTCCTTTCCCGTCGATCAGGGGCTGGCAGAGGTGAAGGACGATGGCTGCAGTCGAAAGGAGGAACGCCACTACGGGTTTCGCCAACTGTTTTGACCTAGATAGGCCAACGGCTTTGACCATTGCTGTCGGGCAGATTAGGGCATCATTTTTCATGTGCCCATCGACGGCTCTGGTTTCACCCGCCGTGCATGAATCTAACGGCTCCTGGTGCATCCGCTGCGCATGAATCTGACGGCTCCTCTACCATCTGTCGAGTTGTGAGACTTTTTGCTTGGTTGGTCTTCTTTAGAGTTCTTTTAGCTCTTTGATTTCTTAGCCTGTTGACCCTTTTTCATTCTTTTAATGTATCTAAAGAATTTTTTGCCATAAACTTGTAGGAAAAAATGTTATCAGTGATATGTATTTCACTACCCTGATAGGTCAAAAATGGGGTATCTATAATTGCCCCTCCTTGGATGATGTTTCAAGTGAAACGAGAATCACCATTCGAGGATAAAAAGAGAGACCTCATTTTTTACTCATCAACTGACAAGAAGCCATTCCCATAATTGATAGCAAACATGTGATAATTTTTCAAATAATATTCTTTAAATTGTCAACAAAACGATTTTGGGGAAAAATAAAACTAAAGTATTTTAACAAGTGATCCAACCCTCGATTGGGGTTACTAGCCTTCGTGTTCTGATGCCCGGCGTCAGATTCCCTGTGCCTGCCATGGATGGCAATTCAGCCAACAGGGGGATATAAGAAAATAAAAACATTGATAAATGAACAGGAAATGTGTCACGCCCCAGGGCGGCCGTCCCCGGGACGCGGCAAGTGTATATACGATATCAGTAAACAGGAATCAATAGCATACTCACAAACAACAACTAAAATGACAACACAGATAAAAGCAGGGCTGACATAATATATACACCAAATGCGGAAGCTAAAAGACTGAATCTGTAATCAAAACATACTACAGACTCGATACATAATCATATGTCCTGTGAGAGCCAACATGTCCATATATACACAAATACAATCCATACAAAATCCAACTAGGTGCCCAAGCACAGAGATATATACATACAACAAGAGAAGGGTGCTGATGGCCTCAAGACTCGAGGGACGTGGCGCTAACTCCGCTACTGGTGTAGTCGCTCAGGAAGCTCCTCCTTCAAGTCCTCCTCAGTGATCACTGAAAAAGACATTATGCGAGGGGTGAGCCACACGCTCAGTGAATAGCACAACCCATGCATACAGTTCATATTAACCATATTTAATCAAGTCATAAGCCCCAAGGCGGCATAAACAACACAAATCCGGGGGTTCATCACATCGCCGAACCCCATACCCTCACCCTCACCCTCACCCCTCCAGAGGTGACCAAGGATGTTGGGACTTAAGGTAAGTAATCATCCTCACATAATCCAGTGGGTCGCCGCGTCGCCGGCCCACCATACCCTCACCCTCACCTCTCAACAGGTGACCTAGGCTCTTGGGACTGACTAGGCTGTTGGTCACCCTCGGTCCACCGATAGTCTCTCCCCACTCCGTAGGTCGTTTGGCCACTTCCACGTTCGGCGCAGTCCTTCTACCAAATCAGGAGGCGCCTACTAATGGAAGCCCTTGCACGGGACAACCTTTTCAACGCCGGGGTAGTCTCTACACGGATCCAACGGAGGGAACAGAACAGCCTATCCATCGCATATGATCCACTCGGATCCGTTGACAGCACATCTCTACAACTCTAATGTCTTGAATTCCTCAGAATTCCACCAGCGCGCATAACCAGGATGCGGGAAAAATAAATAGAACATAAATGGGAAAAAGAGACCTTGGGAGGGTAACCTGAGGTCCCGATGTAGGACATCCGACAACCAAACGAGGAACACGGAGTACCCTAACCCGGGTCTCAATGTTAACCTCGCAAGGCCCCCTTATATTCCCCAAGGCATGCTAACAATATTAAAGCTTGCATTTAATTAAATAAATCAAACTAATAGGACGCATACACAGGTCAGGGTTTCCTAGCATGATAACGGGGAGACAGGATGCACGGCTCATGCACAAAACCTAAGGGTGCAAGTCCCTAACATACAAGTCTAGGGCGGCATGCATTCTACACACACATCATGCTTACATGGATTATAATAAAGCAGTTAATATTAACTACATGCCCCAGGGGAGGACGGTACACGCTCAAAGGCCTGTAACGCCTCCCAAACTGGGTTGGGTTGTCCCACTCACCGGAAATCGGGTCGACGCGCGACCGTCCGTTGAGATCTGCAAGACAGGGTATTAACTGGTGAGTATAAATCCACAAATACCTCAAAAACACAAAAACATACAAAACCCACAACTAAACACCCAACACTCGGGCAAACGTGCATACGACCCGCACGCACGCTAGCCCGAGCACCCTAGTAACCACCCGCACGGCCGGCAACCACCCGCACGGCCACCCGACGCCCGGGTGCACCGCCGCGCCTCAGTCCACCCACCCCGGGCACCGCCGGGCCCCTGCCCGCCGCCTGGACACGCCGCCGAACCTCCCGGGTGCACCGCGCGCCCCCTGCGCCCCAGCACAGCCGCCCGCGCACACCCGCACACCGCCTTGCGCTGGCCCGCGAGCACCCCACATGCCCCGCGCGCAGCGCCTCGCCCCGCGCGCACCACCGCCGCCTCGCCGCGCCCCACGCGCACCCCGCGCGCATCCTGCATGACGCCCCTCGACCAGCACCCCCCGAGCGCACGCCCTGCACGCACTCCGCGCGCATCGTCCGCTCGCACATCTCCCCGCACCAGCCGCTCGACCAGCCCTTGCACTAGCCGCTCGACCAGCTCCTCGCACCAGACCCGCGCACAGCTGCTCGACCAGCTCCTCGCGCACAGCTGCTCGACCAGCACCTCGCGCACAGCCCCGCACGCCCAGCACACCAGCACACACGCTCTGCTGGCCACCAGCTCCCCCAGCGCACGCCCCGCGCATGCCCGCGAGCACGCACACGCGCACTCCCGCGCACGCCCAGCCTGCGCGCTGCCTGAGCTGCTGCATGCCGCTGCTGCCTGCTGCCCGGAACAGAACCCCCCCACCGCCCGAGTACCTCCACCACCCACCCAATGGCCTCCGACGGCCTCCCACAGCCGCCGACCACCTCCCAAACACAAAACCCCCTCCTATCAAGCATCTAAGCATGAAAAAGAGGGAAAGAAAGCTTACCAAGGGGGAGGAAGAGGTGACCGGGTGCTCTCCGCGCACCGAAACGCTTCCAAAGCCCTCCACGCCCGGATCTCACTCGGCCTTCGAAACGGCCCAAAACAGAGGAGAAAGAGGGGAGGATGGGGAGGCTAGACTCGTCGGAAATGGGATTTGAAGGCACCGGGGTGTAGATCGGGACCCGATCTACACTTCTTAGGCTTTAGGTTTTTGGTTTGAGGGGTCTAGGGGGCTCAAAAGGGAGAAAAATGAGAGAGAGGAGAGGGGAGAGTTGGGAGGGATGATGAATAGTGACATAAGATCACCCTTATATAGTAAGCGACTTAAAAACCCAGATACGCCCCGGAACTGCGAAATTTCAGAAACGTTGCCGGAATTCGATGAAATTTTCATGAGTGGCTTAAAATGGCACCAGGACACATAATATGCAGTTAGATTTTCAATCGGAGTCCTCTAGCTCAGGACGATAGCTAACAGTCCAGAATTATGCGGTTCCGATCGAAAAATGCAAAAATTTAAAAACTGCTAAAATGCTCCAATGGTTACCAACAGGCCAAAAAGTGACACATATATAACATTCTCCCCCCCTTAGGAAATTTTGTCCTCAAAATAAATACAAGAACATCTAAGAAGGGAAAAGATGCGGATACGCGTCACGCATGGCGTCCTCGAGCTCCCAGGTGGCCTCGGCACCGGAACGGTGCTGCCATCGCACCTTGACCAGCTGGACGGTCTTGGTGCGGAGCCTCTTCTCGCGGCGGTCCATGATCTCAATCGGCTGCTCCACGAAAGACAAGTCCGGCTCGAAGACGAGCGGCTCGAACGGGATGATGTGAGCAGGATCGTGGACGTATCGCCTCAGCTGCGAGACGTGGAAGACGTCATGGGCCTGAGCCAACTGTGGGGGCAGAGCTATGCGATAGGCCACCTCCCCAACTCGCTCGAGGATGAGGAATGGCCCAATGAAACGCGGACTCAGCTTGCCCCGCACACCGAATCGGAAGATGCCCTTCATCGGGGACACCTTCAAGAACACATGATCACCGACCTCGAAGGCGAGCTCACGGCGACGGCGGTCGGCGTAGCTCTTCTGACGACTCTGAGCGACTCGGATACGCTCGCGATCGTCTTCACCATCTCGGAGGTCTGGTGAACGATCTCTGGTCCCTCTAGCTGGCGCTCTCCGACCTCATCCCAACACAGGGGGGACCTGCAGCTGCGGCCATAAAGTGCCTCGTAGGGAGCCATCCGGATGCTCGAGTGGTAGCTGTTGTTGTAGGCAAACTCCACCAACGGAAGGTGCCTCTCCCAACTGCCCCCAAAATCGAGTACACAGGCCCGCAGCATGTCCTCAAGGGTCTGGATCGTCCTCTCCGACTGGCCGTCCGTCTGAGGATGAAACGCTGTACTGAAATGGAGGTTCGTACCAAGGGCGTGCTGGAGGCTACGCCAGAACCTCGAAGTAAAACGCGCGTCTCGATCAGAATGATGCTGACTGGAGTGCCATGGAGTCGGACAATCTCGGAGACAATAACTGCGCCAGGGTGTCCAGAGAATCGGTGAGTCGGATGGGGAGGAAATGAGCAGACTTCGTCAGCCGGTCGACGATCACCCAGATGGCATCGCGACCCGAACGTGACCTCGGCAGACCCGAGACGAAGTCCATGGTGATCTGCTCCCACTTCCACTGAGGGATCTCAATGGACTGCAGCTTCCCCGCAGGGCGCTGATGCTCCGACTTCACCTGCTGGCATACTAGGCACCGGGCAACGAAACGGGCGATATCCGTCTTCATCCCGCGCCACCAGTAGCCGCGACGAAGGCCTCTGTACATCTTCGTGCCACCAGGGTGCACGGTGTACCTCGAGCGATGGGCCTCGTCCAGAATCTTCCGCCTCAGCTCTGCGTCGTCGGGGATGCACACTCGGCCTCTGAATCTCAGGATCCCGTCTGCACGAATCTGGTAGTCCTGGCGCTCGCCCCGGGCGACGCCTTCAGAAAGGACTATAAAATGCGGGTCCTGAGCCTGAGCCGTGCGGATCTCGTCGAGAAGAACCGGCTGCACCACCAGCCTGGCCAAAAAGCCACCAGCAGGAGTCTCTCGAACGATCCAGCAAGCGGCCTCCTCCAGAAGCCTCCAACGACGGACAGCCATGTGGGCGGCCATGCCCAGGGGCTGCCTACTGAGCGCATCTGCAACGACATTCGCCTTACCCGGATGGTAAGCGATGTCACAGTCATAGTCTGTCAGGAACTCAACCCAACGCCTCTGTCGCATGTTGAGCTCCGGCTGAGACTGCAGATATGTCAAGCTCTTATGATCAGTAAAGAGCTCGAACTCCTCTCCATAGAGGTAATGCCTCCACATCTTCAGCGCAAATATGATCGCAGCCAACTCGAGGTCATGGGTGGGGTAATTCTGCTCATGGGGCTTCAACTGACGAGACGCGTAAGCCACCACCTTACCGTGCTGCATCAGGACGCAACCCACACCCAACTGCGAGGCATCTGTGTAAACTGTGAACCCACCACTCCCAGATGGAAGGGTAAGAACTGGCGCTGAGGTGAGCCTTCGCTTCAGCTCCTGGAAGCTCTCCTCACAAGAAGGGGACCACTCGAACCGAACATCTTTCCGAGTGAGGCGGGTAAGAGGAACGGCTATCTTGGAGAAACCCTCCACAAACCTCCTGTAATAACCCGCCAAGCCCAAGAAGCTACGAATCTCAGTGGGGTTCGACGGTCGACGCCAATTCGACACGGCGAGCGTCTTCTCCGGGTCCACAGCTATACCCTCACCGGAAATCACATGGCCCAGAAAGGCCATCCGCTCCAACCAGAACTCGCACTTGCTGAACTTGGCGAACAACTGATGTCTGGCCAAAGTCTCCAAGACTGTGCGAAGATGGTGAGCGTGCTCCTCCAGACTCCTCGAGTACACCAATATATCATCGATGAATACTACCACAAAGGAGTCGAGGAAGGGTCGAAATACCCGGTTCATCAGATCCATGAAGGCCGCCGGCGCGTTCGTCAACCCGAATGGCAGTACTCTGAACTCGTAGTGCCCATACCGGGTGCGAAAGGCCGTCTTCGAGATGTCTGACTCCCGGATCTTCAACTGGTAGTACCCCGAGCGGAGATCGATCTTGGAAAAGACACGCTCCCTGGAGCTGGTCAAACAGATCGTCGATCCGCGGCAACGGGTACTTGTTCTTCACTGTCCGCTTATTCAACTGCCTGTAATCAATACACAGCCGCAGTGAACCGTCCTTCTTCCGGACGAACAGGACAGGGGCTCCCCACGGAGACACACTCGGACGTGCGAAGCCCTTCTCCAGCAACTCCAACTGCTCCTTCAGCACCCTCAGCTCTGCGGGAGCCATCCGGTACGGAGCCCTCGAAACCGGCTCGGTCCCCGGAACCAGATTGATCTCAAACTCGATCGCGCGATCCGGCGGTAATCCCGGAAGATCATCGGGGAAAACCTCGGGATACTCTGCCACGACCGGAGTCTGACTGATATCTGCCCGCAGCGGTGCATCCTCCAGAGCAATATAAGCCAGAAAGCCCTCGCATCCACCCTGAAGGAGTCTCCACGCCTGCATGGACGACACGAACCCCAGAGGAGCTACGTCTCGATCGCCCACGAACTGGAAGGACCTCCGACCAGGAAGGTGGAACGACACCGACTTGGCGAAACAGTCGATGCTGGCATGACTAGCTGCAAGCCAATCCATCCCCAGGATGGCATCAAAATCTGCCATCGCAAGCTCCACCAGCTCCACCGGGAACTCATGCTCCGCGATCTCTACCGTACACCCTCGGTACACAGAACTGAGGAGAATCCGGTCTCCCACGGGCAATGATACCTCTAAGACAGCATCTAGAGGAGCGGACGCCACGCCCGTCCGTCTCGCGAAAGCGGGAGACACGAACGAGTGTGTGGCTCCGGAATCAAACAGTACATAAGCAGGAAACTGGGAGATCTGAACAGTACCTCTGACCACGCTGCCTGATGCCTGGGCCTCCTCTGCCGAAAGCGCTGCCACTCGGCCCTGGACGAACTGAGGCTGAGGAGCAGGGGCACGCCTCGCCTGCTGCGCTGGCTGCCTCCTCTGATCAGCACGGCCACCCTGTGGCTGCTGCTGCTGACGCTGAGGCTGCTGCTGCGGCTGGCGCTGAGGCTGCTGCTGAAACGGCTGCTGGAACGGCCGCTGCTGCAACTGCTGCTGCTGGGGCATCACTGCGGGTCGGCCAGCGTCGGGGCAATTATACAGAATATGCCCGACGCGCTGACAGTGATAACAGCGCCTCGTCTCTGGTCGCCTCGACTGGACTGGCACTGCTGCGATGGGTGCTGGACCTCGCGCTGGCACCACATCTGCTGGAAGAGAGGCAGCCGCTGACTGCTCGAAGCGGGGCCTCTTCTTCTTCCGCTGCCCTCTGTCCTGGCCTCTGGGTGGCCTCTGGTCTGTCGACGGGGTCGGAGCCCTCACCTGGATCCCGAGGTCTCTCTCGACGGTCTTCGCTCGAGACACTAAGTCGGAGTACCTCGTGAAAGCGTGGGCGGTGACGTGCACTCGGATGGCACTGCTGAGACCGAGCTCGAATCGACGGCACCTCGTCCCTCGTCCATCACCAGAGTCGGAGCGAATCTGGACAGCCTCGTGAACCGCGTGGAGTAGTCAGCGACGGACATAGTGCCCTGAGTCAGCTGCTCAAACTCCTGCATCACTATCTGTCGCGTCGAGAAGGGGAAATATCCCCTGAATCCCGCCCATGTGAGCTGCTCCAATCCCTCTGGGATGTCCACTGATCTAGTAGCCCACCAGTCGGCGGCGCTACCCTTCAGCATAAATGTAGCCAGGGAGACCCTCTGGCGGTCTGTGCAAAGCATCGTCGAGAAGATGGTATCCACCTCCATCAACCATCTCTCGGGAGCAAGGGGGTCCTCTGTCCGACCCTGGAACTCGGGAGGATGGAGCTTTAGAAAGGCTGAGAGGCCACTTTGCTGCACCCTCGCTGCTGCCTCTAGCCCCATCTCCCTCTCCTGAGGATCCTGAACTCTGGCCGCCGGAATCTCCACGGGGACTGGGGGTACATCAGGTACCACAGGTGGATCTGCCGCCAGGGGAACCTGCGGAACTGCCTCGCGGGCCGCCTGCAGCTCCTGTATCTCCCGTGCCTGATCTGCCAATACCCTCGTCTGGGTCTCCACCAAATCTGCCAACCGCGCAAACGCGCGCTCCCAGGCAGGAGGCTCCTGCGCTGAATCTGGCCTCACGGCTGAGGACTCACCAATAGCATCCTCGACTCTGGCAGGTCCGGAGACCTCCAAGGGTCGAGAGGGACCACGTCCGCGCCGTCCTCTGCGAGGAGGCATATCAGCAACCTAAGAAAACCAGACACTAGGATCAGAATACGCATATAGAAATCCTAGGACTCATCTCTACGAAAAGAAGACATTTGGCTCTGACAGGACCAGGCTCTGATACCAACTTTTGTCACGCCCCAGGGCGGCCGTCCCCGGGACGCGGCAAGTGTATATATGATATCAGTAAACAGGAATCAACAATATACCACAAACAACAACTAAAATGACAACACAGATAAAAGCAGGGCTGACATAATATATACACCAAATGCGGAAGCTAAAAAGACTGAGTCTGTAATCAAAAACATACTACAGACTCGATACATAATCGTATGTCCTGTGAGAGCCAACATGTCCATATATACACAAATACAATCCATACAAAATCCAACTAGGTGCCCAAGCACAGAGATATATACATACAACAAGAGAAGGGTGCTGATGGCCTCAAAACTCGAGGGACGTGGCGCTACTCCGCTACTGGTGTAGTCGCTAGGAAGCTCCTCCTTCAAGTCCTCCTCAGTGATCACTGAAAAAGATTTTATGCGAGGGGTGAGCCACACGCTCAGTGAATAGCACAACCCATGCATACAGTTCATATTAACCATATTTAATCAAGTCATTAGCCCAGAGCGGCATAAACAACACAAATCCGGGGGTTCGTCACATCGCCGAACCCCATACCCTCACCCTCACCCTCACCCCTCCAGAGGTGACCAAGGATGTTGGGACTTAAATGATAATCATCCATACACAATCCTGTGGGTCGCCGCATCGCCGGCCCACCATACCCTCACCCTCACCTCTCAACAGGTGACCTAGGCTCTTGGGACTGACTAGGCTGTTGGTCACCCTTGGTCCACCGATAGTCTCTCCCCACTCCGTAGGTCGTTTGGCCACTCCACGTTCGGCGCAGTCCTTCTACCAAATCAGGAGGCGCCTACTGATGGAAGCCCCTGCACGGGACAACCTTTCCAACGCCGGGGTAGTCTCTACACGTATCCAACGGAGGGAACAGAACAGCCTATCCATCGCATATGATCCACTCGGATCCGCTGACAGCACATCTCTACAACTCTAATGTCTTGAATTCCTCAGAATTCCACCAGCGCGCATAACCAGGATGCGGGGAAATAAATAAGACATAAATGGGGAAAAGAGACCTTGGGAGGGTAACCTGAGGTCCCGATGTAGGACATCCGACAACCAAACGAGGAACACGGAGTACCCTAACCCGGGTCTCAATGTTAACCTCGCAAGGCCCCCTTATATTCCCCAAGGCATGCTAACAATATTAAAGCTTGCATTTAATTAAATAAATCAAACTAATAGGACGCATGCACAGGTCAGGGCTTTCCTAGCATGATAACGGGGTGACAGGATGCACGGCTCATGCACAAATCCTAAGGGTGCAAGTCCCTAACATACAAGTCTAGGGTGGCATGCATTCTACACACACATCATGCTTACATGGATTATAACAAAGCAGTTAATACTAACTATGTGCCCCAGGGGAGGACGGTACACGCCCAAATGCATGTAGCGCCTCCCAAACTGGGTTGGGTTGTCCCACTCACCGGAAGTCGGGTCGACGCGCGACCGTCCGTCGAGATCTGCAAGACAGGGTATTAACTGGTGAGTATAAATCCACAAACACAATTAAATACACAAAACATACAAAACCCACAACTAAACACCCAACACTCGGGCAAACGTGCATACGACTCGCACGCACGCTAGCCCGAGCACCCCGGTAACCACCCGCACGGCCGGCAACCACCCGCACGGCCACCCGACCGCCCGGGTGCACCGCCGCGCCTCAGCCCACGCACCCCGCGCACCGCCGGGCCCCTGCCCGCCGCCTGGACACGTCGTCGAACCTCCCGTGCACCGCACGCCCCCTGCGCCCCAGCGCAGCCGCCCGCGCACACCCCGCACACCGCCTTGCGCTGGCCCGCGAGCACCCCGCATGCCCCGCGCGCAGCGCCTCGCCCCGCGCGCACCACCGCCGCCTCGCCGCGCCCCGCGCGCACCCCGCGCGCATCCTGCATGACGCCCCTCGACCAGCACCCCCCGAGCGCACACCCTGCACGCACTCCGCGCGCATCGTCCGCTCGCACATCTCCCCGCACCAGCCGCTCGACCAGCCCTTGCACCAGCCGCTCGACCAGCTCCTCGCACCAGACCCGCGCACAGCTGCTCGACCAGCTCCTCGCGCACAGCTCCCCACTAGGTCCTCGCGCACATCTGCTCGACCAGCACCTCGCGCACAGCACCCACACGCCCAGCACGACCAGCACGCACGCTCTGCTGGCCACCAGCCCCCCGAGCGCACGCCCCCGCGCACGCCCGCGCGCACGGACGCACGCACTCCCGCGCGCGCCCAGCCTGCGCGCTGCCTGAGCTGCTGCCGCTGCTGCCTGCTGCCCGGAACAGAACCCCCCCACCGCCCGAGTACCTCCACCACCCACCCAATGGCCTCCGACGGCCTCCGACCGCCCCCAACCACCTCCGACGGCCTCCCACAGCCGCCGACCACCTCCCAAACACAAAAACCCCCTCCTATCAAGCATCTAAGCATGAAAAAGAGGGAAAGAAAGCTTACCAAGGGGGAGGAAGAGGTGACCGGGTGCTCTCCGCGCACCGAAACGCTTCCCCAAAGCCCTCCAACGCCCGGATCTCACTCGGCCTTCGAAACGGCCCAAAACAGAGGAGAAAGAGGGGAGGATGGGGAGGCTAGACTCGTCGGAAATGGGATTTGAAGGCACCGGGGTGTAGATCGGGACCCGATCTACACTTCTTAGGCTTTAGGTTTTTGGGTTTGAGGGGTCTAAGGGCTTCAAAAGGGAGAAAAATGAGAGAGAGGAGAGAGGGAAAGTTTGGTAGGGATGATGAATAGTGACATGAGATTTTTAGATCACCCCTTTATATAGTAAGCGACTTAAAAACCCAGATACGCCCCGGAACTGTGAAATTTCAGAAACGTTGCCGGAATTCGATGAAATTTTCATGAGTGGCTTAAAATGGCACCAGGACACATAATATGCAGTTAGATTTTCAATCGGAGTCCTCTAGCTCAGGACGATAGCTAACAGTCCAAAATTTTGCGGTTCCGATCGAAAAATGCAAAAAATTTTAAAAACTGCTAAAATGCTCCAATGGTTACCAACAGGCCAAAAGTGACACATATATAACAGGAAATGACCACTTCAATGAAAAGTTTAAGAAAATTAAATGATAAATTTTGGCCTGGTTGTCATGAATCATGGAAAAATGCAATGGTGTCAAAATAGCTTAAATAGGATAAGTTTAGAAACATACCACTATGATGATAATCCTTATGTAGCGACTTTGATGTAATTAACCTATGTTTATGGTATGAGTAGTATTCCAAATTTTTAATAATTTGGTATGGTTAGATTCCTTGTTTTGTTGGCTTTCCAACGCTTTTTACGGATCGTGAATCAGATGCGTATAGATCAAGTTATGGACCAAACTGTAACAAGGTGTCAGACAGTGTCTGACGGATCTTATAGCTACCGTCGGGCACATGGGCGACAGAGCGGAGAGAGCCGTCGGAAGCCTGGGTGACGGATGCTATAAAACCGTCGATCTGGAAAAAATTGTATTTTTGAAAATAGGTTCCGTTTTTGGAAGGAACAGGTGCATTAATCGAGATTAATGCAAATTATTGGCGTCGTAATCGTTTCCTCACGTGTATGAGAGGCTTATAAACCTCTTTTTCTCTTTCATTGCCTTGAAACCCTAGAAATTTCAAACCCTAAAGTCTTCTTCTTCTCTTGTTTTCGGCACCATTGTTGAGGAGCTCAGGAAGGGGTTCGAATAGAGGGTTCTTGTGAGTATTATCCTCTGATTATGAAGCGTTTTGATTGATAATGATTCCCTTTAGATGTCCTTGTTATATGATTTCGTTTTTAGTTTTCTTCCAACAAAAAGATTGGATTTTCTTCTTGATACTTGAAAGTTTTTATATGATTTCGGGTCCTTATGATATAGCTATGAAATCATGAAGTTTTCAAGGTGTTTTTCATATCTTTTATGTTAAAATAATAGGATAGGTATATATATCATACCTAGGTTTGATTATTAAACATAGAAATCATGTTATGAATTGTTTAAGGTCTTGTTTGACCCTTATATGCATAGATCCGAACCTATAAATGCTTTTATGATTTTTTAAGGATTTTTATCATAGATCCATGTTAGTTGTTTCTACATATAATAGATCTACAGTTTTCGAAGATTTTTGTAATATGGTTTAATTGTTTTTATATATATTCTTTTTATGAATCCTTTTAAATCTAGGGTTTTGAATAGAAGAATATCATGCTAGGTATAATAATATGTTATCTCTTGTGGTTTTCAAAGGATTTTATAAAGTATATTCAGACCCTTGGGTGTACCAAGTGTTTTATGTTTCATCGATGTTTTTATCATTTTTCCATAAGCTAGGGTTTCAAATGGATTTTCTTTATACGATCTTCAATCTATCTCGTAAATGATTCGTATCGTTTTACCTATTTTATATTACTTTTATACCTATGTTAAATATACGGTTTTTCAAAGATGTTTTAAATGAGTTTTTTTATTGGTTTTAATTGAATTTTCGAGATGAGTTATTTTCTGTTTTACGCCGTTTTAAACGACTCGTGTATGTTTTCCATGATAGACGTCTATGTGACCAAGCTCTAGATGGAGCATCTTTCAGCTGCGTGCCATAAGGGCATGCGTGCCCGTTGCATCATACGCATCATGTAGTTAGTAAGAGATTGTGGCTATTCCTCTAAAGAGATGCATTATGTTTTATCGTTACACTTGTGACAATTATATGTATATGTTTATAATCTGTTAGTTTGGATTTTTGGGACTATTTTATTATTATTGTTATTATTATTATTGGGACGCTATAGGTCCATTCACTGAGCGTGTGGTAGCTCACCCTCTTTTCCCAACCTTTTAGGTGTTGGTTATCGTTGTTCGTGGAGGGGCGTTGGCAATTGAGTTCGCGTTTTACCTTCGTTGCTTCGTAGGTGTTGAATAAGCCTTCTTCTTGGCATGTAGTAGACGTCCTTAGCCTTATCAGCAAAACCGGAGGAATTATTATTAGTATTAAATAAAGAACTCGTGTTTATTCATTCAAACTTAAGAATGAATTATTGAGATCCTATGGTTTGTTTTGTTTTAAATCTTGAGAGTATTTTATGAGTTTATTTATATTATCCGATATATTGTGGATTGTGCTGCAGTAACGCACCGTATCGCATGCCTTAATTAAGGATAATGGGTACGGGGGTGTTATAGAATGGTATCAGAGCCTAGGTTTTCCTGTTAGGGCTAAGGAATAGGAATAGGGGGCATAAGCTTGCATACATATAGGATACATTCTAACGGTGCGTCGATTCATATTAGGGGAGATCAGAAATGGCAGGAAATACCAACACTTTGCGTCAGGGATCTCCAGACCCTGACCAACCTGGTGGCGCAGACAATCCAACACCAGAATGACATGACGTTACGTCGTTTAGGAGAAAACCAGAACCAGCCGGAACAACTGGTGATGAGATTCAAGAAAATGGATCTGCCATCATTTCAAGGAGTTGGCACTGACCCGATGGCCCCGAAGCATTGGATCATAGAGTTGGAGCAAATCTTCAAATCAATGCAGCTAACTAATAGCCGTCGTATCCTCTTGGTGGCTCATCAACTACGAGGAACCGCTATCCAATGGTGGGCTGTTCATCAACAATCTTTAACCCGTGGAATTGAACATATCACCTGGGAGGAGTTTGTGGAGATGTTATGCAAGAAGTACTTTCCTCCGGCGGAGCGTGTTATACTTGTGTCATTTGGAGCCTTATTTTTTTTCGATCGGAGTCGCTAAAATTTTAGCTTTTAGCCATCTGCGGGAGTTGGAGTACTCTGATTAAAAATCTAACTACATATTATGGGTCCTGGTACTGTTTTGTAGTACCCATAAAAATTTCATCGAATTCTGGTAACGTTTTAAAAAATATGCAATTTCAAACTTATCTGGGTTTTGAGAGTTCCTGGTTTGGTTGGTCGAATAGTGTGAGATATTTTGAGGATGTGGTGATCTTTGATAACCTTACCCCCACCTTGTTTAGTGATGAAGAAACCATTGGTTATTTTGTTTGTTAGAGGGTGTGAATAGGCTTAAGTGCACCCCCCTTTTTCTCTCCTTCTAATCACCCCCCCCAAAGTGAGGAAAAATATCTCTCTCTCTCTCTCTCACTCTCTCTCACTCACGTCTCCCTCGCCCTCTCTGTTTTTCTGTGTGTGTGTGAGTTGTTAATGAAGGAAAAGATGAAGAAGAAGCACAAGAAAGAGTGAGAAAGGGTGAGTATGTGTTGTTGTTGTTGTTTCTCTTCTCTCTATCCTCTTCTCATGCCCCTTTGCACCCCTGTTTTTCTGTCATGAAGGACTTGAGGAGATGCTGATGAGGTGGTGGTAGTGGTGGTGGTGGTGGTTGAGGTGGTCGTGGGTGTGTCGAGAACCCCGCATCTCCCCATTTCCCTCCCCCTGTTTTGGTAAGGCAGCACTCTGTATTTTAAAGATCTCAGTGAATCTAGTATTTAGAGGCACATTTTTAGGATTATGTCTTCATATGATATGATCATCTATGTGTCTAATTGTTATATATGAAATTTGGGGTCATTATGATATCTGTGGTGTAAGTTAGAACCTGTTTTGCATGGCCTGTCCAGATTCGCGTAGGAATTGACCTGCTTCTGGAAATAATTTATTCCGGGCTTGTAGAGGAAAAATTAGGTCCTAATGTCTTCATGGATTATGATCCCAGGATATCAAAGAATTTGCATGATTTAGTTCATAATGTTTGGATGTGTATTGGGTGCTGTGGAGATCAATTAGTAGGGCTGGTTGCAGCAGGTTTGCCAATTTTGCTCGGTTGTGTGTCAAGGAGTTGTTTACATGTGTCTTGTGTGATAATATGGAAGTATCAAAAGTTAGAGTCTTCATGAAGTGGGCTTATATGTGTGATAGGAGGTTCCATATTTTAATTGTGGATCATTGGTTGTGTTTTGTAGATCTCGTAGACCGGACGCGCGGCGATCCGGGTATCAGTGAGTGGTTTGATCCAACTCTTCGGGAAGCGTTGGATGCACGTAGTCGTGCGTCGCGCATCCGTTGGGCACCCTGACTATACTACTTAATTAGATAAGTAGTATGGTCATATCTAACCCATAATATGCTAAGTATTTGCATGTTAGGTTAGTATAACTTGTATGTAGAACCACCCTTTTCTACCATATACTTGCCTATGTATGTTCATGTGTGAACTATTATGTATGCATGTGCCCCTCATGTATGGGCATGTGTGATGTGGGTTTTCATGAATGTAAAGAATAAGCATGCCTTAGGTAGTCCCTATGAGTAATACTACCATATTAATTGGAATATCCAGCATGATTAAGTCTGGATTAATAACAAGCACATACCTAATATTTCCTTGCGATAAGACTCGAGGGCGTGGTGTAGTTGTTGCGCCCATGCGAATGGGGCAAAGCTATGACCAACTTCAAGAGATGATGATCTCTCTCTCGCCCTCTCCCTCTGCACGAACTGAGTAAGTAGATGCGATTTTCTACTCGACTCAGGTTCGTTTGGAATATTGGCATGCACCTGTTAGTGCACGAGATCGCGCTTGACCCTTCCCTTTTAAGTTGGTGATATCCAACGCATGCTTAAGTTATGCCTTGTGTGTGCTTATATGATTAATGACCAAGTATGCATGTTTAAGTGGGCCATACCTTGTATGCATGTTGTATGATTTGTTGTTTATGATGTAAATCCATGTTAGGGGTTACCCTTGTAGTCAATTATTAGATGATCGTGCATATGGTTCATGCACATAGCTATGATATGATTCTCCTGTTATATATACGCACATGTTAAAACTAATTAGGCCTATCTGAAATAGGCGTGGGTATGACCCGCCGTTGGGATGTACCTCATTAGTTAGTGTGCAAGCGATGTAATCGCCCCTGCATCCGTGTGATGCACTTGAATGGAATTCAGAAGAATTCATTTGTTGTATCGATTTTGTTAAACCGGTAGCTTTGACATTAAGTTAGGTAATTATCAAGAGTAGTTGTTTTTCCATAGGGTTCGCTTTACGAACATGGAGTGTTTCCTCCCAATGTCATCTGTGTTGAAGCGACCCGGGTTGTAGCTGTCCTGACAGAGGGCCTCTACCTGTAGGTACTATCGATGCATGCGACAAGATGTACTGATCATGGGGGTATACCAGGTAGAGGCTACCTGAGAGAGGGCTAACGAATGATATTGCGAGCGTGAAATCCTTCTCCCCTTCGTTGGATCTGTGTAGGAACTCCCCAGCATTGGAAAAACTGTCCTGACAGAGGGCTCCCATCCGTAGGTACTACCGATGTGTTCGGGAACATACTAATCGTGGGAGTATACCAGGTAAAGGCTACCCGGGGAAAGGGATACCGGTGGACCAAGGGTGTAGAGCAGTCTAATATCTTCCAAAAGTCCTATGTTACCTCTAAAGAGTGAGGGTGAGGATTAGGTGAAGACACATCGCCGCGTGACCCATTCATTGTTCATCCGTTCCCATAGTTGTTGGGTCCGGTTGTGTATCGATGTTCAAAGACATCGTTGGGCAGTTATCTCGATGTAGATGATCTAGTAGTGTTGTGTAGACCAGTAATTCCGCGTCTCTTCGACCAACGGTATGGTCTCTCCTCAAAAGTCCCAAGAGTCTCCCTCCGGGAGTGAGGGTGAGGGTGAGGTTGGTGATCCAGTAGTGTTGTGTAGACCAGTAATTCCACGTCTCTTCGACCAACAGTATGGTCTCTCCCCAAAAGTCCCAAGAGTCTTCCTCCGGGAGTGAGGGTGAGGGTGAGGGTGAGGTTGGTCGCGCCACCGCGTGACCTTGTTATTCATTGGGTTTCAACCCATGTTTTCCTTGAAAGGAAATAGCCTTAACATTGAACTGTTGTAATGGTGATTGGTTTCCAGCCACTCACTGAGCTTGTAGCTCACCCCTCGCATACTGTTTCTTTTCAGAGGCAGTGTTGGGCGTGGAGCTGGAGCTTCCTTGTGGCGTGGTCTTATGTGTGTGGAGCGTTCTGTCCGGCGGGTGGCGAGTGCGAGGCTGTCAGCAGTCCTAGAGTCATTTTATGTATTGTAAATCGTGCATGTGACACAGGTTGTATTTTATTTGGATTAGACTTGGCTCTCACAGGACAGTGATTGTGTATTCGAGTATGTAATAATGTTTTTGGTTTACAGACATTGTTGATATCTTATGCTTCTGCTTTTCAGTCAATTATCATTTATCTTTGCCTTGCCACCTTGTGTGTTGTTGTTGGAGTCTTTGTTGACCTCAGGTATTGATAGCTGATACTTTATATATTGCCGCGTCTCGGGGACGGCAGCCCTGGGGCGTGACAGAGCGTGATCGCATTGTTCAAGCATTTTTGGACCTTCGTCAAACTCAAGACATGACGGTGACCCAGTATGAGGAAAAGTTTCTGGAGTTATCGGTCTTTGCGCCTCAATACATCCAAGTCGAGAGCGAAAAGTGTCGTCGCTTCCAAGAAGGGCTAAGGAGCAACATTCGTCATAGACGACGGAACCTCCGAATCCGTGTCTTTGAGGAACTGAAGGATTGTGCACTCGTCACGGAACAGGACTGCTTGGAGTGGAAGAAGGAGAATGAAGCATGAGCGAAGAACCGGAATAATCAACGTTTCGGTGGTGGCTAGAGGATGGATAATCGAAAGAGGAACTTTGCTGATGATAATCGCAGACGAGAAGTGCGCAAGAGAGTCATCTGCTACAACTATTGGGAGCCAGGACACAAGTCTAATGAATGTCCCCAAAAGCGAAGAGACAATCGTGCATGCTACAATTGCAGGAAGCTGGGACATCATCAGTGTCGGTATCGGATTTTGAAGGGGGCTCTCAAAAAAGAGGGGGGGCCTCCTTTTTCCTTTTGTGGGCGTGGGTGCGCGGCGTGTGTGGGGGTTCTTCGAGGGTTCGGATCCGGTGCGTGCCTTGGCAGGCTCGGTCGGATCGTCTCTCGGAAGGGAGAAGGGGTTTTGGTTCCTTGCTGAGGCAGCCGACAGCTCCTCAGGAGGATTCAGGGGTGTTTGTGATCGCCACCTGCTTTCTCAAAAAGCAGGAAAAGTTGGGGTGGATTTGATCGCCTTTGTGGGGGAGTTTGTGGGTCTTCGCTTTGAGATACAGGCATGCCGTACACAGAGGTGAAAAGCAGGGATGTTACGCCCAGGAACGGCCCTTGCTAGACCATAATAATCCTACAATCCCATGACTCATACACAAGAGGTCAACAATGACCCCTAATTAAAATTAAACAATAACCAATAGGATCGCATAAATAACAAGGCAACAGGGAAGCGATAGCTAACTAAAAATGCTGAAGCATAAAATATAAATAAGTCTGTAAATGAAAAACATTATTACAGACCCGAATACACAATCATTATCCTGTGAGAGTCCAAGCCTAGTCCAAATACAAGCCCAATTGTGCAACACGCACAATTATTAATACATACACAAGAAAATAGGATTGCTGATAGCCTCGCACTTGCCAACCGAAAGGTGGAGCGGTTCACGCACGAATCACTCCAGAGGGATGCTCCAGCTCCACGCCAACCTAGTCTCTGGTGGATAACAACACACGAGGGGTGAGCTACAAGCTCAATGAGTGGCAAGAATCCAAGCTCAAGAATAATAATATAACACTATCACATTTTTCTTCCAAGGAAAGATATGGATGGGAGAACACCGACAGATATAAATATCACGTAGAGACGTGACCACACATCACCCTCACCTCGAAGGGGAAAAACTGTTGGGACTTTTGGGGAACAACTAATCCATTAACAGTAACGAGTGGTAACACAGACTAGCACCACGCTATAAAGATTCTCCGCATCTAGATATAATACATACCAATGCCTTGCATCATCAGGTAGCCCTCTCCTGGGTAATCCTCATCCTGACAGCCATCCACGGTCGGTACTCCAGCCTCGTACGATAGTGACATCATACTCTGGGCATTCCCAATGATACGGCATCACCCGTGGTCGGTACTCGAGCCTCGTATGGTAGTCACATCATACTCTGGGCATTCCCAAGGATACGGAATCACCCGTGGTCGGTGCTCAAGCCTTGTATGGTAGTGACATCATACTCTGGGCATTCCTGACGATACGGCATCACCCGTGGTCGGTACTCCGAGCCTCGAATGATAGTCACATCATACTCTAGGCATTCCCAACCATATGGATTTACCCGTGGTCGGTACTCAAGCCTCGTATGGTAGTGACATCATACTCTGGGCATTCCCGACGATACGGCATCACCCGTGGTCGGTACTCCAAGCCTCTTATGATAGTCACATCATACTCTGGGCATTTCCAATGATATTGTGGCACAATGCAGGACAGATTCAACACCGGGTAGCTTCGACGCACGATGATGTAGGGAAACAGTACTCCACGCTCGCAATATGATCATCTGGTAGCCCTCTCCCTGGTGGCCTTCCGGTGGCACCACGCAGGGTAGCTTCGACACACGATGATATGGGGAGGAAGCACTTCATGCTCGCAATACGATCCTCACAGATCAACTACTATCCTCTAGCAAATACCATTGCTATACGGAATTCTCTTGAATTCCCACACAAATGCATCACTTGGATGCGGGGGAAAGAAGCTAAGTCCTCGCACTCAATCATGACAAGACATGATCCTAAAGGTGGGTCATGCACACGCCTAATACAGGTAGGCCTAACATAATATTGCCATAGCTATCGGGTAACAAACACCGAGTAGCTTCCACGCACGATGATGTAGGGAAACAGTACTCCACGCTTGCAATATCATCCGGTAGCCCTCTCCCTGGCAGCCTTCCGATGGCACGGTGGCACCACGCAAGTGTCGGTATCGGATTTTGAAAGGAAAAAGGAAAGGAAGGGGCCCTCTCTTCCTTCCTCCTTGGCGGTCCTCCGGTGGTCTGGGTGTGTGTGTGGGGGTTCTTCGGAGGCTCGGACCCAGAGAGCTGCGCCTTGGCGGGCTTGGTCGGATCATCTCTCAGAAGGGGTGGGCGGTTTGGTTGTTCGTTCCTGGCTGAGGTGGTTGATGGGTCCTCAAGAGGATCCAGGGGTGGTTGTGATCGCCACCTGCTTTTCTAAAAAAAAGCAAAAAAGTTGGGGTGGATTTGATCGCCTTCGTGGGGAGTTTGTGGGGTCTCCGCTCTGAGACACGGATATGCCGTACACAGAGGTGAAGACAGGGATCCTCTTCTGCTTCGGGAACCTGACTAAAGGAGAATTGGGACTCAGGTGTGCTAGGGGAAGGGCTGCCTAGTTGTACTTAGTCGCCTGGTGAGGGGCAGCTAGATATGGGTAGCCACCTGGTGTCTGATTTAATTTGGGCAGAACCTGGGTAGGGTTTGGGTTTGATTTTGGCAGAGGCTAAACCGGGTTTAGCCTTGGTTTTGGAGAGTCGATTTGGAGAGTGGTTTGGGTGTAGGAAATGGGTTTCTTTCTCACTTTTCTCTCAAGGGTTTGAAGTGGTGGTGTTGGGAATGTGGGTGGTTGGGGGTTATTGATGGGTATTGATTATGGAATTGATGATTTTTTATATGAATTGGTTGCCCCCTTATTTTTGTAGTAGAAAAGGGGTATAGGAATGTCCACTGGACAATAGATCAAAATGGGTAATAAGGTGTTTGATTTGACCTCCCATTAGATCTTTGTTATCTGACAGTGTCCAAGTGAGGGGTGGCTAATGGTATTTAGCCGCCCAGTGAGAGGCGGCTACTCTCAGGTAGCCATCTCCGTCATAACCTGCCATATGTCCCATCTCTGACAAGCGGTGGCTTGGGTCGATTACTAAGGATGAATCGGCTGAGATGGGGTGGCTAGAAGGGATAATCCGTCGCAATCATATTTGCTTTATGTCCCATCCAGGAAGGCGGTTTGGGGTCGGTCAAAGGGGCGGCCAAGAAACTAGCCGCCTGGTACTCTCAAGTAGCCGCCCCTGTTCAGGTCTTAGGGTTTTCTAAGGGTTTGGACCAGGGTTTCTGATTTTTTATTTCTGAGGGAGTTTTCTACTAGATGTCCAAAAGTGGCTGTTTTTTCAATATTACTTGAAGTAAATTTCTTTTCTTAAGATAGTCAAAATTAGGGTATCTACAGCAAGGTAGCTCCAACGCTGGGTATCTTTGACGCACGATGATATGGGGAGGGAGTACTCCATGCTCGCAAGACGATCCTCATGGATCAACTACTATCATCTAACAAATACCATTTCTAATGAATTCTTATGAATTCCCACGCGGATGCATAGCTCGGACGCAGGGGAAATAAGTCCTTGTACTCAATCATCACAAAACATGATCCTAAGGGTGAGTCATGAACGTGCCTAACACAGATAGGCCTGACATTCTATCATCCTAACTATCAGATAACAAACACCAATACAATAATGAATTCTCATGAATTCCCATAGAGATGCATCACTCGGATGCAGGCAAGATAGCTACAACATTTGCATACTAAAACATGTATGATCCTGACAACAACATATCAGATATATGCCTACCACAGACAGGGCCAAACAATTAAACATACACACAAATACCACAACAAGGTGCATGGACCACATGTCCAATGAACCTAGCATTCGAGAATTAACCACATTAAGCATCTACCAAAACAAAGGCAATACTATGTAAAAATCAAGATTGAGTATTGCTATAAAGCCCCATGGAAACGCGATGCACAATCACATGCATCGAGCATTTCCCAAAAGGGGTGGATCGAACCACTCACCAAAGACACATTCATCGCAAGTTCCGCCAACAAAAGCTGTAAAACACAACCAATGATGCTCAGATCAAACATGAAGCTTCTAGACACATATATATAAGCTTACTTCATGAATACACCAACTCTTAATATTGCATACAACATGTAAAGTAACTTATTGAAACAATCATGCAAAACTGCTGCATCTGCAGCAAATACCCCTAATTGTTTGATCTCCACAGCACCAAATACTCATCCAAAAATTCCTAAATACATCATACACATTCTCTAATATGTTGGGATCATAATCAGTGCAGACATCATATCCTGATTTAATCTTGAAATGCCCGACATAAATTATTTTCAGAAACTGGTAAATTTCTACGTGAATCTGGATAGGCCATGAACATCAGGCTACAACTTACAATACAGATAATAAAATGACACCAAATTTATACATAGCATCTAGACACATGGATGATCAAATCACATGAGAACATAATCTTCATAACATGCCTCTATGTACTAATTTCATAAGAATTTTCATAAGATAGAAATCTGCCTTACAATAACACAAAACCCCCAACAACAAGAAAGGGGAAAAAACATACAACATGACTTGTACATCCTTGCTGACCACCCAAAACACTAGATAGCAACACTCATACTTCTTTGAAGCATAAACACAAACACCTAAATGGCACAAAGGGGAGATGAAGATACCTTGGGAAGAAGAGAAGAGGGTGCACATAAGGGCTCCCACCATCACCATCACCATCACCATCACATGCTACCAGGCCTACACACACTCCTTCTCACAACAAACAACACACATACATTCAGCCACCATTTCTCAGCACAAACGGACACACAAACAGCACCAAAAAGGGGGAAAAGAATGACCTTTGGGAGGAAGAAGAAGAAGAAGAGGTGTTTGGGGCTTCACAAGCACAAACACATACACTACCTTCTCCTCCTACACTCCACCACTTTGATTTCCTTGCATTTCTCTCAGTGAGATCGCCTCCGACGACCTCTCTCTCTGTTTCAATATAACCAGCCACCCCCACCGACTTAGCATTTCAATGGAATTCACAAATCCACCAAATTACCAAAATTACCCTTCCTTAGAAACCTGTGCAGCCTCGACTAGAACAGTCATAACTTCCACAATCTAGCTCCGAATTGTGCAATTCAAAATCCATTGGAAAGCCAAGAAGATTATCTACAACTTTTGTGTTTATGCCAAGATACAATAACACATCCAACTATTCTGAAATATGAGCTAAACATCAAACAGGGCTGCTGCCATGCTTTTCTCATCCCCAGGGTATTATTGAAAAAATACTCATAACTTTTGTTAATTAGGATTAGTTAATATTCAGATATCATTTAGATATGATTTTTTTATTTTTAGTTTATTAGGATTTTATTCCTTGTTTTAAAATCTATATTTATATTTGAATTTCAAATATTGATTTGAATTCAAATTTGAATACTAGTTAAGATTAAATAAAGATGTGTATGTTAATTTTCAGATTTAGATAATATGTTAGGATCATAGTTTATAGATTTAGATAATTAGTTGAGATCCTAATTTGTTAAGGATTCTCTACTCTATAAATAGACTTGTAAACCAATTGATTAATAGATTATTGATTATTAGAATTTGTTTATTTTCTCTATTGTATTTTGTTATCTTAGGAGGATTAACATCTACATAGAATTTTCAATCGTCTGGTATTTCTGAAGAAATCAACAGATTATTGAAGCTCAATGCCCCTAGCATTCTTCTTGAAGAATCAACAGCGCCGCTGGTGCCTACCGATTTTCGTTCCTTTGATCGAATCAGTAGAAGAGCGTATTCGTACGCTACATCAGTTAGTATCAGAGCCAAAGTTGCGACCACCACTGCGAGCCACCGGTGCCGTTGAGCGCTGTCGCCATCGAGAGCCACTGTCTCCGAGCCCCTCCGCCGCCGAACAGCCGTCGTCGCTGCTGCCATCAAGCACAACCACCACTTTTGTCGAGAATTGTCGTGCGCTTCCATAGTTGTTGTTGCTGAGCTGCTACCACGGGGGAATCCATATCCCATTTATCTATCCTTGCACTATATTTTATAAAAAAAAACAAAAAAGTGAACCATTTTATGAGAAACCCAAATCCCCATCATCCCGAGAAAAAAGAAAAAAAACGAAAAAAAAATACCACTCCACCCCCATACAACCCTAGACCCCACCGGAATCCATCTCCTCTTAATTTCATTATAAAAAAAAAATTCATTTAACCCCTCGTACCCAAATTTTCCTTCCAAAACGCCCAACCCCACAGATATTTCTTTTCATTCCAATTCAATATAGATTAAAAAAAAATCCCATGACCACCGGAGATAAAAAGAATGCAAAAGTCAATTTGTTGAAAGACCTTAAAGTCATAAAATCAAAATTTAGTGGAACACATCATCAGCTGCTCGGACTTCATCACCAAATCGTTCAACCAAACTCGAGGACGAGTTTTTCTGAAGAGGAAGAGAATGATGCAGCACGATCATGGACCATTCAATCAATGTTAAGGACCACCAAATAGAGGATTATGAATGATTTGTAGTTTTTAGTATTTTAATTTTATTTGTTAGATTTATCATATTTTTTTGGATAATTAGTATTAGTTAATATTCAGATATCATTTAGTTATGCTTTTCTTATTTTTAGTTTGTTAGGATTTGAATAAAGATTGATTTGAATTCAAATTTGAATATTAGTTAGGATTAAATAAAGATGTGTTTGTTATTTTTCAAATTTAGATAATCTGTTAGGATCATAGTCTACAGATTTAGATAATTAGTTGAGATCCTAATCTGTTAAGGATTCTCTACTCTATAAACAGACCCGTAAACTAATTGATTAATAGATTATTGATTATTAGAATTTGTTTATTTTTTCTATTGTATTTTTTATCCTAGGAGGATTAACATCTACATAGAATTTTCAATCGTCTGATAATTATGAAGAAATCAACATATTATTGAAGCCCAATGCCCCTGGCATTCTTCTTGAAGTTTACGAGGGCATTGAATGAGGTGGAAGGGGAGGCGTTCTTGGTGCTGATGGTCTTGCAGCCACTTGGGGTGGAGTCAGGCAGAAGAGATGAGGCGGTTTGGAGGACGTTGAGAGCAACGGGCCTCACAGTGAAGAAAGGGTATGCGTAGTTGAAGAGGGATCAACTTATATTAGCAATCATAGCGGATAAGAGAAGGGAAGTGTGGGGTAGTAAAGCTCCACCCCAAGTTAAGATTTTTTTGTGGATTATGTACCAAAGAAAGATTCTAACACGTTACAGACTAGTTCTATGGTATCCGGGGATAGACACGACGTGCGCTCTTTGTGGGGAGGAGGAATCGGTGAACCATTTGTTTACTTCTTGCCGCTTGGTGAGGTGGGCGTGGGAGCGTTTAAATGATGATTTGGGGATGGATGTGGTTTTCCAACATGTGGAGGGTATGTGGTCGGCGGGTCAGCGGTTGAGGAGGACAGGAGACCGGTCCGTGTAGGTCAGGGTTTCTCAACTGTTAGTTCCCGCTTTGGTGTGGTCAACCTGGGTTAACGGTAATCTGGTTATTTTCAGGGGTCAAATGATCATATGGAGAAAATATTTGAGAGCTAGCCAAGAGTCTCATCCTTGATATGGGTAATTTTTGTTTGGGAGATGGGAGTGTTTCTTTCTAAGATGATAGACTTGTAATATCTTAGAGACTTGGTCCCTTTGGTTTGTGGGAGCGGGTTGATACCTCTTCTATCGTGTTCCTATGCGACCTTTTTTTTATTGATGTCATCCTTTAATTGGGCTATTGACCCTTAATGTATTAAGGGAATTGCCTATCATTCCCATCAAAAATAAAAAAATATTTTAAAGTTAAGTTGGATCTTTATGCTTAATATTCCCAACAACTTTACGCGGTATTTCGGGCCATGTAACTAAAAATATAAAATTATGTTATATAGATTACCTTTTTCTCGGAAAAAAAAAAAAAAAAGAGTTTTACTCGGCATTTGTCCCTGCTTTGACCAAGGGTTGGCCGTCGCAGCTCTGCTCCCACGAAAAGTAACAAAACAATGTTGAGAAGACGTCAATTCAAATTCATGGGAGATTGTTTAGATGGGGTAGAATCAAAACTTATTGGAGTTTTAAATGCATCAAATACATTTTAAAGAAATTTTGAAAATTCATGACTGTTTCATACGATTGGTGTATAAATTATAATTAACTTGCATGATTTTAATTTTATCTTAACAGTTCACTGAACCCGATTCACTCACGCCGGCTTGGATGACAACAAATGGCGTCCAATACTAATATTCAAATAGTTACAATTTTATGGATCTTCGAGAAAAAATCGCACGCGTCTTAGTTGTTGGATGACCGATATATTTTATAGATATGTGATGAGACATCCATCCATGGCACCTCCATTGGCATGATTTCTGGGTAATGGCCTATGGGTTGGGGAAGTTCGACCCGTAAGCGACCCGGTGAAGTATAATCTGGTGGACCCCATAAGCAAGAACATGGTTCTACTACTTCTTGAAATCCGTAATAAAAAATAGGGGCATAAAAAAAAAAAGGGAAAAGTCCACTCGGACGATACGCCGGCTTGGATGACAACCAAATCCCTTCCAATACTAATATTCAAATAGTTAAAATTTTATGGATCTCATTAAAAAATTCACACTGGCTTCATAGCCTTCAGGGACCGATCCAGTCAGGACTGGATCCGGGTCAGTTAGATCAGTATCGAATTGAACGACGTAAAAATCGAACTGCACAACCAATTCTTGGGTATATATTTCACTCTCTTATTAGATCCAATCAGTTATTGGAGAAAATATGAATTCCTAAGTATCATCAGTATCAAATAGGAGACTGAAATATATATCCAACAATTAGTTGTGCAGTTTCATTTATAGGTAGTGCAGTTTGATTTTTACATCGCCTAGTCTGATGCTGACCGAACTGATCGGATCCGGTCTCTAGTCTTTATTGGTTGGATGCATGACCGATATATTTTATGGATACGTGATAACATATCAGTTCTAATTTTTTTTTTTTATGGTTATAAAAATGTTTTTGAGACTGAGTTATTATATAACTTGCTCAACCTTTTTGACCGTTGTACAGCCATCCCAAGCACTACTCCTATAAAGCGATCATGTATCATACCATTAACAATTCATCAGCACTTCTAACCGTTACACAACTCCTCTGCATCCATTGGAATTGGAAAATTTTCAAGTTTTGAAAAAGAAAACTTATATTATGGGTTCGGTTCACAACTTCCTAAGAAGCCCAACCATGTTGTTAATTTTATCCTTGATCGTCTGGACAACATCTCCCTTAGTGGTGGAAGCAAGGATAATCCATCACAAGTGGGAGGTCAAGTACCAGTTCAAGTCCCCCGATTGCTTTCAAAAGCTCGCAGTCACCATCAATGGCATAACTCCTGGGCCGACCATCTATGCACAAGTCAGCACAACAGGGTGACACGGTTGTGGTTCAGGTCAAGAACAGCTTGTTCACAAAAAATCACATTGACCGAATGGTCTTACTTGGTTGGCCGAGCGATATGATCTGACCTTATAAAACGCATGAGATTTTGTCCACGAGTGGCATTGAATTGTAATTGTATAATCTACAAACTTTTTTGCCTAGTGAGACTCTGTCGTGAGACATAGTCATATATAACTAAAACAGACTTTCTTGACCAAGCAAAAGCACACCTATAAAACGACCATGTATTATACCATATAAACAATTTCATCGGCACTTCTATCCATTACAACTCTGCATCCATTGGAATTGGAATATTTTCAAGATTTGAACAAGAAAATTGAAATGATGGGTTCGATTAACAACCTCCTAAAAAGCCCAACCACGCTGTTAATCTTATCCTTGATCGTCTGGACGACATCTCCCTTAGTGGTGGAAGCGAGGGTACACCATCACAAGTGGGAGGTGAAGTATCAGTTCAAGTCCCCTGATTGCTTTCAAAAGCTGGCGGTCACCATCAATGGCATGACTCCTGGGCCGACCATCTATGCACGACAGGGCGACACGGTTGTGGTTGAGGTTAAGAACAGCTTGTTCACCGAAAACGTCGCCATACACTGGCATGGCATTCGACAGGTAGGATTCATATATCTGGTTCATGCATGTTTAATGAAATTCATGCATGTTCACTTCGACTGTATATATCTTTATGATATTAAATGGTTGATTTGTGTGTTCTCCGTGTTTAGATTGGTACTCCATGGAGCGACGGGACTGAAGGCGTGACGCAGTGCCCAATCGTGCCGGGCGACACTTTCACATACAAGTTCGTCGTTGATAGGGTAAGTCGAATACTCCAATTAATGACGCTTAATATTGAAGAGAACATTTAAATGACAAACGAAATCACCTTTTTTACAGGATAATTACATTAAGCAGTGTTCAATCCTATGTTTTTGTGATTGTAACCAATGTAGCTCACACAAATGCTGGTGCTAATTAAATTGCAGGCAGGGACCTACATCTACCATGGTCATTATGGGATGCAGCGATCGGCCGGGCTGAATGGAATGATCATAGTATCTGTTCCCGATGGAGTCACCGAACCCTTCTCGTATGACTACGACCGGAGCATCCTTTTGAACGACTGGTGGCACAAGAGCACCTACGAGCAAGCCGCGGGCCTCAATTCGGTGCCTTTTGTTTGGATTGGAGAGCCACAGGTACCCATTAATTAAATTCAGTTGAATCTTAATTATATGAACCGAGTTCTGCATCAGCTGATTTTTCTATAAGGTTACTAATGGTCCTCCTCTCAAATTTATGTTTCAGTCTTTACTGATCAATGGGAGGGGAAACTTCAATTGTTCTTTGGCGGGAGCCGGTGTGTGTAACGCAACAACTCCCGATTGCTCCCCATATGTATTAACTATGGTCCCCGGAAAGACTTACCGTCTCCGGATCGCAAGCATCGCTTCTCTGTCAGCCTTCAATTTTGAATTAGAGGTAACATATATCACATAAGCTAGTGGTCTTTGTATTGCTATGAAGCAAAACCTTGGAACTCATAAATTAAATTTCAATTGAATTTGAATCTTTTTTCTCTAACTGAGATTCGGTTTGTTTCTTGTAGGGGCACAGCATGACCATTGTAGAGGCTGACGGGAACTACGTCGAACCTTTTGTTGTGAAGAATCTCAATATATACTCTGGCGAGACGTACTCCGTCATCGTTAAAGCTGATCAAGATTCTTCGAGGAACTACTGGGCAGCCTTAAATGTGATTACTCGTAAACCAGGGACACCGACCGGCTTGGGTATCATCAACTACTATCTGAACAGCCCCAAAAAGTCACCTCCAACGGATCCTCCGAGCGGTCCAATCTGGAATGACACAACGTATTTCTTGAGACAAAGCCAAGCCATCAAAGCACGTCAAGGTTACGTAACTCCTCCCCCTCCCACCTCCGACAGAGTGATCACTCTGCTCAACACGCAGAACAAAATCGACGGCCGCATTAAATGGGCCATGAACAACATGTCCTTCACTCTCCCTGACACGCCATACTTGGTGTCTCTGAAGCAGAGACTCCACCACGTCTTCAACCAGAAACCAGCGCCGGAGACCTACGATTCAAAGAACTTCGACGTGTTTGGCGTCGCCAAGAACACGAATGCGACTTCTGGAAACTCAATTTATAGGCTCAAGTTCAATTCGACGGTCGACATCATACTACAGAATGTGAACACGATGACGGTTAACAATAGTGAGACGCACCCATGGCATCTGCACGGCCACGACTTCTGGGTGTTGGGGTATGGAATTGGGAAGTTTGATCCGATGAACGACCCGAAGAAGTACAACCTGGTGGACCCGATCATGAAGAACACGGTGCCGCTTCATCGATATGGGTGGACCGCATTGAGGTTCAGAGCAGACAATCCGGGGGTTTGGGCGTTCCATTGCCACATAGAGGCGCATTTCTTTATGGGGATGGGAGTGGTGTTCGAAGAAGGGGTGGCGAAGGTCGGTAGGCTGCCTTCGTCTATCATGGGTTGTGGAGAGACCAAGCGTTTCCTAAGGCATTAATTCATGCATTTTTTTTTTAATCTTATGATTATAGGTTAACACAGCTTGCATCTCTTCTGTTGTAATAAAAATTTGTTTATTTCAATTGCATCCCGTTGGAGGTAACGAACCGGCACTACAAGAAAAAGTCTTTTAGCCAGGAAAGTTTTACCAAGGAATTATTTTCCTTAGTAATTGTGTACCTTTGCCAACAAATTCACAAATCCGTAGGCTGAGGGGGTGAAGAAGTCGTCGGAAAAAAAAACACTCAATCAAATTTACTTTGAACAAAAATCTGTTCCTCGGTAAAACTAAAAGTAACTTTTCCTCGGTGAAAGTATGAGTAGTTTTTATTTTTATTTTTTAAAATGAAATTTTTGTAATTTTTATGTCAATGGAAATATTCGTCAGCAATTAACACATTTATCTAGGAAATTAATTATAACAAAAAAGAAAGAAAATAATAACTCTAATAATCTATCATTTCCTTAATTAATCGGGGTTTACAGGTCTATTTATAGAGTAGAAAATCCTTAACAGATTAAGATCTCAACTGATTATCTAAATTTGTAAATTATAATCTTAACAGATTATTTAAATTTGAAAAATAACAAATACATCTTTATTTAATCCTAACTAATATTCAAATTCAAATCAATATTTAAAATTTAAATCTAAATATAGATCCTAAAACAAGGAATAAAATTATAACAAACTCAAAATTGTCAAATGTAGTAAAAATAACTTTAAACCTTCAATTTGACCCCAAGATGATCTCAAGACGCTTTAATATTTGGCGTTGTAGCGGAGTGACTACTCCTTTAGGGCTCGTTGATACGAACGTGTGGACGTATTATAATAGCGATTCCAATCTACAGTTTAAAAGTTATGATCATTTGAAGTTAACAATGCTGTCAAACGATCAATATGTCTTTTTCTTTTCTTATCCATCTAATCTCGCCTGACCATATAATTTGTGACTATAATGTCTGCATCAATAGTACATAAAATGTGATAACGCATTATATGTTGCACTAATGTAATACCTAAACATCCAGGGGACCCATTCTAGATTGTAGATGGAGCGACGACAAAATATACTGAGTGTATCATCTTACATTAATCCTTGAGCTAGGGTGCTAAATTGAGTTGGGAAAAATAAATAATTTTTTGAATAGACCATGGTTGTTTTGAAACTCTTAGGTCTCTTAGCATTTTCGGCCTACCACTGCATGATAGGCTAAACCTGACAATTTGAAAAAAATTGAGGTGGGAAAAATAAATCCTTGAGCTAGGGTGTTAAATTCATATTTGCATTTGTTAATACTTTTTATTATCCTCATTTTTTGTGTTCTTATCCTTAATCTTGCGTTTGGATCAAATATAGGATAACTTTAAATTTTTTTAAAAAATATCAAATCTATCATTCCTATTAATGAGGTATTAATGTTATTTAGTGGAACACATTCTTTTGTTTTTTTTATTTGATTGTTTTTGTTTTGGGAAAAATAGTCATCAATGTTATCCCAATTTTACAAAATAGGTATAAAAAATTGGGACAAATTCTGTTCCATCTTTTACCCAGAACAAACTATCCCCATTTTTTATCTCAAAATGTGGACAATTGTCCATGCTTTATCCCTTTTTTTTATGTCATATGGGATAACAAGTGATCTAACCTAATTTTTTTCTTATCCCAACCCTTTATCCCCATTTCAAATTAAGCCTTAGGTCTCTTAGCATTTCCGGCCAACCACTCCATGATGGGCTAAACCTGACACCTTGAAAAAAATTCATAAGATAAAGTGTTGATGACTACAAGAACGAAAGTTTCCTAACATTTTTTTATATTACATTGGATTGGAGAAAAAGCACTGCACGTATGATCTTCCTAATTATTATTTTTAAATGAAAAAAAAATCAGATATTTCAATCCATGTTTTCGTACATCTAGTGCAAAAAAATAAAAAAGAATAGATTGTGTGTTATCCAGTCCTATAATTTGGTGTATCTAAATATTTAATAATTTTATTTCTTCTTTTTTGAATGAATCACAATCATTTACAAGCTGAGATTTTCAGTTGAGCCCACACATTTCCATTTCCCTGGAGTCCAAAAAGCACCACATTGAAACTTACAATAATCTGCAGCCTAATTTTCTTTAAAATGTATATAGCTGAGGTCCATCATTTAACATACAAAGTTAACAAATAATAGTATAAAAAGTAAGTGGTTTTTAAATGAATGCAAAACACTAACGTTATCATTAACAAAAAATCAGTACATACATGTGATAATGCAGTACAAATATGAATCCATAAAACCATCTTTAATTTCTTATAATATCCAATTAAATTTTTTTTTAAAATCTAAAATTAATAAAACCAATTATGTGTCCCCATACCACCCCCCTATATATCCAAAACCTCAGCTCCTTAATTTAATTCCTCTATGGGGCTGTCCAAAACCTTCTCTGAAAAAATGACAAGAAAGTTAGAGAAGATAGAAAATGTTACCAAACGCCAGGTGACCTTCTCAAAGCGTAGGAATGGACTCATGAAGAAGGCCCTTGAAATTTCGATTCTCTGCGGCGCAGAAATCGCAGTGATTAGCTTCTCTCCTTCGGGTCGGCTTAGCCAGTTTAGCTCGAACAACAAAAGGTGACCATCATATATGTCTTCTACAAGAGGAAAGCAATTAACATATTCATGATTTCTTTTTCAACCATGCTTAATTAATTTTCTTTCTTTATGTTTCCTCAACTGATCGATTAATATACATTTGGGCTTCTTTCATTGTTTTACAGGATTGAGAAGATATTTGAACGTTTTGCTAGTCTACCAAGCTATATGAGAGAGTGGTCTATTATACGATTGATCTTCTATTCACTTATAAACCTTCTATTCAGATTTTTTTTTCAGTTTTGCATATCCTTGTTGAAACTGCAATTCCTTGATTTGTTTTCTTAATTTTTTTCTCTTTGATTGAAGCACAAACCTCAGCGATGTTGATGATCCGGAGGTAAAATAGTTTATATGGATCAAGAAGTCTGAATAATATGAGAATCTAAAAGTTTTTTCCCCCCTAAACACCCCCCCCCCCCCCCCTCTCTCTCTCTGTATTTTTTTCATTTTGAATACATTCATATATGCAGGTTCTACTTAGAGTTCTCAGAGAAGTCACAAAAAAATTGGATACTTCTACCACACACAATGCCGAGTTTGTTCCTTCTTTCCCTCTACCACCATATTGAATTAACCTTATATTCCTCTTATGTAATAATCAACCATAACATAGTTAGTTGATTAGTCTCTTGTTCTAGTTGACAACACGAGCGATATATAATTATCCATGCTTATGTTTTTTTTTAATTGTATTATTTGAAAAACCATTTCTTGTAGAAGTTGATTATTATACTATAAGAGGAGGATAAGTTCGGAAATTAAGTAGCTATTGTTAGAATCAGAATATTGAAGAGAATGAATCAAGAATATTATTAGGGTTTGTATTCAATATTTATAGTATAAAAAGGAAAACGAGAAATGATTAATCTACCCTTAACCCTAACATATATATACATTTAACACCCCCCCTCAAACTCATGGTGGATCATACACCAAGAGTTTGCTCAACAAGAAACCATGTCGTTGAAGTGTATGTGACTTTGTGAAAAAGTCAGATAACTGAAGAGAAGAGGAAATATATGGGAGTGATATAGTGCCCGCAATAAAATGATGATGGACGAAGTGACAATCGATCTCGATGTGCTTCGTACGTTCATGAAAAACTGGATTGCTAGCAATCTGAATGGCGCTCTTATTGTCACAATATAGAGGAGTAGACGCAGATAGAATGACACCCATGTCAGAGAGGAGGCACCGAAGCCAAACAACCTCAGCAGTAGCAGATGCCATAGCACGATATTCGGCCTCAGCACTCGAACGAGAAACAATGTCTTGTTTCTTGGCCTTCCAAGATATAAGAGAGTCACCAAGAAATACACATATACCAGTCGTGGATTTTCGATCTGTGACATCTCCTGCCCAATCAGCATCAGTATAAGCGCGAAGTTCAAGAGTAGAAGAAGACGGTAACAGCAGAGCACGAGATATGGTGCCACGTAGATAGCGTATAATCCGAAGAACTGCTGCATAATGAACAGTACGAGGGGCAGCGACGAACTGACTGACAATATGCACAGCATAGGCAATGTCAGGACAAGTGACAGTGAGATAAACGAGGCTCCCAACAAGCTGTCTATAACGAGTAACATCAGAAAGAGGTTCTCCATCGTCAGGTTGGAGCTTTGCATGAAGCTCAATAGGAGTGGGAGAAATGCGATCATTAGTCAGACACATGGTCGATCAAGTCAGCAGTATACTTGCGTTGGGAGAGAAGATAACCACGCGGGGCAGACGCAACTTCCAAGCCTAGAAAATATCGAAGTTTGCCAAGATCTTTCATCTCAAATTGACGCTGAAGATGTTGCTTGACCGATTGTATATGAGAAGAATCATCGCCAGTGATGAGCATGTCATCGACATAAATCAACAAGATAGTACGATGGGAACCAGATGTGTGAACAAATAGAGCTGGATCAGAAGAACGCAAAACAAACCCAGCAGCACAAATAGCATCAGTGAATCGAGCAAACCAAGCGCGAGGAGCCTGCTTGAGACCATAGAGAGTGCGACGAAGATGACATACTTGACCAGATGGATTTGGAAGGCCTAGAGGAGTCATATAAACCTCCTCTGATAAATCACAATGAAGAAAAGGCGTTCTTGACATCAAGCTGATAAATGGGCCACTGACGAACAGAAGCAACAGAAATCAAAGTGCGAACAGTCGTCATCTTCGCTACAGGAGCAAATGTCTCATCATAATCAATACCATGCTGCTGAGTGAAACCACGGGCAACCAACTGAGCCTTATGACGCTCAATCGAACCATCATAGTGAGTCTTGATCTTGTAGACCCACTTACAGCCAATGGGAACCTTACCCGTAGGAAGACGGACAAGATCCCAAGTATGATTGCGTTGTAACGCGCTAAGTTCCTCTGTCATAGCATTCTCCCATTCAGGAATACCAACTGCCTCACGATATGACTGGGGCTAGTGCAAGAAAGCTCTGAAAATGGAGAGAGAATGAGTTAGAAGCAACTAGACTTAGCCTCTGAGGGGGACGACGATCACGAGGTGGATTGCGGCGAGGAGCTGGTGCGGGATCGACTACCGGTGCGGGGTCGACTGCTGGTGTATGGTCGACTGCTGATGCGGGGTCGACTGCTGGTGCATGGTCGACTACTGGTCGAACAACATCAGGCGCAGGAGCAACAACAGGGGGACTCGGCTCACATGAATCATCCGAAGAAGGAGATATAGGGGATGGCAAGGTCGTAGATGGGACAGATGAAGGAATAGAAGCCGGTGGGATAGACGATGGGGATGACTCAGGAGTCGAGAAATCCAGAAAAATAAGGTCATCAACAGTAGACGGAGGAAGTGGAGCCGGAGGTGAGCGAAGAGCATAATAAGGATGATGCTCCCAAAATGTGACATGACAAGAAATGCGAAGACGTCGTGCAATAGGATCATAACACTTGTAACCCTTATGTTGAATACTGTATCCAAGAAAAACACACATAGCAGAACGAGGAGAAAGCTTGGTACGTTCAGTGGGAGGAAGAAGAACAAAACATGTGCAACCAAAAACACGAAGACGAGAATAATCAGGTGGCTGATTGTGAAGCCGCTCAGATGGTGAGATACCACCAGTAATAGATGACGGAGTGCGATTGATGAGATACACACTTGTGAGAACTGCCTCACCCCAAAACTCAACAGGGACGGATGCAGAAAGAAGTAAAGATCGAGTCATCTCAAGAATGTGACGGTGTTTACGCTCAGCAACGCCATTTTGTTGATGAGCATAAGGAGTGGAAAACTGAGGAAGGGTGCCTTGGGATGTCAAATATTCACTAAAAGCCTTAGAACAATATTCACCACCACAATCAGAGCGTAACACCTTAATACGACGAGAAAATTGAGTCTCAACCATGGTAGCAAAAGAAGTATAAATACGCAATAAATCTGAACGACTAGAGAGAAGGTAAATCCAAGTGAAACGAGAATAGTCGTCGATAAAAATGACATAATATCGATTTTCCCCTTTTGAAAAAATAGGAGACGGACCCAAATATCAGAATGAACTAAATCAAAGGGAGAATCTGAAATATGCGAACTGGAAGGGAAAGGAAGAGCCACTGTCTTACCCAATTTACAACCCACGCATGGTTGAAGATCCGTGCGAGAAAATGATCCTAATGCACCGGTGCTAACAAGATATCGGAGTCTAGGCTGAGACAAATGACCAAGACGACGATGCCAAAGATCGAAAGGGGAAGGGGAATTTGTATCTAACTGCACAGAAGCAGCGGAAGGCAGAGGAACATGAAGCTGATCCATGTAATAGAGTCCACATTGTCGTCGCCTAGTCCCAATACGTCTCCCAGTAAGTCGATCCTGAACAGAATAGGATGATGAATCAAATGTGATCGTATAACCAAGGTCAGCAAGTTGACTGATAGAAAAAAACTAATGGAAAGTTTAGGAACATGCAAAACATTTGGCACATTAAATCGATGAGAATGATCAAAAAGAATGCCAGAGCTCGAGACAGACATAGGAGAACCATCAGCAGTGCGAATAAGTGAAGGAGAACGGGGTGGTGTACAATTAACAAGAATCGATGCATCCGATGTCATGTGATGGGAAGCCCCAGAATCAAGAACCCATGAGGTAATCGGTATACCTGGTACGGGAGTAGAAGCAGACTGAACAGAACCAGAAAGATCTATACCAATCAATGATCGTAACATAACATAAAGCTGTTGATATTGATCTTGTAGCCCCTTTAAATGTGCAATAAGGTGAGCTGTGGTAAACTGTGACTGAGCAGAAGCAACGCGAGGTGCAATTGATGTACATATCTGATCCTGACAAAGAGAAGATTGAGTAGACGACTGGATTGATAAAGAGAAAGTGGCATCTCGAGCACGTTTTCTAGCCAACTTGCGGCAATCGAGGGTCACATGACCAAAGGAGTGACAATATCTGCAATCCATAGTACTTGCACAGCAATAGATCAAAATAAACAGTATCTGATAGATCCAAAACAGTCACAGATGCGTAGATCACGAAAAGCTGATCAAAATGAGTACCAATATGACTATATTTGGAGTCCGAATGAGCCCGTAGCGGCCGGATAAAGAAAATACCAAAAGATCGATGATAGAGCGACAAACAGGTCGGGCCGCGAATCCGGGTCGGGTCGCAGAACCGGGTCGGGCGCTGGAGCCGGGTCGGGCAGCTGGCGCTGGAACCGGGTTGGGTCGGGCGTTGGAGCCGGGTCGGACAGGTGGGAGCGGATGCTAGGCCGGGCGCGAGCGAGATCCGGGACTCGTTGGCACGTCTGGACTCGGGACGAATTCTTGGGAGATCCGGGATGCTGTCCGGGACAGGATCCCCGGAAATCCGAGCGGATCGGCGCGGATCTGCGCTGATCACGCGACACGGAGACGACGCGGGCAGGGCGCGGACGGGGCGCGGCAGGGCGCGGACGGTGCGCACGTGGGGGACTGGGCGGGGTAGAGCGGCGCTGGACGGTGCAGCAGGGTGGCAGGGCAGCGCGAGGCGGCGCGGTAGGGTGGCGCAGCGGCGACACAGCAGCGGTGATGCGCGAGGCTGTGACAGGGGCAGTGGCGGGGCTGCGGCAGGGGCAGCGAATCTGCGACGGGGCTACGCGGGGATGCGGCAGGGGCAACGAATCTGCGACGGGGCTGCGCGGGGATGCGGCAGGGGCAGCGAATCTGCGCGGGGCAACGGCGGGACTGCGGCAGGGACAACGGATCTGCGCGGGGCAGCTGCGGGGCTGCGGCAGGGGCAGCGGATCAGCGCGGGGCAGTCGTGGGGCTCCGCGGGGCTGCGGCAGGGGCAGCGGATAAGTGCGGGGCAGCGGCGGGGCTGCGCGCGGGTGACACGAACAGGACGACGGACAGCGGAGCGTCGACGATTTCGCGAACGGAGAGTATCGCCAACAGAAAATCAAATAAAAAAATTGGATTCAAGCTCTGATACCATGTTAGAATCAGAATATTGAAGAGAACGAATCAAGAATATTATTAGAGTTTGTATCCAATATTTATAGTACAAAAAGGGAAATGAGGAAATGACTAATCTACCCTTAACCCTAACATATATATACATTTAACAGTTATGAATCGCGAAAGTACAATGATCACCCCGTAACTTGATCTACCTTACCGGAGATACTACTTCTTTTGCAGATTTTTTTATCTAATTATTATATTTCTTTCTATTATTACGACTCGCGTGCCTACCATTAAACTTGGCAAGAAAAATGATCTACATTATTTGAATCATATCTTAGATGATCATTGAAAGACACAAATGTATAACATCAAAAATGGAATTGGAAGAAAATGAGTTGTTTTCCTTTATAATTAAATCCACTCTATATAAAATACAGTGTTTTTGCCTTTCTTAGTTGTTTTAAACATATTCTTACTGACAATGCCTGCCACTTCTGATGGATGGGCAATTTCATTCAGTTCTTCTGCTCAACCTGAATTGGTCTCCAGTACTGTACAGGTAAACTAGATTCAAATTTATATTCATAAACCACCTTGTGATAAACATATTTTGGTTTGTGATGGTAGTTATATTATATAACAAAATGGTGCACCATTACAAGATTACTAAGTAATTATAAATATGCAATATAACAAAAATTTCTTTTATTTGTGGTCAGAGTGCTAGAGATGAACTCAATAAGTTAAAAGAGGATATGCAGGAGGCACTGACTCGGTTGAGGTACAACATATAAAATCATGTAAAAGTGAAAGTTTCTCGATTACTAAAGCTTTTGTTTAACTAAAATATTTTTAAGTAAACTCAGAAAACTCTTATTGTTTTTCTTCTTTATTTCTACTTGTATCATTACCTTGGGATCATGTTCTACAGGATGTATGAACCTGTTATAGAGGAGATTAAGAGTAGGGAGGATGCTGAGTCCACTGTTGAATTCATTCGAGGACTTCTCCACAAAGTTAGGGAAAGAAAGGTAATAAATAACTATGCTTTTAACTGTGTAGTCTTTATTTCTTAATTATTAATGCATGCATTCAGCGGTTCACTATGAGAATTTAAACTGAAATAATATTTATTATTTTTGTTTTGAATTATTTTTTCTTTTCTAAAAAATTAAATTTGGAATATAAAACTCCCTAAATTAATTCATGCCTGGTTATATTCCAATGAGATGGGCGGTAATTAAATCAAGTAATATGAGGTGGCATGCTTTGATGATTTCAAATGGGTATATTGCTTTTGGTCCCGTTAAAGTTTTTAAAATCTACAAAAACACCCCCGTGAAGTTCTAAAACTTGCATTTTACACCCCTGCTGTTAAATTTTTTATTAAGATGGGACAAAAGTACAGTTTTATTCTTTTAATTAAATCGTTATCGTATTTTCACATTTTTAATCAACTTTTGTGTGAGTTAATTCTTACAAAAAAAATATATTCATATGTATTTAAAAAGTTGATTATTATAGTAAATATTCACAAATTAAAGCATATTTAATATTAATTCATTGATTTTTTATTGGATATTTAAAAAATTAATTAAAAGCTAAAATAGTAAATTTTTTTTTTTTTTGAACGAGACGGTAGGCAATCGCCTTAATTGTATTCAAAGAAAGGACATGCCCAAAACATGAATATTACAAGAGATACGCATACAAGAACCCATTAGGAAGGGAAAAATAGAAGAGATATCTACTCCCCTCCCTAATCACATATCTCTTGATAAACAACATAGCTTACTCCTCAATACAAAGCAAACCCCTTCTGACCGAGACATTTCTTGATAAAATAGTAATATTAAAACATAATGGTAGGGGGTGTAACTACATGTTTTTAACTTCTTGGGGTGTTCCTACAAGTTTCAAAAACTTCAAGGGTTCAAATGCATTTTACCCATTTGAAATAAAGTATTCTTGGAATGTTAATCATATAATTCTTATAACATGAAAACACAGGGACTCGGGGCGTAATTGAGCAAGATTTTTATTCTCTATTAACTTTCCAATATAATTCAAACAAAGACAATGAATTGAAAAAATAGATGAGTTTTGTTTTTTTTGGGAAAAAAGAATGTGTATTGCTATATGTGGTTAGTTACATTCGAGAAAGTACAAGCGTCAAAAATAAGTTAAACACCAGTCCTTACCTAGACTAATCCCGGAATGAAAAAAAGACCCAATGAGGCAATAACTCTCACCCAAGTGAGAATGCATCCCTTCAATCCATTTCCAGAACATTAGAACCTAGAGGAGGTCATCGTTTGATTGATCTGGAATACCGCTCGCTAGCATCTTAGGATAGAATAAGTTGAGGAGCTCCATTGAATTGTCCCAGCTGGAGAGCAATGCATCCTGGTGAGGTGAGCAGTGCTGCAAGGAAATCAGCAGCTTTATTTCCTTCTCGAAAAACATATGAAATGCACCATTGGGTGAGAGAAGCAAGGATAGCCTAGATTTCATTCCATGTCTAAAGGATATGCCATAGCAGTTTCCCTTGACCCATGCCACTGTAGTAGACGAATCACTCTCTAGGTGAATATGTGTGATGCTTAGGCTTTTACAAATACGGAGAATACCCTTTAGTTCGCGGGGATTGATGGTGGAAAGAGAGCGATCCTGCATTGCCACAGCTTGCAAGATCTCTCCCCTCCAATTCCAGAGAATGGTTCTGTAACCCGCTCTATCTTTGGATAATGAGCCAAAAAAAAATCCAAAGAATTAAAAATATATGAGTTTCACCTCCTATGATTCACCAAAATGGAAGAAAATCCAAAGAATTAAAGAAAGCAATTAAGAATAAGAATGCACTAAGCGTGATCGCTTAGTAATTTGATATTACATTTTATTATCACAATGTAAATGAATTGAAATGGCACCTGCAATCTTTTATTTTTGGTGGTTGATGCCCTTGGATCCAATTAGCCCACACTCGTAGCCATCACTTGCAGGTGCATTTTGCTGCTATTTAAGTACTGCTAATGCACATCATGTGCGCTTTATTCTTCTTAACTTATATTAACATTGCATGCAATTCCACACAATATGATATGTTCTCTACACTAAAATGAACTCGTGTTGGCCACGTTCATTTATGTGCTTAGATGGGTACTTGCATTAGTAAACACCAACAAATTAAGCGAACTGCATCATTTTGCCCAAAAATGAACCATTGAGGCGCGCTTGGTTGATACAGAGCAGGAAAAGGAAAAGAATGTAAAAGAGTTCCAAATTAGTAAGAATGAATCATAGCATTTACATTTCTATTTATTTTCTTAACAGAAAGTTCTTGATGAATCCAATCCAATTCAGACTGCCACAGAAGCCTCTAACAAACTGGTATGTAGTCCACATAACAAGAAAGCGATTGAAATTGATTACAGATTGAATGCCTCATTGAATCAACCACTCTATATTGTGAATTATGCCTATTTATGCTAAATTTACCTTGAATGATCATTCTTAGGAGGTTGCGCAGATCCTATATGGAACCGGGGGATTCACATTGCCCCACTGGTTTGATCCTTGGCTTCATTCTAATCAATCAGTCTCCCTTAGACATGTTTCCAGGTAATACCATAATATGATGATTAACATATAACAGGACAGTTTGATCAGAGGATATAAATGCAAAAGCTATAGGATCCTGGTTTGTAAACAGGGGCTGGGCATGTTTCCTTTTTAAAGCATATGTAAAGAGGGGGTGACTAAAGCTCCACGAATACTATCTTCTTCCCTCCTTTTTTTATATACCTGTGTATTTGGAAAAATCTCTTTTCTATAGAAATACAACTATTTGATTACCAATATAAAAAAATAACAACATATAATATAACCAGTGGCTAGTCAAGCAGTGGCGGCTCCAGAAATTTTATAAATAGGGCCATTTAAAAAAATAAATTCCACAAAATTTTAAAAAAAAGCTTCTCTTATCATGTATTTATCAAAAACATAAAAAAAAAAAAATTTGAAAATACAATAACAATTTATATTACTAAAAATTAAAACATCAAAGATGGGAGATGAAAGATTTTCAATATATAATCTTTTATAATTTTCTTCGATGACAACACCATAACAGGGGAAATTTGGGGTTTCATTTATAAAATTTGGGTTGGACATGGTCAACTGGTGAGCTGGTGGGACCATTGGTGAGGAGGGTTTCCATGGTTTGAAAGGGTAACAATAGTAAATTTGGTTTTTTTTTTTTTTAAATGTGATGGGGTCAATTGACCCCACCCCACCACGTAAAATGTTGCGCCCCCCTGCAGTGAAGTCATGGCAGTTCACCAAATAGTGAATCCTCTGGGAAGATAGTATTCATGGAGCTTAATTAAGACATCTTTTCTACAATGTAATATGTGTTTTTTGAAGATTGGTGTTTATTCAAAATATAGAAATACAAAACTTAATTACCAATATAAATGGAAAATCATAAAAGCAGTGGCCAAAAAAGAAATCCATTTAAAAAAACAGTGAGTAATGTTGCTCATGTTGTGTGAGCGCTAGATGCAAGGACAAACATGCATGGGTAAGGGCCAGTTTGGTAACTGTTCAAAAAAGGAATTACTCATTTTCAGGAATCCAATTCTAGTAGGTTGATGATCCAACTGTGAATGATGGGCACATTTGGTATTCTTGTTATGCATAATTATGATATGAACCTCTCAAATGATTATGATTACATGTAATGGTTGTTTATTGTTCATTGCATTTCTTTTGCTGTTCAATCTTCAGGATGAATATAACGAACTGAAGTTCAATATGATTACTGATAAAATAACTAAAATTTTCAATTAATGGCATTCATGAATGAATATTATTTTTTCTTAAATCTTATTCTTAGCTAAATTTGTTGTTTTCAGATGAATTTATTACATTTAAAATTTTTCCTTAAATAGGTTTCAGGAATGCCTTCTGAATCAATTAAGCCAAGGTAATACATTTGACATCAATAGTGGCATTCCTCTTCATGGCATGATCCAAAGGAACAGTGGACCATATCCTCCAAATGCCCCAACTGTTCCATACTTCTTTCATGGCTCCTCATCTAGGAATCCTGTGGTGAATGACACGGCTGTAGAACCTACATTCCAGGTTTCAATCCTGCTCTACAGAACCTAAAATTTTGATGTCATTTTCTACATATAGAATGAATTTATATGTATTGTGATTTTCTATGTTTATCAATGTATCAAAATGATACTACAAGAATAATACATCTTGGATGACACAATTATTTATTTACAAGTTACATCACCATTCACAAGAGTTGGAATTGCATGGTTAAAAAGCTTAATTTCCATAAACATCACAATGTTCCATGCAGCAACAGAGCATGGAGCGTGGACTAATGAAGCTCTCAACATATGAGCAAGGGGAGTCCTCAGCGAGTGGATCAAGGGTATGGCATTCTTTTGATATAATCAATTCTGATTCATGTTTTGAGTTTTTGGAATCCCAGGAGAAGCCCCATTTAATTTTTCCTCCATTTAACCCAATTACATATATCAACGTATTTTCTTCGATAGTCACATAAAGACACGGATGTAGTTCTAAAAACAAGAAAATATTAAGTATCTAAAAAAATAGTTAAATTTTGCACAATTAATGTATGTTAGTATGTCATTCACAGATGAATCAGGGCAATACAATCCACCAGTTCCCTGAGCAAGATAATGTGCAACCTCAAATGGCGCAGAGCCACAACCAAACATATCTGCCATAGTAAGTGTTTTTTTTTTTTTTATTTGTAATCAAATGTTGTATTGCTGTATGATCAGTAGCTTTACAAATACACAATGCTTTTACAAAAAAACATGAAAAAGGAACCAAAACAAGAATGAGGAGACAAAGAATGGCCATCATCCCCTGTTTTGTATCCTTCTTTGGATGGCTAGTTGCATATAAAATAGCCTATGTTGTTCGCTTATATCCCTTCATTGCCCTATCTTGTTCAATTGCATGCATGATTTCCTCCCACAATTGCTCGGGTGGTACCTTGATTTCTCCTCGGATTGATTGGTAGGAAGCAAGAATATCAGCAGGTGAGTTCCCTTCTCTATGGATGTATGTCGCCCTCCATCCTTTGAAGTGTGCCAAACCTTGTTGAGTGCTTCAAAGTGATCTTATAGCAGACCATGGGAGCTTACCTCTTCCATTTAGCCAAGCCAAGGCTGTTGTGGAGTCGGACTCAATCCAGATATTAGTATCTGCCATGCTATAAGCCATGGAGACTCATTCAATCGCCTTGAGCTCCAATAGATTTATTGAGGGAAGATCGAGTCTCCCTGCAAGACCGAGGAGGATATCCCCATTATTGTTTCGAAGTAAAGAACCATATCCACCTCTGTCATCATTCAAGGAACCATCAGTGTTCAACTTGAGCCAGCCCATAGGAGGAGGTTCCCAAGTGACAGTGATGGAAACAGATTCTCTGGTTTGTGTTTGTAGACCAAAAAGGTCTGCAATACAGGTAACTTCTGGAGAGATAGGGACTTGAAAGATCTTTGAGTGAGCTCTGTCCACAAAAACCAGAATGTTGTAGAGATAATAAGATATGCAACCACCTTTTTAAAAGGGTCAGTGAGATGAGTGGATAGCCAATGTGGTAGGGACTTAAGCCTGCAAGGTACAAGAGATCTGATAGACAAGTCTCTAAAGAGTTTAGTCCATATAAATCTTGAATAATAGCAGCCCATAAAGAGATGATCTACCTCCTCTATACCAGTGATACATAGAGGACAAGAGATTGATTGAGAGAGCCCCCATCTATGTAGTCTAGTCAGAGTGGGTAAACGGTTTTGAAAAGCTTGCCATGTGCATAAGTTGTGTTTCAGGGTTTGAATTGGCTGCCATAGCCATTTAGCCCAAAGTCTTTCTTCCCCCATTGATCGGGACTGCTTTCCAGGCATCAGATAGCCCCAGCTGACCAGATCGACTTGGAGGCTAGATGAGAATGTCCTCCCCAAGACCCCCAAACTCTAGATTCTGTATTTCCTCCCAAGCAGTACTCCCAATGTCAACCAAGCTTCTTTGTGGTCTATTCCAATTTCCATTTTGTATGAAAGCATTGACAGTGGAATCATTAGGGGCCGGGGCCCCCAATCATATGTGACCCGACCAAGAAGATGCGCAAGCCCTCTCCCATTTATCCAGGGGTCAAACCATAAGTTTATATTTTTTCCCTCAAAGATCAGATATCTCACCACTAGAGCTATCCATTCTCTAGCTTTAATTATGGCATGCCACGATGTTGAGCATCATTGAAGAGCCTTTGCACACCAAATGGTTTCTTTTGTGAGGTACCTTCCTTTCATCCACTTCATCCACATGGACTGTCGATTACTCGTGATTTCCCAAAACTGGACCCCAGAGGCGCCAACTGACCAATCTCTTTTGTTTTTTATACCAAGACCACCCTCCTCAAAAGGTCTACATATAGACTCCCAGCTAACATGGTGTGCTTTATGTTCTTGGAAACTACCTTGCTAAAAGAAATCCCGGAGCAATTTAGCAATATCTTTTTGAGTTCTCCTGGGATTTTGGAATGCTGATGAGCAGAAGTCTTGAAATGAAGATAGAACCAATCGGATAAGTTCAGCCCTCCCAGCCTTTGAGAGAGAGTGCCCAATCCAGGAGGATATTTTCCTTCTAATCTTGTCTAAGAGTGGAGAGCAAAGCTGATTTGTGAGGGAACCGTGGAAAAGAGGAAGGCCTAAGTAGCGGACAGGCAAAGAGTACAATCCGATATCCATCATTTGCGCAAATTGCTCTGATAGAGGACCTCCACTTGCAAAAATCTGACTTTTTCCTATGTTCAATTGCAGACCAGACAATAATGCAAATGAGTGAAATAAGGAGGAGAGAGTTTGAGCTGACCCTGGAGAAGTGTCAGTGAACACAAGGAGGTCATCTGCAAAGCCCAGATAGGATATATTTAGCCTTCCACAAATAAACTGACCCAGAGAACCTTCAGCCACCCTTTGGTTCAGATGTGTAGAAAGGGATTGTATCACCAATGTGAATAATAGAGGAGACAAGGGATCTCTTGCCGGATACCACAAGAAGCAGAAAAAAAGCCTTCAGGGGAGCCATTGATAAGAATGGAATAACGAGCTGATGTGACACATTCCATGCTGAGATTAACCCAGTGATCATTTAAATTGCAGTTTTGTAAAACTTTTGCAAGATAATCCCATCGAACACTTTCAAAAGCCTTGCATAGATCCCACTTTGATGCACGCACGTGACTTTCCCTGTTGCTATGATACCTCACTATCTCATGAGCAAGCAAGATATTATGATGAATACTACGCCCTTTGATGAAGGCTGCCTGATGTTCAGTGACTAGATGAGGAAGAATTTGTCGCAGTCGCAGTCGCATAGCCATGACCTTAGTGATGATTTTATACAATGTATTGCACAATGATATAGGTCTATAGTTGTCAATGGAGTCTGCATTAAGAGATTTTGGAATAAGAGCGATAAAGGAGTGGCTAACCTGTTTGAGAAGGCTACCAGTACAAAAAAATGTTGAATAGCATCCACCAAATCAGCCTGGACAGTGTTCCAAAAGAGCTGAAAGAAGCGAGCATGGAAACCATCTGGTTCGGGCAAACTTAGAGGCTTCAAACTGAAGAGATCGAGCTTTGCAAATCTCCTCTGAAGTGACTGACAGCATAGTAGTATTTTCTGTGGCAGAGATAGTGCCAAAAGGGATGAGTGGGGGAATTGACTCTCCACTATCCCTGCTTAGTAATGTCTCATAGAATTGAACAATGTGACCCTAAATTTGATCAGGATTTGTCAGTTCTTCTCCCATTGAAGACCGGAGCCTGCATATTGTGTTCGAGATGGAACGACTCTTTAAAGAGTCATAGAAGAATCTGGTGTTGGAGTCACCTGAGGAGAGCCAGAGTTGTCTAGATTTTTGCCTGAGGAAGCACTCCTCCTGTGCAAGAGTTCTTGAATAGTTGACACGAGCAGTCTACTCAAGAGATGTAAGGTGCTGGTCTTGAGGGTTGTTTTGTAGTATGGCTTGAGCTGATTCAAGTTCCTCCCGGCAGCGCTGAAGTGAATGATGAACTGAGCCAAAGCAGTGCTTATTCCACGACTTAAGGGCCATTTTTATGTTAGAGATTTTCTTGACTAGCCTGTACATAGGAGAGCCACTCACCTCAGAACTCCATGCATTTTCAACAGTTTCTTTGAAAGTAGAGTGATCCTCCCACATTTCAAAATATTTGAAAGGTTTCGAGCCTGGAGGAAATTCAGGATCAAAAGAAACCTTCAAAGGAGAGTGGTCAGAGATACCCGGAGATAGATAGTTCACCATAGAGTGTGGGAAAACATTAATAAAGCTTGCATTAATCAAAATTCTATCAAGTACGACAAAAAATTCTGGATTCTTGTCGATTATTCCAAAAGAGAGTATGCCCATAGGCTTTAAGATCCTGAAGTCAAGCTCCTTCAATGCAAGAATTGAATTTTCGCAGTCTCCTTTGATGAGCTGGCCTACCACCACTTTTTCATTACTGAATCTAGCTTCATTAAAGTCGCCCCCCACAATCCATGGAAAGTCATTGACTAAGGAAGAAAGTGTGGCAACGGTCCTCCACAACATCAACCTTTCGGCAATAGATATTGGAGGCATAGATTGAGGTAACAAAATAAGTTCTGTTTATTTTCTTACAACAGATAGTGCAGTGCACATGATGGAGTTAATGATCATTAATATTCACCTCCACTAGATCACTATTCTAGAGGATACAAATATTACCTTCCGTAGAGAGAAAGGAAGAGTTGTGAAAGCCAAGCTTTCTCTTCAAGACCTGGTGACCCAACTCATCAAGCTTCGTTTCCAGAAGACTCACAAAAGAGAACTTGTGGGTTTTTAAGAATCTACTCACTTCCAATTGCTTCGCTGCTCTCTTTAAACCACGAATGTTCTAAAAAACACTATCTATAAAAACAGATGGGAGAGCACACCAGAATGGATATTACTAATTTTTTCTCTTTTCGATTTCAATGTTAGCATTTCTAACAGTTGGGAGAGAAGAACCTTTGCATTCTTTTAGATCATTTTCATCTGCTAGATCTTGAAAAAAGTCCTTTATTTGATCATCTCTTTACGCTTTTCCTTTTTTTTGACCCCTACTTCTTGGTGATAGGCACTTTTTGCTTCTTAGGAACTCCAGGATTCTGAGATCCACCCTGCTGAGTAACACCTTTAGCATGAATGGCCTGAGCACTGTTTTCATTAGGAGAGAGATCAATAATGAAATTGCTTTCACCTGGAGACTTACTAGTTTCTATAGTAGAACACAAACCCCCTACCACCATGAGGGCCTTGGTAACGTCACACTCCTTTTCCAACTGCTGCTCTGGCAGCTTGGTTTCTTCCATGGGGGCTGCTTGATCTTGGGATTCCTAATTTGGCTACTCTGCACCCTGCAATGCAGGCTGTTCTTGTTGTTGTAACGGAACTGGTCTTGGTGTAGTTTGCTCTTCATGCGACTGACTCTGCTCTCCTCCTCTAGCATTAGAATCAGTCCCCAGCAGGCTGCCAGCCTGCCATTAGAGGTGGATGGCATGACTAGATCCGTCTCTCCTAAATCAGTATTTTCTTGGAGAATATTGAACTTGTTTGTTGACGGATTGCCAGACTTCATTGCATCCGACAACAATTTGCTGTTGGTATTGTTAGATGACTTTTTGACCTCTTCCATTGAGCCACTACCTTTTCCTTTCCTTCTGTATGAGTAGTAGTATTTGCTACTTTATCCGCTTTTTCATTGGGTTTAGCCGTGATGGGCTTCATTACACAGCATGCACCATCATGACCAAAGTTATGACAGAATTTGCAAGCTATTGGCTTCCAATCATAGTCCACTTTGAATGATTCTCGTATTCCCGGTGAAACGTCTACAAGAATAGAGTCCGGAAGTATTGTTGTTGCCTGAATCTCCACACAGATGCGAGCATAAGAAGCTCTACTGCAGTGTAGTGTGGCTGAATCGGTGTACAAAGGAACACCAATGAGACTGCCTATTCGACTAAAATAGTCTTCCCCCAAAGATGCAAAGGAAGATTGGGGAGACGAATCCAAATGGGAATGCTGCTCAACCTTTCTTGTTCCATACGCACTGTAGGTGACCATTTTCGGATAATAGAGGGACGATGGTCCATTGTCCAGTGTAAGTGTTCTTGCCATATTGGTTGACTCTTCAAGAATTTTGAACTCATATACTGGCTACGACAAAACGTGCCCATGGAAGGTTTCAAGGGGCCTCAGCAACCCAAAGAAAATGTAACAAGAACTTACTTATATGTATGTTCAATTGTATAGCTGGATCAACTCACAAGATGGTTCGGGGTCGTACTATCATGATGTCAGTCAAGTGGAAGCATCCATCAGAGCTCCAAGTATAGCTCCTTTGATTGTTAATATGTCCACTTAATTTGTAGATCATATTTGAATCTTACTTAAAGCCTTGCATCAGTAACCGTAGTTCTAACAACATTATCTTGATTAATTTTTTCTGTTTTTGGTGGGTGTAGGTTTTGAAGTTGGAGATGCACAACCAACAGTTCCAGGTGGAGGAAATGTGGGGGATCTCTAAACTGAACAAGTATTTGGAGTACTGTTCAATTAATAGATGAAAATGAACTTCTTTCCTAATAAAATTTCCATCAAAGATTGCACATTGCTGCTGATCTTATGGTGAGAGTGAGAACTTCTGAGGAATTTTAAGGACTTTAATATGCCTAGTTAATAAATTGCATGTGGTAGCATCTTCTATGATCTCTGAACAATATCTTGAGTTCTTGAAGATGCCGGATAACTGTGCTTTATCTATTGGTCGCTATTATATATCCGGGTTCTGTACAGATTTGCTTATGGTTATTAGTTGTTGGTTTTTTTTTTAAAGGCACCTAGATTTGTCTAGAAGAATAAATTAAGGCTACTTATGCCTCAGATGTCTATCACCAGCATTGCCCGAGCAGTCTCAATTTTCAGTGTGACAATCACTAAGAATTCAATATTGTCCACACATATATATTTTTTAGGGACCGGATCCACGACAGTCTTTTTTTTTTCCTATGATCTTGCTATACCTTAAACCACAAGACGTTAAGTGTCTTCTACAATATTGAATTGGTAGATTTTGTTTATGTGATGGAACTCCCCCCACATTTTCCCTTTTTCTTCCTTTCCAGCGGACCAACCCAAATGAATGCTTTTTATTTTTGTCTTTCTGTTCACATTCATTTTTTTTCTTTATTTGGCCCAAGAAGGCTATTTGGGTTTTTTTGTCATTTTAAATATGCTCTTCATATTTGGGGTTTCTTCAAAAGAAACGTATAGTAAAATCAAACTATACCATTAGTGATGTTTTTGGATCTTGTGTTTCAATGGGTAAAAGTGAGTTACATCTCATTAGTAATATTATAAAATCAAACTACATCAGCAACAACATATTTAAATTTAAAGTATAAAATGAAAACATAATACATTAAAAGATAGATGAGGAGTTCCAAAACATCATAAAAAGACATCTTATACAAAAATGTTACTTAAACATCCCATTTTTTTATTGGGATTCTTTGTCCACGTATATTCAACAATAGCATTACTGGAGGCTTGTGAATCCTGGTGTGCGAAATTAGAATGTTGAGATAATGAGATTGATTGAAGTAATGAAAAAAAATTAGTATGTTAAACTTCTGCATAGAACACCAATGGTGATGAATTAGATATATCGCCTAATTGTGGTTGTATCATCAAGTAAGTTCACTAACAAACAAGATATCAATGAACATATTATTCTAAATGAGTTAAAAATAACACTCACTTGACATGTATGATACATCAATGATGTATATTGGCTATTGCTAACAAAGATACATATTAATTTAAATAAACAAATCAAATGATTAATTTAATTCAATATTAAATATAAATTTAATATTACCTTAAAATATAATATAAACAAATTAACTGATTTTAATTTAATTCGATATTAAATATTAAATATAAACATATTTGAAATTTAAATTTTTCCTACCTGAATTAGCATAATAACAAGTACTTTCGCCTTGGACAATTTTTCACACAACACGTACTCCGCCTCCAACTCCTTATATCGATTATCATTTAGCACTCTCTCAAAATATATGAAAAATTGCACAACATCATGAATGGATTTCAGAAAATTTTACAATTTAGCATTGAAACTCTCATTAAGTTGGGTGCTTCTTATTCCCGCTAACTAATTAACCTGACATAGCAGTAAGCTCATTTCTGTCTTAAACCAAATATCATGCTTAACCAATTATTATCATGCATATTATATTCTTCTAGCATATCTTGCCAAGCTAAAAAAAAACTCATCTTCATCATCATATTTGTCTATAAATTTTGATAGAACACTTTAAACCCCACTAGGACCCTTGAACACATTATTTACATGCTTCAATGCATTTTTCATCATATGCCATGTACAAAGCCTATGGTATGTATCGGGCATCACATTCAGAATATAGCTTTACAGCATCTTGATTAGTAAAAATGGTTTTTGGAGCTTTGTTTTATATTTTTTCTAAAACCGTATGAAACAACCAAATAAATGATTCAGCTATCTCATCGTACATCAAAGCAAAGCCAAATACAACAATTTCTCAATGATGATTAAATCCAACAAATACATTAAATAGTCGATTCTCTTTATTAATTTTATAGGTGGTATCAAAACATACAGCATCACCAAACTGACCATAGTCGATTATCATTCTAGGATTGGCCCAAAATTTATTTGTAATCCCTTCTTCATTATCCAGTTGGAAAAAATAAACAAATGATGGATTTTCTATTGTTTGACTCTAAAAATATTTCAACACACTTACAGCTTCTCCATAATCCAATTTCCTTTGTCTCTTTGATTTGAGAAAATTCTTTTGAACTTGTTTTGTAAATCCAAGAGACTCCCTTCCACCATCTTGTCTACCCATCAGCTCATGTATATCCAGAACCAAGAAAAATTCTAGATTCTTCAGCTAATTCCACTTCAATGGCATTCATTTGGGTTGGTCCACTGTAAAGGAAGAAAGAAGCCAGAAATGTGGGGTTGGTCCACCACATAAACAAAATCTACTCGTTCAATTTTTAGATGACACTTGCCACATTGTGGTTCAAAGCATGGTAAGGTCATATTAAAAAAACAGATTGTAGAGGATCCTGTCCCTAACTTTTAGGCCCGATCAACACATGATTTCATTGGGTCCAAACTATTGGTTCGTGACCATTTTTTTAGTTTACATTTTTAAATTTCATGGATTTTATCATGACTTAGGGTTCGTTTGTCATCAAGGTTTGAAATTCTGCATTTGGAAACTCAAGATGAGTTTGCAGAAATTGTATTTCAATGCGTTGTTAAACATGAAAAAAATGTCATTCACCGCCATCACCCACTTTGTAATGCTAATGTACAATTTTCTTTTGGATGGGAGATAGAGTTTTACCGTGTTTCCCAACGCAAACTCGACAGTATAGTAATTCCAAACGGATCCTTAGAATGTAAAAAATAGGATTCTTTATTTTTAAGTCCCCATAAACTATAGGATTTAGTGATCAATCCTTAGACCCTAAAAAGGAACATATCCTTTAAATCTGGGGACTAAAACCAAAATATAAAAAAATGAGGGATCGATCACTAAATCTTATAGATTTTAGGGACTTAAAAATAAAAAAACCCAAAAAAATATTTACATGTATATATATAAGTATTATATATCTCATTAATTTAATTGTTACAATATCTGCCTGTCAACATGTAAAGACTGAGAAATCCACAACGAAAATATTTAAGATTGTGTTCAAATAAAGAACAATGGATTTAATCCAACGTTAACGTCGGGTATTTTCGTATTAATTAGTACAAGTCTATAATTTTCAAGTTCAATATTTTATATATTGCATAAATAATCATACACGTTCGCTGAAGAAAGAATCGGACTGTGATCATTCCACGTGCAAATCATCCACGTTGGCTCCCTCGAACGACGCGCCGTCATCGTTAGCCGCTGTCGTCGCGCGCGAGTAGCTCGGCTTGGCCCCATCCTGCTCCCGCGGCACCATCTCCGTCATATCAGCCCCTCCCATAGTCTGATGCTACATAAACCATCCAGATCAAACCCACGGTTACAAAAAAAAATAAAAAAATCCATACAACCTTTTTATTTTTCTTTAAATTCATATAATCATCCGAAAACGTTTATTGATAGAAGATGAATATTCTAAGAATATTTTGTTTGATCAATTCTTATTGAAAACACAATATACTAAAAACTCATACAATGTGTTAAAAATGTAAAAACCCCATTGTAAATAATGATTTTATCCTTTTTGATAGAGGTTTATAATATATTAAGAGAGACAAAATCATTATTCACATAGATTTTCTGTATTTTTAATACATTGTAGATTTTTTTTTTTAGTATTATGTGTTTTGAGTCAGAGTTAACCAAACAAAATATTTATAAACTGTTAATAAAAATTTAATGCAGGAGGTTAATTGGATTTAAATAGGTGTTTTTTATGAGTTATATGGATATAAGGAAAAGTGAGGAAGTTATTTATTTGAATTTTTTCAAAAATAAATAAATAAATGAACGGCTGTGATTCGTTGTTTACAACAGACCTGCATGACGTTTTCGTGCATGGGCTCGGGGGGAGGCAGGAAGACCGAGAGAAGCTCGGTCGAGGTGAAGCCGTGATGCCACGTCGGCAAGGAGTGGTCGGTGACGTGGCAATCCACGTGGACTCCCGCGCTTTGCGGGCCTTGGTGAGGGATCGATCACTAAATCTTATAGATTTTAGGGACTTAAAAATAAAAAAACCCAAAAAAATATTTACATGTATATATATAAGTATTATATATCTCATTAATTTAATTGTTACAATATCTGCCTGTCAACATGTAAAGACTGAGAAATCCACAACGAAAATATTTAAGATTGTGTTCAAATAAAGAACAATGGATTTAATCCAACGTTAACGTCGGGTATTTTCGTATTAATTAGTACAAGTCTATAATTTTCAAGTTCAATATTTTATATATTGCATAAATAATCATACACGTTCGCTGAAGAAAGAATCGGACTGTGATCATTCCACGTGCAAATCATCCACGTTGGCTCCCTCGAACGACGCGCCGTCATCGTTAGCCGCTGTCGTCGCGCGCGAGTAGCTCGGCTTGGCCCCATCCTGCTCCCGCGGCACCATCTCCGTCATATCAGCCCCTCCCATAGTCTGATGCTACATAAACCATCCAGATCAAACCCACGGTTACAAAAAAAAATAAAAAAATCCATACAACCTTTTTATTTTTCTTTAAATTCATATAATCATCAGAAAACGATAAGTGTAAATTTAAATAATTTTTTTAATTAAATTTTTATTGATAAAAGATGAATACTCTACAAATATTCTGTTTGATCAATTCTTATTGAAAACACAATATACTAAAAACTCCTACAATGTGTTAAAAATGTAAAAACCCCATTGTAAATAATGATTTTATCCTTTTTGATAGAGGTTTATAATATATTAAGAGAGACAAAATCATTATTCACATAGATTTTCTGTATTTTTAATACATTGTAGATTTTTTTTTTTAGTATTATGTGTTTTGAGTCAGAGTTAAATCACATAAAATATTTATAAAATATTCTTCATCTATTGTTAATAAAAATTTAATGCAGGAGGTTAATTGGATTTAAATAGGTGTTTTGAAAGGGTAAAAGTGAGGAGGTTATTTATTTGAATTTTTTCAAAAATAAATAAATAAATGAACGGCTGTGATTCGTTGTTTACAACAGACCTGCATGACGTTTTCGTGCATGGGCTCGGGGGGAGGCAGGAAGACCGAGAGAAGCTCGGTCGAGGTGAAGCCGTGATGCCACGTCGGCAAGGAGTGGTCGGTGACGTGGCAATCCACGTGGACTCCCGCGCTTTGCGGGATCGGGTTGTAGATCTCGCACGTTTGGTCCCTGAAACCATTTACGTAATTTTATCAGCTTACACGTTTGTTATGATCCGACGGGTTGAAATAGTTTGGTTCAACCTTAGAGGAATGAACGGTTCTGATGGAGCCATGAAGAGCTGATTAGGGTGGCCGTGGACGGCCTCCGGAAGCCAAGATACGATGTCAGCATCGAAAGTGCTCGGCGTTGCTTCTTGTGACTCCAAATACATCTTGGGATCCATGTGTTTAGGGAACACCAGTCATGCATTGATGGTGTAATTATCATTTCAGTGTCCATTGCAATCTTAAACTCAATCGGTTTATGTTTTCATTTTTTTAAAAAAAAAAAATTCATATAACTCATACAATGAAGTTTATATTTTAAAAAAGAAAAGTGAAATATATATTTCAATTAATGAAGTATATATCATCATTTATACAAAATGTGAAAAAAATTTCAACTAGACATATATTCATTACATTAAATGAATGAAGCTAACGAAATAAATGAAAAAGACGGTAAAAATGAATCCGTATAACAATACTCTTGTAATTATGCATGTGTACTTGTTTACCTGAAAACTACTTGAGGGTTCATAGGACGAGAGATGGTTGCTTAATAAGCACTTCTGAAGTGGGGCAAAAGAATGGAAAAATAGTTAGCAATTAATAGAAACATTTTGTCATTATTAAAAGTTCTTCTGTGGAAAATTATAAAGTTTTCAATTATGATTATAGTTGATGTTGTGGCTAAAGTACATACCCTCCTCTGCATGACGCTCGCCAATGCCTCCATGATGACTTTCTCAGAGTTCTCCAATTCCCCCATGCAATTCATGCTCAAGGGGTCTGGCTCAAAGATCCTGTTTTCCATTTTAAATTTTCAAATAAAGTATGGCTGGTTAATTATCAAAATTTAAAACACCATGCAAATTGGAGATTTGGTGAATAACCTTAGACGTTCCTCGGCCATCTGTAACTGGTTTTGAACTTGGGTAATCTCTTGTTGGAGTTCCTAATTAAAGGAGAAAAATCATTATAGAAGAAATAGATTAAGGTATGAAATTGATAGCTAGGTTTAGTGATCAATCAAAATGGTGCTCAATAATTTTACCTCCACGTTAGGGTTCACTGCGCCTGGGCTGGATTAAAAGTTTGAGCATGTCACGTTGATGAGGGATTCAAATCAAAATAACATGCATAGTCACACACACACACACACACACACACACACGCATGTATATATATATAAAGAGAGAGAGAGAGGACCAACTTGGCAAACTGGACCACTGCGTCGTTTTGGTACTTCAGTTTTTTAAGCATCCTGATCAAAATCTGCGTGCATGGTTACATGCAAAATCAAATTTATCCATTAATTTTTTCTCCAATTGTAGAAAAACAAATTATAACGTTGGTCACAATTTTTGAGTTACTACGCATATAAAGGGATAAAAAAAAAAAAAATGAAAAATAGTACCAACCTCTTGATTTTGAAAAGTGCTGCACAATTATGTAGTAACCCATTAGATAAATATACAATATGGATAAAATAAATCAAACATTATGTAACTATATATTTTAATTACAAAACCACCATACCCTCCTCTATCATGGTCAGGGAGATCAACGTAACGCATAAGGACATCTTCAATCCTAGACATTAAATATGAAATCTGATCAATGGTTGCCTAGCTCCAAAAAAAAAAAAAAATTGATTTAATCAGCTCAATTGGATTCTCCAAACCTCCTCTTGCCGGAGAAGTGGCTGAGGCGGCCGGAGGGAGAGAACATAATGAGAGCGATGTCGATGTCGCAGAGGATCGACAGCTCGTAAGCCTTCTTGATGAGTCCATTCCTGCGCTTGGAGAAGGTGACCTGCCTGTTGGTGTTGTTCTCTATTCTCTTTATCTGTAGCTTAACACGACCCATTGAAAATCCAAATCAACACAAACCAAAAGAGTGGAAGGAGAAGAAAAGATAGGAAAGAAAAAAAAATAAGAACAATGTAAGAGGTCTTATTTTGGGAGAACAAATTAAAACAGATGCCAAGGAAGAGGAGAGATCTGATGGTGGACCGGATTTTGCTCATTTTAATAGAGTTGGATTTTTGTGGTCCTCCCGGGCTCCTTTTCTCTGGGTTCTCATTTTCTTCCTCGCGAAGTCCACTCATCAGATGGTCCTGCATATTTGATTGATTTCAGATCTACGGTTGGTGTTTTTTATTTTTATTTTTTTGTTAGAGTTGTACTCAGTTATGTCAATTCGGTTTATAGAGAGTTTTCTAATTGTAAAAACCTATTTTTTGGTGGGGAGTTTTCATAGTAGATTCCAAATAGGTACTTTTGAACTCGAATGTTTTAATCTCTTCTTTTTGATGGGGATAATAGATTACAAGTAGGTGTTTTTTGAACTCCAGCTTCCAGATATTTTAATCTCTAAATTGCAAATTGGTTTCAAATTTGTTATCATGGGATTTTTTGGTGTTTGTTTGTTCTATGAGACCACGCAATTAGCTAGAGATTTCAATGGATTGAGGATCAATTGTAGTGTTGACCATTTCATGTAATCTTGACCGTTCATTTCTTCTTCCTCGCTTATTATGTGAATTGATTTTATATAATTATAGTGGTTTACATTTTGATGATTCAACTCTTAATTTTCATGGCTTTACAAGATTGTTCATGTGTTTTTTAAAAGGAGAATGATATGTTCAACACATTGTACAATCTCATTCGCAGTCCACACCATTTTTTTTTTTTAAATCATACATTCTCTTATTGACATATATTTTGTTATATGAAATAATGTATATACTAACACACATGTATGTCTTTTTTTCATTGTGAAAAAATGAAATTTTTTTTATGCCATACACACTATGATCGATCGAACCTCATACACTGTGGGATAACACAGTATATACTATTTTATCATAGTATATGGAGATTCGAAACAGGCTGCAAAAAAGACTGAGTATATCAACACACTTTTAAAATAAGAGTACCGTTACACTCAGTTTATTTTTACAGTCCAAACTACAATCATATATACATCGTTAGAAATCCAATGAAACATATACATCGTTCATTAAATATTTTCTTCCACTTACTAAAAATGACTTCATTTAACTCGAAATGGAGCGATATATACCTTTTATCAAATTATATACGTCATTAGATAATATTTACTATTTAAAAAATAAATAAAAACTTATGTGATTTGAGTTTCAATTGGTTAGTTAAAATGATTGAGTCTAATATTTTTTTTAAAATAATGATATTTGCATACAAAGTGATAACTTAATGTTAGAACTAAGCCAATCTGGGCCAACAAGGGCCCATGACAGACGGTGGGTTAAACCTACAAAACCCAGCCTAGAGTGTCTGTATATAACATATTATATAAGAAAAATATTAGACTAAATTTTTTTTACACTCCAAAACACAAACCACACATGTTTATATTTTTGTAAACTAATATACATTATCTGATGAGGTATATGTTTTAATAAAAAAACGTATATCGCTCTATTTTGAATTGAATAAATATATTTTTAGTAAGTGAAAAATTTAATGAGATATATATATCGTCTAATGATATATATGTTTTATTATATTTTTAACTAGTTATATAGAACTGTATTTTTTATTATTAAAAAAAAATGAGTGCAACAGTTGCTTGTGACAGGCGGCATCCCATTCCTCTCGACCAAAGGCTGTGGGAGTATTGAAAGATATATCGGAGGTTATGAAAAAAAAAGTTTCCAAGTGAAATATATATATTTATAACTAAACATACAACTCCTTAAAACCACATCCCATGTAATTGGAGAAGATGTGTGTGGTCAAATAGTAAGATATCATGCGAAGCGGCTATTTTCATAACTAGTATGTTTAAACCAAAGACTCCTTCCTGCCTGCCTGCTCTTCCTAAGAACATTGTAATCATCATCTGCAAGCCAACGTTTGACAGAGATTTCTGTCTCGATCAAGAAGGATTCCTCTTTCCAAAGAAGAGCAAGATATCCCTCCTTAATTTGCAGTTGTTTCAGCAGCAATATTTAAGAAAGAATTGAGTGGATCTGATCGAAGAGCTAGTTGAGCTGCTGCCAACTTAGTGTGACTTTGCAGAGGACTGACTGAACTGAGCCAAAAATTTCCCTATTCCACTGCTTCAAGATTTCCTTTGTGAATTTGAGCTTTTTGGTTGATTCAAGATATATATGTTATGGAACATGATGACGTGCACATAGTATTTTTGACACCACGCAAATTATTCATTTCGGGTTTTTATTTTCGATATAACTATTGTAAAAACTTCTTATTGATGGTGGATTAATATCTAATGTGCTCGTGGACGTAGACAAGATTTGTCAAACGTAAAATTCTTCGTGTCTTTCCTTTAATTAATTGATTGCATCCAAAGATCCATAATTTGAATTTACTCTGCTTCGCTGATGACCTCATGGATATCTCTTATCTCTGGGTCTTTACTAACGCTCAAACCTCCAACACACAGTTTGAAACCACTTCTAGAGAATTTTTCTAGACTCTCGGTTCTGCAGTCAAACAAAACAAAAGGTTAGTTTTTTCTCTAGCTACTTTATTTATCCTTGAATTTGAATTTAATCAGATCCTTGAAATCTCAAACCATCACTTGCCAATCCACTATCTTGGAGTCCCTCTCTTTTAAGGAACCCTCAAACATCACATACATCACATATAATAAGGTTACACATTAATTCTTGGACAGGGAAGCACTCTCCAGAGCTAGAATATTGGAGTTAGTAAAGTCAGATTTTGTCATCCTTTTATATTAGTGTTCAGCTTTTGCTCTTCCCCAACGAACACGGAAGGACATAGAAAACCTCTTGCAGAATATTATATGACAAGGTTTTTCATCCACTCACAAGCACCCCAAGTTAATTGGAAACTTGTATGTAGGACTTTTTGAGGAAGGGGGCTTAGGTATCAAAAGCATAGACCAAAACTCCACTTCTTGGAGGTAGTGTGGGATAAATCATTCTGAGTGGAATGGAGTCGATGTAAGTACATTTTAGAATCAGTTTGACGTTCATTCTTATTTTATTAAAAAACACAGGTAAATTGTATTTAAAATCATTTATTTTTGTGTTCATTCTTGAACATTGCAAGGAATATATCGATCTCCTTCATTTTTATAAAATCTATCAGAACTGGAATTCAAAAAAGAACGAATTCGGCCCAAAACATATCCAACATAAAGTCTCCACTGGATGCTCAAGCTCATGGCAGTCCATCATGAAAGCAATAAATTAATTTGAGTGCTCTGAAGATTGGGAGAATCAATTTTTGGGGGAATTCAATGAATGCCTGGTTTGACCCATGTTTAATTTAAGGGTGAATGATTCAAATGTTCATTGATCAAGGGTCCAATTTTTTTTTCTGTCCTTAAACTTTTTTTTATTTTTCATTTACCTCTGAAATCTAGTCCTTTTATTTTTTTTGTTCCTGACATGTGCCACCTCATTTTTTATACCTAAACTACCCCACTTCTGTAAATTAGTATTACATTCATGTAATTGGTCATTACATTTCTGTAATTTATATGTCCTTAGTTTAGTTCCGTATATGATATTACATATATGTTTTGTAAATTATAGTTTTTGTAATTTTCATTGTAATTGTTATAAGAATGATGGATAATATTACATTTCTATTGTGTAAATGGTAGATTATGTCATTGGAAATTATATTGGTAGTTTTTGTTGTAGTATTATGTAAATGTTAGTTTCTGTAAATATATGGATCAAGAAGTAATTCTATTAAAATATTGCAATTGTTCATAAATTTTCAGTTCGGATTCATGCTATTACTAATTTTGTTCATATTGCTAAATGAAAATTTATTTAGGTGTTTGAATGATTATTGTATTTTTGATATAGCTTCGAAAGCATGTTCTTCATTATGAAGTACATTGAATGTTTAGTTCGATGGTTGTGGAGTGGGTTTTATTTCACACAAGAGGACATAAAGAGAATTAATGGGGAGGCAATAACTGATCATTAAGATATAAAGAAAATATCGTAATTCAAACAATTGATGTATCTATTTTAACAAAACTTTAAAATTGTATCTATAACAATTTTGTGTACGTTAAATGCACTTACATATGATAATGTAATAACACTGAGAATGTATACATGACCATTTTGTGTTTAAACATTTTTGTGTACTTTAATATTTTTTGTAGATAACTATTAAATATATGTAACTATGTGTATAATTTCTGTATGTATCACATTATATTTCTGTATTTCTGTAACTCTGTCTGTAAAGAGTTGTTCATGTATTATGAAAATTCAGGGACAAAAAAAAAATAGGATCACATTTTAGGGATAAATAAAAAATAAAAAAAAGTCTAGAGATAGAAAAAAAAAAGTTAGACTCTTCATCCAGGGGCATTTGAACAATTCACCCTTAATTTAAACAAGAGGATTGGAGCCAATTCCGAATCAATAGGGTAAATGCATACTTTTAAAAAAAAGAAGAAAAAAAGTGTCGACGGTGTGGATTGCGGACATGAATGCATGCGAGCCTGAGTATAATTTCTTTTTTTTTTGTTTATATGGTTCAAACATAATTGGTTGATAATGTACTAAAGTTAATAAAATTTAAAAATGTTGTGTTTGGCTTCTTTTGCAGTTCGCACATGTTTTGATTCTTGTAAAATATATATCAACTAATAAAATACTCACTTATAAAAAATGAAATTCATACTTAGATGAATCAATCTATCTGTACTTTTTTTTATAATATAGAGGACCGAGATAGAGAAGTATGTACTATATTAATCCATTTGATATTCTGTGTTAGTTATGACGACTGCAAATGGGGCTACAAAATGAACAGGAGTGTTGTGAAAAGCCAACAATTAACACAAAATCACACACAAGAACGAAAAACCACTTTGACTTCCTTGAGCATCAGCAGCCTTCAAGTTGCTATCACAACTCAACTTGTGCACTAGACCCGCTCCGCGAAACTCCAACTTGAAGGGATTTTAAGAACTTCTTCCTCCGGACATCTGCATCGCCCAATTTTCAAGTTAATATCTTGACTTGATAATCATATGAATCAATCATACACTACATGTGCATCTCTAAAGAAGGATCGTCTCCACTCCACCTTGAACAAGCTAACCACGCGCTCACAAGCTCCTAATACCGGACTCGCCTTTTACCTGAAACACCTGGGACGTCTCCTTGCCTGAACTCGGTTCAGAACGCCTTCTCCGTGTTGCATTGTTCCATCTTCTTCCTCCTGCACGAACACCTTGCGTTTCACTTCGTGTCTCCTCACGTGTATCGACGCCCTTGACATGCACCCGCAACCCAGACTCATGCCCGCGCCTCGATGGACCTTAGACCCGCAGCATCTCCACGCCATTGGACACCCAAATAGGTGTGCTGCCTACACAACCAAAGCGACATGCATCCTTGCAAGATTTTTTTTCTTCTTCTTCTTCTGCACGTGAAGCCCAGTACAATACACCGATGTTGGAGTTTCCAACAGTAAACCTATCGATGATACTGCTTCATCGATCTGTGTCGCTAGTGATCCTTGTTCTTTAGGTCAAGTCCTCCTAGGTCGGAACTTGGAGCTCAGATACCACTGTTGTGAAATGGATATGTAGAAGCCAACAACAACCACGATATCACTCACAATAGCTATGTAAATAAGTAATCCATGTCCATCCAATATTTCTTGTGATATTCAAATCCAAAAAAAAAATGTTTGGAATTAGGAAATGATATATATATATATATATGATCAGAGAAGATACGGCAAGATCCGAGAGAAAACGGCGGAGTGTAGTAGGATATATATGGTGGGATGTAGTCGGATATAATGGGACTCTATAGTATCTTACGGTGCGTTTGGTTGTGCAATTGCGCAGCGTTTGCGATTGCAGGAAGCTGCGTTTGTAATCGTGCAACCAAATAGATTTACTATAGCAGCTTCCTACACACAAATTTAAGGTAAATAGTGCCCAAAAGGTGCGATTTCAAAAAGCTGAGAAAGTGAGCTTCTTGCAGAATCAGTTTTAGAACCCAGATTCCTACAGAATCAGTTTTGCAATCGCACAATCAAACGTACCCTTAGTAGGTTACGATCAAAATCTTTCAGGTCGTCAATTACATGTGTAACCATGTTGATCGCGCCATATATATTGGACTTTAATCGATCATCTCCTCAGACATGTGACGGGTAGCCATTGAAGTCCATAAAAATGGCTCCCCACACTTACGTAAGGACATCAAGTGGGAAACCCCTAGCCTCATCGTGGCTATCCATTCTACCTTCCTCTTTTAAGTATTCGACATTTTTTGCCTGGCCTTCTTCTCAATCTCCTCTACCCCCGACCTCTCTCTCCTTGTCTGCCTTCCTAGGTAATATAAGACTCGCGCATATAAATTGTGAAAAAAAAGATGAGATTCAATCACTTCTTACTTTTCAGTGTGGGGTTGATACATAAAATAAAACAGTGTTGTTACATACGGTCCTTTTTGTAGCCTCAATTTAAGTCTCATATGCTTCGTTAGCACTATATACTCACATTAACATAATATATACTTCAATAATAAAATGTTTATATTTTTAATAAATGCATTCCACGTCAATATTGCCTGTCATGGGGTTTGGATATGTCTGTCTTTTGTTCAAATACACTCATGTCTATGGGAGATGCACCCTTTGAAAACCCTGCGAGCCCATCAACCTATCTTGGAAAATTCTGTTTGATGAGACCACCTGTTCAGAATGCTTTTTGTAAAGGATTTCCCTTCTGGGATAATAATGTAATTTGATGATGAATTGAAGTGGTGTCCACTTCAACTTGTGTTTGTACTTTTGATTCACTATTTGTCCTTTTTCTCTCTTTTTTTTGCCATGTTGTAGAGAAAATAAATGATGAAATTTTTTTGATTATGCACTGCACAGTACTTTACTGTTAATGCTTTGTTATACGGAGAATTGTCCAAATACCCCTAGACCCAAGCAGCCATTGTTTCCATACCCCTTAACTTTGTCAAAAAAAAATTTACCTCTGCTTTTTTGTTCCCCTTTTTTTTTTGCCCCTGTTTTTTTTAATCCCTTCTCTACCCTTTTACATAAGACAAACCCTTCCCTAAACCCTCTTCTTCTTCCCCGAGCAGTCGAAACCCCTGCTTTTTGTTCTTCTCCTCTCCCAAAGAACCCATTTTTCGCTTCTTCTTCTTCTTCTTCTTCTTCGTCCCCAAATCCTTTATCGCCGAGCACCGATCTCCGACTGTCGCCGCTCATCGTTCTCCCATTAGCCCGGTCTACCATCGTACGACCTTTCACTAGCCCGATCTCCCACGGCCTGAGATCACACCGTCTGGTCTCCCGTCGCCCGATCTCACCCCGAACGAGCCATCACCGATGGTTTCAATACCTGCTATTTGTAAATACAAAGATGACGCATGTGTGATAAATGTTGGAGAAGGTACTCAGTTTCAGAGTTTCATTGTGGGGTTGTGTTCAAGATGAAAGTTGGATCCACAAAAAATGATCGTGAAATACGCTATTCCCGGGACCGACAAAGAGTTCGCATCAGTCATCGAAGACTGCGAATTGAAGCAGATGGTTGATGTGCATTTTCACTTCAATGCAAAGCTCATACATATTTATCTTCAAAATTCCGACAGTGATAAGTATTTATCTATTTCTGTAAACTGTAATGTCTAAACAGTAATTTAGTACACGTGAACTGTAATTTATAAATCTATTTTAGTTAATATACATTTTCCACCTTAGATTTTGTATGCGTGCTTAGGTGTTGTAATTTCTGTTGTCATGTGTAGCGTATATGTCCTTTTATTCTATAATTATCATACATTAGATTTGTAATCTGTATCGTCATGTTGTTTATCATAGTTATTCTGTGAATTGATAATTCCATTAAGTGAGTTTATTCTTATATTCTATAACACATGGTATATTTTCTATAAATAAAATTAGACCTAAAGGTAGCCCCATTCACGGGAATGGCTCACGTGAAGGTGATAATGAAAACACAGTTGAGCAACCAAATGCATTGGAACTGGTGAACATCCAAAACAATGAGACTAGTGACGCTCATAGCCTAATGATTAGCATGTGGGGTGATCTCATTAGACAACCTGGTCAAATCTTTCATAATGTGGATCACTTTGGTCGTGACTTTCGCAACTTTGCTATTGCACACGGGTTTGATTACCATCTAATTAAGAGCGACCAAACCAGAGTTACTCCAAAATGTGCTACTTTCAATTGCGCTTGGCCTATTCATGCATCTCTTTTGCAAGCATCTGAGGGGGGGGGGTGTTTAGAATTAAGACTTGTGTACCGACACATACTTGTGGGGGTGGTTTGCGAAGAGCAGGGCATCCCAAGGCCAGTAGGAAATGGGTTTCTGAACTTGTTAGAGATGATCTTCAAGTTAATCCCCTATTCACTACAAAACATATGAGGATCCAACTGAATAGACAATTTGGGATGATTGTCTCATATGATCAGTCATGGCATAGAAAGGAGATTGTGAATAAAGAATTGCATGGCAATGATTTTAGTTCTTTTGATCATATGAGATGGTATAAAGATGTACTTGAAGCCACTAATCCAAGTAGTTTAGTGGTAACTGAAATGGATAGCACACAACGATTCAAGTATTTCTTCATTTGTTTTCGAGCATGTGTTGAAGGTTTTGAGACTGGATGTAGACCTATGTTTTCTGTTGATGCAACATTCTTGAAGTCTTCATTTCAAGGAATAATGTTGGCCGCCTTAGCGTACAACGTCGAAGATAAGCTTTATCATGTCGCATTCGCAGTTGTTGATAATGAGAACTATGATTCTTGGTTGTGGTTCTATACAAATTTGAAGAATGCTCTTACTAGTGAACGTCGAATTACATTTATTTCTGACAGGTCAAGAAGTTTCATTGCTGCCGTGAAACAAAAATTTTCAGATTCCTATCATTCTTATTGTCTTAGGCATTTGAAAATGAATTTTGTGGAAACGGGGGGTTCTCTTTGACGAAAACCACACGTCGCTTTGAAGTAACTGTTAGGACTTCCATTTATTATGCCAGAGTATGTGGCAATTTGAACACATTAAAGCACCAAAATGAGTCCAACACGGGGAAAATTTATAACTCGCAAGACTGCTTTAAGATAATCCCATCGCACATTGTCAAAAACTTTGCGTAAATCAACTTTGATGCAACAACCTTGTCAGATCATGACCCAGATGAATGCTATGGATGGCGTTTCTTCGTTTTAACAAAGGCGGATAGATTTGGGCTCATATAGCAACGAAAATTGATTATTTCTTACCCAAAAAATGGATTTTCACAAAAATGTAATGTTTTATAATGAACCAAAAATTACATATTTTATTAAGCATATATTGTTAGGATTTGAGAATCTTGGGAATCAATTGATCTAAAGAATTAATAATCAAACAAACTCAAAGAATCAACGTGGTTTAAATGGCAAACCTTACCTACAAGGGCAGAGACAAGGGGGCGTGCTGGGGATCAGGCCCCCCCAAGCCTCGTAGAAAATATATATGTTAAATGTCAATTATTATTATTACTTATATATGTTATGTCACTTCCCGTGAAGTTTTATACTTATGTTATATGTCAATGATTATTATTGCTTATATATATGTTGTGTCAATTCCCTTGAAGTCCCTGGAGCCTTCCATGTACAAATTTAAGATGGCTGTATAAAGGAATTTTGTATGTTCAACGAGATGGGCTATATCTTATTTAAAAAAATAGCGTTGACACACTCAATCCGTTTTATAGTTCTGTCTACAGTCTCATATATTATGATAGGGGAGTATACAGTAATAGAGCATATATTATGCTATGTAGTTGTATCATAGTGTATGGACTCTATCGTGCTATTTTGAAGGTCAATATATATATATATATATATATATTTTAAAATATTGTTCTATTTCAGCATATTTTATTTCATATATACCAGTATGTACTTCAATAGGGTAAGTGCATACTTTTAAAAAAGAAAAAGAAAAATAGTGTTGACAGTGTGGACTGCGGAAATGAATGCATGCAAGCCTGAGTATAATTTCTTTTCCTTTTTTTTTGTTTATATGGTTCAAACATAATTGGTTGATAATGTACAAAAGTTAATAAAATTTAAAAATGTTGTGTTTGGTTTCTTTTGCAGTTCGCACATGTTTTGAATATTGTAAAATATATATTCAACTAATAAAATACATTCATTTATAAAAAATGAAATTCATACTCAGATGAATCAATCTATTTGTACTTTTTTTTATAATATAGAGGACCAAGATAGAGAAGTATGTACTATATTAATTCATTTGATATTCTGTGTTAGTTATGACTACTGCAAATGGGGCTACAAAATGAGCGGGGGTGTTGTGAAAAGCCAACAACAAACACAAGATCACACACAAGAACGAAACACCACTTTGACTTCCTTGAGCATCAGCAGCCTTCAAGTTGCTATCACAACTCAACTTGTGGACTAGACCCACTCCGCGGAACTCCACCTTGAATGGATTTTGGGAACTTCTTCCTCCGGACGTCTGCATCGCCCAATTTTCAAGTTAATATCTTGACTTGATAATCATATTAATCAATCGTACACTCCATGTGCATCTTTAAAGAAGGATCGTCTGGACTCCACCTTGAACAAGCTAACCACGCACTCACAAGCTCCTAATACTGGACTCGCCTTTTGCCTGCAACACCTGGGACGTCTCTTTGCCCAAACTCAGTTCAGAACGCATTCTCCGTGTTGCATTGTTCCATCTTCTTCCTCCTGCACAAACACCTTGCGTTTCACTTCGTGTCTCCTCACGTGTATCGACGCCCTTGACATGCACCCGCAACCTGTACTCACGCCCGCGCCTTGATGGACCTTGGACCCGCAGCATCTCCATGCCATTGGACACCCAGATAGGTGTGCTGCCTACACAACCAAGAGCTACATGCATCCTTGCATGATTTTTCTTCTTCTTCTTCAAGTGAAGCCCAGTACGATACACTGATGTTAGAGTTTCCAACAGTAAACCTATCGATGATATTGCTTCATCGATATGTGTCGCTAATGATCCTCGTTCTTCAGGTCAAGTCCTCCTAGGTCGGAACTTGGAGCTCTGATACCATTGTTGTGATGCCTATGGTTTTCTTAGTCGTTTCTTGATCTTGTGCATTGGACCATATTCCTATAGGGTTTTTGCGGACTTATATATCTAAAATTTCAGAAGTTAAGATATGGTTGGAATCCTTTTTTTGTTGGTTTTCCAACGCTTTTTACGGATCATGAATCGAATGAGTATCGATCAAGTTATAGCCGTTTTTATGTCTTGTACGCAGTTGGCCTGGGAAAAACTGTCTAGAGGTGGCTACTTGAAGTAGCCGTCTCTCCTCTGACGGCTCAATTGCAGTAGCCGTCGGACACCTGCGCGCAGAAGTGCAGAAATTAAAGGGTTTGATAGAACTGTCGAATAGATTTGATTATTTTCTTAGGGGCAAGTCATGCACGTTTTTTCCCCTATAAATACCCAACTTTGGATGCCCTAGGACCCCATTTGAAACCTAATTCGAGTCCTCTCTTTCTCTTATTTTATCAAACCCTAAAAAGGGGGTCTTTTGGTTGATTTTTGAAAGCAAATCCTTTGAGGATTAAGGTGGGTCCCTCTACTTTATTTTTTTTATGATAATTATTATTTTTAATTGCTGCTAATCACCAATGATGGGTTCATCCTGAGGTGATTCGGATTCACATGGTTTTATGGATTTTCCTTCTTTTTAATTTCATGGTTTCTATGTGATATTGATTTATTTTGGATCTTGATGTTATGTTAATCCATTGATGACAATTTTAAGATGGTTTTACAAGATTACACACTGTTCTGGATTATTTATACATGGATCATGGTTAGAGTTATATTTTTTAAAGGTGGAAAGCATGTTTAGGGTTTCTAATGTATTGTTTTGAGTATCACCTTGCATGAACCCAAACCTCATATGTTTTCATCACTGTTTTGATGAGTTTTATCATAGAGCCTTGTTATTTATTTGTATACATATTAGATGGGTGGTTTTCAAGATTTTTCGGATGGATTATGTAAGATTTTGATACATAATTCATGGCTTTGCATGGATCTAGGGTTAGGAAGACATGATCTTCGTATTGGATTTATTTATATCATAGATCTTGCTATCGTTATGATTTTTTCTGGTTTACGTATTCAGATTTCATGATTTATGATTCGAGTTTTGTTGATTAAATCGATATTTCAATAGACATCATGCCTAGCTCTACACAAACTCCACGTGCATGATAGAAACATGTCTTAGGACAATTTATCATCATTTAATCTACTATTATATAATATGATAATACTACTTTGAGATATGAAAGTATATGGTTTTAATATCACCACTTTTCAAATTGTTTTATAGAGATTTCATCATTTTTTGATATTTTGATTTATCATCGAATCGATCATTTAAGGGATTAAACTTAAATGTTTTCAACATGTTTTTATCTGTATTTCTTTATGAGAGAGAGTAGGTATGGGTTTTTGGATGTTTGGGTGGGAAGTCGGGTCATTAGGGGCATATTTGCTGTTTTTGGTCTGTCGGGGGGTGGCTACTTGAAAGGAGCCGTCAGAGGCCTGGCGGCTGGGTTTGAGTAGCCGTCGAAGGCTTGGCGGCTAAGTTTGAGTAGCCGACTGAGTCAAGTCTTTTTGGTGCTCTTTATTTTTTATTTAATTATTATGTCTCTCATTTTTTATCTGGTTCATTTGTATGAATACCCTCACGAGCAGTAGACTTCGTTATCCTTCTTGTTAATTCGGTCGTCTTGCGTAGGACTGAAGGTGAGTGGGTCTAGTCTCCTATGTAGTTTTTGAAAGATTTTATCGACATGTCATGATGATTTAAATTAATATTTCATGTATAAAACTCGAGCATGTCATATTATATAGGCGGATGCCTTATTAAGTATTGTGTTGAAAATATTTAACTCTTAAATTTGTCGCATGCATATGTTTTGGAACAAAAATAAGCGTTGATCATGCATGCATCACATCTCCGAGGTGGTGCAGCCTAGGTGGCTCAGTCTAGGTGACTATGGTTCATAATGGACTCAAGTCTAGGTGACTTCGTCTAGGTGACTTATGTCTAGGTGACGTGTGTCCAGGTTACACGATTTCCTGAGCGAAATCCTTATGGCTAGGTGCCTTGGAAGATGGGCATGCGTGTCCGTTACATTCATGCGCATCATGTATGTGGACAGGATTTGATGAGACCATACATTTGAAATGAGAATTTTTAAGTTTTGGTTATTGGAATATCATTTTATTGAAGTTGTAAATATCATTTTATTGTATATTGTGAATATTCCTTTACGATATCTTATTAAAGATTATTATTTTTTGATATACTGTATTAATGGGACCTAAAGGTCTATTCACTGAGCGTGTGATTGCTCACCCCTCCTTTTTCTCAACTTTTAGATTAAAGGCTTAGATTGGTGGATCTCGTGTAGATGCGAACGAGATCGTGAATGCGAGAACGTTAGACTTTCTTGGTCAAAAAACTTGATCAATTTTATTGGTATTTAGTTGGCCCATCTTCCTAGTAACTATGATTATGGCAAGTTGTATATCTTTATGTATAAGTTATATTCAGTCACATTGGGAGTATTGTTGAAATCTTAGATGTTTTGGTATCTTTGAAGAATGAAATTTATTTTAGTATTATTTAGTATATCTCTCGATAAAAGAAAAAAAAAATAAAACTCTGAGATTTGAGGAATTAGTTAACGCAACCGGATTCCATGCTTCAAAACGGAGTCGTTGATACGGGGGCGTTACAACTGTTGTGAAACGGATACGTAGAAGCCAACAACAACCACGATATCACACACAATAGCTCTGTAAATAAGTAATCCATGTCCATCCAATATTTCTTGTGATATTCAAATCCAAAAAAAAAATGTTTGGAATTAGGAAATGATATATGTGTGTGTGTGTGTGTGTGTGTGTGTGATCAGAGAAGATATGGCAAGATCCGAGAGAAAACGGCAAAGTGTAGTAGGATATAAATGGTGGGATGTAGTCGAATATAATGGGACTCTATAGGATCTTAGTAGGTTACGATAAAAATCCTTCAGGTCGTCAATTACATGTGTAACCATGTTGATCGCGCCATATATATTGGACTTTAATCGATCATCTCCTGAGACATGTGATGGGTAGCCATTGAAGTCCATAAAAATGGCTCCCCACACGTACGAAAGGACATCAAGTGGGAACCCCCTAGCCTCATCGTGGCTATCCATTCTACCTTCCTCTTTTAAGTATTCGACATTTTCTGCCTGGCCTTCTTTTCAATCTCCTCTACCCCCGACCTCTCTCTCCTTGTCTGCCTTCCTAGGTAATATAAGACTCGCGCATATAAATTGTGAAAAAAAGATGAGATTCAATCACTGCTTAGTTTTCAGTGTGGGGTTGATACATAAAATAAAACAGTGTTGTTACATACAGTCCTTTTTGTAGCCTCAATTTAAGTCTCATATGCTTCGTTTGCACTATATACTCACATTAACATAATATATACTTCAATAATAAAATGTTTATATTTTTAATAATGCATTCCACATCAATACTGCCTGTCATGGGGTTTGGATATGTCTGTCTTTTGGTCAAATACACTCATGTCTATGGGAGAAGCACCCTTTGAAAACCTTGCGAGCCCATCAACCTATCTTGGAAATTTCTGTTTGATGAGACCACCTGTTCAGAATGCTTTTTGTAAAGGATTTCCCTTTTTGTAAAGGATTTCCCTCCCTTCTGGGATAATAATTTAATTTGATGATGAATTGAAGTGTTGTCCACTTCAACTTGTGTTTGTACTTTTCATTCACTATTTGTCTTTTTTTTTCTCTTTTTTTTTTTGCCAAGTTTTAGAGAAAAGAAATGATGGAAAATTATTGATCATGCACTGCACAGTACTTTACTATTAATACATTGTCATATTAAATATTGTGGGTATGCCTTTTCCTCTTTTTGAAAAATAGAATGCCCGGGACAACTTTTACGAAAAAATTATCATATATAAATAGGCTATAATTTTTTCAATCTTTTAGTGTGAGACTAAATTTTTTTCTCCTCAACCATCAATCAAGTTCATCTTTATGGGTTTATTTTGGATCCAATTTCTCATTCAATGTTAATCTTTTCAACAAGGAGAATGCAATCCAATGTTTAACCACTTTAAATGATTAGTAGAACCCAAAGTTATTTTGTTCCTAAAGTATCCAAGTTTACCACAAGAAATTCGAATTTGATTTCTCATTTTAGTATTTATTTATTTCTAGATCTCATTTAATGATAAAATAGATGATGAAAATTTACTCATCAAATATTCTTAGGGGTTGTTTCCCATTTGAAAAGGGATTTATTGTATAAAATAGCTTAATAAAACTTGATTCATAAAAAGCTCATTTTTTACTTCTTAAAAGGTATATCTTTTGTTAAGTTGAAACAAACTTTTTAAAAGTATTTTTTTCAGAATCATTTGGCAACATGAATGTTTAGCTTTTTTTTAATTTCTACAAAAACAAATGTCCAAATGATTTTTCAAATCACCCCTTAATTTTGGTCTAAATCCTATCCGTTGCTTGTAGAATACATTCACCCATGAAATTAAGATTATATGTTCACGAATTTTTGAATTTAAACCTCTATTTGAGGTGAGGCAGTCTAGGGAATAAATGGGAGTAAGAAAAAAAAATGTTTGTTATGGAAACATAAACCCTCATAATTATATTTAGCTAAGTTAGGATGGATCCCTAACTTGGTTATGAGGGGAGCTAAAATTGGTATGAGGGCTTATCCATGCCAATGATAAAAATAATCTTCTATCTCATTTTAAGAAAAGTATCTCATTCAACACTCTCACACATCTCATAAGCATGTCACATCTATCATACCACACACATATATCTCACATTTATTCCCAAACAAAAATAATAACAGGGGTATAAATATCATTTAAAGAGTCACAAATTCTTATACATCTTTTATCCATCACTTATACTCACTATATCCTTCTTCTTGTTTTTCTTTGAAGAATGGTGCTCTCCAGGATTTGATCCCTTGGCCTCTTTCTAGGAAGTGTTTGCCAATTTAACCGAAACTCGGTTCGCTTATCCAAGGTTAACCAAACAATAAAAAACTCACTTTTATGTTTACTAATGAGAATTATAGGAAGTTAACCATACAAAAATATGTTTACCCTATATTATTATATAGGGTTTTTTATTTTTAAGTTCCCATAAATCATAGGATTTAGTGATCGATCCCTCACTTCTTCGTATTTTGATTTTAGTCCCCAGATTTAAAGGATATGTTCCTTTTTAGTCCCTCCTAGGGACTAAAAAGAAAATTAAATAATTTAGAGATAGGTCCCTCCCATGGACTAAAAAAGAACATATCCTCTAAATCTGAGGATTAAAACCAAAATACGAATAAGTGAGGGATTGACCACTAAATCCTATGGTTTATGGGGACTTAAAAATAAAAAAAACCCTATTATATATTCTGATTTAATTATCAAGGAATAATAATTGTCACACCCGAGGGATAAGAATCTTACCATACACGTGGGTAGGTGTTGTTAAGATGAAAAGAATCTTAGCATAATCTCTAGTGGTAGGAGAAGAGAATAAGAGAGGCATTTATGCAGCCTTAGTGGAATGTGATGTGTAACCTCTCAAGGACAGAGGACTTGAAAACCATTCTTTGCTGTAATGGAATAGTGATGCTGATCTTATAGAGAGAAAACAGAGACAAAAGCATTTCTTTAAATCTGAAGGTACTTTATTTTTTCATTTCAGCATATTCAACACTACACAGATGGTTGTAACAGTCAACAAGACTTCTTTTACTCTCCACGCAATGTCTCATCTTTCATTACATTAAATGCTATAGATGTAACGTACATTCCAAGGTGTTGTTTAAATTTTTGGGTTTTTTTTTTTTTTTTTTTTTTTTTTTTTTGCATATATACCACTTTTAAAACCCGTTCTTGCAAAAATACCCTCCAAATTTTCACTGTTGCAAAGATACCCCTACTATAATGATAAGTCATGCATTGATACCCCTGCGGTTAGCTGATGTGAGATTGGGTTAGAGAAGAGTCATTAGTCGTGTTTGGGACTTGTGAAATGTCCAAAATGCCCTCCAACTACCTACAAACATGTCCAGTCACTATCTCTCTCCCTCTTTCAATTTTTTCTTTGTTTCTTCTTCTTCCCTGTTTGAATCAAGACCCCTTCCACGGATTTGACAAACCTCCTTTCTCCTCATCGAAAATGTGGTGGATTAAACTGATTGCGATGTGTATTTTCGGATCGAAAATGTGAAAACGCGGAGAAAATGTGAAAGGTTTTCGGATTGACTGCTATGGTTTTTAGATGGTTGTAGATCTTAGGGAAGAAGAGAGTGTAAGAGAGAGAGAGAGAGAGAGAGAGAGGGGGGGGAGGGGGTTTTGAAACTTAGTTTTAATTTTAACTTTTTAGTTAGGGGTAGGAAAGTAATTTTAATATCTAGGATTAAGAAAATGACCATGGTTCAAGAGGGGTTTCTAACGGTGAGTAATGGAGGGGCACAGATGTAGGACTTATCATTATAACCAGGGTATTTTTGCAACGGTGAAAATTTAAAGGATATTTCCACAATAACGAGTTTTAAGAGGGGTAAATATGCAAAAAAAAAACCCTTGGATTTTTCTGTGAACAGGTTTGATGGTTCCCCGTTTTCTAAAACGATAAATATAAATTTGGGTTAATTTCTCATAAAAATCATGCTTAGATTAGATGACGTACACTGAATTAATTTTGCTGCTCTGTTTGCAGGCATACCACATCAGTAATAAAATGCACTTCATTAGTGTGTATACAACTAAAACAAATCTATATTTCAATTAAATAAATAAATAAAACTAGTTGATCTCAAGATATAGAGTCAAAACGGTTATCATGAAGCCAGAAAAAAGAAACTGGCAGTGAGACAAACAGGGAGTCTAAAACAAGCAAAACGTTAAAAAGGGATTTCCATTGATCAATTTACGCATATTATACAAAGTACATACGTACATTAATTCAACTAACCCAAACTCTTAATTCACTCATGCAATTAATTAAGCCATTCTATGCCTCCTCGCGGCGGTCTCCTTCTGCGAGTTGAAGAAGACGGCCGCGACGGGTACGCCGAGCCCGTTTTCATCGGCAAACCGTCTCGTGTTGAATCGGTCCCTCACCGTAGGAAACGCCACCACCGTCCGCCGCTCCCTCTGCATGAACAGCGCAAACGCAAACCTGTGGATGCCAATGTTGGGCAGAGGTGCCTCGTACTGTCGTACACAACCTCTTCTTTACCTGCTCAAGTTATTGACCAATGCATGCCATTGTAGAAGAACATCTCTTAATCTCACTTTCACATCTAATATAGAGAACAAAAAAAAAGTGTCTTCTGAAAGTGACCCACCGAATGATGCATCAGTAGAGCCTGGGATGTCAGTCAGTAGCCTGTAATATTAAAAAAAACATATAATGCCGTCAACTTGCATGAACACAAGTCTAGCTAAGAAGTTTAGTGTTTTTTATACCTCTGAATCTCATCGGATGAGATATTATAATTTTTAAAATAAAAACAAAAACATACGCTTTTTGTGTTTTGGACTGTGAAATTAATGGACCTGGGTGTTATATTTTCCGTTTTTTATAAGTTACCAATGCAGGTGCTCCCCGAGGTATGGATCACTTGGCCCAGGAGAGTATGGATCTGTCATAACCTAGCTACAATTATGTTTCAACATATATTTTAAATAAATATTTAATAATATTTTTTATTTTTCATTTATATTAATATTGATTTTATTCTATTAATTATTATTTATATTTATGTCTTACAATATCATTTATTCAAATAAAAAAAATACAATAAAACAAAAAAAAATAAATAAAAAATTAAATAAAACATAACTACACAAAATAAACAACATCTAGATTCACCTTAAAATCAAACATATTTGTAAACCACTTGCAAAAACTAAAATGTTACTTACAAAATCAAATATCTTTCCACCGAATCCAGTCCAGCAACTTTAATAAACACTTAAAAAGAGGTTGGTGTCGAGGTTTGACCACGGTAGCACATTGCTTAATCATCAAAGTTGTTGTCGGGGTTGGTTCGCATTCACGTTGCCGTTGCCTAATCGTCGTCTATTAAGCCCACCCCATGTACTTTTCGACAAACATAGTAACGATCGATACTATATACGTCGACATTTCTAGTGTCGAACTGAAGGGTTACACAAACTTTTTTTTATATATAATATTGACACATGTATTGTCGATATGTGTTAAATATGTTGTCAAGCGGGATGTCGATACTAGCAGATTATTGAAAAATAAAAAAATAAGTATCGGTCGACATATAAGATGTCGAGAAAAATGCTAATGGCCAACAATGATAGTGTCGATACCAACAGATAATTGCAAGCTACTTCTTATGGATATGATTGAACTTCATCATCTGAAGAACTCAATGTCGTGTCCTTAAAATAATTTTTTCGATTGAAAGCTATAAGTCGAATATGTTCCTTGGGAGTTATACTACACTATAAAAAAATTAAGTAAATACTCAATCATATACAAGAAATTAAGAGTAATATACATACAAAATAAGAGTTACATTTTTCAAACTAACATCAATCACATATTTGAATAAAATGAGTCCTTATTAGTTTATATTGCCAGCCTGGTTTGAATATAGATAAAAAAAATAAATTATATTGAACTAATAATTAAAAAATGAAACAAAATCATTGATCAACGAGGATTTCAAAGGACAAAATATAACACAAAAAAAACAAACAAAAAGAATATGTTAATTTGAAAAGCATAACTCTTTTCATTTTTCAATAATTTGCTAATATCGACACTTCACTTGGTAACATATTTAATACATATTGAAATTACATGCATTGATATTATAACAAAAAAAAAATGTTTGTGTAACCCTTCAATTCGACATTAGAAGTGTTGAAGTATGTAGCATTGGTCGACACTACGTTTGTCGAACAATACAGGGGGTGGGCTTGGTTCAAAATGGGATGTGGTCGGTAGGGGTGGTTTTACACAATAGTATTTTGTCAGGGTGATTTTATAGATTCTAAAAAATTGATTGGGTGGCTTTCCAATTGAGGTGGTTTTTCACTAAACAATGGTTTAAATAACTGTCCCCAAAGATAATAAAATGTCTACTGCAGGGGAAGCTCACTGGTTTTATGTGGGGAGAAGAAAGTGACCGTCGGAGAGAAGAATGCATGTATTAGTCGGAAAGGCATCAACCACTTTAAATGGATGTAGGGTAGTCTGGGTAATTTTTTAAATTTAAAATTAAAAACTTAAAGTTATTTAAAATATTCACCGAATATACTGACAGAAGTTAAAAAAAGAGACTAATAATTAAATCATCATTAAATCTCACAGTTTATGAGGACTTAAAACTAAAAAAAATTTTAAACAAAAATATATACTCAAAAGTTTAAAAACGATGCTAAAAAATGAGCATGTTATTTTTATATTTATCCTTTATAAATTTTATTCATATTTTATTTATATTTTACAGACAACTTATTCATTGTCAATTAAATAACCAAATTTTTCATAATTATATTTTTTAAATTAGAAAAGATAAAAACACAATAAAACATAAAATAATTTATTTTTATTATTAAAATAATTATTTATTTTAAAATAGCTCGTGTTGTTATTCCAAGAAGAGTGGTTTAAAATTTTCCCCGTTTGCCGTTTGAGAACAATAGTTCACAGTTCAATTATTTCTATGATCAAATATAGTGTAGTTATTTGGATGTACCAACCTACCATGTTTGATGTACATGTACAAACTTTTCTATGTACGAGGGGATCCATGTTTAGAGCTCCACGTTTATCTCTCTTGCATTATTGAGTCAGTATGTGATCCTTGGTATCTGGACCCCAGAGTGTTCACACCCCCTGAACACAAATCCAAACATATAGGTGCAGTTGTAGGCTGATACAATAGACTGCTCCATCCCAAAAAGATATTGATAAAAAATTATTTAAATAGGGATATGTGTAATATAGTGATTGAAATTGAAGCACCTTTTGAATCTTCTAGTAGGGCCCTACTCACACTGTGAGTTCAATCAATTCTTTCTCGTGCTTCCACAGTTTAAAGCAACCCCCCAAAAAAATGCTTCAAAGTGTCATATAACTATCACTTCCAATTGCCAGAAAAACAAAGGATTCATCACCCTTTCCCCAAAAAACAATACTTTATTCATTCAAACTCCTCCAACAAACCCCCCAAAAAAAAATGCTTCAAAGTGTCATATAACTATCACTTTTAAAGCGCCCCCCCCCCCCCCAAAAAAAAAAAATAAAAGCTTCGTAAGTGTCAATATAACTATCACTTCCAATTGCCAGAAAAGCAAACGATCCCTCACTCTTCCCCCAAAAAACAATACTTTATTCATTCAAACTCCTCCAACAAAGTATGAAAAGAGTGTGTGAGCCTCTTATAGTTGGGAGGGTGGTTGGAGAGGTGCTTGATTCATTCACCCAAGCACAGGATATGGAGGTTATATACAACCATGACAAACACGTCTTTAATGGTCGCCAGTTCTTCCCTCCTATCGTTGCTTCCAAACCTAAGGTCAACGTCCTTGGTGGTGATCTTAGGTCCTTCTTCACCTTGGTATATATGCACTCATGTTTCTCTACATCCATCCATCTATAAACTATTTCATCTGTACTTACATGCATTTTCAATTGTTTCTCTATATCCATCCATCTATAGTACTATTTCATCTGTACTTACATGCATTTTCAATTGTAGGTTATGACAGATCCTGACTCTCCTGGGCCAAGTGATCCATACCTCAGGGAGCACCTGCATTGGTAACTTATAAAAAAAGGAAAATATTACACCCAGGTTTATTAATTTCACAGTCCAAAACACAAGCAGCTTTTTTTTTTATATTTATTTTAAAAGTCATAATATCTCATCCGATGAGATTCAAAGGTATAAAAAAACTAAACTTCTTAGCTAGACTTGCGTTCATGCAAGTTGACAACATTATATGTTTTTTTTTTATAAATATTACAGGCTGGTGACTGACATCCCAGGCTCTACGGATGCATCATTCGGTGGGTCACTTTCAGAAAACACTTTTTTTTTTTTTGTTCTCTATATTAGATGTGAAAGTGAGATTAAGAGATGTTCTTTTACAATGGCATATAACTTGAGCAGGTAAAGAAGAGGTTGTGTACGAGGCGCCTCTGCCCAACATTGGCATCCACAGGTTTGTGTTTGCGCTGTTCATGCAGAGGGCGCGGCGGACGGTGGTGGCGCTTCCTACGGTGAGGGACCGATTCAACACGAGACGGTTTGCCGATGAAAACGGGCTCGGCGTACCCGTCGCGGCCGTCTACTTCAACTCGCAGAAGGAAACCGCCGCGAGGAGGCGTAGAATGGCTTAATTAATTGCATGAGTGAATTAAGAGTTTGGGTTAGTTGAATTAATGTACGTACGTACTTTGTATAATATGCGTTTTCTTTTTATCTTTTGCGCGCGTCCTTGTTGTGGTACTAATCCGTTTTTTCTCCCTTGATTGGTACCGTAGTATGAATGGATCAATGGAAATCCCTTTTTAACGTTTTGCTTGTTTTCTGATTGTCTCACTTCCTGTTTCTTTATAGCTCACGACATGTTTAGTTTTTTTTAATTATTCATTGTTTTTTTTTAATCAGTAAAAGTGAGAGAGATTACCAAACTTAATCATACATCCCCTCCTAGAAATATCTACTGAAAATCTTGAAAAAAATACAAATATATCAAAAAAGAATCACATTTACAATATATTACTCTCCATGGGTCACCCAATTAAAGAGGAAGGGAGGGAGATCCGTTCAAAACTGATTGCATTATTACTCTCCATGGGTCATCCATATGCCCTTTGATTGACAAATGGACTCACCATTCTCCAATGAGCGCCTCTGCTAATTAGATACTGGTGCAGTGTATTGTTAATTAGCAGCAAAAATAGAGTCCTTTCTTGAGAGGATTTTTTTTCATCTATGTAATATATATATTTCACATAAATCCACCGCGTATCCATAAAATGTTTTTGCATTGAATGACCTCCCACGCTCGCATCAGTAAGCCGACCAAATCTATTTGTTTGAAAATTAAACAAAATTTATAGAGAACGAAGAACCATCAAACCTGTTCATGGAAAAATCAAACATCACAGTGGAATGTACATTACACTTTTAGCATTTAATGTATTAAAAAAAAACAATTGTATGGAGAGTTAAAGAAGTCTCGTTGATTGTTATCTTGTAAAAACCATTTGTGTAGTGTTGAATATGCGAAAATGAAAAAAAAAAAGTAAATTTTATATTTCTTGCTTGCTCTTTATTTTTTCAAAGAACGGTTTTCAAGTCCTCTGTCCTTAAGAGGTTTGCATATCACATTCCACTAAAACTGCATAAATTCATCTCTTATTCTCTTCTCCTACTACTAGATATTATGTTAAGATTCTTTCTATCTTATCAACACGGGGTAAGATTCTTATCCCTTTAGGTGTGAGAGAATTATTTTCCTTGATAGTTAAATCAGAATATATAATAATACATGATAAACATATTTTTGTATGGTTTTCTTCCTGTAATTCTCATTAGTAAACATAAAAGTGAATTTTTTATTGTTTTGTTAACCGTGAATAACCGAATCGAGTTTTGGTTAAGTTGGCAAACGCCTCCTAAAAAGAGGTCAAGAGATCAAATCCTAGAAGTGCAATTCAGTTGATTTGGTTCGGTTTTTGGTAAACCCATATTGAACCAAAGTATAACTACATCAAAACCGAAAACTGAACCGAACCGAACCTAGCAATGTGAGTTGGTTAGAGTTTTTTTAGGGGATGGTTATAACTTTATATAAATATCAAAAGACTAAGATTAATGGTATAAATTTATATTTATTTGTTATGAATATTAATGGTATAAAACAATATAGTTTTTAATATATAAAGAATTATCTAATCATATTTATTATGAATAATCATGTGTTTAAATTTAATTCGGTTCGGTTCGATTAATTCATTTTTTTTTTTACATAAAACTAAACCCAAACCAAAGTAGATTAGTTTATTAATATTTCAATCTATACCCAAACCAAACCAAAATCTTTTAATCCAAACTCGTAAAAAAATCAGTTTGGATCGATTCAGATTCGGCTTAACCGACCAAAGTTGCACCTCTATCAAATCATAGGAAGCACCATTTCTCAAAAAAAGAAAAAAAAGAAAAGGATATAGTGAGTATAACTGATGAATAAAATGTGTATAAGAATTTAAGACTTTTTAAATGATAACTACCCCTCTGTAATTTTTTCTGTTTAGGAATAAATGTGAGATATATGTGTGTGGTATGATAGACGGGACATGCTTATGAGATATGTGAGAGTGTTGAATAAGATAATTTTCTTAAAATGAGATAGAAGAATATTTTTATCTAGTGGCATGGATAAGCCCACATAACCAATTTACCACCCCTAGTTATCGGGTCTATTCCTAATTTAGCTATCGGGTTTATTCCTAATTTTACAACCCCTAGTTATTGGGTCTATTCCTAATTTTTATCAAGTGGCATGGATAAGCCCACGTAGTTATCGGGTCTATTCCTAATTTAGCTAGAAATGATTATGAGGGTTTATCAATGGAAATCCCTTTTTAACGTTTTGCTTGTTTTAGACTCCCTGTTTGTCTCACTTCCAGTTTCTTTATAGCCCTCGACATGTTTAGTTTTCTTAAATTATTTATTATCTTTTTTAATTAATAAAAGTGAGACAGAGATTACCAAACTTAATCAACATACATCCCCTCCTAGAAATATCTACTGAAAAGCTAGAAAAAAAAATACAAATATATCAAAAAAGAATCACATTTATAACATATTACTCTCCATGGGTCACCCAAAGAGTAAGGGAGGGAGACCAGTTCAAAAACTGATTGCATATAACCATATGCCCTTTGACTAACAAATGGACTCTCCATTCTCCAATGAGCACCCTCTGCTAATTAGATACTTGTTGCAGTGTATTGTTAATTAGCAGCAAAAGTAGAGTCCTTCCTGCTTGAGAGGATTTTTTTTTCGTCTATGTAATTTATATATTTCGCGTAAATCCACCGCATATCCATAAAGTGTTCTCGCATTGAATGACCTCCCACAGTCGCATAAGTAAGCCGACCCGATCTATTTGTTTGGAAATTAAACAAAATTTATATTCATCGTTTTGGAGAATGAAGAACCATCAAACCTATTCATGGAAAAATCAAACATCACAGTGGAATGTACATTACACTTTTAGTATTTAATGTATTAAAAAAAAATTGTTGTATGGAGAGTTAAAGAAGTCTCGTTGACTGTTACCTTGTAATGGTTATAAAAAAACCATTTGTATAGTGTTGAATACGCTAAAATGAAAAGAAAAAAAAAGTAAATTTTATCTTTCTTGCTTGCTCTCTATTTTCTCCATGTAAGATCAGCATCACTATTTCATTCCTGCAAAGAACGGTTTTCAAGTCCTCTGTCCTTGAGAGGTTTGCATATCACATTCCACTAAGACTGCATAAACATCTCTTATTCTCTTCTCCTACCAGTAAATATTATGCTAAGATTCTTTCCATCTTATTAACACCTATCCATGGGGTAAGATTCTTATCCCTCTAGGTGTGACAGAATTATTTTCCTTGATAGTTAAATCAGGATATATAATAATACACGATAAACATATTTTTCTATGGTTGCCTTCTTTTAATTCTCATTAGTAAATATAAAAGTGAATTTTTTATTGTTTGGTTAACCCTGGATAACCAAACCGAGTTTCGGTTAAGTTGACAAACGCCTCCCAAAAAGAGGTTCAGAGAGATCAAATCCTAGGAGTGCAATTCAGTCGGTTTGGTTTGGTTTTTGACAAACCCATATTGAACCAAAATATAACTACATCAAAACCGAAAACTGAACCAAACCGAACCGAACCGAACCTAACAATTTGCTTGGTTAGAGTTTTTTTAGAGGTTAGTTACAAGTTTATATGAATATCAAAAGACTAAGATTGATGGTATAAATTTATATTTATTTGTTATGAATAATAATGGTATAAAACATTATAGTTTTTAATATAAAAAGAATTATCTAATCATATTTATTATGAATAATCATGTGTTTAAATTTAATTCGGTTCGGTTTAGTTAATTCAATTTTTTTTTACATAAAACCAAACCCAAACTAAAGTAGATAGGTTTATTAATATTTCAATCTATACCCAAACCAAACCAAAATCTTTTAATCCAAACCCGTAAAAAATCGATTCGGATCTATTCATATTCGGCTTAACCGACCAAAGTTGCACCTTTATCAAATCATAGTGAGCACCATTTCTCAAAAAAAAAAGATATAGTGAGTTATAAGTGATGGATAAAAGGTGTATAAGAATTTAGGATCTTTTAAATGATAACTACACCCAAGTTATTTTTTCTGTTTAGGAATAAATGTGAGATATATGTGTGTGGTATGATAGATGTGACATGCTTATGAGATATGTGAGAGTGTTGAATGAGATAATTTTCTTAAAATGAGATAGAAAAATATTTTTATTCAGCGGCATGGATAAGCCCACATAACCAATTTTACCACCCCTAGTTATCGGGTCTATTCCTAATTTTTATCCAGTGGCATGAATAAACCCACGTAGTTATCGAGTCTATTCCTAATTTAGCTAGAAATAATTATGAGGGTTTTTTTTTCCATAACAAATTTTTTTTCTTATTCCCATTTATTCCCGCCTAGACCGCCTCACATCAAATAGAGGTTTAAATTCGAAAACTTAATTTCATGGGTGAATGTATTGTACAAGCATAGGATAGGATTTAGACCAAAATTAAGGGGTGATTTGAACAATCATTTGGACATTTGCTTTTATAGAAGTAAAAAAAAGAAAAAGTTAAACATGTTTTCAAATGATTCTGAGAAATATATTAATTAAAAATTTGTTTATACTTAACAAGAGATATGCTTTTAAACAAGTAAAAAATGAACTTTCTAATAATCAAGTTCTATTAAGCTATTTTATACAATAAATCTTTTTTTAAATGGGAAACAACCCCTGAGAATGTCTGATGAATAAATTTACATCATCTATTTTATCATTAAATGAGATCTAGAAATAAATAAACACCAAAATGAGAAATCAAATTTGAATTTCTTGTTGTAAACTTGGATACTTTGGAAACAAAATAACTTTAGGTTCTACTAATCATTTAAAGTGGTTAACCATTGAATTGCCTTCTCTTTGTTGAAAAGATTGACGTTGAATGAGAAATTAGATGGAAAATGAACCCATGAAGGTGAACTTAATTGATGGTTGAGGAGAAAAAAATTTAGCCTCACATTGAAAGATTGAAAAAATTATAATCTAATTATACATAATAGCTTTTTTTTTTAAGTTGTGCAGGGCATCCCATTTTTTAAAAAGAGAGAGAGACATAACACAGTATTTAATATAACAATGTATTAATAGTAAAGCATTGTTCATCATTTCTTTTCTCTAAAAACTGGCGCAAAAAAATGGAAAAAAAAGGACAAATAGTGAATTAAAAGTACAAACACAAGTTGAACTAGACACCACTTCAGTTCACCATCAAAGTAAAATATTGTCCCAAAAGAGAAGTCCTTTACAAAAACAATTATGCACAGGTGGTCCCATCAAACGTAACTTTTTAATATGGAAAATGTTAGACTCGACCACATTCAACAATTAAAACTCTGACCTCACATATTTTTATTTTTTAAAAATAATAAACATCATCTAATGAGGTATATGCTTTGATAAAAAAATGTATATCGCTTCATTTCAAGTTGAATGAATTAATTTTTAGTAAGTATAAAAAATATTTAATGTGGTATATACAATATCTAACGAGGTAAATGTTTCACTAGATTTCTAACGTGGTATATAGAACTGTATTTTGAACTAAGAAAAAAACTGAGTGTAAAAGCATTCTTTCAATATAAGTTGATGAGCTCTCATGCTTTCAAAGGGTGCATCTCCCCTAGACATGAGTGTATTTGACCAAAAGACAGACAGATCCAAACCCCCATGACAGGCAATATTAATGTGGAATGTATTTACTCAAAATATAAATTTTAATCATTTAAATATGTATCTTATTAATATAAATATATAATGTTAACGGAACATATACCGTCACACTTCCAATTCTAACATGTAATCTCATTTTTATTAATGAAAATGTTGATAATAAGATCTAGTTTTTCTATCTATATAAAAAAATCTTCCAAATTTGGTTGGGTTCACACTGGTTGACCGTTAAGCTCCCATCCCAGAAACTCAGTTAAATCCCCTTGTATCTTTTTTTGCACTCCCTAGCTATCTTTATTACCTCCAAACTAGTTTTGACAGTTAATTATGATGGGCGCCTTGATGAGCAGTTCGTTTTATGACTATGTTTGTAATTACTATATCACTGACGTAGTACATGTTGATACACTTTATCTGTTTCATAGTTCGTTTATAGTTGTCATGTAAGCTTTTCAATTATCTGAAAAATATCTGAATCCCACATGAATCCGTATCCAAAAAGTTAAAAAATATTCCATACCTGAAATCCAAATACGTATCCGAAATAAAATATTTGTATTTGAAATATTTCAGCCCAGTATTAATATGATGGTATCCGATTCAAAAACTATTCGTATCCGAAATATTAATATATTATTATGTTTTATATGAATACATTTATATTTTTAGGATTAATATCATTTTTTTACCTTCAACCATGTAATGTTTTGTTTGTACATATAATTTTATATTCAATACTTGTTAATTATTGGTTTTTTTTATGTATTTCAGATATTAGATATATGATTTTTATTTTTGGATATTAGATCTTTAGATATTTCGGTTATTTTGGATAATTATTCGAATTTGAATCTAGATTTTTGGATCAGTTATTAATACAAATGCTTGTTTTAAATATCTATCAAATATCGGATACATAAATTTTTTCGGATACCTAGTTCAAATACGGATATGAGCATATCCGCTCCACTGACAGGCTTATTGCCATTTGACTAACGCAATATGTAAAATCACATATAGCAGTATTGGCACGGTTATAGCCACCCCACTACTTATCCTACCCACCCCATTTATTTAAATAAAAATCTTATATCTAACCCACCCCACGAGTTCGACATACACGATGTCTTCTGAGATTAAAATCGTTCGACATGAATCATGTCGTTGGGAACCAGAAATCTTAGTCACAATATAATTCCAATTCGACATAGACGATGTCTTCTTTGTTTAAGATGTTCCAATATGGGTCACGTCGATCAAAAAATAAAAGCCTTAGTACGTTCCCGTTCGACATAGATGATGTCTTATGTGTTTAAATTGGTTCGACATGGATCATGTCGAACAGAGACCAGAAATTTCTGATATATGATCGACGTAGTTATTGTTGACAAATTGATACCAAGTTGACTCTTATATTGACAACTTAGATTTACTTTGATAATAAAGTGTTAAATTTTTTTATGTAATCAAATCCTATTGAATTATAATGTTTGTGATACAATCATCAACATGTTTATCTCATGAATCTAGAAAATAAAAGTGGGATACACATTGTTTGTGATTAATATATTATAACCAATGGCCACATATCACTTTAATTTGATTGACTTTGTTCATGAATGTCAATGATTCATTCAACACATTTTAGCCCTCCAATGTTTTTGTCGGTTGACGACACCACAAAAAACAATCGCCGTGCACTTAAATGAATATAGGTTATCATATACATGCGTATTAAAGTAGATCTATAGAGCAAAAAAAATTATTACATCATACGTACATTATCATTCACGATCGACATAATCCATGTCGAACCACCTTAAATATAGAAGACATCGTCTATGTCGAACTGGAGATACGGTTTCTGGTTCCTGATCGACATGATCTATGTTAAACAATCTTAAACACAGAAGACATCGTCTATGTCGAACTCATGAGTGGGTTAGATATGAGATAAATCAATTTTTTTATAAGGTGGGTAGGATAGCTTGTGGGGTGGATATAACCGTGCCCAAGCAAGATATACTCAATTATGTTAATATATATTCAGTTATAAAAAACTATAAACATATGCATTTATTTTATATGAGTATATATGTACTTCACTTAAAAATATATATATATTTCATTGAGCAAGTATATATTTTAAACAAAACACGTGTGGACTACAAACAAGTTGTTAAAAGGACTAACCATAACATTTTCCTAAGTATATACATGATAGGTTGGATGCGGGACGCACCCAACCTAGGCCTATCTCGAGGTCAACTTGGACCTAACTCGGACCGGATAAAAGGCGTAAAGTATTCAACCCGAAGAACCTGACAATTCAAATGGGTCAGGTCTGGGTCCACCTATACTCGACCTGGACCCGTCCCATTGATAGGCCAAGGACAAACATCATGAAAATTGGTTAAAGGAAAAATATTTTACTTTCTAACATTTTCCCTTTGATCCAAATTTTCTCACTGTCTTTCATTTTTATACTAATTTGTGCACAAACTCATCCTTAATGTGTTTAAACTGTCACAAACTTTGTCTTAATAGATGGAAGCCTAATGGTTACTTCAGCACAATAACGTGTGGTCTTCGTCAAAGCGACCCCCTATCTCCACTACATTTTGTTCTTGTAAAATGCACACCCTTTTAAGATTGATGAGGCAGTATTGCAAAGAGGTAATAAATAGATGATAAAAGTTCAACAGCCGATGACCCTCATCGACCGTAAACCCATTCTAGACATTGTCTGTTTTGATCCATTTTGAAATAGACATGCTCATATTTTACTCAAAAAAAAAATTTCAACAATCGATGTATACGGAGCTCAAATGGATTCTTGCACATTACCCTTCAGACGGATAAAAAATAACTAACCCGGCTCGGGTCTAGACAATTCATCTACTCGGCTCCTTCTGACGGTTTCCATTTGATCGTCGGTGATCCTCCTCCTCGAGCGTCGTTGGAAGCAAAATTGAGGGTGACTTGTAAGAGACCATCCGACACTCAAGTCAGTCAATGCACAACTTACGGTTTTGTAGGAAACAATTTTTCAATGGTGGAGAACTGATTCCCTATTTATAGTACTTTTGTGGATATGCTAGAATCAAGAGAGAGAGATCCTAAATTTAAAAAGTTAGCAATATGTTGTTCAGAGGGATTTACAGAATTCGTTGTTCATTATCCCTGGATGAATACACATAATTTGGTGGGATTTTGTGAATCAATTAATGATGTTTCCAAATTAAATATATATTGGTGTGATATCAGATAATCAGTTTAACGATAACTCTATATTTAATATATTCTGTTAGAATTTAGAGAATCAGTCATTGATCCCTTAATAAAAAATTGAATGCAATATACTAACTTGGATTTGTGCTGGTCGTCGGGTATAGAGGGTTCGATGGATCGGATCGACATTTAGTGGTTCATCCGGGTCATGGTCCTCGTTAGTTGGGTCTCGGGCCACTGGTACGTGAAGCACAGTTAATGGACCTTAATTTTGGCCCCTACACCCTTCTTTAGTAAATATTTTAACTTTAGTAAATTGTTTAGTGAAGTCTGCCACACACTCTATTTCAGCATTTGAATGGGTTGTCAAAGCCATCTGGACTGATACTAGAGAGTTTGTTCACCTCCTTTTCTGACCAATTGCCAAGCTTAAGTAAGATCAAGAACCAGTTCTTTTAGTTGGCAATCCGCTATCCTTTTGAGTTGTTTCATCTCAAATGTCATCTAGTTTAGTAGGCGATAGTCCAAGAACCTTGATTAATTAGTGCACTTACCTTAACCTGATGAGGGATGAGATCTTGAGATGAACTTGTCTTTCTTTTATATAATTGAAATCATTGCCAGGCCTGGTTTATAGATTTTTTAATTGTATCTAACTAATAATTAAAGTACATTTTTTTTATTAGAAAAAGATTTTATAATTAAGTATATACTGTGTTACACAATTTCATAAACCACATTCCTGATACGGTACCTGCAAACTGAGTTGCAAAACTAATTGAATGTATTAACTCCTTAATTTCTTCCTCGCACTAGTGCAAAATACGTCAACCAATCTAAGCATGATTTTTATGAGGACCATACCATTTTGTAGCCCTCAACATGTTTGGTTTTCTTAAAAAGTGTGTGTGTGTGTATAATTTCACATAAATCCACCGCATTCCTAATGTGTTCTTGCATTGAATGACCTCCCATAGTCGCTTCAACAAGGCGGCTTTGCATTCCTGCAAATAACAGTTTCCAAGTCCTCCCCCCTTGAGAGGTTTGCATCTCCAATGCAGACTAAAAAAACATTAAAAAAAAAATTTAAAAAGTGAGTTTAGAGTCTCACTATTCATTTATCAACTCCAACCAGAATTTCTATTTTCATATATATTCTATTTTTATATATTACTTTTTTTAATAAAACTTCAATTTGCAATATCCCTCTCTTTTTTTATGTAGTACACATAATTGAGAAATATTAAGAAATTTAAAATCGATAGAAATTAATATTGTTAGTTCCGAACTAGGTGATCAACATACTTAACCGTTATTCCAAAGTTATATTTGTATGTGAAAAACTTGTATTCATATCTGATTAAAATATCTCTATCCAAACTATTTTGAAATAGATAGCCATTTCAAAATCTTTGATGTGAAATAATATTGCAATATTATTTATTATTAATAATATATTTATATTTATATTCCACACCCCACTAATTTTCCCTCTAAAACTCATCTACTTTTAATCATGGTGATTTCAGCAGAGTCGATCCATGTTAAGGAGGATTAGGAGATTACTAATATAGCGGTTCATGTCTAAAAGAAATATGCATTTGTATTTATAGGTATGCAGTAGCAATTTAAGTGTCAGCTTCGACTCCAATCTAAGAGTGTCAGTGCAAAAAGCTATGTCGTGTTTATGTATCCAAATGTCAGAACTCAGAGGGTCGACATTTTTTTAGATGTCCAACATAGAGGGAGGAAGGTGATTGCGGTTTTTTTAAGTGGATGGATAACGCCAACCATACGACCCTCGATCTGAGGTTGAACCACAAATTGATCTCCTGTTCATGAAGACGATGAATAGCATGAACTTCATAAATGTTGTAATTGTTATTTTGCTAGCTTTGTCTTGAACCTTGTTGTGATATATAATCTCACATGAAGTTGATCCATTGTTGAAATGTAATGTTTATTATTAGATGTTCATGTAATCATCCTCAAAATTGTTGAAGAGTTGAATATCACTTTGGTGTAGTGTTTAGCTTGTTTAAAAGCTTTAGTTTTGTGGATAACATAGGGATCAATAGCTTTGAACCAACAACAATTATCGGCTTACACATGGATCAAACTTAGAACAAATATAGATCCTTCAACTAGGAGCAACACTACAGTAACTATCAAATGGCTCAATTTGCTCTGAATCACCAAAAGAAGAGCACATCATCTTCCTCATGTCCAGTCATACTTTGTTCCCATTCTGCATCATCTTCAATTCCAATTTCATCAAGAGGTTGTCTTGAATGCTCTTCTGAATAATCATAGGGCTAAACAAAAGATTTTGCACAAGGCTAATCAAGAGGCTCTACACCAAGCTCATCAAAATGCTCTAGGCTGATCAACAAACACTACACCATGCTCATCAAAAAACTCTGCATCAGGCTGCTCATTAAACTCTGCACTAGGCTGATCAATAAACTCTGCACCTGGCTGCTCAGTAAATTCTGCACTGCACTAGGCTCATTAGAAAGATATGCATTAGGCTTTGCATATATAGATTGATGAAGAGACTCTGTTGTAGGCTATTTTGGAGGTTGATCACTGTCTGAATCATTAGCATCTAAGTTCACCACTACAGGCCTACATGTTTAGATGACTGACCAAGATATCTTGCACTCATTTGCCTTAATGAGGTTCTTCTTGGAGCCATAATTGATTGTCCACCTTCTTCTACACTAAGCCAGATACCAAATTTCCTCGTAATGCAGTTATCTCAAAATAACTTAACCAATTGTGCATCTTCAATAAGCCTCTCATACTTTGGCGGATTAGATTTTGGTATCTTGAAGAAGAAAATCACATTATGCCCAGCAGCCCATTGAAAAACATAAATGATTTCTTCTGCTAATGTTAAAATGTTACAGTGATTTTCATTCAACAATACTGTCTTTTGCTTTACATACATGTATTTCTGCTCCCCCTTTCTTGATGTCTTCCAGAATCTTCCATTGTGAACGGTCACCTTAAATGATTTCTCATCCATGACAGCTAAATAAACATAGAAAATATCACATAGTTATGGTCTAAACAACTTCACATGTTTTTCTAACCTAAATAAACCTAGAACGAAAACAAACATAGCATTTTAATCATAAAGGAGCATAACAATAACAATACAATCAGTTCACACAATTAATATAACATCAATGCAAATAGAAAAGACTCAAACTGTGTTACACCCCGAGGCAACCATCCCCGGAGCGTTACCAATCATAAAATATCAGGAGTCATACATATGAGGTCAATAATGACTCTAATTGAAAATGAAACAACAACCAATAGGATCGCATAAATAACAAGGCAACAGGGAAACGATAGCTAATTAAAAATGCAGAAGTATAAAATATAAATAAGTCTGTAAATCAAAAACATTATTACAGACCCGAATACACAATCACTGTCCTGTGAGAGTGCAAGTCTAGTCCAAATACAACTATATGTGCAACACGCACGATTACTAATAAAGACACAAGAAAATAGGATTGCTGACAGCCTCACACTCGCCAACCGAAAGGTGGAACGCTCCACGCACGAACCACGCCAAAGGGATGCTCCAACTCCCGCCAACCCAGTCCCTGGTGGATAAACAATACACGAGGGGTGAGCTACAAGCTCAGTGAGTGGCAAGAATTCAAGCTCTACAATAAGTATATAATATTATTGCATTTTTTCTTCCAAGGAAAAGAAACATGGGAGATACCCAACAAGTAAAAATGTCACGTGAGGACGTGACCTCACCTCACCTCACCCTCGATCTGGAGGGGACTCTTAGGACTCTTGGGGTGGAACCAAACGGTTAACCATAACGCATAGCATTATTGCATTACACAGTACTACAAGTCAATCCGCATCAAGGTATAACTACGCTAGATGCCTCACATCATCCAATGGATGTATTATACTTTGGGCGTTCCCAATTAATATAGACGTCTGACAACGTGACCCAACTCACCCTTATCCTCACCCCTAGGGGTGACATGGGACTATTGAAAACAGAAAACAACTCGCTAACTCCCTTAACCTTCCGGTAGCCCTCTCCCGGGTAGCCCTCTTCCTGACGGCCTTCCAAGATAGGTACGAAGCCACAAGGGTATTGAAATACACATTGGGCCTCCTATGATGTGGTGGCACCATCCAGGATAGCTCCAATGCCAAGTAGCTTCAACACGGATACGAGGTAGGGGAGAAGCAATCCACGCTCTCAAGATGATCCTGGTAGATCAACTATTATAAATTAGCAAATACCAATATCATCTGGTAGCACTATCCCAGGTAGCCCTCTTCCTAACAGCCTTCCAAGATAGGTACGAAGCCACACGGGTATTGAAATACACATTGGGCTTCCTATAATATGGTGGCACAATCTAGGATAGCTCCAACACTGGGTAATTTCAACGCACGATGATATGGGGAGAAAACACTCCACGCCAGCAATACGATCCTCACGAATCAACTACTATCGGTTAGCACATACCGATGCTAATTGAATTCCCATAGAGACGCATCACTCGGATGTAGAGAAAAAGGTTAAGTTCTCGCACTCAACAATAACAAAGCATGATCCTAAAGGTAGGTCATGCGTGCGCCTATTACAGATAGGCCAAGAATACTATCCTAGCTATCGGGTCAAACACCGATGCAATAATGAATTCTTTCGAATTCTCACTAGAGCATCGCATGGATACAGGGCAGATAAACTACTACATTGGCATAATAAAACAAAGTATGATCCTCATCACGGATCACACCTCTACCTATCACAATTAGGCCTGATTAGTTAAACATACACGCAATTATTACAAGAGGAGTTCTATCACAAAAGAGATGCCTGGACCACACGTCCAAATAACCTATGACTAAACCATGTAAATACACACTTTATACAATCCAACATAGGCCTACTAATAAGCTAGCATAAATGACATAAGAAATTCTATAACATAAGGGGGTACATGAACCATATGCCCAATTAAGAAAGAAGTCAAGAACTGACTATGCATAATTAAGTCCTAAATCATTCGCACAGTTTCATAATATGCACAAGATAATGGTGGAACCTAAACCATTGAAACATCAAGTGTGTATATATATAACTAAGAAAAATCACAAGATATAAATCATTAAAGACTTCAAGCAGTTCACATAGAATGAGATAAAAATAGTATAAAATGGTATGTAACATAATCCATATATTAGCATGCATTCCAGATAATATCCACAATCACCCCACGTCATCTGGTAGCCCTCTCCCTAGCAGCTTGTCCAGGACGATACCAATCACGGGTGGCACCTCACAGGGCAGCTCCGACGCTGGGTAGCTTCAACGCACGATGATACCGTGGTGATACACTCCACACTCGCGGGAAATCACATTGATCAACATGTACCATACTTTATAACTAGCTACTTGGAATCCATCAGAATTTCCAACAGGTGCATCACGAGGACGCGAGGGAAACAACTTCTTATCCACACTTACTAATATCAATTATGACCTTAAAAACTGATCATACACACATCTATCCTCAATAAACAGGGTTATTAAATTATTATCACGAACATGAGGTAATTAAGTACCCACCAATCTTGTAAATATGGTGTAAATAATAAGTAGAGGCAAGAGTTATAACTAACTCAAAGGATCATATCAATAAGTATGTGCAAATGATCCCTAAAATATGGTATTTAATCATACATAACACATCCATCATCATATACTAGCAATAGAGGCTAAATAAGTTCTCTATAGTACCATTACATTGCATAAAATATGCTAGAGTGCCTAACACGCATGCTATATATTATTTCTATTGCATGGGTCGAACCACTTATTCAAGGAAACTATTGCATCTCATATATTAGATCGCAACATATGGAAGGGGACTAAGACATGCTCGATAAAGTTCAAAGGACCTACACTAATAGCATGAACACTAACTACCGATGCATATCAATTTCTAGAGGGTGTGAATCATACACATATACTGTAAGCATGCAATTCATGACTAATCGCGTGCACGTACACTCATCTCCCCTGGTTCATATGGGTATAATTCTTCCATGTGCAACAATAACATTTATATAACTATGTGTCAAGTTTTACAATACTAGTGAATTGGTCAAGCCACTCACAGATACTTAGATTGTTGCGCGTCCAGTCTACGAAATCTGCAAGACACAACCAATGATGCTCAATTAAATATAAATCATCCTGACACATATACAAGCCAACTTCATGAAGACAACAACTCCTGATATTTCCCACACCATGCATAATAACTCTTTGACACATAATCAAGCAAAACTGGTATATCTACTGCAACTAGCCCTAAACTTTGGTCTTCACGGCACTAAATACACATCCAAAAATTCTGACATAAATCACACACATTATATGACATGTTGGGATCATAATCTGTGAATATATCATAACCTGATTTAGCCTCAACATGCCCGAAATAAAATATTTTCGGAAACTGGTTAGTTCCCATGCGAATTTGGACAGTCCATGCAAAACAGGTTCTAACTTACAACACAGTTATCATAATGACACCAAATTTCATATATAGCATCTAGACACATAGATGATCATATCACATGAATACCTAATGCTCATAATATGCTTTTAAGTACTAGTTTCATAAGGATCTTCATAAGATAGAAATCTGCCTTACTATGACACAAAACCCCCAACAACAAAAAAAAATGGGGAAAAACACATACAACACCACGTGAGCATCATTGCTGACCACCCAAAGCACTAGATAAAAGAATTCATACTTCATTAAAGCATAAACACAAACACCTACATTGCATGCCTACAATAACATTCAAAAACACAAGAAAAATCATACAAGGAGGGAAAGAAAACTCACCAAGAGAGGGGGAAAGAAAAGGAGGTGTGGAGGCTCACAAGCACACATATTTCATCCTCCAACACACCAACTCTTCCAATCCTCCACCTCTTCACATCCTTGGCTAGATAGACATACCAAGTAGGGAAAATGAGAGAGCTTAGAAGAGAGAGAGAGGGAGAGAGATTAAGACTCACAAGGCACCCAAACAAAATCAAGCATTCTCACCTAGTCTTTCTCTCCTTCTTCTCTTCTCCTCTTCTCTTCTCTCTCTCAGATTTGCTGCTGGAGACCCAGCAAAAAACCCCCCCTTTTAAGTGCCAGCACCACCATTTGATAGGTGTTGAGAGGGAGGCAAAGAGACAATCCTGCCCCTATTTTAAAATTCTGGACAGCCTTTGGTCAAACAGCCATAACTTTTACAATCTAACTCCGAATTATGAAATTCAAAAGTCATTGGAAAGCCAAGAAGATTATCCACAACTTTTGTGTTTATGCCAAGATCAAATAACCCCTGCCACTATTCCAAAATATGAGATAAACACCAAACAGGGATGCTACCACACATTTCTCATCCCCAGTGTATAATTGAAAAAACACTAATAACTTTTGTTACATGAATCCGGATGATCTAATTCCACTTTTGTATGGAAGCTAACTAAAAAATGAATATCCCATGATAAAATCATATTTAAACTATTTCATCTTAGATATTAACAAAATTAAATCAGAATACTAATCAGAACTGCATAATTTTAAAACGACGTCAGAATGCGATCAAAATTTACAAGTAGGCTAATGCGAGTAACAGGAGAATAAATATGTAGTCAGATTTTTTATCTGAGCGCTCTAACTTTTTAAAATAAATAAAACACGATATTTGACCTTTTTAAAAAGTTACATAGTCTTAACAAACTGATGTACCCAATTTGAAAAAAGCCAAATTGAAATACCCAATAGAACAGTGAAAGATATCAACAATAATTGTTAGTGTTTCACATCTCTTTCAATATTGAGAGTTAAATCAAATCACCTAATTTAGAGGTGGATTTAAAGGGTAAAAAGGTAAATAAAGCCAAAAAAACTCTCAGAACCAATTCATTGAATTACATTCAAATAAGACAAAAAGACAACCTTTTCTTTTCTTTCCTTGAAAACCTTTTGTTATATGAGACCTCATTATAAACCTGCTCATAAAAGGGTAAAGGAGATTCAAAAAAACAAACAGACAAACTCTTTTGTTGTGTTTGGAAAGCCCGGATAACTCCATATAAAGTATATCAGAATAAACTGGTATAAAGTGGTATATGAATTTCAATTCAACTCCTAGAATAAAAGTTATCATAGGTTATTCAACTCAAAGAATATGTGGGTCCACTGTCAAATCAAATGTTATCATCTCTTATAAATCACCTATCAAATCAACTATCATTATTTTTTTATCTTTTATAAATCATTATCCATACTTTATTCACATTTTACCCAAACAACAAAATATTTATTCTTACGTTTGCCAACAAGAATAATTCAAAATACAACCAAACACAAAATCACTTTATCCTTATTTATACTCATTTATGCTTGGATAAATGTATACCCAAGAATAAATCTTATCCCCATTTCAAACGGGAGCTTAAACCTGCCAACCTCACATGATAGAGCATGCATTAGAGTTGTCATCACTTAGCATCCTAGTGATATGATCTTCCTGTTTGTATGTAGTGCTTGAGATGGTCGTCATAGACTCAACATTCCTAACATACCCAGGTGGTGCCTTCTTGTCATAAGCCTGGGCTATGTAAGGGTGGCTAACTAGATTGTATGGCACATATGGCCAAATCTCTGCCTTCTTTTCTGTAGACTTGGCCTTCTTGAGGACCCTGTTTGCTTCCACAACCACTCACAGTCACCTTCTGTTGTTTCCTGTTTATGTCCACTGATTGAACCCTTGTAAAAGATTCAACTTACATAAATAAAAACAAAACAAGAGATTGAAAATAATGATAAAACAAGATTTTCAAACCTTTCATTGAGGAGAGGGCATTCTTCACTTTGAGTTCACACCCATCACAATCATCCTCACTTTGAGCTCCACTGTCTGCAACTGTTCCTTCTTCTTCTTGTGTTTGTGTCCACTGCCCAAAATACCTGATATGTATTCCAAAGTGCCTCTCATTGCAGCTCCCACTGTTTTTCTTTCTTTTCTTTTTTTTGTTTGAAAGTTGGGTCTGCAGAAGAAAGTCTCTCATAACATTATAAAAATATCAAGTTGGTTCAAATGAGAACATTAGAAGAGAAGGGCATTGGGAATGTATAACTGACAAGGCTATATATAGAGAGTTATGAAGATTTATATTGTGGGTTATCCCTCTAGAAAATCCAAGATACCTTTATATGATACCTTACCTCAAAACGAAGTCCTAACAGTGATGATCCCTTACTTTTCTCTGTGGCTCAAGACACCTTTGCTTCCTAAACAACTTGTTAAATGAACCTTCCTTGTTGTTTAATACCTAAAGAAGAGAAGAACCATAAAAGCATTTAATACCTAAAGTTCATAAGGGAAAAAAAAGTTGTTTAAAAAGCCGGTCCACTATAGTCTACCAAGCATATATATTATATTGATGATATAGAAAAGAAAAGTAGTGCGATTGAAGAGAATGATGTATCTTTGTTGGGACTCTGCCCCTCTCATTATATAATAAAAAATATGAGGATTGTGTGTGACAGGAGGGAAACTTGGAGCAAGAAAACTGTTGAGGCTACAGCGATTTTGGAGCTCTGCATTGAAAAGGACCATTTCATGATAGTAAAAAAGGGTGAAATTTATTTTTTTATGTTTTTTGACCTCATAAAATAATTATTCATAGCACACCCTTACAAAAAAAATTCTTCCAATAAATTTTTTTAAATCTTTAAGATATTATATATGGCCCCTAATATCATCTCATGTTTGACTTAATTCATCTAAACTGATCAATGGTGGATGCCAAATTAATGTCTAAAGTTTTAAAAATTTGCTAGAACTCAAGTAGGTTATTATTGGTCCTTGTCCAAAAAAGATTCATTTAATAATATAAATTATTTTGAGGTGTATATCTATAAAAATGTATTGCATGAATAAAAATGTATAAAAGCTTTGTAGAGGGTTAATGCAAATTTCATAATTATACAAAAGATTATAGTTATTGTAGAAAGTTTGTATAGGATTACATAATTTTTTTCCAATAACGAGATTTTGTATATGCATGTAAACAAGAAGAAAAAAAAATTGTATACCCAGTGATTCATATAATCATATTTTTATTTTTATTTTTAAAGTGTATACATTCTTGTTGCAAAAATACGTGTCTTTCAAGATAAAATGAAATACATTCGACTGCATTAAATACGTAAACACACACAAGTATATATAATTAAATTAAAGGTAAAAATCCATATAACCCCCTATAATCTTCCTGATATCCATATAACCCTATGTAATCTCAATATATCCATATAACCCATGTAAACACACCATAAATGCAAATAAACCCCCGCAATTAAAAATTATTTAAAAGAGTTGAAATATTCCAGACATATTCCGTTATCTAAACCATGATTAATGAATGTGTATTCTTTTAACCCCTAAAAAACAGTCAATAGTTCAAAAAAAAACCTCATATTTCTAATTTTACACTCTTTTAGGGTGTATTTTGAAAGTATTGACTGCTTTTAGAGGGTTAAAAGAATACATATTTGTTAACCATGGTTTAGATAATGTAATATGTTTTAAATATTTCAATTCTGTTAAAAAAATTTTAACTGTGGGGGGTTATTTGTATTTATGATGTATTTACGGGGGGTTATATGGATATCAGAAAGATTAAAGAGGGTTACATGGATTTTTTCTTAAATTAAAATATATAAAATAATAATAGTATATAATATTTTACTGTGTAAATGACTGGAAAATGTGAGAGCTAACTTGACAAAGATTGGCTGAACTTCAAATGACATTGGGATGCAGCCACGTGTAAAAATCAGAAATGAAACAGGTGGCACACCTGTAGTGGTGGGATCGAAAGGTTGTAATCAAGCTGTTGCTTCCTGATTGGGGATTAATTTTGTTTAAATATTATAATAATAATGTTAATAATAAGAAGTCTTCTGAAAGACTGATTAGTGGTGGCCATTAGATTGGAGGTGGGATTGGTCAAAAGAAAAAAAAAAAAAATTACTGCAACAAGGCTTCTTAGATTTTGTCTTCACAGGTTTCAGAAATACGTGGGCGGGAAGCTCAGCCTGTCCGGTTTTAAAGACACAAAAAAAAATCCCCCAAATCCGGTTACTTTGTCTGTTTCCAGCCCATAAAAGTACTTTTTTTCATTCGAGGCTTCAAAGTATTTTGATTCGATTTGATTCGATTTAATACAGTGTGTTTGTGTGTGTGTCAGAGAGAGAGAGAGCGCGCGCGCAAGCTACATGCAAGTTATTAATATAATAATAATAAGGAAGTACATCAAGTATACCCATCATTTTAAATATATAGGCATGCATCGAAAAAATTTATAATTTCTTTATTTGAATTTAAACTACACTGCATCTTGGCTTCCAGCTGTTATTGGATTTAGATAGCGTCTGAAAATAAGTTTAAAATAGATAAATAAAATAATTTAAATAGATTTTGATCGTTGAAAAATGTATTTTTAGAGCTTTTTTTATAGAGTAACATTTTTTGTACTAAATGTTATAAGTAATTTTTTAATTAAGTTTTCTTTTTTAAACATGTTTGGTAACATGTTTAAACTTTTTGCTTAACTAAAAAACCCCAAACCCTGATATCAAACACCCCCTTAATATCAAATCCTCCATAATGGCCAATAACTTTGAAATTAAAACTTTTACTTAGTATATTCAAAGCCTTCCTTTTTGTTATGTAACTGGGATTTACATCCAAAATCCTCTAATCCAAACGTACCCTAAAATTTACTTGCTTTAATAAATATTGTACCCCATGTAAAAATTTGAGTGATGCTGCTATGAAACCACTATGGTGTCGTTTGGATGTGGAATAAAGAGGGGAAATAGAGGGGATAAATCAGAATAGAATAAAAAAGGTTGTTTGGGTGGGTGGGTGGTATGAAGGGGTATAGCTATGCAGAATTAGATGAGAATAAATTGGTATTTGTATTTCAAGTCCCTCCATGGAATAGTGTTGTTCTTCCATTAGTATAACGTGACCCACCTATCAAATCACATGTCCTCACCTCTTATACATAAACGGGACACACATATCAAATTAATTTTTTACACCTTATTTACATTTTATCCTCCATCAACCAAACACTCTAACATTTATTGTTACGTTTCTCAATGAAAATAACTGAAAACACAATCAAACAAAAAATCGTTTATTCCATTGTTAAAGTCAATAATTCTGAAATAAGTATAAACCATATAATAACGTATATCTCTATTCAAATGAGCCCTAAGAATTTATTTGAAAAAAATATATGTTAGTTTTTTCTTTGTTTAATATCAAAAGTATATAAGCACCAAATGTTGTGGGCGGTGGGAAAACAAAGTTAAAGAGGACAAAAAAAAAAAAAAAATTTAAAAACAAAAGAAGAACCCCATTGAAATGCATTGGCTGTTCACATCATATGTGACAATATAGAAATATAGAAATGTAAATTCTAAGGTACATATAAAATGGCAATGGTGGTGAGGGGTCCTCAGATTTCATAACTATTAGCACGACCAATTTGTTTGTTATCATATAGGCACTATGAAGCTTTTTTTTTCTGTAAATTTTTTTTTATCAGTTATGGGGCCTATATGAACAAAAGTGATCTTTGGAACCTCCCATTCTCATACCAGGGTATGCTTTTTTTCTTTTTATATGTTCCCCTTCTAAAAACTATAGTGGAGTAGTTGATCAACCCCACTACAATCAAATTATTCATGCGCATTTGTCAATTATTGTTTCCCATCCAAAAAATATACGAAGGTTAAATTTGATAAAAAGGTAAATATTTAGAATAACTTAGTTTAATTTATGGGGATAAACAAACCATTATTTTTATCTAGATTTAAATTTTTAATGTATTTTGTTATCCTCATTTTTTAGGTTCTTATCTTTAACTTTACATTTGGATCACATGATCTAAAATATAAGATAACTTTAAAAAAAAATTTAAAATATCAAATCTACCTTTTCTATGAATTAGACATTAATATTGTTGATTTTGGTATTATAAAGTTTTTGGTTTTTATTTTTTTGGGAAAGACAGTCATAAATGTTGTCTATGCATGTTTTATAAAATTAGGTTAAAAATAAGGATAAAGTCTGTTCCACCTTTTACTTTTAATAAAATATCTTTATTTTTTCTCTCAAAAGACGTACAATTGTTCATGTTTTATCTTTTTTTTTCTTCTTATGCCATGTGATAACATGTAATTTAACATAATTATTTTTTTATCTCAATCTCTTATTCCAATATCAAATCAAGCCTAAGTATAAATTCAAAAAAAATCATCCAAATTGAATGTCATCACGTGGATAAAGCATAAAATAGGATTTGCGAAGTAGGATGACAAATGCATAGGATTAAATATGTTGACCTACAAAGATATAAAAGATATATAAAAGAACACAACTTTTAAATATATACTTAAAAAAAAAAAAGTTTAAATTAAATATATTCATTATTAAATCCTTTGTAACTTGATCGTCAGACAATCAGGTCCTCCATCGCCTCCACTCCGGTCAGAGTCATCAGTAACTGCGGGTTCCGTTCTCTGACAATTTAAAAAGAAAAATCAATCAAAACTTGAATTAGTACATCATGCTAAGCAATATGTAATGAGCTAGTAATATCATTTGATTGATACATGCACTAAAAATAAGAGTCAAGTGGTTGATGTAGTGTCCAGATTTTGTTCAATTGATCAAGATCTGACTGTCATTGGATGTCACCATCCCCATTACATTGGCCCGATTCATATCTGAAGTGCATTCAGATTAGTTTAATCCACGTACATTTAATATCCCAAAGATTCAGTTATGCCAAAAAAAACAAATCAAAATCCAAGAGACCAACTACTCATTATAATGTCATTATCTATACTCTAAGGACCCGTTTGGATATAGAGACATAAGATATTATGAGATTTATACATATTCCAAGAATTGTTGACTTTATCAATGGAATAAGTGATTTTCTGTTTAGTTGTGTTTTTAATTATTCTCGTTGGGAAATGCAATAATCAAAGTTGAGTGTTTGGTTGATGAAGAATAAAATGTGAATAAGGTGTAAAAAGTTTTTTTGACACGTAGATCCCATTGATGTATAAGAGGTAATGACAGATGATTTGAAATGAAAAGAAAAAAAAACTGTAGGACCCACTTATGATTGTTGTTGGAATAAGATAATTCTACAAGTAAGGGGGGATTACTATATCTCTTTATCCTTTATTATTCCGGCATCCAAATGCCACCTTATTCCTCTCACCCAAACATTTTTTTCCCCTATTCCATGCATATTTCCACATATTCCTTCCATAATCCTCTACCCAAATGCCCACCCTCTACCCAAACGCCCCGTAAGCGTGAGTGGAATATGCGTACTGGAGGCATTTTCGTAATTTCATCAGGGGCAATTTTTAGATAGACCACCCAGTTCTATAAGTTTCACAAAAAGACCGTTGTATGTGTTATAAATAAGTCCATAATATTTATAATCAGGTCTCTAACAAAAAAAACGGCTAATTTTGTCTTTTCCTGGGCTTTTTGCAGATTCGCCCCTAAGTTCTATCAGTTTCACAACTAGACCTTATGTGTGTTACAAACAAATCCCTAATTCAGATTTCAAGATTTATAAGCAGGTTCCTAATTTCAAAACATGACTCCCCGGACTTCAAATTTCATTCAATGATTTTTTGAGATCATTAAGACATCCATAAGATTATAAAATATAAATATTTTAGTCACATTAACAAATACAAAAATTAAAATGGAATCGGACTCATTTGATCCTTTATGATGGATGTCTTGCTTTTGAATTTAAATTTTTTTTTTTTTATTGATTTTGGATTTATATGTATCGCTTTTTCTTTAGATGTGAAAATAAAGATATTTTTAGTTTTTTTAGAGCAGTGTTTTTTTTATTGATTAGATTGTTTTTAGGGGGTTCAATAATTGATTTTTTTAAGGGTCAAAAATTGGATTATGTGGTTGACTGTGCATACTTTCATCGAAGATAACAGTAGATTTTTTTTGTGGTCTTAGTTTTGGTTGATAAAAATGATTGAATCTAAAATTTTTCAAAAATTAATGTCCCTGAAAGAGAAGAAATAAATGTTTGTTTGATTTTATTTTTAATATAACTTTCAGCGGATCTTCACTCAATGTTAGGTATAGTCCTGAATACAACCCTAAATGCAGTTATCACATATTTAAATTTTTTAAAATAATAAACATTGCACCATTTTAAATTTAATGTACTCATTTTTAATAAATTTAAAAAAAAATTAATAACGTATATATCTCACATACGGAAGTATATATATACATCATTAAATGATTATTAAATGACTAAAGAGTAATATGATTGTGTATTTCGAGTTGTGAAATGAGCTGTTATATAAAAAATAAATATATACTGAAATATAATAATACATTTTTTATTTTAAAAATATAAAATATACATAATAGAACTTGAATTAAAACTTGAACTTGAAAAAGATATATAAAAGAACACAACTTTTAAATATATACCAAAAAAAAAAAAAAAAAAAAAACAATCAGGTCCTCCATCGCCTCCACTCCGGTCAGAGTCATCAGTAACCGCGGGTTCCGTTCTCTGACAATTTAAAAAGAAAAATCAATCAAAACTTGAATTAGTACATCATGCTAAGCGATATGCAATGGGTAATATCACGATTGATACATGCACCGCCTCCACTCCGGTCAGAGTCAAGTTGTTGATGCAGTGTCCAGATATTGTTCAATGGATCAAGATCAGACTGTCATTCGATGTCACCATCCCCATTACAGTGGCCCGATTCATATCTGAAAGTGTATTCAGATTAGTTTAATCCACGTACATTTAATATCTCAAAGATTAAGTTATACTAACAAAAACAAATCAAAATCCAGAAGACTCATTATATTGTCATTATTACAAATAAATATAATATATGAAACCCTCGTAGATGTTTATATAACTACTGTTGACTAATGACCTGGGTCTTCGAAGCTGCCTACACAATTCCATAACATGTTGAGAACATGTAAATATTTTAATGTGACCAGGTGGTTGTCAGACTTTATTAATCAAAATACAAAGAGAGAATCTGAACTACCTGTGCTTTAATGTCTGGTGAGGTGTCCCCGGAAAGAAAAGGATTTGTCAACCTCTCAAGAATAATTTGCTTTCAGACAATAACTGGACAGCAAATGATGGCCCCTACTCAGAGCATTGTATGGCCTGCCACCACTTTTTTTTGTTCATATAGTAAGAAAGCATAATAAAATCATCATATGTTCCAGTAGTTGGACAACCAGATATGCTGTGGATCTTCAACTGTTGGGGTTTACTGGGTGACACAGTAATCCCTATTCTGTTCTGTTCTGTTTTTTTTTATTATTATTTATATCCTGAAGAAATAAAATTCACATTTTGTATGATTGTAAGAATGTGGACTTCACAAAATTCATAGTTACATTAAGAAAATAGAAAAGAGAACTTCAAAATAGATGGAGTACGCACCAATAAACAGTCCATACCTGTCCTGTTTAACCATATCAAAAATATGAAATCCATCCAATTTAATCACATCAAAATGATGAAATCTGCATAAATATTACAGATAATCACAATATTAACTTATCCGTCAATATCCCTTCAATGACTTATCCTCCTTCAACACCGCCTTTAACTCAGATAAAATCTAATTTGAAGAGAATAGAGTTTCACCATTCACAGACCGAAAGGCTGCAAGCAAATTCACGGGAGAGTTTCCTTCCCAATGAATATGTATGGCCTTTCAGCAATCCATATACTCTAAAGTTTGGTTGACATGCTCAAAGGATTGAAAGACACTCCATGGGATTCAAACCTTACCAAACTCCCAAGCAATTGCAGTTGTAGAACTTATATGTGGAACAAAATATCTTCATTTTTATTTCAAAATTAGGAGAACTCTTCGTAATTTATCTGGATTATTTTTACCAAATAGGAATAAGCTATCATCCCACTCATTTATCTTCACAATTATTCTTTATCCCGACACTTATTTTATTGTCAAACTAACTCATATGGGCTGTTTGGCTAGAGGAATAGGGGTGGAATAAGGGTGGATTATGGGGGAATAAGATAAAAAAGGCGTTTGGGTAGAGGGAATAAAGGGGTATAGCTATGCGAAATTATGACAGAATAAACTAGTATTTGTATTCCAAGTCCACCTATGGAATTGTGTTATTCCTCCACTGGAATAAGATGACCCACCTATTAAATCATATGTCATCACATCAAATCATATGTCATCACCTCTTCTGCATCAATGAGGTCCACATGTCAAATCAACTTTTTACACATTATTCACATCTTATTCTTCGTCAACCAAACACTCCAACCTTTATTATTACGTTTTTTAATGAGAATAACTAAAAATACAACGAAACATAAAATCTCTTATTTCATTAATAAAATCAATAATTTATGGAATAGGTATAAATCTCATAATAGTTTATGTCTCTATTCAAATAGATCCATAACGTTTTATAGGATAAAATATGGCTCACGGATTAAGAATACGAAGGCACATCATTATCACAATTCTCAAACTCAAATCAGTGTCATCCATGGCAGTTCACAAGCTATATAGCACTCATCTCAAGAAGAGAGAGAGAGAGAGAGAGGGAAAATTCACTGCTACTCACAATTCGACCGTGACCAACCGAGCTTTAAGATCTCCCTATCGAACACCATGCGATAACCCATCATGAAATTCTCTGCATCGGGAAAGGTGAAGATTCTGCATTCAGTGGAAAAACAAAAGAAAAAGAAAAAAAGCTAAACAAAATGATAGAGAGCAAGAACACTCACGTCAAATAGTCCCACCATTTTCTCCTGAAGTTTGTAGAGCTAAACAAAATCCAGCAAGATCACCCTACACCACCAATTGTATAATCCTCTCAGATTTTTTCAGTTCAACAAAAAAAAAAAAAAAAATTCCACTTCCTCAACTCAACCTAGGACATTCATGTATTTAATTTATATATGATTCAAATATATGAATATATAATATCTAAAAATAAAAATCATATCTAATATCTAAAATATGCAAAAAAAAAATCCAATAATTAACAAGTATTGAAAATGAAATTATATGTACAAACAAAACATTACAAGGTTGAAGGTAATTAAAAATATTAATCCTAAAAATATAAATGTATTAATATAAAAAATAATAATATATTAATATTTCGGATACGAATAATTTTCGGATCGGAAACTATCATATTAAGATTGGGTTCGAAATATTTCGGACATAAATATTTTATTTCAGATTTCAAATACAGAATATTTCAAAAATTTTAGATACAGATTCATATGAGATTCAGATATTTTTCAGATAATTGTAAAGCTTACATGATAACTATAAACAGACTATAAAACGGATAAAGTATATCAACATGTTCTACGTCATTGATGTAGTAATTACAAACATAGTCGTACAACGAACTGTGCATCAGCGCACCCATCATAATTAATTGTCAAAACTAGTTGGGAGGTAATAAAGGGGATTTAACTTATTTTAAGAGATGGAGCTTAATTGTCAACCAAAGTGTGAACCCAACCAAATTCAGAAGATTTATATATATATATAGAAAATATGGATCTTGTTATCAGCATTTTCATTAATAAAAATGAGATTACATATTCGAATTGAAAGTGTGATGATATATGTTTCATTAGCATCATATATTCACATTAACAAGATACATATTTAAATTATCAAAATTTATATTTTGAGTAAATGCATTTAACGTTAATATTGTCTGTCATGGGGTTTGGATCTGTCGGTCTTTTGATCAAACACACTCATGTCTTGGGGAGATGTACCCTTTGAAAACACAGCGAGCCAATCAACCTATATTGGAAAGTTCTGTTTGGCGAGACCACCTGTACAGAATTGTTTTTGTAAAGGACTTTTCTTTTGGGATAATAATTTGATTTAATGGTGAATTGAAGTGGTATCCACTTCAACTTGTGTTTGTACTTTTAATTCACTATTTGTCCTTTTTCTTTTTTTTTCTTTTTTTGGTCAAGTTTTAGAGAAAAGAAATGATAGAAAATATTGATTATGCACTTAATAGTACTTTACTATTAATACATTGTTATATTAAATATTTTGGTATGTCTACCCTTCTTTTTGAAAAATGGGATGCCCTGCACAACTTTTAAGAAAAAACTGTCATGTATAAATAGACTATGGCGGTGTTTGGCAGCGGCGGAATGCGGATTTTAAGTACTGATTAATAAGTGCAGAAAGAGGTTATGTTGATAATCTTTAAGAGTGCAGAAAAAAGTGTTTGGTTCAACGAAAAATATTATGCAGTTATTTAGATAAGTGTGTTTGGTTGACTACTTAATATATGTGTTTAATAGGAGGATATTTCGATCCATTTTATAAGTGTTGAATGTTATTTTAATGTTTGATTGAAAACATGAAAACATGCTTTGAGATATTAAAGATTTTTCATAAAATACATCAACCACTAATGCCCTATGTAGAACAATTAAATATTTTCGTGGATTAACGTACACGTGAAAAATAAATAATTTGTTTTAAATCTGTCAAGAACTTTGATAAATATAAATTTCCATCTATCTGTGGATATTGTAGAGAATAATATGGAGCACAAAAATTTTTAAATGCCATCGTTGAATAACAAGGAGAGAAAAAAAATGAACGAAATCACTTGTAGGAAGAAGAATGTTGCATAAACTACCATGAATATACATGTAATAACCTGGGTTCTCAGAGAAGAAGAGTCCACATAAACAAGAAAGAGCCTCATATATTAGTTGGTCCGACATAGGGAGAAAAAAAAATGATTTGGGGATTTCAACACTCTGAAACATCACGTATCCTGAATATGTTGCAATCCTGACTGCTCCATAGAGGTTTTAATAATGTTACATCATTATCCCTACACCTGTTAATATGTTTTTTGATAAGCATTGAATATGTACAAACAAGCGTGGGTTAATGGAAATGCTACAGTTACTTGATAGCTAGGATTAAAAGCAAGAAAAAGATAACAAAAACCAACAACATGATACAGAAGCATGTGCAACATTAACCCCGTTGGCCATGGACCTGAATTTTCCTTCTCCACCTTGTTTTGGATTGGCGGTTGATTATCCTCGATCTCTCCCATCCTACGCATTGTATCCACCCACATGAAAGAATTACGGTGGTCCTGCATACAAGCGAAATATACAAATCATTTAAGAAACACATAATAAATTTTATGGTATTATATGATTTATTTTAGTATACCTTCTATTGATTTATTTGTTAGAATTTCAAACTTCATGTGCACTCTATAGTTTGATTATTACTTTTTAACTATTGTATTTTATGTATACTAATTATTCTAGCACAATTTATTCAGTTTACTTAGCCCCTCTTTCAAAAATTTATTGGCTCCACCTCCACCCCTGCATACTTGGATTCTTGGACAATGTAATTGAATATAGGTCATCAAATTTATTTTCATCCCAGCAACAATTGGTTGACCACAATCTCTGTTATGCAGTGAAAATGGAAATGGATCATCTCTTTAGCAAACACTAAAAGAGCCATTATGAGTTATACAAAGAACAGCAGTTGGCTTGAGAACTGAGGTTATATAAAGGGGAAATGAATTAATAGTAAGGATAATCATACGATGCATCCACTCCCACAGGTTTAGGAAGTTGTATGAATTTGTGTGAGTGCAAATCAGTGGCAAATACTATCTGTACATTTAAAAATAAATAAATTTAGTTCACATTAATAATCAAATAAAGTCTACATGCTATGTAAGTGTACCCAAGACCAGTGTAGTCAAATATGCATACACTGGTTAGTTCAAATATACAACATGATTGCATTACACAATTTTAGATATTTGGAGGCTTTAGGTATTACACATTAGTAACATCACATTTTAGCGAATTATGATTTGTGAATGGAGTTCACACTTTTCCCCTAGCTTCCTTGTTTTTCTAGTTCTTTCCGAATTTGTAATTTCTTTTTTTCTGATTTCTGGGATCTCCAAAAGAAAGCACGTTGTTACACTTTAGGCTTTTGCACAAACCGAATATGGATCTAATGTGCGCACAAGCTAACTCCTCTGCACAAATTTATTTATTCCATTTTCATGATATTGTGCAAAGAAAATTTGCAACAAGAAGAAATGGAGTACATGGAAGATCAACTATTTATTAAGAAAACTCTTAATAAATTCTTATTAACAGATCAGATCACAAATAAAAGAATAGATAAATCTCACAGGTTTCACATTTGAACCATGCACATCCTGTTGCATATGTCTCAAGTTCACATGATCAATGTTCCTTGATGCAGAGGGTCATATAGGAGCTGATTTTTTTTTTTTAAATAAGAATAGAGAAGATGCGAAAACTATCACCACATAAAGTCAAATCCATTAAAATAAGGATCAAATGCTCATCAAATTCAAAATATACATTATGCTCAAATCCATATTCTAAAAATATAATGTGCAGATTCATTGATTCCATTACATACATATGTTCAGTGATGTATTAGAGATTAGATTAGTTGATAAGATGGACCCCTAGAAGATCACAAAGAACTTGAAGGAATACTTTAAGGATAAATTAACAAAGACATGATGCAAAGTACTGTTGGCTCTTGTTATATAGATCGGTTTGCATTTTACCAAATCCCAATCAAGATCCTTATTAATTGTCCCCCATCTTTAATTTTCATCAAAATCCAATAGTTTCTCTATACACCAATTTGAGTCTCTCAACTTCATACCACCAACATCAAAACAATCAAATTTTTATCTGTGTGTGTGTGACAATGGTGTCAACAATCATACGGGTGGTTGATCTTGACTGCCACAGATGCAACAAGAAGATCAGGGCTGTCCTCTGCAAACTCCAATGTCTGTAACACATAACACATTCACCCTACCCCCCCCCCCCCCCACACACACACACACAAATGTTACATAAAAACTAATCAATCTGACATATTTCCAGTGGTTGTAGGATAAGGAAATGAGGAGGGGAAGACAGATATAATAGCATGTCAACACTAGATAATACCTGGGTATGAATTAATTTCATAACCATGAAGCCTTCTTGTGAAGGATCCATTGAGATTACATGGTGTTAATGAATATTGGCATGAGATGACAGTAGGGTGTTAATCCATATTGGCCTAAAGATCATTTCTTTCCTTTACAGTTCAGTACCTTAAACATAAACTTATTTATTTCAATGTAATCAGGGGTAATTTGGCTTTTAATCCTATAAAAAATACCAAGGGCGTATAAGCAAACAACAAATAAAAACACAAAAATATCAGATCTGACTATATTGCAGCTCCCCAATATCCCAATCAATTGCTTTGATCCATACCCAAAAGGAACCCCATGAAAGAGAAAGAACACAAGGAAAACTATAGGTATTCCATGGAAAAGTTAGAAATAACTCACTGGGGAGAGGTTTAAGAGACCTTGAACACGACGAAGGGTGGTGGTGGCGACGGTCGAGCCTGGCTTCAGATCTACCACAAGGAGAGGCAAACAAGGAGTTAGACAAACCCATATGGCGGTGGAGGAGGTGAAAACATGCGAAGATCTACGAAGATAAATGACGATGATGAAGCCTGTGTGTCAGGCACAGGTTGAATCGGAGGCGGAAGAAACAAGAAAACGAGGCAAAATGTTCGATCTTACCCGGAGATGCGAAGATGAGGGGCCGACGAACAAGGGAGACCGTGACGGAGGTCGTTCGTGGAGATCGGCGCAGCGGCTAGGGTTTCATTGGGGCTGATTTGTTTTTCGAGAGAGAGAGAGAGAGAGAGAGAGAGCTGAAAAAAATGTTTATATATGGGTGGTAAATATTTCAATTAAACGAGGGCAAGCTTGACTTTTTGTAAGGGTAACCCTGCGTTTTGCGTAAAAAAAGTGACCTCGCTCGGGATGAAAAAATGAGCGTTTTTTTTGCTGAAGGGGTTTTTTTAAGCTCTGAATTTGGGAGTCAACCAAACAGCATAAAACAGAAAAAGTGCTTATTTTTACAGATTCAGTTTAATAAGTGCTGAATGGAGGATGAACCAAACACAGCCTATAATTTTTTCAATCTTTCAAATGAGACTAAATTTTTCTCTCTTCAACCGTCAATTAAGTTCACCTTTATGGATTTATTTTTTATCTAATTTCTCATTCAACGTTAATGTTTTCAACAAAGAGAACGCAATCCAATAGTTAATCACTTTAAATGATTAGTAAAACCCAAAGTTATTTTATTTCCAAAGTATCCAAGTTTACAACAAGAAATTCAAATTTGATTTCTCATTTAATTTTAGTGTTTATTTATTTCTCGATCTCATTTAATGATAATATAGATGATGAAAATTTACTCATCAGACATTCTCACGAGTTGTTTCCCATTTGAAAATAGATTTATTGTATAAAATATCTTAAGAAAACTTGATTCTTAGAACGTTCATTTTTTATTTGTTAAAAAATATATTTTTTGTTAGGTAGAAACAAACTTTTGAATTAAATATTTTTTTTAGAATCGTTCGGCAGCATATTTAACATTTTTTCTTTCTGCAAAAGCAAATGTCCAAATGATTGTTTAAATCACCCCTTAAATTTGGTCTACATCCTATCCTTTGCTTGTAGAATACATTCACCCATGAAATTAAGTTTTTGAATTTAAACCTCTATTTGTGGTGAGGCAGTCTAGGCGGGAATAAATGGGAATAAGAAAAAAATGTTTGTTATCAAAAAATAAACCCTCAGAATTATGTCTAACTAAATTAAGAATTGACCCGATAACAACTCTAGGAGTGCTAAAATTGGTTATAAGGGCATATCTATGCCACTGGATAAGAAATTCTTCTATCTTATTTTAAGAAATAAAAAATTCTTCTATCTTATTTTAAGAAAATTATCTCATTCAACACTCTCACACATCTTATAAGCATGTCACATCTATCATGTCACACACATATATCTCACATTTATTCAAAAACAATTACAGGGGTGTAGTTATTATTTAAAAAGTCATAAATTCTTATACATCTTTTATCCATCACTTATACTCACTATATCTTTTCTTTTTTAAAAAAAAAAATGGTGCTCCCTAGGATTTGATAGGGGTGTAACTTTGGTCGGTTAAATCGAATCTGAATCAATCCAAACTGATTTTTTTACAGGTTTGGGTCAATATATTTTTTGTTTGGTTTGGGTATGGATTGAAAAATTAATAAATCGATCTACTTTGGTTTGGGTTTAGTTTTATGTAAAAAAAAACTAAATTAACCGAACCAAACCAAACCGAATTAAATTTAAACACATGATTATTCATAATAAATATGATTAGATAATTCTTTTTATATTAAACATTATATTGTTTTATACCATTAATATTCATAACAAATAAATATAAATTTATACCATCAATCCTAACTTTTTGATATCTAAATAAAGTTGTAACCAACCTCAAAAAAACTCTAACCAACCCAAATTGGTAGGTTCGATTCGGTTCGATTTTCGGTTCGGTTTAGTTTTCGGTTTTCATGTAGTTTTGGTTCAATATGAGTTTGCCCAAAACTAAACTAAACCGACTGAATTGCACTCCTAGGATTTGATCCCTTGACATCTTTTTAGGTCGTGTTTGTCAACTTAATCGAAACTCGGTTTGCTTATCTAGGGTTAACTAAACAATAAAAAATTCACTTTTATGTTTACTAATGGGAATTATAGGAAGGTAACCATACAAAAATATGTTTATCCTGTATTATTATATATCCTGATTTAACTATCAAGAAAAAATAATTCTATCACACTTAGGAGGATAAGAATCTTCCCCGTGGGTAGGTGTTGATAAGATGGAAAGAATCTTAGTATAATATCTAGTGGTAGGAGAAGAGAATAAGATATGCATTCATGCAGTCTTAGTGGAATGTGATATATAAACCTCTCAAGGACAGAGTACTTGAAAACCATTTTTTTCAGGAATAGAATAGTGATGTTGATCTTACAAGGAGAACACATAGAACAAGTAAGAGAGAAAATTTCTTTAAATCTGAAGGTACTCTTTTTTTCATTTCAACATATTCAACACGACACAAATAATTTTTTATAACTATTACATGGTAACAATCAACAAGACTTCTTTTAACTCTCCATACAATGCTCTTTTTTTTTAATACATTAAATGATATAAATGTAATGTACATTCTAATTTGATGTTTGATTTTTCCATGAACAAGTTTGATGGTTCTTCATCCTCCAAAGCAATGAATATAAATTTTGTTTAATTTCTGAACAAATAGATAAGGCCGGCTTACTGATGGGACCATGGGAGGTCATTCAATGCAAGAACGTTTTATGGATATGCGGTGAATTTATGCGAAATATACATATTACATAGCTTTAAGGAAGGACTTCACTTTTGCTGTTAATTAATAATACATTGCACCAAGTATCTAATTAGCACAGGCGCTCATTAGAGAATGGTGAGTCTATTTGTCAATCAAAGGACATAGAGACATATGGATATATGCAATCAGTTTTGAACTAGTCTCCCTCCCTTACTCTTTGGTTGACCCATGAAGAATAATACGTTGTAAATGTGATTTTTTTTTATATATTAGTATTTTTTTCAAGATTTTTAGTAGATATTTATAGGAGGGGATGCATGTTGATTAAGTTTGGTAATCTCTTTCTCACTTTTACTGATTAAAAAAGACAATGAATAATTTAAGAAAAATAAACATGTCGAGAGCTATAAATGATATTGCAGAAATGATAGTTCTCATAAAAATCATCCTTAGATTGGATGACATATTATACTGAATTAGTTTTGTGGCTCAATGTACTTCATTACTGAGCATACAACTAAGAGTCTGTTTCGATGGCCCTCTCCCGGGATTGGCATGTGATCACATCCCCCGGGGACACGGGACCTCCAATCAAACGGGTTTTGCTTTTTTTGCATTTAAACCCATCCCCCGTAGTTTTACGCGTAATTTTCCTAGCCACCTTCATGCAGCGAAAAATCGCTTCTCATGTTCAACCCTTCTTCCACTAACGTAGCCGGCCCGACTCTTTGTCAAACGGTCCCTAAAAAAATTATAAATCATGGCAGACAATGATTTCAACTTAAAAAAAAATGTTGATCTCAAGATCTCATCCCTCATTTGAGATAGATACATGGTCAAAATGGCCATCTTGAAGCCAAAAAAAGGAAACTGGAAGTGAGACAAACAGGAGTCTGAAACAAACAAAACATTAAAAAGGGATTTCCATTGATCCATTCATACTACGGTACCAATCAAGGAAGGGAAAACGGATTAGTACCACAACAAGGACGCGCGCAAAAGATAAAAAGAAAACGCATATTATACAAAGTACGTATGTACATTAATTCAACTAACCCAAACTCTTAATTCACTCATGCAATTAATTAAGCCATTCTACGCCTCCTCGCGGCGGTCTCCTTCTGCGAGTTGAAGTACACGGCCGCGACGGGTACGCCGAGCCCGTTTTCATCGGCAAACCGTCTCGTGTTGAATCTGTCCCTCGCTGTAGGAAGCACCACCACCGTCCGCTGCGCCCTCTGCATGAACAGCGCAAACACAAACCTGTGGATGGGCAGAGGCACCTCGTACACAACCTCTTCTTTACCTGCTCAAGTTATTGTCCAATGCATGCCATTGTACAAGAATCAATCTTCTAAAAATCCCGCCTAGGCCCGGTTAATCCCCCGCCTAGGCCTAAGCTGTCCTAGCTTGTAATTTAGCGCATAGCCGTTTTTTTAATTAATCCCCAGTTGACTAATAAGTTATCAAGTCACCTTATATATTACATATCTATTAATTAATTTTTTATGTTATTCCTATTATGCTTATATTATTAATATTTTTTTGTTATTATTTTGTAGTCTAAAATCATTACATATATATCACGTATATATATTATATTTATTATTATAAAAAGTAATTGATTAATTATCGATTAATCCGCACTTAGTCGATTAATCTATAGTTCCTCCTTAATCGCTCGATTAGCGTCTAGCGTTTTTTAGAACATCGACAAAAATATCTCTTAATCTCACTTTCACATTTAATATAAAGAACAAAAAAAAGTGTTTTTTTTAGAGTGACCCACCGAATGATGCATCAGTGGAGCCTGGGATGTCAGTCACCAGCCTGTAATATTAGAAAAAAGCATGTAATGCTGCCAACTTGCATGAACACAAGTCTAGCTAAGAAATTTTTTTTTTTTTTTTTTAATACCTCCGAATCTCATCAGATGATAGATGAGATATTATGATTTCTAATATAAAAATAAAAACACATGTTGTTTATGTTTTGGACTGTGAAATTAATGGACTTGGGTGTAATATTTTTCTTTTTTGATAAGTTACCAGTGCAGGTGCTCCCTGAGGTATGGATCACTTGGCCCAGGAGAGTCTGGATCTGTCATAACCTACAATTGAAAATGCATGTAAGTACAGATGAAATAGTACTATAGATGGATGGATACAAAGAAACAATATGTGAGTGCATATATACCAAGGTGAAGAAGGACCTAAGGTCACCACCAAGGACGTTGACCTTAGGTTTGGAAGCAACGACGGGGGGAAAGAAGTGGCGACCATTGAAGACGTGTTTGTCATGGTTGTATATAACCTCCATATCCTGTGCTTGGGTGAATGAATCAAGCACCTCTCCAACAACCCTCCCAACTATAAGAGGCTCACACACTCTTTTCACTTTGTTGGAGGAGTTTGAATGAATAAAGTATTGTTTTTTTGTGGGGAAGAGTGAGGAATCGTTTGTTTTTCTGGCAATCGGAAGTGATAGTTATATGACACTTTGAAGCATTTTTATGGGGGGTTGCTTTAAACTGTGGAAGCCCGAGAAAGGATTGATTGACACCCAAAAGAATCTAAAATATTCAGTTTGCAGCGTATTGTAATATCCTGTTTTGAACATTTCAGCAGATTTTCCGTGTTCCAACAGGCTTCATAATCACTTTAAGTCATCTGGTTCGGGTCCTCTATATTTTTTTTTGTTGATTCTGAATGCCTGTATGCATTCTCGGTAATGGAACTGGGCTTATAATGTTTTGGCAATTAGGTACAGATGAAAATATTTGGAGCCTTCAGCTTTGTTTTTTTTTTTTTATTCTTTGTAAATTTCATTAAAGAGTGATAATGTCAGTGAATTTTCAACCATATGTGACTGACACCATGTTTGTGTTGGAATTAATTTTTTAGTAAGTAAATTGTATTGCTCAAGTTAGGGTACATTGAGATTTACAATATTGAAGAGAGGATCACTGGTGTGGAGGATCAAAAATTTTATCCACGATCACGATCATACACGTGTAGAGACTTCAAGGTTGACGGTCTCTAAAAAATTTTGTATTCCTCTACAAAATTGCAAATGTACAAGGTACAAGAGCTATGATGGATGGGTTGCAATGGGCCTGCAACACAAAAAATTTAAAACCATTGCATAATGTTTACACATTCACCAAAATTAAAGCAAAAGAGGCAGGACTCTCATTTGGTAGACCTTTGAGTGACTTGCCCATCTTTGTCCTCCTGTACAATCCGAAGGAATTCATCCCAAAATTCAGATGGAGAATGAATTTTACAACCCATAGGAAATTGGAATGCAGCAAGGTGATCCGCGCATGCGCCGCCCTATATCCTTTCTTGTATACATGCATAGTCATCCATTCAAGAAAGGAATCCGACTGGGCATGGAAGGAGCGCAAATCCCAAATGGCAGGCCAAGGAATGTTATAGCTTGGATTCATGGCCGAGTCCGTTTCTAATCAAACCCGAGATGCTTTTCAGAAAAGAGCAATGGTGAAGACTATCAACAATGCCTTTTAACTTTTAAGGATATTGATAGAGGCTGCTCGCACTATAGCTGTCAAAGTTTTTAGACAATCTCCATAACAGTTTTATCACTAATACACCATAATTAAGCAAATCGATCATCTGCTTAAGTGTGGAGGTTGAAAATATCCACAACAAGGATAGTGACATATCTTTTTTTGAGTGCTCCATATGACACCAAAAAATTAATTTATTTTAATATTTCAACCACTCATTTTATCACTCTTTCATTCTAGCCATTTTTATTTCACCCTAATTTTTCATTCATGAATGTATAACATATTGATAAATAATATGGATAAAATTGGTCATTGAGTGAATATGGAAATTCGTATCCAAGAAGATTCAAAAGATGCTTCAATGTCAATCACTTTACATGTATCCCTTTTAAAATAATTTTTTATCTATATCTTTTTTGGGATGGAGTGGTCTATTGTGTCAGCCTAGAACTGCACCTATATGTTTGGATTTGTGTGCAGGGGAGATTGCATGTGAACACTGTGGGGTCCAGATACCAAGGATCACATACTGACTCAATAATGCAAGAAAAAGATAAACATGGATCCCCTCGTACATAGAAAAGTTTGCACATGCACATCGAACATGGCTGGTTGGTACATCCAAATAACTAAACTATATTTGATCATAAAAATAATTGAACTGTGAACTACTGTTCTCAAACTGTGAAAATTTTAAACCACTCACCTTGGAATAACAATCTCTGTAAGCTATTTCAAAATAAATAATTATTTTAACAATAAAAAATAAATTATTTTATATTTTATTGTGTTTTTATTTATTCTAATTTAAAAAATATAATTATAAAATTTTATTATTTGATTGACCATGAATAAATTGAACTTAAAATATAAATAAAATATGAATAAGAATTTATAAAAGATAAAAAAAAAATAACATGCTAATTTTTTACATCGCTTTTAAACTTTTAGGTATGTAATTTTGTTTAAAGGAAATTTTAGTATTACGTCCCTAGAAACTATAAGATTTAGTTATCAATCCTTGTATTTTTCATATTTCTTTTTAAGTACTCAATTTCTAATAATTGTTTGATTATTAGTCCCTCCTCCTAACTTCCACCAGCATATTCCAAATAACGTTAAGTTTTCAATTCAAAATTTTAAAAAATACCCAGACTACCCTTCATCCATTTAAAGTGGTTGATGCCTTTCCAACGAATACATGCATTCTCTGCCAAGCGTCGGCCTATCATTACCATAAAAAAAAAACTTCCAACAAAGACGATGATTAGGCAACGGCAACGTGAACGTGAACGAACCCCGACAACAACTTTGACAATTAAGCAAAGTGATACCGTGGTCAAACCTCGACATCAAGCTCTTTTTAAGTATTTATTAAAGTTTCTGGAGTGGATTCGATGGAAAGATATCTGATTTTGTAAGTAACATTTTGGTTTTTGGAAGTAGCTTATAACATGTTTGATTAAATGTCTAAAAAAAATATGCAATTGTATTTATAGGTGTCCAGTAGCAATTTAAGTGTCGCTTCGACTCCAATATGAGAATGTTAATGCAAAAGCTGATGTCATGTTTATGTATCCAAAGGTGAGCACTCAAATGGTCAACATTTTTTTAGATGTCCGACATGGAGGGAGAAAGGTGATTGCGGTTTTTTTTAGTGGATGGATGACACCAATCATACCACTCTCGATCTGAAATATCAAATGATGGAGGTTGAACCACAAAATTGATATCCCGTTCATGAAGATGATGAATAGCATGAACTTCATAAAATGTTGTAATTGTTTTTTCGCTTGTCGAGAACCTTGTTGTGATATATAATCTCACATGAAGTTGATCTAATGTTTTGTTATTAGAAGTTTATGTAATCATCCTCAAAAATGTTGAAGAGTTGGATCTCACTTTGGTGTAGTGTTTAGCTTGTTTAAAAGCTTTAGTTTTGTGGATAACATAGGGATCAATAGCTTTGCAACTATGACAATTAATGGCTTACACATGGATCAAACTTAGACCAAATATAGATCTTTCTACAAGGAGCAATACTATGGTAACTATCAAATGGCTCAATTTGGTCTAAATCACCAAATGAAGAGGTAGACCCTGCATCATCATCAATTCTAATTTCATCATCAAGAGGTTGTCTTGAATGCTCTTCTGAATACTCATAGGGCTGATCAAAAGGCTTTGCACAAGGCTAATCAGAGGGATCAGCACCAAGTTCATCAAAATGCTTTGCACCAGGCTGATCAACAAACTCTACACCAAGCTCATCAACAAACTGTGCATCAGGCTGCTCATTAAACTTTGCACCAAGCTGATCAACAAACTCTACACCAAGCTGATCAATAAACTCTACACCTGGCTGCTCAGTAAACTTTGCACCAGGCTGATCAAGAAACACTGCACTAGGCTCCTAAGAAAGATTTGCATCAAGCTCTACATATATAGATTGATGAAGAGACTCTACAGTAGGCTATACTGGAGGCTGATCACTGTCTGAATCATTAGCATCTAAGTTCACCACTACTGGGGGGCCTACATGTTTAGATGAGTGACCAAGATATCTTGCACTCATTTGTCTTAGTGAGGTTCTTCTTGGAGCCATAATTGATTGTCCACCTTCTACACTAAGACAAATATCAAATTTCCTAGTAATGTAGTTATCTCTAAAAAGCTTAGCCAATTGTGCATCATCAATAAGCCTCTCATACTTTGAATGACTAGATTTTGGTATCCTGAAGTAGAAAATCACATTGTGCCCAGCAGGCCATTGAGAAACATAGATGAATTCTTCTTCTTCCTAACACGTTACAGTGATTTTCATTCAACAATATTGTCTTCTGCTTTACATACATGTATTTCTACTCTCCCTTTCTTGATGTCTTCCAGAATCCTCAATTGTGAAAGATCCCCTTAAATGGTTCCTCATTCATGACAGCTAGATTAACATAGGAAAACCTCACACGGTTATGGCCTAAACAACTTCACATTTTTTTCTACCTTAAATAAACTTAGAACAAAAACAAACGAAGCATTTTAATCATAAAGGACCATAACGATAACAATACAATCATGCAGTTCACACAATTAATATAACATTAATGCAAATGGAAAAGACTCAAACCAATATACCAAATCTGAAAAAAGCCAAACTGAAATATCCAATAGAACAGTGAAAGAATCAACAATAATGGTTAGCGTTTCATACCGCTTTCAATTTCAAGTGGCATGAAGAAAGCCTGCAAAATCGGTTGGAGATGAGTTGGGTGGATGGGGACTGTGTGGGGGAAGAAAGTGTTTGTTTTTTCGATGGGTGGAGCATGTGTGGGGACCAAATCAGTATATTTGGTAGGATTTGGGCAAAATTTACTTTTAGGGCAGTAAGTCGTTAGGTAATTTTACATCACTGTTACCCTAAATCTGATGGAAGTTAGGGAGAGGGACTAATAATCAAATAATAGTTTGCAGGGACTTAAAACTAAAAATTGTACCACATAAAGGGACATCATTATAATTTTATATACCCCTCATGTAAAGGTGAGGCAGGTGTATAAATTAAAGTACTTTTAATATTTATATTGATCATCATATTACAAATTAAAATTAAATTGTACTGTGATATTGTTTGTAAATAATTTTAAAACTATAATGTATGTTCTAAGAGCATATCCAATCCAAACATTCAAATATAGATGGCAAATATGGAGGATTAACCATCTATATTTGAAGGACGTTCATTTTTAAGGGAGTTGCACTCCAACCATCCCCTCCATTTTTTTATCATTTTTAAAATTATATAATATTAAATAAAAATTCATTAATAAATATTATTACTATTAATCCGCTTATATAAAACTTTATACCATTGAAAAAACTAATTAAGATCTTTAAAATGAGTTTATATAATATTAAATGATTTTAAAGTTAATTTTAAATTAATAATTTTTTAATTGAACAAAATAACATAATTCTTATATAATCAAATGTATAAAGATTTATTTAAAATTAATTTTAAAATAATTTAATATTAATCTCATTTTAAAGTCCCGATAAAACCTTTTCAATGATATATAGCATTTTTGTTAAAAATAGATTAATGAATTTAAATATGCATCAAGTTGAAGTAATTAGTTTACAAAGTATAAAGTTAAAAATGTGATTTAGATGTGACCTCCGAATTTGGAGGGATAAATCCAAATCTCCTACTCTTAGAAGTGGATTTGGTGGATGATTGAAACACACAACCCTCCACATTTGAAGATGTCGAGTATAATTGGAGCTGCTCCACGTTGATACATAAAGTAGTTTCATGCCAACCAATTCATACGAGCAGTAACTTGCATCAACAAATCTTCTGTGAATCATTAGATTATGTTACAATCAATCATGAAAACCTCTAAACACAATCCCTCTCCCCCACAAAGAAAAAAGAAGAGAAGAAATAAAAAGGTAAATAAAGCCACAAAAACTCTCAGAACCAATACATAGAATTACATTCAAATAAGTAAGACCAAAAGACAACCTTTTCTTTTCTTTCCTTGAAAACCTTTCTTTGTATGAGACCACGTTAAAAACCTGCTCATAAAAGGTAAAAGGAGATTTAAAAAAACAAACAGACAAACTCTTAAAGCTGCCAACCTCACATGATAGAGCATGCATTAGGGTTGTCATCACTGAGCAAGCTAGTGATATGATCTTCCTGTTTGTATGTAGTGCTTGAGATGGTCACAGACTCAACATTCCAAATATACCCAGGTGGTGCCTTCTTGTCATAAACCTGGGCTATGTAAGGGTGGCTAACTAGATTGTATGGCACATATGGCCAAATCTCAGCCTTCTTTCCTGTAGACTTGGCCTACTTGAGGACCCTGTTTGTTTCCATATAACCACTCACAATCACCTTCTGTTGTTTCCTGTTTATGTCCATTGATTGAACTCCTGCAAAAGATTCAACTTACATAAATAAAAACAGAACAAGAGATTGAAAATAATGATAAAACAAGACTTTCAAAACTTTCATTGAGGAGAGGGCATTCTTCACTTTGAGTTCACACCCATCACAATCCATCCTCACTTTGAGCTCCACTGTCTGCAGCTGCTGCTTCTTCTTCTTTTGTTTGTGTCCACTGCCCAGAATACCTGATATGTACTCCAAAGTGCCTCCCATTGCAGCTCCCACTGTTTTTCTTTCTTTTTTTCTTTTTTTTTTGTTTGAAAGTTGGGTCTGCAGAAGAAAAGTCTCTCACAACATTATAAAAATATTAAGTTGGTTCAAGTGAGAACATTAGAAGAGATGGGCATTGGGAATATATAACTGAGAAGGGTATATATAGAGAGTTATGAAGATTTATGCCTTACCTTAAAACGAAGTCCCAACAGTGATGATCCCTTACTTTTTCTCTGTGGCTCAAGACACCTTTGCTTCGTGCTCAACTTGTTGAATGAACCTTCCTTGTACAGGGGCTTTTTCAAAAAGAAGGGAAGAACCATAAAAGCATTTAACACCCAAAGTTCAGAAAAAAAAAAAAAAAAAGTTCTAAAAGCTGGTCCACTACCAAGCATATATATTATATTAATGATATAGAAAAGAAAAGCAGCGCAATTGAAGAGAGTGATGCATCTTTTTTGGGACTCTGCCCCTCTCATTATATAATAAAAAAAATATGAGGATTGAGTGTGACAGGAGGGAAACTTGATCCATGCGGAGCAAGAAAACTGTTGGGGCTACAGTGATTTTGGAGCTTCGCATTGAAAAGGAAAATTTCTTCCAATATATTTTTTTAAATCTTTAAGATATTATATATAGCCCCTAATATCATCTCATGTTTGACTTAATTCATCTAAACTAATCTATGGTTGATGCCAAATTAATGTCTAAAGTTTTGAAAATTTGCTAGAACTCAGGTAGGTTATTGTTGGTAATTGTTTTCATTTAATAATATAAATAATTTAATGTTTTTTATTTTTAAGTTCCCATAAATCATAGATTTATTGATGAATCCTTCACTTCTTTTTAGTTTTTGGAAGGTACTAAAAAAGAACATATCTTTTAAATCTAGATGTTAAAACCAAAATATGAAGAAGTGAGTGATGGATCACTAAATTTTATAGTTCGTAGAGATTTAAAAATAAAAAACCCTAAATTATTTTAAGGTGTATATCAATAAAAAAAAATCACTGAAAATACAATCTTGGGTTATGTAAGTGATGACATGCATGAATAAAAATGTATAAAAGCTTTGTAGAGGATTAATGCAAATTTCATAATTATACAAAAGATTATAGTTATTGTAGAAAGTTTGTACAGGATTACATAATTTTTTTCCAATAACGAGATTTTGTATATGCATGTCAACAAGAAAAAAAATTGTATACCTAGTCATTCATATAATCACATTTTTTTTTTTTAAAGTGTATATATTCTTGTCTGCCAAAATAAGTGTCTTCCAAGATAAAATGAAATACATTTGAATGCATTGAATACGTAAACACACAAAAATATATATAATTAAATTAAAATATATAAAATAATAATAGTATATGTTATGAATATGGTGGATAAGCACCACTTCTCTAACCCATAACCTCCCCCACTCTTCTACTTTATAACCTCCCCCACTCTTCTATTCCATAACACTTCCATTATTGCTCCACTATCTCCCCTCACCTCTATAGACTTGTAACTTCCACCTTTGGATTCCTCTATGCACCCTATAAATAGAGGGTTCTCTCTTGTATTCAATCAACAAATAGTGAATAAGAATCTCTCTCTACTTCTCTTCTATATGCTTGTGTGCTTTGTTTATATACTCTTATGTTCAAGTATTTTATTTAGTTTACAACACGTTATCAGCACGAGAAGCTCTTTGTTAAAGAGAAAGGTTTGTATCGATGGGTTCTTAATGATCTATATCAAAAATATACTCCCCTTGATGTTATGTATTTTTATGTAAATCATCTACTACATACATATGATTAATTTTTTTCAATATGCATGGAACCGTATGCAAATTATGTGTAGAACCCGTATACATCTATCTTTTATTTTCATCTGATGTACTGCATACATCTATCTTTTATTTTCCATGCATGCAATCCCCGTGAAAATTTTCCATACATATGTTATGATATGATTAATTTATGAAAACTAGTATGCAATTTTTCCATGCAACAGTATGCGGCATCTATCATTTGATTATTTATTTTTCATGTAACTGTTCCATGTTTGTCATCTTTTATTAAAATTTAAATATTATACATCTATATGTAGAACCAGAAGTTCTCACAAATATCAATTAATTTGATATTTATATTTGATTTGAAATTCATTTTAATGTTACAATGTCATGTGTCCCTATAGGATCATACAAAAATTGTAATTACATGGATCCCTGAAGGACCATGTAGAAGTTATGAATAATGTGTTCTAATAAGACCATGCAAATTTTATTCTATCCCTGAAGGACTACAAAAATTATTACATGGATCCTTGAAGAATCATGTAAAAGATATGATTAAAAATGTCCCTGAAGGACTATGATTATATTGTATCCATGAAGGATCATACAAATTTTATTTTATTTTATCCCTGAAGGACTGTACAAAAATTATGATTATATGAATCTTTGAAGGATCATGTAAAATTTTATTTTGTTCTATCCCTGAAGGACTATACAAAAATCATGATTGTTCGTGTCCCTGTAGGACCAAACAAAAGTTATATGATATATTTTTCAGGTCCTTGAAGGACCAAATAATAATAAAAAAAAGATCCATGTATCCCAGCAGGAACATGTAAATTATGATTAGATTTCACCATCATCATCATCATAATGAAGAGGATTTAAAGATTAATACCTCATTGACAAAGGTCCACCGGCCATTATGCCTCAAATATGCTCCAGTTGTAGCAATATTGAGAGCATCAATTTTATATATTGCCGAACAACGATTTTTTTAAAATATCATATAACTCAACTCAATGGCATAGCATCATTACCCGAAGTAAATGCATTTTATTTTATGTTCGCCATGGAAGTTGTGGTCATGAATGATGAGATCATGATTTATATAGTTGAGAAAGCACAACAATCATAAAGTTTGTAAAATATCTCAAATCACTAGAAGTGATTTGCTATTAAACAAAAGCATAATTGAAGGGAAAAGGGTTGCAGAACAAACCCCTAACACAAGGAAAATGATTGTTATGTATTTGGTGCTTTAAAAATATGGTCACGTACCTGATGTACGATCAGACTTTTATAATTTTTATAATTATAATTTTTCTTTGTTATCTAAAATCCATTTTTCTTATTTTTATATTTATCTTATTTATTTCATTTTTTTTTTTTTACAAGAATGGCTATGGTTGGTGACATTTGTCTAGCAGACAGCGCTACAACACATACGATCCTACGAAATAAACAATATTTCTCGACATTGACATTAATCAATGCAAATGTTAATACCATTTCTGGTACTACGAAATTAATTGAAGGCTCCGGAAGAGCAAATATAATATTACCAGGAGGTACAAAATTTTGTATTAATGATGCATTATATTCAGCAAGATCCAGAAGAAATCTGCTAAGTTTTAAGGATATCCGTCTTAATGGATATCATATTGAGACTATCAATGAAAACAATATGGAGTATTTATGCATTACTTCAATTGTTTCAGGCCAAAAACATGTATTAGAGAAACTTCATGCTTTCTCATCTGGGTTGTATTATACAACCATAAAAACAATCGAATCATATGCTGTAATGAACCAGAAGTTCTATGATTCAGATATTTTTACACTTTGGCATGATCGTCTCGGGCATCCAGGATCTATGTCGAATAATTGATAATTCATTTGGGCATTCGTTAAAGAACCAGAAGATTCTTTTACCTAATCACTATCAATGCACTTCGTGCTCACAAGGAAAATTGATAGTTAGACCATCCCCTACAAAAGTCAATGTTGAGTCACCAACATTTTTGCAAAGAATCCAAGGGGATATATGTGGCCCAATCCACCCCCCATGTGGACCATTCAAGTATTTTATGGTATTGATAGACGCATCTGCTAGATGGTCGCATGTTTGTCTATTATCCACTCGGAATGCTGCATTTGCAAGACTACTTGCTCAGATAATCCGATTACAGTCTCATTTTCGGATTATCCTATAAAGTCAATACGTCTTGATGGAGCTGGTGAATTCACATCGAAAACTTTTAACGACTATTGTATGTCGCATGGCATCGATGTTGAACACCCTGTTGCTCATGTGCACACCCAAAATGGATTAGCTGAATCATTTATTAAGCATCTTCAGCTAATTGCACGTCCTATGCTTTTGAGGACAAAATTACCCGTTTCAGCTTGGGGTCATGCTATATTGCATGCAGCAGCATTAGTTCGCCTTCGGCCAACTGCTTATCATCAATATTCCCCTTTACAGCTCGTACTGGGTCATCAACCAAATATTTCACATCTTCGAATTTTTGGTTGTGCTGTACAAGTTCCTATTGCCCCTACACAACGAACTAAAATGGGCCCTCAACGTCAATTGAGAATTTATGTAGGCTTGATTCTCCTTCTATTATAAGATATCTTGAACCATTGACAGGGGATGTTTTCACGCTCGATTTGCGGATTGTCATTTTGATGAGACAATATTCTCGTCGTTAGGGGGAGAAAATCCGTCGCCAGAAGAACGACGTGAACTTACATGGAAAACTCCATCTTTGTCTCATCTTGATCCTCGCACTAATCAATGTGAAACTGAAGTGCAAAGAATCACCCATCTTCAAAGAATTGCGCATCAATTGCCAGATGCATTCAATGATGTAGCAAAAGTGATGAAATCACATATTCCAGCTGCTAATACTCCAGCTCGAATTAATGTTCCAATAGGAAAAACTGCTAATATGCCGGCTAATGAATCAACAAAAACACGCCTGAAGCGTGGAAGACCTATAGGCTCAAAAGATTCAGCTCCCCGAAGGAGAAAAATAATGAAGAATAATTCTCTAGAAGAGTATGAAACACTTGAAAGACCTACAATAATAACTCCTACAGAGGAAGAAGTCCCTGAAGTGACACAAGTCCCAAAAGAGACTAATGTCCCTGAAGTGACGCCCGTGCATGAAGAACAAGTACATGGAAATGAAGAAATTTCCATAAATTATGCAAATTCACAAATATTGTGGGATCGAAAGCAAGTGCTTGTTGATGATATATTCTCATTTGCAGTAGCTACAGAAATCATTTCAGATAATGATTTAGAACCACGTTCAGTGGATGAATGCAGACGAAAAAATTGTTGGCCACAATGGAAAGCTGCTATTCAAACAGAATTGGATTCACTTGCAAAACACCAAGTATTTGGACCAGTAGTCCTAACCCTGAAGGTGTTAAACCAGTAGGATGTAAATGGGTGTTTGCGAGAAAACGAAATGAAAGAAACGAGATTGTTAGATACAAAGTTTGTCTTGTGGCACAGGGTTTCCTGTAGAGACCTGGGATAGATTTTGAAGAGACATATTCTCCTGTGATGGACACAATCACATTTCGGTATTTAATTAGTCTTGTAGTCTCAGAAGGACTTGACATGCAGCTAATGGATGTGGTTACTGCATATTTATATGAAAAATTAGATATCGACATTTATATGAAAGTTCCTGAAGGACTAAAATTGCCTGAAGCAAAACCACAAAATATGTACTCAATCAAGCTAAGACGATCCTTGTATGGGTTAAAGCAATCTGGACGAATGTGGTATAACCGTCTTAGTGAGTACTTAATAAAAGAAGGATATGACAATGATCCAATATGCCCCTGTGTATTTATTAAGAAAACGGAACTCGGATTTACCATTATTGCAGTATATGTTGATGATATTAATCTAATTGGGACTCCTGAAGAGCTCGAAAAGGCTTCCGAATATCTGAAAAAGGAGTTTGAAATGAAAGATCTTGGAAAAACAAGATATTGTCTCGGCTTGCAAATTGAGCAAAGTTCAAATGGGATACTTGTTCATCAAACAATATATGTTGAAAAAATTCTAAAGAGTTTTAATATGGACAAATGTCATCCATTAAGTACTCCAATGGTAGTAAGGTTACTTGACCCAAAGAAGGACCCTTTTCGTCCAAAAGAAGATACTGAAAATCTTCTTGGTCCTGAAGTACCATATCTTAGTGCAATTGGTGCCTTATTATATTTGGCCCAATGCACTAGACCTGACATTGCATTTTCAGTTAATTTATTGGCCAGATTTAGCTCTGCACCAACTCGAAGGCATTGGAATGGTGTGAAGCACATTTTTCGTTATCTTCGTGGAACGTCAGACATGGGTCTATTCTATGCAAAGGATTCTAATAATGGTGCACAACTAAAGGGTTATGCAGATTCAGGATATCTTTCAGATCCTCACAAGGCTCGCTCACAAACAGGCTATGTATTCACTTGCGGTGGCACAGCAATCTCTTGGCGATCTACGAAACAAACTTTGGTCACCACGTCTTCTAACCACTCTGAGATTCTTGCACTCCACGAAGCAAGCCGGGAATGCGTGTGGATAAGGTCTTTGGTTCATCATATTCGTACTGCATGCGGACTATCTCTCATTACAGATGTTTCAACAACTATATATGAAGACAATGCAGCATGCATTGCTCATCAAAGGGGGATATATCAAGGGTGATAGAACAAAGCATATTTCTCCAAAATTCTTTTACACTCATGAGCTCCAGCAGAGACATGAAATTGATGTTCAACAAATTCAGTCAAAGGACAATCTTACAGATTTGTTTACTAAAGCTTTGTCGACATCAACATTCAAGAAGCTGGTGTATGAAATCGGGATGCGACGAGTTTGCGACCAAAATTCTTGAAATCTTGTACTTATGAGGGGGAGTAATCTTTGATGACATTTTGCGAACTGTACTCTTTTTTCTTCGCCTAGGTTTTGTCCCATTGGGTTTTCCTGGCAAGGTTTTAATGAGGCAGTGTCAAACGCATACACTATTATACGATTAAGTTACATTGTACTCTTTTTCCTTCGCTTTGGTTTTTTCCCATTGGGTTTTCCAAGCAAGGTTTTAATGAGGCAATTTTCTTAGCGTGATGGTCATCCAAGGGGGAGTGTTGTGAATATGGTGGATAACCACCACTTCTCTAACCCATAACCTCCCCCACTCTTCTACTCCATAACCTCCCCCACTCTTCTATTCCATAACACTCCCATTATTGCCCCACTATCTCCCTCTCACCTCTATAGACTTGTAACTCTCCACCTTTGAGATTCCTCTATGCACCATATAAATAGAGGGGTTCTCTCTTGTATTCAATCAATAAAATAGTGAATAAGAATCTCTCTCTACTTCTCTTCTATATGCTTGTGTGTTTTGTTTATATACTCTTATGTATTTATATTCTATTTAGTTTACAACAATATATAATTTTTTATTGTGTTAATGACTGGAAATGTGAGAGCTAACTTGACAAAGATTGGCTGAACTTCAAAGGACATTGGGATGCAGCCACGTGTAAAAATCAGAAATGAAACAGGTGGCACACTGTCAGAGTGGTGGGAGTGAAAGGTTGTAATCAAGCTGTTGCTTTCTGATTAGGGATTAGTTTTGTTTAAATATTATAATAATGTTAATAATAAGAAGTCTTCTGAAAGACTGATTAGTGGTGGCCATTAGATGGGAGGTGGGATTGGTCAGAAGAGAAAAAGAAAAAAAAAACAATTTTTCTGCAACCAGGCTTCTTAGATTTTGTCTTCACAGGTTTCAGAAATATGTGGGCGGAAAGCTCAACCTGTCCGGTTTTAAAGAAACAAAAAAAATCCCACAAATAACCCAACTTTGTCTGTTTCCAGCCCTTAAAAGTACTTTTTTTTTTTTTTCCGGTAAGAAAAGTATTTTTTTTCATTTGAGGCTTCAAATTATTTTGATTTGATTTGATATGATATTGGATATTGGGTTTTTGTAAGAGAGAGAGAGAGAGAGATATTAATATAATATATAAGGAACTACATCAAGTATACCATCATTTTAAATATTTGAATTGTTTAAATACCCTTACAGTAAACCCCTAATATTTTTAATACCCCTATCTTTTAAATTATTTTTTTTTATCCTCATCTCTTTAATTCTCCCAACCCCACAAAATTGAGTAATCCCCCTGTGAGTACATATATGTTTTTTGTAACTTTTGAAACATAAAAATATAATTTCTGTAAATATTATCGGTAAGCGCATTACTATGCATATCATGTAAAAATGCTAACTTACAAAACACTAGAGAAACATACGTTAATACATAATACCTAAAAATATTTTATCACAATAAATATATCAAAGCACTTGAATTTATCTAATGTTTGTATTCTGATGTTCTTTTCCTACCCTAATGAACTAAGATGTATTTAATTTGATCATCTTCAAGTCATTTTGGTTGAAATCAAATCTATTGTTACACCTTCGAGTTAGCAAACGTACATCATTAGGAAGAAAGCGCAGTTCAAACTATATTAGAGATGCAATAATTAGTCAAACACTCAAATACATCAAACACCAACAAGTGTGTACTTCATAACAAGAAAAGAACCACGTATATATTAATGTTATGCATTAATGTATATTTCTCTAGTGTTTTGTAAGTTATCATTTTTACATAACATAATATGCATTTACAGATAATATTTACAGAAATTACATTTTATGTTCTCCAAGTTACAGAAAATATATATGCACTTACAGGGGGAAACTATGATTTTGTGGGGCTGGGGAATTAAAGGGATGAGGGTAGAAAAAAAATTAGGTGTTCGCTGTAGTGGTAAAAAAAAAAAAAAAATTCAAAAGGTGGGGGCAGAAAAAATATTGGGGGTTGGCTGAGGGGTATTTGGGCAATTCACCCTTTTAAATATCTAGGCATTGAAAATTTTATAATTTCTTCATTTGAATTTAAACTAGAGTACATCTTGACTTTCAGGGTACTAAGAGCACCTCCAACCTTGCTCTATTTTAAATCCATTTTTTAAAAATGGAGCACAGTTGGGCTCCAACCGTCCGCCAAAAAATGCCCCTGCATTTTGGCAGACGGAATTTGAGCCTCCAAATATGGAGGCTTGATTTTTTTATTTACTTTTTAAAAAAAGTGTGTAACTTTTTATACGCAATTTCAATTTTCATAAAATTAGTATTATTGGATAAATATCATCGATACGATTCAAATAAGTCTATTATTGAATATGTTTAACATATGTTTAAAAAAAAGAAAAGAATCCAAATAAACCCTTGTAAACTATCTAAAATCCATCTAGCCCCTTGGTTTTTCCTAAAGTCCATGTTTGTCAATGAAAATTTAATTCACGGGGCTATTTGGATTTACATAGCTATTTTCAGGGAGTTATATGGCCTTTTAGAAAAGTTAGGAGGTTATATGGATTTCAAGCAATTTACAAGCGGTTATATGGATTTTTCTCTTAAAAAAAATCTAAATTTTTTTATTTTTCATTAACATCAATATTGACTTCATTCTTATTAATTATTATTTGCACTTATATACTAAAATATCATTTATTCTATATCCAAATACAGTTTTTTTAGATATAGATTTCAATTTTTTGAATAACAGATAAGCTGATTACATTGTCCATAACTGATCATATTGACTTAAATATATTTTTAATTTCTTAATATTTCTCAATTATATATATTATATAAAATAAATAATAGGGATATTACGAATTGAAGTTTTATGAAAAATAATATATAAAATAGAATAGAGATGAAAATAGAGATTGTGGTTGGAGTTGATAAGTGAATAGTGAGACTCTAAACTAACTTTTTCATTTTTTAAATATTTTTTGAGCCTCTATTTTAGAGATCTCCATTAGAAATGCTCTAACAGCTGGTATTGGATTTAGGTAAAACAAGTTTTAAAAATAAGATTTTGAATAAAGTGACTTAAAAAAGACTTCGATTACTGAAAAGCTCATTTTTTGAGTTTTTTAAAAAGCAATAATTTTGCACTAAAAGTTGTAAGTAACTTTTTAATTAAATTTGCTTTCTATAACACGTTTAAGATTCCTGCTTAATTAAAAAGCAGAATCACCCACAAACCCTATTACCAAACACCCCCTTTAATATCAAATCCTCCACAATGGCCAATAACTTTAAAATTAGAACTTTTACTTCGGTATATTCAAAGCTTTCCTTTTTTGTTATGTAACTGGGATTTACATCTAAAGTCCTCTAATCCAAATATACCCTAAAATTTACTTGCTTTAATAAATATGGTACCCCATGTAGAAATTTGAGTGATGCTGCTACGAAACCACTAAGGTGCCGCTTGGATGGGGAATAAAGAGGGGAATTAGGGGGGCTCAATGAGAATAGGGGTAAAAAAGTTGTTTGGGTGATGAGTGGTATAAAGGTGTATAGCTATGCAAAATTAGGTAAAAATAAGATGGCATTTGTATTCCAAGCCCTCCATGGAATAATGTTATTCCTCCACTAGTATAAGATGACTCACTTATTAAATCACATGTCATCACATCAAATCACCTGTCATCACCTCTTATACATAATAGGGCGCACATGTCAAATCAACTTTTTACATCTTATTAACATTTTATCCTTCATTAACCAAATACTCTAATATTTATTGTTACGTTTTTCAACGAGAATAACTGAAAACACAATCAAATAGAAAATCATTTATTCTATTGATAAAGTCAACAATTCTGAAATAAGTAGAAACCCCAGAATAGCTTATGTCTCTATCCAAACGAGTCCTAAGGATTTATTTGAAAAAAATATGTAAGTTTTTTGTTTGTTTAATATCAAAAATATATAAGCACCAAATGTTGTGGGCTGTGGGGAAACAAAGTTAAAGAAGACAAAAAAATAATTATGTCACACCCGAGGGATAAGAATCTTACCCCGTGGGTAGGTGTTGATAAGATGGAAAGGATCTTAGCATAATATCTAGTGGTAGGAGAAGAGAATAAGTGAGGCATTTGTGCAGTCTTAGTGGAAGGTGATCTGCAAATCTCTCAAGGACAGAGGACTTGAAAACCGTTCTTTGCGGGAATGGAATAGTGATGTTGATCTTACAAAGAGAAAACAGAGAGCAAGCAAGAGAGATAAAAGTATTTCTTTAAATCTGAAGGTGCTCTTTTTTTATTTCAGTATATTCAACACTGCACAAATGGTTTTTCATAGCCATTACAAGGTAACAATCAACAAGACTTTAACTCTCCAAACAATGTTTCTTCTCTCAATACATTAAATGCTATAAATGTAACATACATTCAAAGATGATGTTTGATTTTTCTTTGAACAGGTTTGATGGTTCTTCATTCTGCAAAGCAATGAATATAAATTTTGTTTAATTTCTGAAAGGTCATTCAATCCAAGAACAGTTCACGGATATGCAGTGGATTTATGCGAAATGTATATATTATATATCTGGGGAAAAATTCCTCGCAAGAAGGGAGGACTCCACTCTTTCTTTCTTTTTCCTTTTTTTTTCAAGGCCTGAGGGCTTATATATTAATATTATTACGTACTATACTTTGGTAATACTTACACGAGACAGAGCATCATTGAAACCTTGCTGCTCTACCTCACTTACACAAGCCTAAAACGACTAAAAACAAGAAAATATAATCTACTGGATCTGTGGATACTGCAGTTGCAGACAATGAGCTGAAGACTTGGATCTTCTAGCATAGCGGACTAATTCTTCTACTCCACGAACTGAGTGTTGTTGGGCCAGGGGAGGACTGCACTCTTGCTGCAAAACAATACACTGCACCAAGTATCTAATTAGCACAGACGCTCATTGAAGGACGGTAGTTCATTTGTCAATCAAAGGGCATATGGATATATGGATACATGCAATCAGTTTTGAACTGGTCTCCCTCCCTTACTCTTTGGTTGACCCACGGAGAATAATATGTTGTACCTGTGATTCTTTTTTTTATATAATTGTATTTTTTTTCAAGACTTTCAGTGGATATTTCTAGGTGGGACGGGATGTATGTTGATTAGGTTTGGCAATCCCTATCTCACTTTACCGATAAAAAAAGACAATGAATACTTTAAGAAAACCAAACATGTTGAGGGCTTTCTGTTTCAGGTATAAGACGCCTATAGGTGCGGACAACATTAAAGATTCTTCCGGCCCTAGTTGTATGATGGTTTAGGGTATCAACCGATGTCTGAGAAAATTGGTTTTTCGATAGGCTTAGGTTTTTGTTGGCCGGTAGGATGGGACTAAGCCTAGGGGCTGGCCTTATATGAGAGGGGAGGGATTTTATGGGGCTTGGGAGGATGGGGGAAGGTGCTGGAAGAATTAGGCCACCCGGAATGATCCTAGGCAATTCTTCATGGTTTGTGGCTCCTATAGTGTAGATGCTTTCAAAACTTAGGATTTCCGGTTCTTCTATGAAGGCTTGCATAGCTGGTTTTGGGTCTTGTCTTTTGGTATTGATTATAGGATTGGGACATGCTAGGGCTTGGTTTTGTTTGGGTACAGGATTCAAGTGGGTTCCTGATGGTTTCATAGTTGGGCCATCTTTGAGTCCCCTGATGGTGGCCCAATCCAGGCGTCTCTCTTCATTGAGGTCATAAACAATGTCTTTGAATGAGAAACACTGCTCAATGGTGTGACCATGATATTGATGGTATGGGTAGTAACGGGCAGTATCGGCATCAAGAGGTGAAGGTCTGACTATGGGTAAAGAAATACTATATGTCTTTACCAAGGCCTTGAAGATGTTTGCTGGGGTTTCCGGGAGTGGTGGGTAACAATCCCTTCTATTTAACAACCTTGGGACATAGGAGGAGGGGGGAGTGACCTCATTGTAGGGGCCCTGTGTAGGCTGCCTAGGAGCTAAATTTTGGGCTCTTGAGGGAGCAGAGTAGGCAGGGGGAGTTCTGGGTTGACCCTGGTTTTGAAATATGGGTTTCTGGACTGAAGGGCTTCGAATTACTGGGTTTTGTCGTGTTGGCACGGGGGCGAATACTGATCGGGGAGTAAAGTTTTGATTGGTTTGCCGAGGTGGCATATATCTCAGAGATGGTCCTTGATCAGGTACACGTGCTCCGTTCGGGTAGAGTGTCGAGACTTGTGTGATCCCCTCTATTGTGGGGGTTTGCACCTTTCTTGACAATTGTTCAACCCTATGGCAGATAGGTGGAGATTGGGTTTGGACTACTAGGGCTGCACAACGAGAAATCTTGTTAGGTGGTGCAGTCTCCTTACGAAAGACTCGTACGAAGCTCTCGACTCAGGCTTTGTAACATCATGTCAATTTTTTGACATTCCGTCAGTTGTAGGCCAGTTCTGTGGACTAGGGTGCGCTACTTAGACACGTACTGTTCAAATTCCTTCCTAGGCCTCATCTTCTCTACGGTTAGGTCTGAGATAGAGGGGGTTCTAATCCTCTGGTAATCGTAATGGCCTAAAAACTTCTCGCTTACAGCCGAGAAGTTCGACAAATGTTCTACAGGGAGTGTGGAGAACCATTGTAGTGCTTCTCCTTCCAGTGATTTTTGAAAAAGGAAGACTAACAGAGGTTGATCATCTAGAAAAGGTCGAGCATCTAGATAAAAAGCAGTTAAATGAAGGTCTGGGTCTCCACGATCGTTATACAGGTGAAATTTTGGGATTTTGAATCCCTTTGGTAGGTTGACTAACGGGACTTGTCTCAAGTTGTGTAGAGACATGTGTTTGGGGGCAGAAGGGCCAGGTTTGGAGAGGATTCTCTAGATGGTTTCATTCAGTGTTTCTGCCTTGGGTGGGTAATTTAGTGGTCCTGGGTTGGACATGGCCTAGTAAGGACCTGGGGCAGAGGCTGCTTGAAATATTGGATTCGCAGGGGAAGGTGGGGCGCAAATGAAAAGGGACTCGGATTAATCGAGAAGTTGGGTGTTGGCGGGGTTTTGGGAGTGGGGCAAGCCTTGGGGGTTTTGACAGGAGTTTCCTGCTTCAAGGTCTTGGTCTGGCGATAGTCGGCGAGGTCATTGAACATGTCCTCTACCGATTGGTATCCTAAGGTAGCCATCGTTCCCTCTAGGTGGCTAAGGAATTGGGCGGTCTGGTCTCCTTGGTTGTCTTCCTCCTCTACTGTTTTCTCATGGGTATAGGCTTCCATGGTGTGAATACGGAAAGCCTATGTGTGAATGAATGCAGATTATCAGTAACAAACCGGTGCACAGCTATGTGCGGCTTAAAGCAGTAAAGGGTGTGTAATTATGTGTGGCTTAAAGCAGTAAAGGATATTGTAATGCAAGGTAGAGGAGGGTCTGACTCGAGGGGTGGAAAATTCTACCTTTCCTAGAGGGGTGATGGCATTCTAATCAAGTTATGAAATGAAGCAGAAGAGGGTTACCTTTTGTTGTTTTCACGTGGGATGTCCCACCGTGATCGCCAGGCTGTCGGTATCGGATTTTGGAGGGGGGCTCTCTGAAAAGAGAGGGGGGCCTCCTTTTTTTCCTCTGGGCGTCGTGGACGCGGCGTGTGTGGAGGTTCTTTGGGGGTTCGGATCCGGTGCGTGCTTTGGCAGGCTCGGTCGGATCGTCTCTCGAAAGGGGTGGTGGGGGTTTTTAGTTCCTGGCTAAGGCGTCCGACAGGTCCTCAGGAGGATTCAGTGGTTGTTGTGATCGCCACCTGCTTTCTAAAAAAAATAGGAAAAGTTGGGGTAGATTTGATCGCCTTTGTGAGGGAGTTTGTGGGGTTTTCATTTTGAGATACGGGCATGCCGCACATAGAGGTGAAAAACAGGGATCCTCTTGTACTTCGGGAATTTGGCTAAAGGAGGTTTTGGGAAATCAGGGTGTAGGTGAGGGTCAGCTAGTGGGGATTAGCCGCCTGGTGGGGGACGGCTAGTTGGGAGTAGCCGCCTAGTGCCAGGCTCAACTTGGGCAGAGCCTGGGTAGGAAGTGGTTTGGGTGTTGGCTGAAGTTAAACTAAGTTTAATCAGGGTTTTGGTGAGTAGATTTGTGTAGGGAATGGTTTTTCCACTCACAAATAGGACTCTCTTTCTCTCTCAAGGGTTTTGAAGTGGTGGTGAGGGGTATGGAAATGTGAATTGTTGTTTGTTGAATGGATTGGGAATGGTTGATGATGGAAGAAGTGCTTGGAGACCCCCTATTTATAGTAAAAAAAGGTGTAGGGGAGTGTCCACTGGACAATAGATCAAAATGGATAATAAGGTGCTTGATTTGACCTCCCATTAGATCTTTTGTTCTCTGACAATGTCCAAGTGCAGCGCGGCTAGTTGAAACTAGCCGACTTGTTAGGTGCGGCTACTCTTAAGTAGCCGCCCCCATCATGACTTGCTAAACGTCCCATCTCTGACAAGCGGTGGCTTGGGTCGGTTACTAAGGTTGAACCAGCTGAGATGGGGCGGCTAAAAGGAACAATCCGCTGCAATCATGCTGCTTTATGTCCCATCCCAAGGAGGCGGTTTGGGGTCGGTTAGGGGGCGGCTAGTTGAAACTAGTCGCCCGGTATGGGGCGGCTACTCTCAAGTAGCTGCCCCTGTCCAGGCCTTAGGTTTTCCTAAGTTTTTGGTCTAGGGTTTCCGATTTTGGTTTCTAAGTGAGTTTTCTATTAGATGTTCAAATGTGGTCATTTCTAAGTATTACTTGAAGTATTTTTATCTTTTTGGACGGTCAAAATTGGGGTATCTACACAATCGTTTGCAGAACTGAGAGGAAAATCTGTCAAGTTTGAAAGAGTGTCCCAAAAATTCTCAAAACACTCCATCTAAGAGAGTAGCAGCCTGAGAGAGATCATCCTCCTTTAAAATCGGTGGCGGAAGAGTAGGGTTGTCGGTTTTTGACATTGTGAAGAACCACTCGGATGAGGATCAGAATCAAACGAGAACGTGAAGCATGAAAAATCAAGTAAAATGGACTCCTGGAACACCTTAATCGGGCTTCCGAAGAAGAAGTTAGAACCAATTTAGTGATTCGAAGTCTCGAGGAGGTGTCGGAGACGCCAGAGAGCAGCTGGTGGCAGCAGAGGACTGCCGGAGGTGCCAGAGGGTGGCCGGAGGTGACCAAACGACGGATCCGGGTCGGAAGCTGGGTTAGACTCGTGGAGCTGGGTCGGTCGCTAGGCCGGGTTCGTCGACGGGTGCTAGGTCGAGCCGAGTCGTGCGCGAACGAACGATGGATCCGGCGTGAGAGGATCTGGGACGGGGGAATCATGCGAGCAGGCTGGCACGAGCTGTCTTGGGAATTCTGCCGGGACGGATTTTTCGAACACAGCATATCCCGGGAAACTTAGGCAGGGCGCGGCAGGGAATGGTGCGGCTGGGCAAGGCCATGCGGCGCGACAAGGCAGGGGCGGCACACACAACGACAAGGGGCACAGCAAGGCACGGCGGAAACGTACGGCACACGGCGGTGGCAGTGCTACAGGACAAGGGGCACGACAGCGGCGGTGATGGGGATGACAACAATGAAGGATTCCAAAAAAGAAATTAGAGTTTTTGATGTGGTGACTCTGATACCTTGTTAGAATCAGATAATAAAATAATGGGAATCCTTACATTGTACTTAGGATTTAATCCATTTATATACAAGTACATATAGAATTACATATATAATACATTATGACATAACATATATAATATAACACAAATGAAATGGTACATGGGACTCTATCCAATAATTAAGTTTTAGCAATAGTGCGTTGTCCATCACCTCTGAACTGGATGCCTAGTTTACACTTGATATCGACACCTAAAAATCTAAAATATTCAGTTTGCAGCTTTAAGGGAGACTGTCGTATTGTCATATCCTATTTAGATCATTTCAGCAGATTTTCCATTTTCCAACAGGCTTCATAATCACTTTAAGTCATCTGGTTCGTGTCCTATATATATATTTTTTTTTTGTTGATTCTGAATGCCTGAATGCATTCTCGGTAATGGAACTGGGTAGGCAATAATTACATTTGAAGTTTATAATCTTTTGGCAATTATGTACAGATCAAAATATTTGGAGCTTTCATCTTTTTTTTTTTTTCTTCTTTGTAAATTTCATTAAAAGGTGATAATGTCAATGAATTTTCAACCATTTACGTGACTGACACCATGTTTGTGTTGGAATCAATTTTTTAGTAAGTAAATTGTATTGCTTAAGTTAGGGTACATTGAGATTTACAATATTGAAGAGAGGATCACTGGTGTGGAGGGTCAAAAAATTTATCCACGATCAAGATCATACAGGTGTAGAGACTTCAAGGTTGACGATCTCTGAAAAATTTTGTATTCCTCAACAAAATTGCAAATGCAAAATTTCAAACCATTGCGTAATGTGTACACATTCACCAAAATTAAAGCAAAAGAGACAGGACTCTCATTTGGTAGACCTTTGAGTAGCTTGCCCATCTTTGTCCTCGTGCAGAATCCGGAGGAATTCATCCAAAATTCAGATGGACAAATGAATTTTGCAACCCATAGGAAATTGGAATGCATAGCCATCCATTCAAGAAAGGAATCCGACTGGGCATGGTTGGTGCGCAAATCCTAAATGGCAGGCTAAGGAATGTTATAGCTTGAATTCATGGCCGAGTCCGTTTCTAACCAAACCCGAGATGCTTTCAGAAAAGAGCAAAGGCGAAGACTATCAACAAGGCCTTTTAACTTAAGGATATTGATAGAGGCTGCCCGCACTCTAGCTGTTAAAGCTTTGAGAAAATCTCCATAACAGTTAAGTTCATCACTAATGCACCATAAGCAGATCGATCATCTGTTTAAGTGTGGAGCCTGAAAATATCCACAACAAGGATGGTGACATGTCCTTTTCGAGTGTTCCATATAGCATCGGAAAGTTACATATATACTACTTCAGGCTTACCGAAATATTGATGGCATCCAAAACTATAATCAGTTTGTTTATAAAGCATTCAATCCTATAATTTAACTCGCCACATGACTTGGAAGAATTTCCACTTATCTGCGTCTTCCTATTGAGCCATGTCAAAATGTTGTCTTTGACCACAAAATTTATAGCCATTGTTCTTTTATTTTCTTACTTTGAAATTTCTGATGCCTCCTATTTAAACGGCTCTCTTGTCAAAACTCAATTGTAAAGAAATGTAATAATAAAGATTTTATCATTTGGTTAACTATAGATAAATTATGAATAAAAATTAAATAAAGTGTCGATTAACATTTATAAAAAATAAAAAAATAATTTGATATATGGGTTCTCTAATTAATAAAAGTTCATACTAGTTAATTTAACAATGGGTTTACATATTCAACTGGATTAAATAACCTATATATAATAATTTAATTTCAAAAGATAACAGGAGTAATTATTCAATTTTATACATACATATTTTTATTTAATTCAATTTTTTAAACACTTATTTTATTAATATTTCACGTTATTCTTATTTATTTCATCCCAATTTTCCAATCAAAAATATATAAAATATTGTTCATTAATTAGGATAAAAAAGGCCATTGCGTGAATATGGAAATTCATATCCAATGCTGCTAGAAGATTCAAAAGGTGCTTCAATCTCAATCACTAAATCATTTTTTATTTATATCTTTTTGAGATGGGGCAGTCCATTGTATCAGCCTACAACTGCACCTATATGTTTGGATTTGTGTGCAGGGGGAGATTGCATGTGAACACTGCGGGGTCCAGATACCAAGGATCACAAACAGACTCAATAATGCAAGAGAAGGATAAACACGGAACCCCTCGTGCATAGAAAAGTTTGTACATGTACATCAAACATGGTTGCTTGCTTGCTTGCTACATCCAAATAACAAAACTATATTTTGATCATTTTTAAAGACTTTGTAAAAATGGTTGGCTTGTACATCCAAATAACTAAACTATATTTTGATCATAGTTGTTTTCAAATTGGGAAAATTTTAAGCCACTCTCCTTGGAACAAAGGCAGAAGCTCTGTTAGAATAAATAATAAATAATTATTCTAATGATAAAAAATTAATTTTTTTATATTTTGTTGTTTTTTTATTTATTCTAGTTTAAGAAATATAATTATAAAATTTTATTATTTGATTGTCCATAAATATGTTGTAAATAAAATATGAATAAAATATAAATAAAAAAATAACATGCCTATTTTTTTTATCATCTTTTAAAATTTTGGGTATATACTTTTGTTTAAAAGGTATTGAATAAAGGGACTCCATTATAATTTTATATACCCCTCATGTAAAGATGAGGTAGGTGTATAAATTAAAATACTTTTAATATTTATATTGATCATCATATTATAAATTAAAATTAAATTGTATTGTGATCTTGTTTTTAAATCATTTTTAAAAGTATAACATATGTTACAAGAGCATCTCCATTCCAAACCTTCAACTATATTCGAAGGAGATTTATTTTTATGGACCACCTCTTCCTTCTTCACTAAACTCCGTACAAATATTGATTGACATGACATCACAAATAGCTAAAATGTCATTCATTATATTCGAAGGAGATTTATTTTTATGAGCCACCTCTTCCTTCTTCACTAAACTCCGAACAAATATTGATTGACATGACATCACAAATAGCCAAAATGTCATTCATTACAAGTCATTTTGATTGACATGACACCACAAATAGCCAAAATGTCATTCCTTCCAAGCCCTGCATCTCTGGCTACTAGGGTTGACAAGAAAAAAAAAAAAAAAAACAAAAAGCAGGATCTTGTGTATGATTTACACTCCAACTATTCCCTTCAATTTTCTCATATCATTTTTAAAATTATAATATAATAAATTTTTTTTAATAAATATTATTAATATTAATCTTTTTATACATAAAAATTTATATCATTAAAAAGATCCTATTAAGATATTTAAAATGAGTTTAATATTAAATAATTTTAAAATTATTTTTAAACTAATAATTTTTTAATTAAATAAAATAGCATAAATTTTTAATAATATAGAGATTTATTTAAAATTAATTCTAAAATAATTTAATATTAATCTCATTTTTCTTTTCAATGATGATACTTTTATTAAAAATAGATTAACAAATTTAAATATATATTAAGTTAAAATAATTAGTTTATAAAATAAAAAGTAAAAAATATAATTTAGATGTGACCTTAAGGGTTAAATCCAAATCTCATAATTTAGAAGTGGGTTCAGAGGATATAATTGGAGCTCACTATCCTTCAAATTGTTCAATTTGAAAATATGGAGTGTAATTGGAGTTGCTTTAAATTGGTATATAAAGCAGTTTTCATAACTCCTAATTCATACAAGCAGAAAACTTATCAACAAAGCTTATGTGAATCTTTAGTTTATGTTACAATCAATCCTCAAAACCTCTAAGCACAACCCCTCTCCCCCTACAAACAAAACAAAAAAAAAAAAAAAGCGAAGAAATAAAAAGGTAAATAAAGCCATAAAAACTCTCAGAACCAATACATAGAATTACATTCAAATAAGTAAGACCAAAAGACAACCTCTTCTTTTCTTTCCTTAAAAACCTTTTGTTATATGAGACCTCATTAAAAACCTGCTCATAAAACGGTAAAGGAGATTTAAAAAAAAAAACAAACAGAGATTTAAAAAAAAATCAAACAAACTCTTAAAGCTGCCAACCTCACATGACAGAGCATGCATTAGGGTTGTCATCACTGAACATGCTAGCGATCTGATCTTCCTGTTTGTATGTAGTGCTTGAGATGGTCGCAGACTCAACATTCCTAACATACCCAGGTGGTGCCTTCTTGTCATAAGCCTGGGCTATGTAAGGGTGGCTAACCAGATTGTATGGCACATATGGCCAAATCTCAGTCTTCTTTCCTGTAGACTTGGCCTTCTTAAGGACCTTGTTTGCTTCGACATAACCAGTCACAGTCACCTTCTGTTGTTTCCTGTTTATGTCCACTGATTGAACTCCTGCAAAAGATTCAACTTACATAAATAAAAACAGAACAAGCTGGAGATTGAAAATAATAATAAAGCAAGACTTTCAAATTAACCTTTCATTGAGGAGAGGGCATTCTTCACTTTGAGTTCACACCCATCACAATCCATCCTCACTTTGAGCTCCACTGTCTGCAACTGCTTCTTCTTCTTCTTGTGTTTGGGTCCACTGCCCAAAATACCGGATATGTACTCCAAAGTGCCTCCCATTGCAGCTCCCACTGTTTTTCTTTCTTCTTCTTTTTTGCTTGAAAGTTGGGTCTGCAGAAGAAAGTCTCTCATAAGATTATAAAAATATCAAGTTGGTTCAAATGAGAACATTAGAAGAGATGGGCATTGGGAATATATAACTGAGAAGGCTATATATAGAGAGTTATGAAGATTTATGTTGTGGGTTATCACTCTAGAAAATATAAGATACCTTTATATGATACCTTACCTTAAAACGAAGTCCTAAGAGTGATGATCCCTTCCTTTTCTCTGTGGCTCAAGACACCTTTGCTTCCTACACAACTTGTTAAATGAACCTTCCTTGTATAGGGGCTTTTTCAAAAAGAAGAGAAGAACCATAAAAGCATTTAATACACAAAAATCAGAGGGGAAAAAAAAGTTGTTTAAAAAGCTGGTCCACTATAGTCTATCAAGCAAATATATATATTGATGTAGAAAAGAAAAGCAGAGCAATTGAAGAGAGTGATATATCTTTGTTGGGACTCTGCCCCCTCTCATTATATAATATATATGAGGTTTGTGTGTGACAGGAGGAAAACTTGATCCTTGTGGAGCAAGAAAACTGTTGAGGCTACAGTGATTTTGGAGCTCTGCGTTGAAAAGGACCATTTCATGCTAGTAAAAAAGGGTGAAATTTAATTTTAATGTTTTTTGACCTCATAAAATAATCATTGATAGCATACCCTCACAAAAAAAAGTCTTCCAATATTTTTTTTAACATCTTTAAGATATTATATATGGCCCTAATATTATCTCATGTTTGACTTAATTCATCTAAACTGATCTATAGTGGATGCCAAATTAATGTCTAAAGTTTTAAAAAATTGCTAGATCTAAAGTAGGTTATTGTTAATCCTTGTCCAAAAAAGATTCATTCAATAATATAAATTATTTTGAGGTGTATATCAATAAAACAAATCACTGAAAATACAATCTTGGGTTTTGCAAGTGATGTCATGCATGAATAAAATTGTATAAAAGCTTTGTAGAGGGTTAATACAAATTTCATAATTATACAAACGATTATAGTTATTGTAGAAAGTTTGTGTAGGATTACATAATTTTTTCCCAATAACAAGATTTTGTATATGCATGTAAACAAGAAAAAAAAAATTGTGTACTTAGTCATTCATATAATCATATTTTTATTTTAAATTAAAATATATATAAAATAATAATAATATATGATTTTTTACTGTGTTATTGACTGGAAAATGTGAGAGCTAACTTGACAAAGATTGGCTGAACTTCAAATGACATGGGGATGTAGCCACGTGTAAAATTAGAAATGAAACAGGTGGCACACCTGTCAGAGTGGTGGGAGTGAGGTTGTAATCAAGCTGTTGCTTTCTGATTGGGGGATTAGTTTTGTTAAATATTATAATAATATTAATAATAAGATGTCTTCTGAAAGACTGATTAGTGGTGGCCATGGGATTGGAGGTCGAATTGGTTAAAAGAAAAAAAAAACAATTTTACTGCAACAAGGCTCCATAGATCCTGTCTTCACGAGTGTCCGAAATATGTGGGCAGAAAGCTCAACCTGTCCAGTTTAAAGACCCAAAAAAAAATCCCACAAACCACCAAACTTTGTCTGTTTTCCAGCCCACAAAAGTACTTTTTCCATTTGAAAGTAACTTGGCAGGCTTCTAATTATTTTGATTTGATTTGATAGGGGGGGGTGGTGGAGGTGTTACATGCAAAGTTGAATCGTCAATACAGGTTTGTAACGTTATTAATATAATATATATAAGGAACTACATCAAGTATACCCATCATTTAAACATCCACGCATTGAAAATTTTAGAATTTCCTTATTTGAATTTAGACTATAGTACATCTTGGCTTCCAGAGTTCTAACAGCTGGTATTGGATTTAATATCAAATCCTCCATGATGGACAGTAACTTTAAAATACTTGGAATATTCAAAGTCTACCTTTTCATTATGTAATTGATATTTACATCAAAATCCTCTAATCCAAACGTACCCTAAAATTTACTTGCTTTAATAAATACTATGAAACTCCATTTATTTGAAAAAAGGATGTGTTAGTTTTTTGTTTGTTTAATATCAAAAATATATAAACACTTAATGTTGTGGGCTGTGGGAAAACAAAGTTAAAAAGAGGAAAAAAAAAATATTAAAAAACAAAAGAAGAACCGCATTTTAATGCATTGGCTGTTCACATCATATGTGACAATATAGAAATGTAAATTTTAAGGTATATATAAAATGGCAATGGTGATGACGGGTCCTCAGATTTCATAAATATAAGGACCACCGATTTGTTTGTTATCATGCAAGCACTATGAAGCTTCTCTTTTCTCTAAAAAAAAATTTCTCAATTATGGGGTCTATATGAACAAAATTGACGTTTGGAACCTCCCTTTTTCATACCAGGGTTTTTTTTTTTTTTTTATGTTTTTTTCTTTTTATCTGTTCCCCTTCTAAAAACTATGGGTGGAGTTGGTGATGAACCCCACCACAATCAAATTATTTATGCGCATTTGTCAATTATTGTTCCCCACCTGAAAAATACAAAGTATAGGTTCATAAAAATTCATCCAAATTGGATATCATCATATGGATAAAGCATATAATAGGATTTACCAGATAGGACGACAAATGCATGGGATTGAATATCTTGATCTACAAAGATGTAAAAGATATATAAAAGAACACAACTTTTAAATATATACCAAGAAAAATATATTTATTATTAAATCCTTACTAACTGAATCGTCAGATAATCAGGTCCTCCATTGCCTCCACTCCGGTCAGAGTCATCAGTAACTGCAGGTTACGTCCTCTGATAAGTTAAAAAGAAAAATCAATCAAAACCTGAATTAGGACATCATGCTAAGCAATATGTAATGAGCTAGTAATATCATTTGATTGATACATGCACTAAAAATAAGAGTCAAGTGGTTGATGTAGTGTCCAGATTTTGTTCAATTGATCAAGATCTGACTGTCATTGGATGTCACCATCCCCATTACATTGGCCCGATTCATATCTGAAGTGCATTCAGATTAGTTTAATCCACGTACATTTAATATCCCAAAGATTCAGTTATGCCAAAAAAAACAAATCAAAATCCAAGAGACCAACTACTCATTATAATGTCATTATCTATACTCTAAGGACCCGTTTGGGTATAGAGACATAAGATATTATGGGGTTTATACATATTACAGGAATTGTTGACTTTATTAATAGAATAAGTGATTTTCTGTTTAGTTGTGTTTTTAATTATTCTCGTTGGGAAATGCAATAATCAAAGTTGAGTGTTTGGTTGATGAAGAATAAAATGTGAATAAGGTGTAAAAAGTTTTTTTGACACGTAGATCCCATTGATGTATAAGAGGTAATGACAGATGATTTGAAATAAAAAGAAAAAAAAACTGTGGGACCCACTTATGATTATTGTTGGAATATACTAATTCTATGAGTAAGGGGGGATTACTATACCTCTTTATCCTTTATTATTCCGGCATCCAAATGCCACCTTATTCCTCTCACCCAAACATTTTTTTCCCCTATTCCATGCATATTCCCACATATTCCTCCCATAATCCTCTACCCAAACGCCCCGTAAGCGTGAGTGGAATATGCGTACTGAAGGCATTTTCGTAATTTCATCAGGGGCATTTTTTAGATAGACCACCCAGTTCTATAAGTTTCACAAAAAAACCGTTGTATGTGTTATAAATAAGTCCATAATATTTATAATCAGGTCTCTAAAAAACGGCTAATTTTGTCTTTTCCTGGGCTTTCTGCAGATCCACCCCCAGGTTCTACTAGTTTCACAATTAGACCCTATCTGTGTTGCAAACAGGTCCCTGATCCAGATTATAAGAATTATAAGCATGTTCCTAATTTCAAAACATGACTCCCCGGACTTCAAATTTCATTCAATGATTTTTTGAGATCATTAAGACATCTATAAAATTATAAAATATAAATATTTTAGTCACATTAACAAATACAAAAATTAAAATGGAATCGGACTCATTTGATCCTTTATGATGGATGTCTTGCTTTTGAATTTAAATTTTTTTTTTTTTATTGATTTTGGATTTATATGTATCGCTTTTTCTTTAGATGTGAAAATAAAGATATTTTTAGTTTTTTTAGAGCAGTGTTTTTTTTATTGATTAGATTGTTTTTAGGGGGTTCAATAATTGATTTTTTTAAGGGTCAAAAATTGGATTATGTGGTTGACTGTGCATACTTTCATCGAAGATAACAGTAGATTTTTTTGTGGTCTTAGTTATAATTGGTAAAAATGATTGAGTCTAAAACTTTTTAAAAGTTAATGTTCCTGAAAGAGAATAAATAAATGTTTGTTTGGTTTTATTTTTAATATAACTTTCAGCGGATCTTCACTCAATGTTAGGTACAGTCCTGAATACAACCCCAAATGCAGTTATCACATGTTTAAATTTTTTAAAATAATAAACATTGCACCATTTCAAATTTAATGTACTCATTTTTAGTAAATGTTAAAAAAAATTAATAAGGTATATATCTCATCTACGGATGTATATATATACATCATTAGATGACTATTAAATGACTAAAGAGTAATATGATGGTGTATTTCGAGTTGTGAAATGAGCTGTTATATAAAAAATAAATATATGCTGAAATATAATAATATATTTTTCATTTTAAAAATATAAAATATACATAATAGAACCTTAGTAATCAAACATTATTTTTATTTTAAAAAAATTATTTATAATAAAATAGACTCTTATTTATTTTTTAATTATAATATAAATTAACTTATATAATTCAATTCATACTTAATTTAAATTATGCGCGGATGGGCGTACACCCAGCTAATAACATATAAATATAATATGAAACCTTTGTAGATATTTATACGGCTACTGCTGACTGACAACCTGGGTCTTCGAAGCTGCCAACACAATTCTATAACATGTTGAGAACCTGTAATTATTTTAATGTGACCAGGTGGTTGTCAGACTTTATTAATCAATATACAAAGAGAGAATCTGAAATCCCTGTTCTTTAATGTCTAGTGAGGTGTCCCCCGGAAAGAAAAGGATTTGTCAACCACTCATCAATAATTTGCTTTCAGACAATAACTGGACAGCAAATGATGACCCCTACTCAGAGCATTGTATGGCCGGCCACCACTTTTTTATGTTTATATAGTAAGAAAAGCAGAATAAAATCATCATGTGTTCCAATAGTTGGACAACCAGATATGCTGTGGGTCTTCAATTTTTGGGATTTACTGGGTGCCACAGCAGTGGTTTTTTTTTTTTTTTTTTTTTTTGGGTGGGGTGGGGTTGATCTTTTTTTTATTATTATTGATTATCAAGATTTTATATTATCATAAGAATGTGGACTTCACAAGATTCACAGTTCTTACATTAAAAAAAAAGAAAAGAGAACTTCAAAGTAGGTGAAGTATGCACCAATAAATAGGCCCATACCTGTCCTGTTTAACCATATCAAAAATATGAAATATGCCCTATTTAACCACATCAAAATCATGAAATCTGCATAAATATTGCAGATAATCACGGAATTAACTTATCCGTCAATATCCCTTCAATGACTTATCCTCCTCCAACACCGCATTTAACTCAGACAAAATCTTACTTGGAGAGAATAAAGTTTCACCCTTCGCAAACTGAAAGGCTGCGAGCAAATTTGCAGGAGAGTTTCCTTCTCAATGAATGTGTGTGGCCTTCCAGCAATTTATATGCTCCAAAGTTTGGTGAACATGTTGAATATTGAAGGGATCAAAAGACACTCCATGGGATTCGAACCTTACCAAGCTCCCAAGCAATTGCAGTTGTAGAAACATATTTGATCCAAAGATTGGTGGCAGCAATGGATAGACCCAATCTACACCCTTCTTAATCTCTTTTAGCACTATGGATTAACGGAGAGATTGGGACGCCCGGCCAGTCCAATGAGAAATTTAGCCTGATTATTACGAATGAACGCACCATAACCTCCTCTATCAACACCTAGTGATCCATCCATATTCAGCTAAAACCAACCATCTTGAGGAGATATCTAGAGAACAGTAGTTATAGTAGATACTTTCTCTTTCAGTTGCACATACCAAAAAAATCCACAATGTTTCTATTTTCCAGTGAGTCTGGAGCATGGAAGACCTTCGATATTGTCATCTCCTGAATGTTGATCTTAATTATAGACTTCAAGGATGATTTATGCTGAGATTTCTTTGAAAAGGTTCTGCTATTGCGTTTAAGCCATATGAACCACATTGTGGTTGTGAAAACCAAGAAAGTAATCTCTTCCTACAAGGGGTCAACCAATAGGGAATCTAACCAGGAGGGAAGAGCCTCCAAATGATGAGGAAGAGCTGTTCAACGAGGAGCCTCCAAATGAACTTGAGTGTATATGTAAAATGTAAACCCTTCTACACTTCAGACTGTAAAGTTCTTGTTCACTTTCTTATTAGCTCGATGATTTACAATGATCTTATCATGACAAAATAAAGCAAATTGTCATATAATTAGGTAGCGTTTACAACTTTCACTTAAAAAAAGACTTAAATAACTTTCACAAAACATACTTTTGTAGGTTCATATAAAATTGTTATTATAACTAAAACTTGTTTATATGTTGAGAGGGGTTATTCCTCTCACTCTTATTTTCAAAACCACCATCTAAAAAAAATTGGGTGTTTGGTTTGAAAAGAATGACAAGGGAGGGGGAAGAGAAAGAGACGTGGGAGAGAGAGAAAGAGAGAAGGGGGGGGGGGGTAACAAAAGGGGGCAGCGGAGCAAAGGCAATGGCGGTCGGAAAACACTAGAGAGAAGGCGAGGGGAGGGGAGAGAATGGAGGGGCGGCGGGGCAGAGGTCAACGCGCCCTCTCTACCTCTTTCTCTCCCTCTAACCCACCCCTTCTTCTGCATCCTCTAGCCACCGATCTACCCCACCGCCACCCTCCTCTCTTTCTTTCTTTCTTTCTCTCTCTCTCCTCTTCTGTTTCTCTTCCCCTCCCTCTCATTTTTTTCAAACTCATCACCCAAATTTTTTGTGGTGGGTTTGAAAATAATGGTTGGGGGAATATAACGTTTTTTCTATGTTTCTTCAAAAGTTGAGATCCCTAAGAATGTATAAAAATTAGTTTATATTAAATATAAGTCCTCCTTATTTGAAGCTACCTTAGAGAGGATCCATAACTCATGAACATCTGATATTTAGATTCATAGTGAAATAGATTATGCGAATGTGAATCTAACGTAACACCTCCACGGATCCAAGTATATATATTTAGTGTTCTTAGGCTTTTTTGTGTCTTTTTATGGTTGATAGACTTGGAAAATGCGTTTGATAGACCTAGAAAATAACGCTTCCTTACACACACAACCCCCCCCCCCCCCCCCCCCCCCCCCCCCCCCCCCCCCCCCCCCCCCCCCCCCCCCCCCCCCCCCCGCCCCCCCAAAATGAGCCCCCTTAGTCATGGCACGCATTCAAAACCCACCTCCCCATTTGTATTAGACAATTTTTTGTCAATAAATAAAATTATCTCCCTTGTAAGTTTTCTTCCTTGTGGATTCAAGGAGATCATCGTGAATTCAAATAATTATGAGATCTTAACGTAGATCAGATCTTTTTTATCATTTCATGCTACGTTAGTATCCTTTCATTGACTAATTCTCCTCCAGCGCTACCTTTAATTCAGACCATATATGACTTGGAGAGAATATAGTTTAACCCCTAGCTCACAGGCTGAAATGCTGCAAAAAATTCTGTGGGAGAATTTCCTTCTTGATGAATGTGTGTAGCCTTCCAGCAATCCATATGCTCCAAAGTTGGTGGAAATATCGAAGGGATCGAAAGGCACTCCATGGGATTCAACCCTTACCAAGCACCTAAGCAATTACAGTTGTAAAGTCATATTTGATCCAAAGATTGGTGGCAGCAATGGATAGACCCAAATCTACACCCTTCGCAATCGCTTTTAACTATATGGATTTATGTAGGGGAGATTGAGATGCCTAGCCAAACCAAATAATAGTAGTTATAGTAAATACCTTCTCTTTCATTTGCACAGACCAAAAAATCTACAATGTTTCTATTTTCTAGAGAGCCTGGAGCATGGAAGACCTTTGACATTGTCCTCTCCTAAATGTTGGCCTTAATTTTAAACTGCAAAGATGATTTATGCTAAGATTTCTTTGAAAATGTTCTACCGTTGTGCGTAAGGCATATGAACTAGATTGTGGTTGTAACAACAAAGAAAGTAACCTCTTCCTAGAAGGGGTCAGCCAACAGGGAATACCAGGAGAGAAGAGCCTCCAAATGATGAGGAAGAGCTGTTCGACAAGGAGCCTCCAAACGGACTTGAGTGTATATTTAAAATGTAAATCCTTTTGTACTTCAGACTAGTTCTTGTTAACTTTCTTATTAGTTCGGTGATTTATAAAGATCTTGTCATGACAAAGTGAAACAAATCATCATTTACTTAGGTAGCTTTACAACTCTCACTTAAGAAAGATTTCAATAACTTTCACAAAACATGCTTTTGTAAGTTAATTTAAAAATTGTTTTTATAACTAAAATAAGCTTAGATGTTGAGAGGGCTAATTCCCCCGCTCTTATTTTCAAACCCACTACCAAAAAAAATTGGGTGGTGAGTTTTTAAAAAATGGAAGGGTGGAAGAGGATAAGAAAGAGAAGGTTGGTGACCGAATAAGGCGATCGAACAGAGACAATAGCGGCTAAAAAATGCTGGAGAGCAAAAGAGAAAAAGAGATGGTGAAGGAGCGGCTGGGCAAAGATCAACGTGCCCTCTCTCTCTCTCCCTCCCTCTAACCCACCCCCTTTTCAACATTCTTCGGCCACCACTCTCCTTTCTCTCCCCCCCCTCCTCTTCTCTCACCCCCCTCCCCTCATTTTTTTTAGCCCACCCCCTCTACGTCCTCGAGCCAACCACCCAAATCAAACTACAAATAGATGTCACTTTTTTCAACATAAAATTGCAGGTTTCAGCATTACAACTAGACTACAAAAATTAAAACAAGAAGAAGAAAAACCACTAAAATGCAAAGGAAAGAAACAATACAACATAAAGAAAAGGACATGTAAAAAAATACACAGAAGGCTCCATGCCCTAACTGCCGAACATATCCAATGAACTCAATTTCAAAAAAAAAGAAAAAAAATATTAGATGACAGAATCCTTTTGATTTACAAGATTACAAAAAGGATAGCCGAGATCATTAAAGGGTTTTAGCCGGCACTGATCACTGAAAAGGCCAAGAGTAGGAGCAACAAATACATCCAGGGACTAAGACAGACGGCGAGCCGTGGAGGCGCAAATGAATGGTTGTGCGGAGCTCTCCCCGCTACTGCTGGAGAGACAGCTTTTCCTGGGGAATTCTGCTGCTCTGTCGGCAGGGGATTCTCAGGTCTATCTTGAGCAGGCGGTGTTACGGGTACTCTTGTACTGTTGTCCAGTTCATTACCTGTCATTTCACAATTATGGTGTGATAGCAAGAACAAGTTGTTAAATTGGTTGTCCAGGATTCTATCCGGTAAAAGTCCGGTATAAGTATGGAAATCGTTATTCTGATCATTAGTATGAGAAATACATGTAAGGACTTCTAAGTTCTAGATCAGGTGTGAAGGAAGCAAGAATAGTATTTTTAAATTAGGAAGAATGTGATGATCCATCATAATATTTTTCCAACATTCGGAAAAGTTAGGAGTACTTTGTAACCATGGTTGTCAACTTGTCGTTAGTTGATGTAGCGAGTTATTCATGACACTTTTTGTAACAGCATAAGTAATCAGGTAGGGCTAGTTTGGCAAGGGGTTAAAATTTTGATGATAAGTTGTCCTAATTTTAGGAAATAAGAAATTCATCAATTTTGTTCATATTTACATTTGTCAAAATTAGGATAAAAAATAAGGATGAATACTATCCCAGCCTTTAAATGAAACAAAACATCCTCATTTTATTTCAAAACTGGGGAACTGTTCGCAATTTATCCCCCGATTATTTTTATCAAACGGGGATAAGCAATCCTCCCACTCATTTATCCTCACAAATACCCTTTATCCCAACACTTACAATATTGCCAAACTAGCCCATAGTGTTTGATAGGTTTAAAATGTGGCCCACAAATTAAGGATTTGTGGACACATTATCACAATTCACAAACCCAAGTCAGTGTCATCCATGGCAGTTCACAAGCTATATAACACTTATCTCAAGAACACAGAGAGAGAAGGAAAATTTACTGCTACTCACAATTCGACCGTGACCAACCGAGCTTTAAGTTCTCCCTATCGAACACCATGCGATAACCCATCATGAAATTATCTGCATTGGGAAAGGTGAAGATTCTGCATTCAGAACACAAGAAGCGGATGCAGTGGAAAAACAAAAGAAAAAAAAAAGCAACAAAAGATGATGGAGCAAGAACACTCACGTCCAATAGTCCCAACATTTTCTCCTGACGTTTGTAGAGCTAAACAAAATCCAGCAAGATCACCCTACACCACCAATTGTATTTTTCTCAGTTCAACAAAAAAAATATCCACTTCCTCAACTCAACCTAGGATATTCATGTATTTAATTTTTGGGTTATTTGCAAGAAGTAAAAAAAAAAAAAGGAAACACCGTCTATTTAAAAAAAAATCCCTTGTAAAATGTATATCAAAAGCTCCCATATACTTTCACATCTTTTGCAACCAAAAAAGAGCTCTTCAAAACATACTAAAGAACAATTCCACAATTTTTTAACTAAAAACACCCATATATATTTGTGAAAACTTGAGACCTCATTTATTCATAAATTCCAAGAATAGATTTCATTTAAAATTCCAAAATATCCTTGTACTGGTATAAAAATAACATTTCAAATTCAAAACATTTTTTATATTATAAAAAAATAAAGAAAATCGAACTTTTCAAGGATTAAAATAATAATATTTTTATTATTTACTAATAAAATGAGAGAACAAAATGTTCTATATTCCACATCAGATTTATTTTTATTTTGTTGGTGTGTGTGTGTGTGTGTTGGGGAGGAGGGGGGGGATGCAATGGACAGTAAACTATAGCAGAATTTTCAGATATATGTTTTAGTGGGTGAGTTTTCAAATGAAAAAAAAATCTTTTGAGGATTTCTCGTAAAAACTCTTTTTTTTTTCTTTCTTTCCATCTGAGAATTTCATTTAAGTATTTCAAAACACAATATGATCCAATGGTCATAATAGCAAAAGGTGACTAGATTTTGAAAAGGAATACAAACCTTACAATGCTCATATTCACCAGAGAAGAATGCAACTATGGATCAAGTTTAACGGGGACATTTTTGTTATGCAACTATGAACCATTGTTTGGCTAACAGCATTAAGTGTGAGTGCAAGTCCTGAAAGTGGTTACATTATGCAAAAATAATTTGCTTTATTTTTTTCATTTCGGTAAAAGAATAGATAAGAATTGCATGCATATATTTTAACCACACTAATTAGACAGGGAACAATATCAAACTGACCTCTTTCCCATAGTAGTTGAAAATGGGATTGTTGACTACAAATGTCTTGTTCATAGAAAGCATTATAGTCACCTTCGGAATATCAGGCATCTCCAGAGAACTATTGCAACATAAACATTCTTTCAGCTAAATGCCATGCAGATCATACATGAAAGGCTACTTTAAAGTTTCACTTATTGTGTGCCACATCACCTGGCTTTATAGCAATATTCCCAGGGGTACCCATCGTAAACAGACCTTGAAGCATTCATTCTTTTGTCAAACTACAATAACATTACAATCACTTTTTTCAGATGGAAGCAAACAAATAACAATAATTTTATTATTCCAGCATGATAGATGTACCTCAGCAGTGACTCTCTTATAGACACCATCCGGGAGGAAAGTGAAGGATGAGCCACTATCTACCAATGCTTCAAATCCAGTTTGTCCAAGACAAGTAGTTCCAATACAGAAACGCTCCACTTCAACAATATATGTGAGGCTGTTAAAAAAAGTCACATATCAAGGCCACAAATCAGTTAATGCACCATCCTAGTTTTGATTTTTTTCCCCTTCTCTTCATCTAATAAACAATGCATCCCCAATGGTAATTGATGAACAAGTAGGACGTAAATAAATTAATGAATGCTAAATATATAACTCAATACATGAATGCCAATATAAAGGAATTATTGTTCTAGAAAATAAAACCAAGGTGTTTTAGTCTTTTAGATGACTCACTATCTTCCATCATAAGTCAGGAAAGGTGTGGATTGCTGATTAGCAGTTCCATCATCACCAAACAAGATTGTCCCAGAATTATCTTCTCCAAAGCACATCGAGAAAGAATTACGGATCAATCCCACTTTTGCAAGGACACTTGGAACAGAAATGTTCCCAAAACCCAATCCCATGAGGCCATCAGGAGCAATGCCTTCCAAACAACCCCCACTTTGCTTTCTACCGCAGCTGCATTGTCCAAAAAAAGAAATAAAAAAGAAAAAACTCATATATTTGAAAATTAATGAAACAGAATTCAGCAATAATAGGAATGAAAGTAAATGGAGATCAATGACAATAAAGCCCACCCTAAAATGACAGATGCCTGAACAGAACTTTTACTAGCATGGCTGTTACTGGAGGTGAGATATAAGGTGTCCTCTATTAAAATTCCAGAACTTGTTGTATTCTCCGAATAGTAACTGACTCTGTAAGGACAGGTCTGCTTCGGGCTTTCGCAGTTAGGACCCAAGGAACACAGTTCATGACTGCAATATAAATTCTTGCTGGAGCTTGATTCAGCAGGGTTGTACATGCTCAGATCCTTATCCTGCATAATAGAAGCTCCCATATATCAGGGAGAACCTGCCAATCAATCATTCGAAATAAGTGCTAAACCTGTCGTCAAGTATTAGCAGTATATTATTATTTCTGTTCCCTCTTTTTTCATGTACACATTACATGTAGTAGTGGAAATAAGCATGTAAAAACGCTCTAAATAAAACAAAAATCATTAGTCCAAGGTAATCCTTACAAAAGCAACCACAGAGTATAGCTTTAACAAAGTTAATTACACATACAATAGATTGTTTCCATATTTTCCAAATGTATTCCGTATAACAGAGGTCTATCCAAAGAAAAATGCCACTAAAAATCAGAGTCGGTCTTAAACAAGATGAAAATCAAATCAGGGTCAGTTACTTACCAAACTATTGTAACGACCAGAGAGCGGAGCACATTGTAAGCAATCACATGGAAGCCAAAGTAAGTCACTGCCAGCATCCAGAGCAACAAGAAAAGAAACATTTGGGGTCCCTATATCAATCCACGTATAATGCAGCCTGTATATCAAAACATTACAGCAAATATCAACCTCCAAATTTGATATAAATCGTGCATTCACATGACAAAGAACAAGAAATTACGACTTTAGAGAGAGAATCCATCACTCATTTACTCACCATGTCAGTGAATGAGTGAATCCATTACATTAACCATAGTAATACCATTTGAACTAAACCCAATTAACAACAACAGTAAAACAAAAGCATCTCAGAAGATCAAAATCACAACTTTTCACACGCATTCAAACACAAGTGCATATATATTCCCGCTTTAATATAGTCATCGTCATTAACAGAGCATTTAATAACAGATTCCATCCTAATGGTTAATGGACACACAAAGCATGATAAAAATTTGATCTTTACACAATGCAGGTCATTCGAAACCCATATCAAAATTTGACTCAACCGAGAAATCCAAATAACTCACCACCCGAAGTCGTTCCCGAGCGCCGCAGTCTCACTCCCCTCAGATGGGAAGAGGACGTCGTACCTTCCCCCCTGGCCGAGCTTCGACGACCTCAGCCTGTGGACGTCGTTCCGCACGAGTGCCCCGTAGTATTCCATGCTCCCCCGCCTCGGCCAGTCTCCGACTCCTTGAAGCGAAACACCAGACGCCGCCCTCGCCTCGTCGGAGAACCGGTGTATGAGCCTCGACGAGAATGTCTTCGCCCACGACCCCCGGAAGTGGAGGCAGAGCCCTAACAACAAATAGACCAAAATGCGGCTCCTACTAGCCGCCGTCGCCGCCGGTTCCATGGATGCGAAGCTGAGGTTGCTTCTGCTCAATCGAAGGAACGGATCTTGTGGAGAGAGAGAGAGAGAGAGATCTAGGGTTTCTCAAATGGGAGAAGAAGAGATAAAAAGTTTGTGAAGACTGACGTGAAGCAGAGAAGATGAAACCAGTGTTTGTGTTTGTGTTTTTTCTTTATGTTTTTATTTATTTTTTATTATATCTTTGAAAAGACTGACAGTAACTGTTGGACGGGTGTGATAAATGGATATATTGATCAGACGGTTTCTAAATGGACACGTTGTGGAGATGGCACATGGTGGCTTGGCAGTGTCTGGTTTGACAGGTGTCCTCCACTTTCCTTTTTTTTCTTTTTTTATTTATTAATTTGTTCGGCTTTTAAATGGATATTTTTTGGGAGTCAATTTCCCAGCTTTTTTAAAAAAAAATATTTACTCCTTGTTGATACAACCCCATTTTTTTTTACCCCATGTCTTGCTACATCATTTTTTCTCTTTCACTAGTACTTTTCTCTTCCACTAATACATTTTCAACATAAATGCACCCATTGATTCCCAAAGCCCCACAAAATCTCATTTTTTCACCCGGAAAACAAAATCATCATCAAAACCTCTCTCTCCTCAAGACCCGGGACTTTTCCTCTTCCAGCGACGATCCCGATCTTGGTGTTCTAATGTGCTACTCCTCCTAGCGAAGACCCGCCACTCACCAAAATCCTTTTCCCAACCGTCACTCATTCGATAACCATCCTGACAGGCCAACACACCCATTTCATCGAAACCCTCTCTCCTCACCGAAATCATAACCCTATCCGAACCCACTTACCATCCCACCATGGCCGACTCCCAAAGGAGGTATGTAAATCGGGTTTTTTGGATTTTTTTATGGTTTTTGTAATTGGAATTTTCTGTTCTGTTAATGGTAATCACAAGTATGTAAATGTTGTTTTTATATAATTGGTTTGTCTCTTTTCTGTTATCTCTCATCTTGCATACCATTCATTTATGAAGCCTTTTTTTTTGTTGTTGCTGTTTTTTAGAGTTTCAATGGAAGTGTTTTGTGTTTGCTTCGTTTTTGCTGAGTAGGGAAAGTGGAATTGGGCACATAATGTGCTGCATTGCTTGATGGAGGGGGCTTTTTAAGTAGGTGATGCAACGTAGGGTTACGGTCTTCTGCTAACCTGATCAACCTTTAGGAATGCGAGAACTGCATGCTCCAATGACGCTTTTGATTCGCAAAGAATACTAGGACCATGGGCTTCAATGAGTATGTTAATTCATAAGAATACCAGAAACGATGAAAAATCTATATAGTTGTTAATCCTCCTAGGATAACAAAATACAATAGAGAAAATATATAAATTCTATTAATCAAATCCTAATTAATTATGTGATTACATTCCTATTTATAGAGAAGAAATCTTAACAAAATAGGATATCAACAATTCTCTCTAAATCTCTCAAAATCACAAATAAATCTTGATTAGATCTTAGCTAATATTTAAATTCAAATTTAAATTCAAAATTTAAATTCAAATCCAAATATAAATCTTAAAGCAAGGAAAGAAATCCTAACAAACTTAAAAATTCCTAAAATTGTAAATCAATCATCATCATCCATTTGGTAGTCCTCAATGTCGATCGAATGATCTATGATCGCTCTACATCAGTAGGGGTGGTAAACGAGCCGAGAAGCTCGGGCTCAATTAAAGCTCGTTCGGGCTCGTTCGATTAGACAAATGAGGCGAGCTGGTTGAAAAGACTCATTTTTATCATTTCCTGGAAATGCCAGAAATCGTGAGGGACACCTGGTTGAAAATATTTATCGTTGCTTCGAGTTAGATGATAGATTCATCCTCAGTAGTGTGACATGCAAGTTCATGAAGGAGGAGGTGGCACTAATCACGTACTTACCATTCCATGGGAAAGCGTTGGATTTGCATAACAAGAAGATATCCGACATTCGCCTCCTACAGAAGCATTTTCCGTCCAAGCATCTGCACAGAAAGGATGTTTGAGCGAAGCTCATTCATCTCTACCCTTCGAAGGAGGAAGAAAACAAGCAAGACTTTGTGAGGTTCCTTATTATTGTCATGTGTGCTACCTTTCTACTACCCAACAAGGGGTACGGGTGTCCTAACAATTTGGCCAGATTCTTGAAAGATCTGGATGCAGCATGAGAATTTTCATGGGCATCAACTATCCATGAAATAATAAGAAAGGACCTGAGACTGTTTGCCCAGAGAATAAGACAGAGCGATGTCAGAGAAGGGGTTAGCCTAGGATACATCAATGGCGGATGCACGACTGCCTTCATAGTTAGCTTACCCTATTTGTTTTTAGTTTTTTTTATTAATATGTACATGGCAGACATGTAATATGAAAAACATAATACATGTATGGTTCTACTAGCACACCCGACTAAGGAATCCGTTAGCCTATAGAAAAGTTTCAAGATTTTTTTGATGGGGGAGGACGAATGACAAAAACCCCACTCGGCTACTCAGAACAATTCAACCTCCTCACAACATAGCAGATAATTTATAATGATTATGTGTCTACTTGTATTATCTCTATATGTGTCTATATATGTGTTTCATTACGACATGTCATTTCTGGAAATATCTTGTTCATTGTTGTAACCTGATCATTGTTTGTGTAAACACATATTTTATTTTATGTAAATACTTTGTTAATTACAGTAGCCTGATACTTGGTTTTTGTAATCAATCTCTATTTTATGTAAATACTTGGTGTAACCTTATCAGTTATTTCTATAAACACATATTCTCTTTTCTGTAAATACTTTGTTAATTACTGCAATTTGAGTCTTGGTGTAAGCTTATCATTGGTTTCTATAAACACATATTCTATTTTATGTAAATACTTTGTTAATTATTGTAACTTGAGTCTTGGTTTCTGTATTCAATTTCAATTTTCTGTTAATACTTGGTATAACCTTATCATTGGTTTTTGTAAACACATATTCTATTTTATGTACATAGTTTGTTAATTACTGTAACCTTATATTTGGTTTTTGTAATCAATTTCTATTTTATGTAAATACTTGGTGTAACCTTATATGTGGTTTCTGTAAACACATATTATATTTTCTATAAATACTTTGTTAATTACTGTAACCTTATCAGTGTTTATGTAAGTATATATTTCATATATAGTTTAATTGTGTTTTTAGGTGGATCCAGAGCTCAATATTGGCTGAGATGAGGTGCATCATTTCAGGTCGCATGAAGCAACATTGATGGCTGAGCAACTTAGGATGAGAGCCATTTAGAAGCTAAGAATGGAAGAGAACATCAAAGAGAAGGGGAAGAGGAAAGTTTTGCAGGGGGCAAAATAGAAGGAGGAAAAGAAGAAGAGAGAAGAAGTAGAGAGGGAGAATGGAGAGGAGGACCCGAAGAGAAGTTTGGAGCTGTTGAAGCATAATAAACAGCTCCAGAAGGATGTACAGATGCTCCAACAGGATAACTAGAATCTCAACAAGCGCATGCAGACCATGATGATGGATCATGGCCTTCTGATCCCCAATTTGCAGAAACATATAGCCAGAGGATCCACCTGCAAGGCCCTCAAGTTCATCAATTCCACATCATGAGATCTCCTCATTGTTTGTCAAGAACATGGAGATTTCAGAGACTTTGGTAGTGGTCGACAAGGTGATGGAGGACTCCACCTCTGTCATTCAGAAGACAAGAAAAAGAAGAAAACCCTAGCCCCTACAAAGAGGAGCAAACATTTGAATCCACAGAGCCCTCCTTCAATGATCATGGGGGCTAAGAAGCATTTGAGGGATAGAAAGGCTTCGAACATATAGGGACACCCTTTGTGGGGCTTACCTAAAAAAAGGCATTTTGTCATCATCAGTGTATTTGTTTAATTATCTTTTATCTATCATCTTTTGATTGATTTATTTACATAATTATATGCAGAAAGGGAAAGAGAAGATGGAGGAGAAGGAGGAGAAGGAAGAGGACAAGGATATGAGAAAGAAGAAAAGGAGGACGATAAGAAAGAAGAGGAGGGATACAAGGAGGAGGACAAGGAAGACAGGGAGAGAGACAAGGGAGAGGAGGACAAGGACATGTAGAATGGTAAGGAGGACAAGGGAGAGAACGAGGAGGACAAGGGAGAAAAGGAGGACAAAGAGGACAAGGACAAGGTGGAGAAGGAGGAGGACAAGGGAAACAATGAGAGAGACAAGGTGGAGGACAAGGAGGAGGACAAGAAGTGGCATTGAGGAGGAGTGCTAGGTGGTAGAGGTATGTAAGTCATTTATGACTTGTATTTTTAGAATAATGTAATTATGTTTGCATGTGTATCTATTCTATTTTCTGTAAATAATGTAGATTGTGATAGACAACCAAGTGGAGGACAACCAAGTGCAGGTATTTCTGTAGCTGTGGCTGTGTATGTTTTTGTATATGATTCTGTAGGTTTCTGTATATTCTTCATATGCCTTTGTATATTTTTCTGTATAGGTTGTGTACAATATTGATGAAGATGCCTTGGTGTGTATAGAAAATGATTCCATTGCACTTGGTGTGTCTGAGTTCATTGAAGTGTGCCAAGTGTATGATGGTCATGATCTGTTGTCAAAAGATGAAAAATCAAAAATTAAAAGTTTCCTAAGTTCGCCCATCACACATGAAGCCATACTGAACACGTTCTATGAAACATAAGTCCTCGAGAGTCATATACATGACATGCCTTTGATGGAAGAATGATTGGGGGGTACATCATTGATGCGTATTTCAACTTACTCAAAGCGAGGATCCAAGACAACCCCGAAGTCCACCGGACGTGCTTGTTTGTTAAACATTTTGCAAAGGTAATTTGTTACAGAAATTGATATAAATGTTCTAGTTACAGGAACAGTACTTATAGTTACATACACATATTTTAAGTTAGATATAGATCCACTGGTTACATAAACAATTCATTATGTGTGAACTTCAAATTTCAATCCCTCACTAAATAAGCTCTAAAGGCAGAGCGAATGACTAAATTGTCCTCATACATGAGAGAATGTACGGATGAAGTGATTACGGAGGTTGATAAATATTTTATTATCCTCAATACTGATCACCATTGACATTTATTAGTAATGGACTTAATGGACGTGTGCTTCAAGTCCTACAACTCATTATCCCCGTTTCGTTACAAGAAAGATGTATATGAATAGGTAGAATGGATGAATGACTACTTTGCCAATAACATCAAAGAGCCTGATAGTGTAAATTGGGATGTGGAATGGCGAAGGGATTGTCCTAAACAAAAAAGCTGATATGCATGGTTCTTATATTTTTTTCTTACGCACTTGTTAGTGTTTGATTTATTTGTGTATTTGACTAAGTCTTGCATATTTACTGTTGCTTGGAATGCGCTTTCTTCATAATGAAGTAGTGGGATTGCTTAGCTCGAAGGGATAACAGTAGATTCAACTTCAGCCAAAGAACATGAAAAGAATCTAGGGGAAAACAGCAGCCCAGTTGATTAGGCTAGGAAAAGAACGTTAAAATGCAAATAATTGAAGAATTCAAGTGGTTTAATGTAACTATTGTGATAAAATATTTTCATGTGTTATACATTAATGTATCTATTTCAGAATAATATTTTTAGGTGTTATGAATTAATGTACCATATCTATTTTCAAAACAAGAATTATACTTTGTGTTCTGCAATTTACAAATAATATTTATAGGAATTATAGTTTGTGTTCTACAACTTACAGAAGAGAGGTATTCATTTACATATGACATATAATACTTACATATTGCTTTGTATAAGTCATAGAAAATAAAATATTAGAAAGATTTAAACAAAATATTGCTTTCTGTATTTAATGCTTGTAGTAGGTTTTGGAAAGATATTGGAAAGAACCATAAACGGACTTACAGTAAAATATTATGGAACAATGTCATTTTGATAAACTTACAAAAAAATTATGTTGTTTATAGGATATACTGATTAACTTACAAAAAAACATTATATTCTTTATATGATATACTAATGAACTTACAAAAAAAATTAACCAACAAACATAATTCAAAACAATATTATGCACGTTTGTCGATTGTGACCCAACCGTCTACAATAAGAGCATATGTGAGGCAATGTGTCAATCTCACCTCTCGATGGAATTCTTTTCTCCTTCTTTCTTCCTACTCACTTCTTCATCATAGAATGTTTGATCAGAATATCATTTAAATCTGGTCTTGGCATTCCAAGATGAGGAATGGAAAAGATATTGACTTCATAGGTTTTTTGATACATTTCATTGGTGTAGAATGAGTCACGTCATGTGTGCAGTGATTGATTGATGCTAACAAGGACCGCACAAGCATGCATGCATAGTATTTTCATTACTTGCCATTTTCACATTGGCAAGTCTGATCTGTTAGGTGTACCGCATATGAGTAATCATGACTACCCATAACCTTAAACTTAAAACCATCGAATGCTCTAACCGTCATCCTCATTCGTTCTTCATTGATCACTTCAAGTATTTCATGTACTCTAGGACACAAAAATGTATGCCATGTTGAAAATTTAATCCTCCTCCTTACAATTATATCCATTATCTGGATACGAATGTGATTAATCATTTGGAAAATGATCACCTGATGAGCTTGCATGATCCAATTGTTGAAAGATTCAACCATGTTAGAGTACATAATAGGTTAAACAAGTTACAGATATTATAAACGTAATTATAGAAACCATTATGTTAATTGCGAAAATAGCATTATGTAATTAAGTTCTATTATCCTTTCTAGATTTTTGTGAACTAGCAGAAAAAAATGCAGAATTATCAATGTGATCTAGAGAAAAATAAAGTTATTTATATAAAAAGTTAAACTACTGGATATCTTACCCCATATTGCTCGCTCTCAAATAGTGCATTACATCAATGTTCGAAACTATGTTCAGCGATCTAAACCTCAGCTTAAGGCACCTCCCTTTTCAAATCTTCAAGTGCGTTTTCATATCCCAATCTTGTGTATGAATATGCAACAAAATCCAGCAAACTGGGCAAAACTTCCTTGCATGTTTTGTTGTAAGATTTCAAAACAGTACATTTAAAATCCATCTTTAAATCCCGAAGACAATAAGAATGATATGAATCATGAAATGTTTGATTCATGGTAGCAATCAAACCTTTGCACCTATCCGAAATAAATCTAATCTGACGTTCACTAGTAAGAGCATTCTTTAGATGTGTAAAGAACCACAACTGTGAGTCAGAGTGTTCATTATCAATGACAACAAATGCAATGGGATAAAGCTTGCCTTTGACAATATAAGCCATCAATATTCCTTGAAATCTAGACTTTAAAAATATTACATCAACACACATCGGTCTGCATCCAGTATCAAAACCTTTGATACATGCTCGAAAAGCAATGAATAAATACTTAAATCATTGTGTGCCATCCGTTTTGATCACCACTAAACTACCTGGATTAGTGGCTTCAATAGCATCTGCATACCATCTCATTTGATCAAAACAACAAGAATTCATTGCCAAGCAATTCTTTACTTGCAATCTCCTTTCCATGCCATGACTGATCATATGTAACATTCATCCCAAAACGTCTATTCAGTTGGATCCTCATGTCATTTGCAGTGAGTAAAGTATTAACTTGAAGATCATCTTTAACAAGTTCAGAAATCCATTTCCTGCCAGCCTTTGGATACCCTACTCTTTGTAAACCACCCTCGCAAGTGTATGTTGGTACATAAGTCTTTAGTTTAAACAGTTAAACCCCTCCTTTGCTTGCAAAACAGATGCACGAATTCACCAAGTGCAATTGTATCCAGCACATCTTGCAGTCACTCTGGTTCAGTCACTCTTAATGACATGAAACTCAAACCCGTGTGTAGATATTCCAATTTTGACCGTTCAAATAAAAGAAAATTATCTCAAGCGATATTTAAAATAAACCACTTTTGGACAATAAAGAAAACTACTTAGAAAAATTAGAGGGAGAAAAGAAAAAAAGAAGGCACGGCCCAACACTTAGAAAAATCAAAAGGCGAGAAATAGAGTGACAACTCCAAACGAGAAATAGAGCGACAACTCCAAACAAGTCACTCCTCCCTGTTAGCACACTTCAATAAACCGTCCCCCAAGCGCTTCCCTCAGATGGGACATAAAGTTAGCATTAAATGATGATAATTATGACGGTTTGTTCCGGTTAGCCGCCCCTCTCTCACAACTCAACCCAAGTAACCACCCCATTCCATCTCTTGTCAAAGATAGGACATATGGATGGGACATATGTTTGGGGTTACTCAACCCAAGTAAACCCCAACCGCTTCCCTCAGATGGGATATAAAGTTGGCATTAAATACTGATAATTATGACGGTTTGTTCCGGTTAGCCGCCCCTCTCTCACGACTCAACCCAAGTAACCGCCCCATTCCATCTCTTGTCAAAGATGGGACATATGGAAGATTATGATGCAAGATGGGTTCTTAAACCCAGCTGCCTAAAGCCCAACAGCTCAAAACAAGTAGAAACTCCCTCCGTGGACAAAATATTTAGACCAAATTAGGGGGAAATTCTGATTCAAATCCACTCTGTTACCCAATCCAATTTATTGTCTAGTGATAATTCCCTTGTATCACTTATACTATAAATAGGGTTGGATTAAAAAAATTTGCATTAATCACCAATCAGAAAATCAGATCATTTTATACACATATCTTCCACCACTTGAAATTTTTGAAAGAGAGAGAGAGAGAGCCTTAATCGAGATAGAAGGAAACCTATTTCCTACCAAAATCCTCTCCAAAAACCTTCTCCCCATTGCTTAGAGCCCAAACCACCTTAGCCAAGCCAAACCAAATCCATACCTAGGTGCTATCCAAATCTAGAATATCTAAAATCCAGGTATCAAGCGGCTAGCCCAACTTAGTCGTCAGATTTAAGTTGCTAGGTTCAAGTAACCGGCGCCCTTCCCCACATTTTTAATAGCCTTGTTTGTCAAATTTTCACTAAATAGAAAAGATGTCCCGTTTTAACCTCTGTGTGCGGCCGGTCGTAGCTCAAAGAGGAGAACCTTACAATCCACCATAGCGAGACAATCAACAGAAACACCAACTTTTCTTGCTTTTTAAGAAAGCAGGTGTTGATCACATTTTAGTCATTTTGAGAGGCCGTGGGGCCATTCAGAAAAGACCTTTCGAGCGATGATCTGATTTATCACGAGATGAACCGGAATCAAGCTTTGGAGACCCCAAATTTTAATATCAACATTGTGTGCAATAGAAAAGTTGTGAATATCACAACGAAAATGATCTACAACATGAAAGATTTGGCCAGACTGTCTAATGAGGTCCCCCACATGCTAATCATTAAGGTATGAGCGTTATTCGCTTTTGTGTTTTGGATGTTCACCAATGACATAGCATTTGGTTCTTTGACAACATTTTCACTAACATCGTCATTTGACCAATTGCCATGAAAGGGGCGAACTTCAAGTCTAGGAGTATTTACAGAAAATATATCATGAGTTATAGAATGTATGTTTATAGTTACAGAATAATCAAAATCCAGTATAGAATCAAATGATATGTCACATACGTATTCTTTGATACTTACGGAATAAAAAGACAGTTACAGAATGATCAAAATCCATTATAGAATCAAATGTTATGTCACAAACGTATTCTTGTGATACTTATAGAATAAAAAAACATACATGCACCACATGACCATTTTCAATTATAGTTTCTATAAACAAACTAACAGATCTGATCATGCAAAGTTCACAAAAATCGATTATCCTGAAAAAGATTATACACATAGTGAAATTTTTGGCGAGATTGTCTAATGAGGTCCCCCCACATGCTAATCATTAGGATATGAGCTTTATTAACTTTTGTGCTTTGGACGTTCACCAATGACATAACACTTGGTTGTTTGACCACGTTTTCATTAACACCGTCATGTGACCCATTCCCATGAAAGGGATGAACTTCAGGTCTGATAGTATTTACAAGAAATATGTCATTAGTTACAGAATCAATGTCCAACGTTACAGAATGTACATAATCCATTACAGAATCAAATGCTATGTCACAAGCGTATTCTTGCGATACTTACATAATAAAAAGACATACATACACCGCATGTCCATTTTCAATTACAATTTCTATGAACTAACTAACAAGCCTGATATGCAAAGTTTACAGAAATCAATTATCCTAAAAATGATTATGCATACCCATTGGAATTAGGAACAAAGATATGTATTAGACGGGCATCAAAGCAAATGGGCAGTTGAACCATCTTCTTCATATCATAATCATCTATAAATGTCATGAATGTTCTATCGCAGCCAGGAATGAAGTACTTCATCGTGATTTTCAATGGATCCAACTTCTATCTTGAACACAACTCCTCAAGAAAATTTTGAAGCTTAGTATCCTCTCCAACATATGTTATGTATGCATCTTTTTTTGCATTTACAATGGGTAGGTAGTAAAGACATCATGTAGGTTTCAGCTTCGACAAGGGTTTCAACAAGGCTTTCAGCGAGAGGGGTTTTCACTGAGGGGAGGGGAATGTAGGAAGGTGGAGAACTCCGAGAAGAAGAGGCTTTCGGCATTGTGGGTCATCGCCGGGTGGAGGAGATTGATGCATGAGAGGTTCAGGCGAGGGTTTCAAAAAAGGGGGACAGAGAGGATTTTATGGGACTGGGGAATTAAAGAGAGAAGGGTAGTAGTGGAAGAGAAAACTGACATGGCAGGGCAAGGGATAGAAAAAAATGGGCGTGTACAACTAGGGATAAAAAAATTAAAAGCTGAGGACACAGAAAATATAGAGGTTGGACTGTAGGGGTATTTTGGCAATTGACCCTTTTTTTCTTTAATTTTTTTTTTTGGGGGTTGGGGAGTTGGTGGCAGTTAGATTTGGGGCTTAAAGAGTTTATTTTAAGGGAAAAATCGATATAACTCCCTGTAAACTTGCCAAAATCGGTTTAGGTCCTCGTAAAATCACAAAATCGACACATGTCCCTATATTCTAAAATGGTTAATTGATTTAGTCCCTCGGTCAGAATTTCGTCTGTTAAAGAGGAATGTCTAGAGAATATTCCGTGAACAATTGTTGGTCTATAAAATGTTATTAAGATAAGTCCCTAGAAAAGCAATAAAATCAAAATTACACCTTTTATTCCCCAAAATATCCATGCCTCCTTCGTTGAGCACCTCCTAACGGTAAAAAAAAAAAACATTTCACTGAGCAGCTCTCCAACGGTCAAAAATTGTCTGATGCCTTTATAAAAACCCAACAGTCATCTAGTACTCCTCACCCACATTCATTGGCTGAAGTTTGAATAACCCCAAAGGTCCTCCATCGACCAACCTTTCACTTCCTAGTATTTCTGATCATTGTCTACACTTCTTCACCTTCGTTTATTTGAGCAAACAATTGTTTCATCTTCTCATTATTTCTCTCAACATGTTTGATTGTGTAAATATTCATCAAATGAAATTAATCTTATTTGAGCTTATGTGATGCATCTTATGTGTTTGATAGAATGTGTGAAAGAAATCTCTTAGTCTTGTTAGCTTTTTTTTTTTATCCCTTATGATGTTTTTCTAATTGTAGCACTGTGTTTGTTTGTTGAATTGCTTAATCCACGGTTTGATTGGGATATATATTATAGGTCTCAAGTAGTGTTGTTTTTAGGTCTTCTCATGCATACATTCCACCACATCAATGTCGATGCAAAAAGGGTGATTGTGCGATCAAAACATCCCATCAAGAGCATAGCAAGGGTCGAAAGTTTTATTCTTCCCCATGTACAGGGTATGTGAGATTCATTTTAGTCTTTCTTTCTGTTTTTTTTTTTCCATTTCAATCTTATACATTCATTTCGTTCTAGTGCTTTTGTTACAACATTCACTTGAGTATCAAATTTTGATTGACTTTGTTGTTTCATTTCAAACTGTAATTTCATCAAATGGGTTGACGACCCTAACCACTCTACCATTGACATCAAGTATCAGCTAATTGATGTTGAACAGTCTCTCCAGGAAAGGCTCAATCTGTTGGAATGTATGGATAAGAAGCTGAGCATCATAGTTGTCTGCTTAGTGATTCTCCTTTTGATTTCTTTGTTTGTTATGTATAAAAGATGTGTAAATTGAAGTATGTACTAAATAAAAATGTTGTAAGTGATTGACTGATGTTGGACATGTTGAAGTTTGGTAGTTACCTGCTCTATTTGTTCACATTTTATATCTCTATTTGTATACATGTGACATACATCCAACAGTACCTCAAATGAATCAAAAGATCAACATTTAAAGCATTTAGTACCTTAATTAGATTATAAAAAGACTGCTTGACATAACACAACTTTAACAATTGGAACTGTTGAAACAACTGCTAGACATAACAGCTTGTTCTACATGCTTAACATGTTCTTACATAACATAACATAATGTTTTAAATGTACTTTTGAACAACTATTGGACCTCATAACATCAAACGTATATAACTACTAAAACAACACTTCCACAACTTCTTGAAAATGTAGAACTACATCTACTCTGCATTCAGGCCTGCTTCCACAACAGCTGCTCCACTTGAAAATGTAGAACTGTACCTGCTCTGTTTTCAAAACTGCAAATTCCAATATTGAAACTGACTGAGTATTCATAGATGACATCTTTATTAACAGGATAAACTTGATATTGATATGTGTACAAATGAACAAACCTTCTAGTTTTTTGTGGAATTATTTCCACCTCTTTTAGTAATACATTTTTGTCTGACCCCCAAAATTCTTCATCTCCTAATTACTTCATAGGACCTCATAACAGATCTGATTACCAATGAGAATAAAAACATATCATAATTGAAATAAGACAAGAATATCATAGATTCAACATTACCGATGAAATGAACTTGTACCTTGTTTCACCCACACTAGTCAGTGAACTTGATGTAGTTGTATTCATACCTCCAACATTTAAACTGCATAATAGATAATACAAACTCATTTATAACATAATAAACATGCAACAAAATGAAATTGACAGATGCCTAGAGTATACCTCATTCCATCCATGGTTGTATGAGCTGACATTGTTGTAAAATTAAATCCAAAGAATCTAGACATACTAGATGGATTGACACACATGCTTGTTTAAGAACTAAATGATCCAATTGCAGCTGAACTTTGAAAGTCTGGAACATTAGATTGAATACTTAGACTACTAAGATTCACCACACTTCTTAGTGGCCCTCTAGTGTCATGAGATTGAGACTGTGCTGAGTGATTCGTATTGACAAATGTTGGAACCATGCATTTCAAAACAAATCATGAATAAATAACGTGTATATAAAACTCATCAAGTCAAGTCTACACGACTAATTAATTGGATCATGCAATGAGGGTCAACCTGGTATCTCATGCACTCCCTTGGCTACTTGATTCTACTATTGGATTTTTAGAGGTGTTCTTGTGATGACCAAATTGATTACACCTCGAACATTTGTGTCTTCTCTTCCTTTTCTCATTTGGATCACGTATCCTCTTCTTCTTTGGTCGACCCCTTGGACAAATTGTTTTAGGAGGACCCACCACAAAAGATAATTCGACCCTATCCCACAACTCTATACCAGACATAGCTCCCACGGGAATGGCATATTTGTCACGCCCCGGGCGTCCCCGAGACGCGGCAAGTGTATATAAAATATCAGAATCTACACAGGAGGTCAATAATATCATACAAATGACACACAGACAACACAAGCAGGGCTGACATGATATATACACTAAATGCGGATAACTAAAGACTGAATCTGTAATCAAAACACACTACAGACTCCATACATAATCACATGTCCTGTGAGAGCCAATATACATACAAAGACATCCAAATACAACCAAACGCGTGCCCAAGCACGGAAAACAATACATACTGGTACAAGGGATGCTGATAGTCTCTGCAACTCGCGGGACGTGGCGCTACTCCGCTACTGATGAAGTCCCTCGGGGAGCTCCTCCTCTGGATCCGACTCAGATGGCACTGAAGAAAAATATTGTGCGAGGGGTGAGCCACACGCTCAGTGAACGGCACAACCCATGCATCACAGACAATATTGACCACAACCAGATATCCTTATAATCCACAATTCATATTACTTAATCCACAAATGATATCACAACTCAAAGCCGTGGGTTGTTCAATCGCCAACCCACTACACCCTCACCCTCACCCTTCAATGGGCGACAAAGGATATTGGGACTAATTGCACCAAAAACCAACGGGTCGCTTCCGCCAACCCGCTACACCCTCACCCTCACCCTTCAACGGGTGACATAGGATTTTGGGACTTACAAGCATCCAATCACAACTCCAGTGGGTCGTTCATCGCCAACCCACTACACCCTCACCCTCACCCTTCAATGGGTGACATAGGATTTTGGGACTGACTAGGCTGTTGGTCACCCTTGGTCCACCGATAGTCTCTCCTCCACTCCGTAGGCCGCCTGGTCTACTCCCACATTCAGCACAGTCCGTCCAAAATCAGGAGATGCCTACTAATGGGAGCCCTCTGTCAGGAAGGCCTGTCTAACGCTGGGGTAGTCTCTACCGGATCCAACGAAGGGAACAGAACAGCCTATCCATCGCATATGATCCACTTGGATCCGCAGATAGCACATTATAACAACACTAATGTTCTGAATTCCTCAGAACCCACCAGGGCGCATAACTACGATGCGGGGAACATGCATAAGGTTATAACAAGGTGGAATATCGTTGGGGAAAGAAACTCGGGAGGGCAGCGTGAGTTCCCGTTATAGGACACCCCGACAACCAAACAAGGAACACGGTGTACCCTAACCCGGGTCTCACCGCTGTCCTCGCAAGGCCCCTCCCCTATAATATTCACTATAACATGCATTTAAACATTTACTAGCATTTAATTAAATAAATAAACTAGTAGGACACATGCATCGGTCGGGCTTCCTAACATGGAAACAGGGGACATGGTGCATGGCTCATACACATATCCTAAGGGTGCAAGTCCCTAACATGCAAAGTCTAGGGTAACATGCATTCTACAATTAAATCATGCTCGCATGATATACAAATTACAACATGCCAATATTCATCCATGGTGCCCCAGGAGAGGTCGGTATACGCCCAAGTGCGTATAACACCTCTCTACTAGGTTGGATTGTCCCACTCACCGGAATCCGGGTCGTCGCGCGACCGTCCGTCTAGATCTGCAAGACAGACATTCAATATGGTGAGAAACCACACAATTTATACATAGAAATGCATAGAAACACCCAAAACTCGGATAAGCACGCATACGGGCTCGCACGCATGCGAGCACGCGCGTACGCACGCGAGTCCGAGTGCCCCGACACCTACCCGAACCCTCGGGCAGCCATTCGCATGGCCTCCTGCATGCGCACGCACCAATGCGCACGCACGCACACACCCTGGCACCACCGGCGCACTGCCGCGCGCCTGCCCGCGCGCCCCGACGCGCACCCGCACGCATGCGCACGCTCGCGCGCGCCCACGTGCACCGCGCGTCCAGCCCGCGCCCCTCGCGCAGCACCCCGCGCACTGCCCCAGCACGCCCCAGCACGCCCCAGCATGCCCCAGCACGCGCACGCACGCGCATGCACGCGCGCGCGCGCACTGGTTCCCTGCCCAGCGCCCAGGCGCACTGCCCAGGCGCACTGGCCGCGCGCGCGCACGCCCGCGCGCACTCCCGCGCACACCCCCGCTCACGCCAGAACCCGCGCGCACCCGCGCGCACGCACCCGCGCGCGACTGCGCCCGCCAGCGCCCAGACGCCCAGCACCCTCGGCCAGCACCCGGTACCCGCGACCCGCGCCCAGCGCTCAGCGCCCAGCACCCGGGACCCTCACCCAGCGTCCACGCGCACGCCCGCGCAGCACGCGCCCAGCGCGCCTGCCAGCCTGCCCGCGCTGCTTGCCTGCCTGCGCGCGTCGCCGAGTGGCCCGAGCACCGCTCGCCTGCACGCCCGGGGCACTGCCCGCCTGATGCCCGAGCGCCCCTGCCCTGCTCGCCTGCGCGCCCAGCCAGCTCGCCCGGCCTGCCAGCGCGCACAGCCCAGCAGCCTGCTCCGCACGCCTCTCCCTGCACCCCCCGAGCACACGCCCGCGCGCGCACCCGCGCGCACGCGCTCGCGCGCCCAGCAAACTGGTGCCCTGCTCCCAGCCTACCCAGCTAGCCCTGCCAGCCTAGCACCCGACTAGCCCTGCACGCCCAGCACCCGCTGCACGCCCAGCGCCAGCCCAAGCGCACGCCCGCGCGCACCCGCGCGCCCGCCAGCGCCCGCCTGCGCGCCTGCGAGCGCTGGCCGCGCCCACCGCGCGCCCAGCCCATTTTAACCTCTTTTTCATCCTCCCCAACCCCTCACACACTCCCCAACCCACCTACCCAACATGCATGACTTTCCCACAACCCCTTAGGCCAAGAAAACCAAGAAAAAGGAGGGGAGGAGCTCACCTTGGGAGGGAAAAGAAAGGGGGAGGCTCGGGGCCCTTCGCGCACCGAAACGCCGCCGCCGGAACCACCACCACCACCACCTCTCCTCGGCCTCTCCTCAGCCTCCTCATGGCAGCAAACAGGGGGGAAGAGATCATGAGAAAGGGAGCTTGATATAGAGGGGAGAACAACAAACAACACACATGAACTCACCAACACCTCCTCCTCCACCATCTCTTTTAGGAATTATAACAAACACATGGGGGGTGTGTTTGAAAAGAGAGAAGGAGAGAAAAAATGCTGCCAGAACGCTCTAACGGGAGGGGAGAGAGAGAGAGAAGAGATATTTATCAAATATCTTAAGGAGAATTTACTAAGTCGCCCTCCGACTAGAAATTCTGCGCAAGCTTCACTGGAACAGCCATAACTTCCCCGATACAGCTCCGAATTGCTTGATTCTAATACTGATGGAAAGCTAAGAAGATTATCTACAACTTTCATGTTTTGTGCCATATCAGATAATCCCTCTAGCTAATCCGAAATTAGAGCTAAACATCGAACAGGGCTGCTGCCAGAATTTTCATCCCCGGGGTATACTTGGAAAAATATCCATAACTTTTACTACAAGAATCCAGTTGATCTAATTCCACTTCTGTGCGAAAGCTAACTCAAAACTGGACATCTCATAATAAAATCATAATTAAACCTCTTCATCTTTGATTTTAACAAAATCAAATCCAAATACCAAATCATGAATACATAACTAAAAAAAAAATTATGTACCTAAATCATCAAAAAGAGAAATCCAAATGACAATCCAACACTAAGATCTAAAAGTGATTCTGAAAAAAAAAACACTTAAAATTTTTTTCTCCACGGAGTGGTTGCACGAGGCGGAGGGGTTGCGGCCTGTTGGGGGTGGTCGCCTCACAAGGAGGAGGTGCGGTGGGAATGGTGGTCGCAGGGGATGTCGCGGCATTTTAAATATATGTTTGTAGAAAATACTATAGAAATATTGAATGTAACAGCTTCCAAGCCTTCCATCTTAAAATTTGACATATTAAAATTTTCATAAAAGGACTATATACTGATAAAATTAAATATATATTTTATATATTACACTAAATGACGTAATATTTTTTAAATGAATATAAAATTTCAAGTATAACAACTTCCTCCCAAGAAATATGATAAGCTTGGGGACGAAGCAAAAGCATTTTTTAAGGAAAATGGTCTAATTTTAAATTTAGGAAAATGATACATCTAGCTCCATGCAGCCTCAATTAAGGATGGTAAACGAGTCGAACGAGTCTAGCTTTGACCTGTTCAGGCTCGGTTTGGGACCGAGCTTCATTTTGTGTTTAAGCTTGGCTCGTTGGGCTCATAAAAAGCTCGATTGAAGCTCGGCTCGGCTCGTTTGTTAAACAAGCCAAGCTGAAGCTCCAATCAAGGCTCTGCTCGAGCTCGTTTAGCTAAAAAAAATCTTGTTTAGCATTTGAGAAGTCACATTTCACAAATCACAACACCTTATACATGTGAAAGTAACATAGGCTCGGCCTCGGCTCGTTCACCTTTTTTCTGTTAAGTAAACGAGCTTGTCTATGCTCGGGCTCGGTTCGTCCACAAACCGAGCTTTAAAAATTGTTCAAGCTCAGCTCGTTTGTCTGATCGAACGAGCCTAAGCAAGCTTTAACTGAGCTGCTCGGCTCGTTTACCAGCCCTAGCATCAGTTGCAATCCATATCATTTAAATCATACACTTTTTTATTAAAGTACATGCTGTTATATGAAATGAAACATATACTGAGATATAATTATAGATTTTTTCATTTTTAAAAAATGAAAAAAACTTTTATCCATACACTATGATCGAACCCTATATATTATGGTAGCACAGCATATGATATGTTATCATAATGTATAGGGCTGTAAAATAAACTGTAAACCGAATTGAGTGTATTAGCGCTCTTAAATTTATGCAAACATTGTGAATGCTCAATTTAAATAATTTTGTATGGCCCATGGCTCATGTAATGCATCTTTTATTGATGGATTCATGAAAGATCCAAGAGTATTGTTAAAAGCCAATCATTCATGTTTATTTTGCAGCTCCTCCTATAGTTCAAAGATGATCCATCAACCATCTAAACACATGATACATATATTTGTTTGAGTGCAATATACTCAACTAATTCAGTGTTTTCTAAAAAAATATGTATCTATTTATCTAATTATATGCTTTATTTTTATAATAGCATGTATTTCAATGGATAAATATATGTTTTAATAAAAAAAAATAAAAACAATTAAGGACTGCAGAAGGGTTCGAAACGGAGCTAGATGCTTCATGTTCCATCCTTTAAGAAAGATAATAGACTCGATCTCATTCCTAATCTCAAACACAGTCCGTCTATGTTTTCATTTTTATTAAAAGTCATATACATTATCTAATGGAGTATATATTTTTATCAAATGTGAAGTAAATATTCTAAAGAATTGAATTGATATTATATATAGAAATGTGAAAATATTTCTAATGAGGTATATACCTATTATAATGAGTGTAGATAACGAGATATATAAGACTGTATTTAAAATTATAAAAAAAAATGGAATGTAATAGCTGATACTTTTTAAACACTCATATGGGCTGGGCCGGTCCTGATCAAATCAATCAATGAAGTCCAAACTTTTGTGGGTTGGGGGCCTGTGGCCTGTCTTCTCAATAAGACCGGGTTAGATTCAACACGAGTTGAACAATTTGATGGTTCAACACAATCGTGATCGTCCGATCTTATTATTTTAAGATACAAAATTTAATTGAATCATAAAAAAGAAACTGCTAGAATTTAATTGATCTTAATTTTAATTTTAAAATCTGACAAAATATTTCAGTCATAATAACTCAATAAGATCGGACGATCATGATTGCGTTGAACCGTCAAATTATCCAACGCGTGTTGAACCTAATCTGGTCCCCTTCCCAAGTATATAAAAAAAAAAAAGATTTAAAAAAAAGTGTCTCTGATTTGATTGAATCTTAGATGAAAGAATTAAATAATTTGGTGACATTTATCCCCACAAGCTATCAAGAGCAGAGCCAACCCATACGGGGGGCTTAGACAAGGTGATCCATTATCTCCATATTTATTCACTTTGGTGGCAGCTATCATGTCGGCCATTTTTCGAAGGGAACAGGAGGCCGGTCGATTGATAGGCTATCAGTCGAATAGTCGTCATACTGGGTCAAGTTTTTCCTAGACCGGTGACGGGCATGTTCTTTACGCTGATGATTTATTGGTTATTAGTACTGCTAACGTACCCCACTCAATGTTCAGTTATAAAGAACATCCTTCAGGAGGTCAGACAGTTAACAGGGCTTACAGTAAATATTGGGAAAAAAGTTCTGATTCTATTCTCCCCTGCTATTCCACAAAGATTCCAAAGATGGATAGGACGCATTCTGAATATTCGTCGATCTACGGAACCTTGGAAGTTTCTCGGAATACAGATATATAATTCTAATGCGAAGGCGACAGTTTCTTCGCTGGTGGTTTCGAGGATCAGAAACAGGTTGTCTTGAGTGGAAAGGCTTCCCTCCTTAGTTTGGCTGGTCGGGTGACCCCTTATTAAGGTCAGTGCTAAGCTCTATTGCTTTACACCACATGTTTGCAGCAGCTTTATCTTCAGCAGTGGCTGAACAGATAGAAGGATTTTTTTTCGTAACTTATGGTTAGGTTCGACGAATAGAAAATCTGTTCACATAATTTTTATTTTTTTTTTTTTTTTGAATAAAAGGTAGATGTTTAGTACCCGATTTCATTGCTGAATTTCGAATTACAAACTCTGATATGTTCACACAATTTGTTCGAGAAGTGATTACGGCAGATAAAACAGTTGGGGGATTGGGAATTAGAAGATTGCAACAATTGTGAGTTGCAATTCTTGCTACTCTAGCATACAACCCGGTGAGTCGATCGCTGGCACTTAAATACGGATGGAATGGAAATCCTTGGGAGATCCCAAAATTGATGAGGTCTTCTCCGGTTTGGTGAGCTTTGTGTCAGGGAATGAGAACAATAAGACTTTATGATAAAAAAATTCCTGGCCAATTGGGAGATATTGATGTTATTAGAGATCCTTTGTTATCATCTGTTCCTTTTTCTCGTATACCGACCTACCTGAACATGGATCATGTTGTGCTGAATTATAAACTTTCTCAGCTCATAGAGAATGGACAATGGGTGTGGCAGACAGAATAAATGCTACAATTCTAGAATGGAAAAAGTTGCACTCAGCCTCATTGCAGCCCCAATTGCAGTCCGTTTTCCTTTTTTTTTAAATCATGCACTCTCTCTTTGAAATGTATGCTGTTATATGAAATGATGTATATACTGAGATACAATAGTGTATTTTTTTTTTTCGAGTTAAAAAAAAAAAAAATCATGTCATACAGTATGATTCAAATCCAATATAGCGCCTATGTGTACATAAGAAATGTATTAATACACTATGATATCACAGTATATATTGCGTTATCATAGTATATTAGGCTACAAATGAGACTGCGTGTATCAGCGCTCTTCCAGAAAATTGGTCTATCATCATACAAATGAGTCCCCCTCCTATATCTACCTCAAATTTTCAGCCTTCATGGAGGTGGGAGCAATCTTTAGATGAACGAGAACGACCGAAGGCTGGTGAGGTGTATAAGGTGTTGTTCCCTTCACCGAAAGTGCATGTCTCAGACAGAGGTATGGAAAAATAAGTGGAAATTGCCGATTCTCCCAAGAATGAAAACATTCTTATGGCATCTATTATGGGACAGACTTCCTGTTCGAACTTATTTGGATAGTATTGGAATGAGAATGGATATTAGTTGCCTATTATGTGTGCAAGAACTTGAGTTTTCATGGCATTTATTTGCAAATTGCATATACATACACAGCGGAGTGTTGGAGATTTATTCCCAAAGTCTTGCATCCTCCTTTTCAAATATGGAGTAAATCTTCTTGGTTGCAGGTATTCTCAAGTAAGGCATGGGGACGGGATACGCAAAAAAATTTCAACAAGTTATGTTTGTTATTCTATGCTGGTCTGTATGAAGGTCAAGGAATGATTTTGTATTTAAGGGTGTCTTGTTTGCACCTATTCAAAATGCCCGTGGAGCAGTCACCTATATGCAGGAATGTCTGTCTATTATCAGGTTAGAGGATACTCGATTGTTGACTTCCAACCTATTTCAAAATGTTCAAATGGAAGGTCATATCCAGTATTTTGATTCAAAAAGGTTGGTAAGGGATAGACCAGCTGTGATTATTACTGATGGGAGTGATGGGAGTGTGGATTCAGTCACTTGCAAAGCTTGAGTGGGGTTTATTATACTCTGTTTTGGTCCCAGAAAAATTCTTGGAGCAGGATATAGAGGCTGGTTGTGGACTTCCCCATTGCGGGCTGAGGCAAAGGCAATTAGATTGGGCATAAGGTATGCCAGATATCTTAATTTAGAGAAGTTGGTGGTCTATTCTGATGTTGAATCATTAATGAGACTCCTTCAAGAGGAATTGGTCCACCACATATTCAGGACAGTATTTTTTAGAGATTTATGAACATAATCAAATACAAGAACATATCAAGTTTGTTAAGGTATCTATGACGGCTATTTTTGTTCCTGAACAGCTGGCTAAACTCGCACAGCGCACAGTGTTCACAGTTTCAAACTGGACAGCAAAGTGACGTGGTGCGGAGATGTATATATTCTTTTTTGTATACGCTGCAGGAGTGTGAGGAACAGCTGCAGCTGCTTAATATGTTGTAAATGATGTAAATTGTTGCTTTTTTGTTATATAATAGAATAATATATATGCCCAGGAGGCTTTACAAAAAAAAAAGAAAAAAAAAACAAAAAAAAAGAAGAATGTAATAAACCTCTCATTGAATAATGTTAAATGTAATTAATTACATAAGATGAAGAAAAAAATATAAGCACATATATATAGATACATAATAATATGTAATATAATTCTTGTTATTTCTTATTATTTATATTGTATATGTGTGCTGCTACACTCGGTTTTTTTCTCAATTCAAATCACAGACTTATATATCTCGTTACAGATTCAGTTAAGCATATACATCCTTAGATGATGTATATATCTCACTAAATTTTTGTCTTACACTTATTAAAAATGGGTTCATTCAACTCAAAATGGAGCGATATGCACTTTTTATCAAAGCACATACCTCATTTAGATGTTGTTACTATTTCTAAAAAAATAAAAAATATGTGAGGTCGGAGTTTTGATCGGTGAATATGACTAAGTTATCATTTTCCATTATATATATAGTAATAATGTATCAGGAACAGACTGGGTCGAGTAAGCCCAAGCCCACCGTCATCTCCCTCGTTTTGAGGTAGGAATAGGGTCTCGATCCAGTCGGGACTCACTTCAGTTAATCTGGTTAGTATCAAAATATACAGCCTATGGTTCGAATTAGACAGTCTATGAATCGAACTATATAATCAATTGTCAGGTACATGTGTCACTCTCATATTAGATATTTGTGTAGTTTGATTCATAAACTGTGTAGTTTGATTCATAAAGTGTACAATTCGATACTGACCAGACTGATCAAAATCAACTCTGACTAGATCTGAACCCGAAGGAATATGATACATCCAGCCCCATCTACGATGGCCTTTGCGCCCCTCAATCTTTTATATTTTTTTTAAGTGCATGCTCACCTAATAAAATATATATTTAGATAAGTCTATACATATTTTGTTTTTTGAAAAACTAAAAAAAAAAATTCATATATACCATTAGTGATATATGGACTACACTAGTATAATATACACTCCACTAGTGGAATGTAAGATAGTTGAGATAATTTTTTTGAGCTACATATGAGGCTATAAAAATGGATGGGGAAATTGTTCAAATACCCCTTGACTAAGGGTCTAATTTTTTTTCTACCCCCGGACTTTTTTTTATTTTTTATTTACCCCTGAAATCTGGTCTTATTTGTTTTTTGCTCCTAGACCTGTGCCACCTCATTTTTTATACTTAAACCACCTCATCTGTAAATTAGTATTACATTTCTGTAATTGATCGTTATATTGCTGTAATCTGTTATTACATTTCTGCAATTTACATGTCTTTAGTTTAGTTCTATGTATGATATTAGATATTTGTTGTGTAAATTATAGTTTTAGTAATTTCTGTTGTAATTGTTATAAAAATAATAGAAGATATTACATTTCTATTATGTAAATAGTAGATTATGTCATTGGGCATCACATTGGTAGTTTTTGTTGTAGTTGTTATGTAAATGTTAATTTCAGTAATTGTTAAGTACATGGATCAAGAAGTAATTTTATTAAAATATTACAATTTTTTATAAATTTTCAGTTCAGATTCATGCTATTACAAATTTTGTTCATATTGTTAAATAAAAATTTATTTAAATGTTTGATTGTTGTATTTTTTATATAGCTTGAAAAACCCGTCATTCGTTATGAAGTACATTGAATGTCTAATTCGATAATCTTGTTTTATTTCACCCAAGAGGATATGAAAATGATTAAGGGGGAGATAACAATTAATCATTAAGATTTAATGAAAACGTCGTAATTCAAACAATTGATGTATCTATTTTAACAAAACTTTATATTGTATCTATAACAATTTTGTGTACACTGAATACATTTACAGATGATAATGTAATGACATTGAGAATGTATATATTACCATATTGTGTATAAACATCTTTGCGTACTTTAATATTTTTGTAGATAACTATTAAATATCTGTAACTATGTATATAATTTCTGTATGTATCACATTATATTTATGTATTTTTTTAACTCTGTCTGTAAGGGATAGTTCGGGTATTATGAAAATTCAAGGGCAAAAAAAAAGTAGGATCAAATTTCAAGAGTACATAAAAAAAAGTCCAGCAGCAGAAAATAATTTGACCTTTAGTCATAGGGTATTTGAATAATTTCCTCAAAATGGATTGAATGTATCAACACCTCGAGGTAAGAGTTGAATTAAAATTCCATACTCCTCTTGTTGTTCCTACAAGATGATCAAAGCTCAATTCAAATTCACATGTTAAAGTGTTGAAAAATGTTGCACTCAGCTATTTCTTTATTCATTTTTTACTGTCTCAACATGTTTTATTTAAAATATATATTTTACTAATGAAACATACTATCACAAAAGTGAAGTACACACTCAGATAAATTGAACAGAGATCTTTCTACATTTAAAAATGAATATGTGACTATATATTCTACTAAAGAAATTTCATGAAATGAATGACCACAAAATGATTGAATACATACATCATCACACTAAACTGGGACATGTATTTTGTTGTTACACATGAGTACATGAGTTAATATTGCATACTCCAATCTCAAAATAAAGCCCAAAAGGGGTTGCGGCATTCAGTAATTGGCTAATTGCCTATCTATTCCCATGTGCCACTCTTTCTTTAAGCATGTATTTGGGTAGAAGAATAGATATAGAATAAAGTTGAATACGCCTAAAAACTATATTTGTTTGCTAAAAAATATGTGGACATGTATATAAGTCAAAATAAGTGAAAATAAACTGGTATTGATATTCCATGTCCCCCTCATACTGTGTTATTTCCTTTAATCTATTTTTTTCGATATAAAATGGCTCACTTGTTAAATCACCTATTATCACTTTTTATAAATCAAAGGAACTCCCATGTCAAATAATTTTTTTTTATTTTATAAATTTTTATCCTTGTTTTATTTCACATTTATCTATAACTTGTTCATAGTCAATCTTAACAACAAATACTTTATTATTATGTTTTTTTAACATGAATAACTAAAAATATAACTACATATAAAATTGTTCTTGTCATTTATATAGTTGATTATGTTAAAATTTATTTATCTTCAAATAGTTTATGTCACTGTTCCAATAGAGCAAATAAAGCATGTACATGAAAAGACTTGGAAGCCTCTAGTGGCATGGTAGGTAGGGATAACACCAAAGGCAGGGTTTGCTGCACATGATATTGGGTATGTAATTTTCTTTTTTTCTTTTGTTTTGTCATGATGAGGAGTTTGAAAACACGGTCAAGTGATTTTCCTTTATGAAAACTACAACATGTCTCAAAATACTCACAATTTTGAATGATTAATGTGAAAGCAGGACTCACTTTTATAATTATAAATGTTATTTCAAAACATATTTTTTTAAAAACTAAAAAAGTATGTTTTCTATTAATCAATTTTTAAAAGTGAAAATGTCTTATTTCTAATAATTAAACCCTAGGCTGTAGATATAAGAACCACAAAGTACAACAATAATTGTTCTTACTCGTTCATATGACCTGAATCAAAGTAATGTTAATAAAAATCAATAAAGGAATTAATAACAAAACAAAGGCATTTTTTGTAACTATACAAAAAAATAAATTATGAACTTTATTCAATTGATATGATGTGGGACTAATTAGGTTCTGGCTTCAGAGCTTATGATTGATAAGCAAATTAAACATCAAACGGGATTGTTCACGCGTTTTATATGCAGAGGGCACCTTTTAATTAATATAATTTGGGCTAATGCCAACCGTTTACACAAAAACCAAAAAACAAAAACAAAAAAACGTTTTATATGCGACCTCACATGTAGTCCTATTTTTTCTTCTAACAAGACATGCTTCATTAGATTAAGCATGTGAATTTATGTTTCCGACTTGTGAGATGTACATAAAGTATATACATCTATTTTTATAATGAAGGGGAAATTAATTAGAGGTCCATGTGAACAACTCTATAATAACAATAGGTTCCTTGACCTTTTTTTGTACTTTTTAGGTCCCTAAGTTAGTGGTGATATTTTGCCTAAGTCCTTTCATTCAATTTCCATCTATTCTATTTTTTTTCTCTCTCGTTTACCCTCAAGTTAACATGATTTGCCTCTTTATCTCTCTCAAATTCTCTTTCTCCCAAAAACGATTCAACAAGCTGTGAAACCACCTCCACCAGCCCTCCATTGCGTCGATCTCGACTCCAATGTCGATCGCGCCCCTTGACCTCTCCCGATCGATTCCCGCGTCCCGTCCACGAGCCCAACCTCTCGCGACCCGTCCTTGAGCCTAACCTGTTACAAGTATAACAGTGTACAAGATGTGCGTAACAGTGTACGCATTGTAACGCACAGAACCTGTAACAGTTATAACAGTGTACACATTGAGAATAACCGCAGTGTACACTGTTATACATGTAACAGGTTAGGCTCAAGGACAGGATCGTGAGAGAGGGTTGGGCTCATGGAAGGGGTCGTGAGAGGGGGTTGGGCTCGCTGACGGGGTCGCGAGAAGGGGGTTGAGCTCGCGAACGGGACGCGGGAGAGGGTCGGGGGTCGCGATCGGCGTTAGGGTCGAGATCGGCGCAATGGAGGGTTGATGGAAGTGGTCTCAACAACTTGTTGAGTTGTTTGGGGAGATAGATGGACAAATCATGTTCACTTGGGGGGTAAAAGAGGAAGAAGAAAAATAGAACGGATGGAAGTTGGATGAACGGACCTCAACAAAATACCACCATTAAGAGCATCTCAAATCATATACTCAAACTTTTACTCAAATTTAAATTTGAGTAAAAGTCACTCAAAACCCTCTCCAATCATTTACCCATACCTGTACCAAATCAAGTTTTTATTCAAATCTTTACCCAAATCAAGTTGGACTCAAATCTTTACTTAAATTTTCAACATCTCTTTTTTCCCTTTGTCTCCACATTTTCTTCCAATGTGACATTTTTTTTCTTTCAACTCTACCTTTAGTTAAATTATATTAGATGCATTATCACCCCCCAAAATTTTTACTATCTCTTGAAACCCCCCCACAAAAAAAAAAGGGGGGGGGGGTTGTTTCTTTCTTAAATATTCCTTTTTTTTAATTCTTTTTTTTACTCTAATAAAAAATATTATTTTTACTTTTTTATAAAAAAAACTGGATGATTATAATTTTTAAATTTGAATATCTTGAAGGGAGGAAAAATTGAGTAATAAAATTTTTTGGAAAAAGGACTTTGAAAATGTGTATAGGAAATAACTAGAAGAAAATGTGAGTTTTTTAAAAGATTTGAGTAAAACACAAAATGATGGTTGAAGACACATCATATCAAATCAAGTTTTTATTCAAATTTTAAGTGAAATTTGGGTATAGGTTTGAGTAAGGGCTGGAGATGACCTAATTTAAAAACATAAAAAAAAAATCAAAAGACCTATTATTATTACAAAAGTGTCCATATATCTCTAATTAATTTTTTTTTTAATTAATGTAGTACACATTATACATAAAACATTAAAAGATGAACAAAATTGATATCCCCCTCTACCGCAAAAGTCCCTGTCATGTAATGATTAAATCACGTGACAAACCTCCAAAGTTTACACTGCTCCTCACCCAAACACAATCTAAATCTGATCCATATGATAAAGAAGTTTTGAGATGCATCCCCTTCAAAAAAATGAACACACTTCCTTCTAAACTGGTCACTCTTGTCAATGCATAGGAGAATAACTGCATAAGCGGTTAGTCCTTAAAACAAATTTAAGCAATCACATATGTACCCTTAATGCACAAATTTCAGATGCCCAATTTGACTTGATCCCTTATAATTCTTGATATGTGTGGATTGAAGACTAATCACCATTTATTCAACCAAAACAAAATCACAGCAAATTTGTCAATGTTTGAATTGAAATAGAGTAGTCCAATGTGCATCAGCAGAGGTTTGCTTGTCGGCTTAAAGAAATGCTGAAATATAATATGATATCTTCAAGGTCAAGCATGCAATTGATGTTTTTTTTAACTACTATCTCAGTCACACTTGACCATTCACTCTGGAAAGAGCTTTTTTTTTTTACCCTGTTATATTTATTTCTATTGTTCTATGATGAAGAGAGATGAGCTTCAAGACCCTAATTACAGCAATTTTTTATGTTAGCTCATCCATTTGTTTCATTTAATAGCAATGATAGTTCATATAATTTATGCTTTTAAATTAAAAAAAGATGTGATTATGCCTCAGATGTGGTGTAATCACATTGAATGGACCTAATGGAATCATAATTGAGGTGAACACACATATTGATAGGATCTGCTAAAGTCTATTTATTCGGGTTCTTAAATATTTGTTAAGATCGATTTTTTTAGCTGTAACAACTTGTTGCAACTTTGCCCATAAATAGAGTGGTTTGATTGAAGCAAACCAACATTGCAAGAGAATGCCTATGAGATTTTAGAGAGTGATAAATTAGAAACAAAAGAAATCATATTTAATCCAAACTCAGTTGTAGAATAACAAAACAATTTTTAATTATAAAAAAAATAACTTTTCAGAAATCTAAAAGAAATTATGTTTTTTAAAAAGTCATCTTTAAAAGTTGTTTTAAGTGAAAAGTTCATTTTTTAAACTCCTTTTCAGACGGTGTCTTCTTGATTGATGACGTGTGATGTTACCCTTCTTGGTTTGATCTCGGATTTAATACGATGGAATCTCATGCACAATGATATTAATAACCCTATTCATTTATAATAATAATAACATGTAAAAAATGGTGAAGATTAATTTGAAATAATTTCTAGGTAAAGAAAAATCTAGAAAGACTGGTGAATGATGGATCTGGAAGCAGCCTTCCTATAAAGTTTGGCAGTTCTTTTTTTTTTTTCAAAAAGAAAAGAAAAGTAAGAAATGCAAAAAAAAAAAAAAAAGTTCTTCACGTGACGGTTTGGATTTTTCCTTCAGTGGAGGAAAGATTCAAATAAAATTTTGCAGTGATTCTTTGAAGCATTGACTATATCTCCATGGATGGAGTACCACCTTATCAGGCAGCAGCAGATGCAGAAGCTTATCTTTTTCTCACAATGAACACCAACTCTGACACATGTGAATCATCATTCAATTCTTCAAAAGATACTCCACATTTTACATGTTATGAGCACCTATGTTTGGCTAGACAGTCATGGCATGACATTGTACATGAATTTGTCCATCATGTGCTGTTGATGGTATGATTTCAAATTCCAATTTAAAATTGAACACCTCTCTATCCAAGAGGGGCAAGTGGTGGTGGACTAATGTAGGGTAGATTCATGGTATATGCAAGAATATGATTTTTTTTTTTTAATTTGTATGACGTGGTAATATGATAAATTGAAATATATATTTTATTTTTTATAAAAATATCATGTTCTGTTACACTGAATATTATTTTTCTTTAAAAATTAAAGTATTTGGGAACTGTACAACACTATACCTAATATTATCAACAAAAAAAAGAGGTACCGGAGAGTGACACAAAATTTGACTTATTTGGTTACAAAATTTATTTTGAACCAGTGTTTAAAAAAAATATCATCCTATCAGTTTTTGAAGAGGTTGAATTCACATCAATTTGAGTCATCACATTAGTCATATTAAACTTTCTTTCTAGTAAAACAAATGATCATACAGATCCGAAACGAACCCTCACAAAGAGCAATTAAAAAAGAGTGTCAGAAGTACATGCCAAACTTATCTTGTTATAATGAAGAAAATATAAAGGGACATGACATAGCAGCGTTAGGTATCACTGAAACTGAAGAAAATTGACATCACCAGAGACCAATTCCTTCTATTAAACATCCAGTCCAACAAACCCATCTCTACTTGAATTAATGTTTTCTCAAAACAAGGGCACCATCTTCTGCAACTTCAATTAAACAAATAATATCCTTAATCACATTTTTTCCATGGATATTTAATGCCTTTGATAATCACATTTTTTCCATGGATATTTAATGCTTTTGCCTCGGGAAGATGGGAATTGTTGGATGGAGTGTTTTTTTTCTCTTTTTATTCCTTTGCCTTGTGATGCCAGCAACTCTTCAGTTGACATATGCAATATTGTCTGCACATGGATAATCATTCTGTTAAATTGGTCTGTAAATTATGCTTTGATCATTCAAACGAATGGCATATTATTCTTCTCTTTGTTCTTTCTCTTTTACGGTACTGTGAAAAGTATGATTTTAAATAAAATAATTTAAATGAATTCGATTATAGAAATCTCATTTTGTGTGCTTTTTAAAAAAACACTTTTTAATTAAAAAGTTGTAAATAACTTTTTAATTAAGCTAGTTTTTATAGATATGTTTAAAAACGTGTGTGTTTTTCATTTTTTTTTAAAGCAAAAGCGCAGTGAAACATGTTTTTATTATTATATTGTAGCTTTTGTAAAATCAATTATTAAATAATTAACTAAAAAAATTTTCAAAAAAAGCTTCAGTTTTTTGTTTGGAATTTGATTTTGATGTGTTCAAAATCAATTGGAAATCAATATGGAATTTTTTTTAAAATTAGCTTTTTTTTTTATGAAAAATGTCATTTTTTCAATTCAAGCCAAACAGTGCCTAAAACTGTTTAATTTTGTTTCTTCATTGGAAATGAGGACTATTATTTTGCTTACATCATTGCCAAGTAAGCAGTAGTAATTGTCAACTGCCAGTTTTAAGCCATAAATTCATGTATGTGCTCTGAAGATACAGTGACTTTATTAAATAATTAGTTGATAGAAATATTATTTTAGTACTATAGGCTTAAGCCAGATTTTACAGTGAGATCTTGATCACAGTGATGATTGAACTGTGTGATTAAAAAATCATTCCAGTTGGAGAAACCCAATAAATAAAATGCACAATCAAGTTGCAACAAAAAAAAGTTAAGAGTATAAGGTATCCCTTTCAAGACCAAAATAGTAAATTTTTGGAATAGGCATGGATGTCACTTTCAAGGCCAAACCTTCATACAATGACACCTCCTAGAGTTCAATATTAGCATCCATAGATCAGTGACAAAAATAAGTTCACACTATAAGAGATAAATTTACCTGGTTCAACAATTTTGCTATATCCATGGAAGAGAGGTTAGATAAGGAATCGATTCGCTATATCAAGTAATGAAAACACAAAATCTTTTCTCCTCTCTCCTCACCACCCCCATTTCTCACAAAACAACCCCAAACACCGCCTCCTCAAAAGTAATCTTTTGAAACCCTAACAAGGAAAAAACAAAAAGAAATACGGTAAAAGAGTCAAATTGACCTTACAAAAATCCGAACCTCCAAAAGTAGACTTGCTCCTGTTAAAATGCATCAGAATACAAGAGATCTTACAACATTATCTAAATCTGTTTGGGTAAGAATGGGTAAGAAGTTGGTAAGACATGCATACAAGAATGATGTGGGTGGTGGCAGGCCACTCTCTCAATAGTTCTTATTCATCATTTGCTCCACACCCAGATCTCAAGAGGCATCTTTCCATGCATGCTAGATAAGTACAAGTGCATATGGAATATAATTTGGCTACTCTAGCTTACTACAATTAATACCTCAAAATTAATTGTGGGTGTCTACATATACAGTGTGCCACCCATTTTAAAAAGGACCACTGTCTTTGGGGAGATAAGAGGGATGGAATTTGTTTTGGGAAAAGCATGCACTGCTCCTATACCTGGCCCCCCTTAGAAACAATTGTCTGCAAAAGCATTTTTCAAATAAGTGATTTCAAAATGATTTTTTTTAAAAAAAAAAAACTCTACCTTTTGGTTTCATATTTTGATTTCTATGTGATCTTTTATGGGAAAAACTGGTTGAAAGTAGCTTTTACCGAAAAACTTATTTAAAAAATTGATTCCAAACAGGACCCTAGTGATATTTTCAATAGGTGTGATAGGGGTACTGGTGAAGGCTTTTGGACAGTTTTGGAGGTGAGGCTAAAATTTGTCAAGCTCAAACCAGGAAAAGTGGGCCTATCAGGAGATCCTATTGGTGACAAATTTCAAAGCATGATTAAATACTGTAGGGAGGAGGGAGAATATAAATTGGATTGTTGGTGGGTCTGCAATCAAAAAAAAAAATTCAGAATACCAAGCTTTTGTCCTCAGAGAGATAGAAGACAAAGAAGAGTGAGAGGAAAGAGAGTAGATGGAGGAGCAACTCAACCCTTTAGCCATGACTCAACTCCTTCAACACACACTGAGAAGTCTTTGCATCCATGAGCACTCTCAATGGATTTATGCTGTTTTTTGGAGGATCCTTCCTAGAAACTACCCACCTCCAAAGTGAGAAAGTTCTTCTTTACCTTTCCATTCTCTTTAAAGATAAGTGCATAACTTCATTTTGATATCTTCTTTGGCAGTTGGGATACACAGGAAGGACTTTCCGACAGGTCTATAGGGAACAAGAGGAACTGGTATGAATTTTAATTTCTTCTCCTGCAGAGTAACTCAAAGTACCTTCACTGCATATGAGTTTTATATGGAGTTGCTCATATTATCTTGGTAGGATATTGGTTTGGGAGGATGGGTTCTGTAATTTTGCCAATTCTGCACTCAAGATCAACCCGATTGTCTCATCAACATATGGGAATTGTGAACCTCAACAGTCTATAGGCCTCCAACCTGAGGTCTTCTTCAAGATGTCCCATGAAATCTACAACTATGGAGAAGGGTAAGGAGGAAATATGAATTTAGCTGTATTAGTGAGTAATGTAGCCACTTTTTAAATTTAATCATCTGATTATATATTTTTTTTATGGGGGGGCAGTTTGATAGGAAAAGTTGCTGCAGATCATAGTCACAAATGGGTATCCAAGGAATCCAATGATAATGAAATCAACCTCTTGTCTGCATGGCACAGTCAACCTGACTCAGTAAGTGAACTCAATACACACCCACATGGATTTCCTTTTACTTGCTAAGTTCTAATTTATGTCAGCCAAAGTAACCTGATTTACTACATTTCTCAGCATCCAAGAGCATGGGAGGCACAATTCCAGTCTGGAATTCAGGTACTCTTCCCCCATCTTATGCTGTTTTTTTTTTCTTCCTGAATTCCCCTAATTTTCATCTCCAAATCGCACAGACCATCGCGTTGATTGCAGTTAAAGAAGGTGTTGTTCAGTTAGGATCACTCAACAAGGTTTTCCCTCTCCCTCCCTCCCTCCCTTTCTCATCATTACTAATAATAGAAACACTAAATCATGTGTTTCACCAACTAAATTCAAGGTGACTGAGGACTTGAGCTACGTTGTTCTACTGCGCAAGAAGTTTGATTATCTGCACAGCATACCTGGTGTTCTACTGCCTCACCCATCATCTTCATCATTCCCAAGTGTCACTCCATTAGGATATGACCTCTCATCCCAACAAGTGAATATGACTCCGTCGCCGAGCAGCCTCGAAGCGCTCCTCTCCAAGCTCCCCTCTGTAGATTCTCTGCCAACCATGTCTCTGCAGAGGGACTACAATCCGATGTTCTCAGCGCCTCATAGACCGATGGATTTCATGATGGATATGGGGAGGATGGCCAAGGTGGAGGTAGATGAGGATGGGTTTGTTGGGCATGACAGGGACATGAATTCAATTGGTGAGAGTAGCAGTACCATGTCATATCATTTTCTTACTAATGTAACAAAATCCAACAATGGATTTTGAAAGAAAAAATTACTTAAATTGCAATTTATGTAGTTTTTTTTTTAGTGAAAGCTACATTTGTCATCATTATTGCAACTCTATTTTTGTATAAACATGGCATCTACTAGACATCAGATGAATGGTTCATTTCTGCTTCTATTTTGTTCATCTTTAAACACAAGATCAGAATCCAACAAGCCGATAATAACCTTTTGAAAAATAATGGAAAGAATCCAAGTCAGTTTTAACAAGCTGCCATCATTAGAGCAAATTCAGATGACTCACTGTCTTCCAAGGTATTATTTAATCATCAGATTGATCAATGGTTGCTAGATACTTTAAACCTCATGATCTTATTTGGTTGGTGTTGATTTAATTGTACCAAATATCTTGAAGAGTAACCTGGATACATAGACCCTGTCTGGAATTGATTTTATGTAATCTTAAAATTGGATTCAGATAAAGCCTTCCAGAGAATCACTTGAATGTGATGTTTTAGTCAATTTCTTTATACAGGTTCTAAAATGTAAATCACATTATTAACTAATAGTTTCTGCATTGTCGTCACTAGATTAAAAAGAGGTCCTATATGTGCCTGAAAATGCTCCTAACATGCATGGTCACCTGTAAATCATTGATTCCCACTATAGACCCAGATAATGTCAAGCACAAGGGTTGGGATGTCACTTGGGTGAGTTAAATCTGATCCAACCCAACTTTTGAGTTTGTTCAGGTTGGGATTTTAGCATCGGGGTTCAAATAGAACCCAAGCAGCATCCCTAAACCAATATATGCTGGGTTTGGGTTGAGAGCGCAGATAACCCGAGCCCAACCCGAACAAAGTGTGGTAAGTGCTAAATTTAAATTTTCAAGTCAAGTTTGAAATGTTTATTCTTTCAAATAAAATTTGGATTTGTTCAATCTACTTTTATCTAAAATCTCACATTTTATAATTTCATTTCACCGTTCTCTTTCCACTATCATTTTTCATTTTCAATTTATTATCTTTTTCGTGCAGGGCACCTATGTCACAAAGTTCAAATTATCCAAAATGACATTTTTTAGCCAACCTGGCCTCAACCTAATCCGAATCAAACTAAAACTAAAACTTAAACTTGAACTAAACATGACATGATGGGCTCTAGTTGACTTCATCACTTTTGAAGGTCGGGATGGTTGGGTTTGGCTTGACTTCTTCTAACTCTGGGTTGGATTTGGAATGAACTCTAACCTGACCCAATCCGCCTAAGTTGCATCCCTACACAAGAACCGGTTGGTACAACTAAAAACTATCAAGAAACAATATCACACATGATTTTATTGTTTTCATATTATCTCATCCATACTAGCTAAGGACTTTGATACCCCTAAGAGTGTAAGAACCCAAACCTCTATTTAGGCTTATGCTATTATTTTATATGTTTGGATTGATGGATAGCACAATGATATATGTTATTTCATATTATTATTCATTTGGAATGAATTAGGGTCATGCATGCTTAGGTTATATCATAAGTTGGACGTTGGCATGATTCGGATTTAATTTTGTTAATGTTCAAGATGGAGTAGTTTAAATCTGGTTTTATCATGGAGCATTCAGTTTTGAGTTAGCTTTCATACAAAAGTGGAATTAGATCATCTGGATTCATGTAGCAAAAGTTATGAGTGTTTTTCCAATTATACCCTGGGGATGGAAAAGGTCTGGCAGCAACCCTGTTTTATGTTAATTGTATAATTCGGAATGGTTAGAGGGGTTATTGGAGATTGGCTTAAACATGAAAGTCGTAGATAATCTTCTTTGCTTTCCAATGGAAGTTGAATTGAATAATTCGGAGCCAGATTGTGAAAGTTATGACTGTTTTACCAGAGGCTGTGTAGAATTTTTAAAGAAGGGCATTTTCGTAAATAGGCCGGATTCCTTAGTTTTCGGTGTGAATGAAAAAGTGGAAAATCAATGAAAATTTGGAAAAATTAGGAAAAGCTTTATTGAGTATTTTTCGTGCTGTATTGGGTAAAGATTCTTGTGTTTGTCATTGTTATTCTTCATAGAGGGTTGTTGTATTTCAGTTTTGAATTGAATTTGTGATTTGGGATTGAATACAAATATATTTTTGAGGGTTGATTTTACTATATCATAGTGGGGATATCATATTGTCTTGGTGGATCATTGTTAGATTGGTGAGAGGATTGTTTATGCATATGGGGTGACTTGTGTATGTTTATTCTATGTTGCCCACCCTTCCTAACCCTTCCTCCCTCTCTGTTTTTGCTCTCCTTAATGTGGACCAGCAGTGGTTGGGTTGAGGAAGAAGAGATGATAGTGTTGGAGGCTTGGGATGTGCTTAGAGAGGTAAGGCAGATTTTTGTCTTATGAAGAGCCTTATGAATTTGATATCTAAAGACATATTATGAGGATTGTGTCCTCATATGATATAATTATCTTTGTGTCTAGATCTTATATATGAAATTTGGTGACATAATATTACCTGAGTTGTAAGTTATGATCTGTTTTGTAAGGACTATCCAGATTCGAGTAGGAATTGACTAGTTTCTGAAAATATTTTATTTCGGGCATTTACAGATTAAATTAGATTATGATATCTTCAATGAATTATAATCCCAGCATGTCAATGAATGTGTATGATTTATTTTAAAATTATTGGATGAGTATTTGTTGGTGTGGAGATCAAAGAGTGGGGTTGTTTGCTGCCCAGATTTTTTGTTATAATGGTGTGATGTTTTCTTACTGATTTATATGTGATTTAATTAGATGATAGCCCATGGATGAATGGCTTTTGATAGTGTAGATTAATTTAGTAGTTGAAGGTATAGGGTGTATTTTGCATTTTGTGTTCTGGATTTTTTTTTTTTATGCATGGATGCTTTATTTCTTGGCTGAGTAGATAATGTTTGTCTGTCAGAGGAGTTTCCTTAATGTGAGAAAATGTGGTGATCTTGTGGTGGGAATAGCTATGCTCCCACGAGTCCAGTAGCGATCGCGCTACCGTTGGACTACTCGAGGCGCGTGATTCAGTGCGGGACGTAGTACTCGTATCTGTGAGTGGATCTAACTTGGCATTCTAACAGTATAGTTCCATGCTAAGTCATGTTTATGACATCTTTGATCTTAATCTAGTATGCATGACTATGGTGTCATCCATAAATGATAATATGACATGGTTAAGTAAATTGTAATTGAAGTTCATATTTATCTTGCTATACATATAATAAACTTGGAATATGTAGTTAAGGGTAGGAATTGATATTATTGTATCATGTCATATCCTGAATGCATGCTCATGATCTATTATTGTTAGTCCTTGCATATTATGTTCTATTATCAGCATGCTCTATAGATCATCGTCTACTGATATGGTCAAGACATTGCTAGAGATAGGGGTTTGATCGTATGGGTCAGATCCTATTGCCTGTTGTGGTTTACCTCGTAGGTTCTCAACCGGTGTGTGTCGAGCATGTTCGGGGTGGCTTAATTATGATAGTTCTTCTGATTTATGATTGCGAACCTACACTTAAGATGAGGGTAAACTCTGGGTGTCCTTCACGAGAGGAGCGTTTTCGAGGTTCATCCTGAACACCCACGGCATCCGATACTTCAAATCGGCTAGCGTCAGAGTGGTTGGATGACGAAGAGCCTTAGCCAAGACACTGGGTTTAGCTGTTCAATTTGCATTGAGATGTTTCGTGTGAGTCAGTTGAGGTGAGGGTAAACTCTGGGTGTCCTTCACGAGGGGAGCGTTTTCAAGGTTTATCCTGGACGCCCACGGTATCCGATAGTTCAAATCAGCTACGCGTTAGAGTGGTTGGATGACGGAGAGCCTTAGCCAAGATACTAGGTTTGTCAGCCCTGTTCGCAAAGTGATGGAGTCTAGGGTGGGATCCATTGATGCGGTTTGTATTGCAGTCGTGCTTTGGTGGATTTGACGGGTGGAGTGGTACTCCATGTATTGGCCAAGCCAATGCATTTGCAGAAATGGGTCGCCTAAGAGAAGTCACTGCGTGACAGGAGAAACTGTAAGGCATTTGTGTGTAGTGGCATTTCAGTCACTAGGATATATATATATATATATATATATATATATATATATATATATATATATATAGCGTTGCTAACATGGGATGGATCCCCTGTGGTATGGGACGCAGACGGATCTGTCTTTATTTTAGGGACATAACGAGGTTAGTGTGAGTTGGCCTCCTGTGGTATGGGACGCAGACTGGTCGACTTATACTTGATAGTTATTTATATACATTTTATGGATGTGTTGGGAATTGTGCTGTGAGCTGACTTGTAGTTAGGTTCATTCACTAGGCCTTCATCGGCTTACACCCTATTTGTATGGGTCTCATCCAGGTGTTCCACAGGATGGGTCTCATCCAGGTGTTGCACGGGATTGGTGAGTTGGGTGTGGTTGAAGGATTTGTGCGCCTCTCGTTGAATTGGTGAGCGTGTCAGCTTCTTGTTATTTTTTTGTACCAAGTGTTTTGTTGTTATTGGTATGTATTTGGCTGTATTTGTAATTATGACTTATGTTCACACGGGACGGTGATTGTGTATTCTTCTGAGGGCCACTATTATCTGTTCTATGGCCCGTAATATTTATTTATTTATTCATATACTCTTCTGCTACCGTCTATTATGCTTCAATCTTTTATTCTTTGTGATTTATTCTGATTATGATATACTCAGTATCGTCCACGTATCACCCCTTGGAGACGGCCGCTCCTTGGGCATGACATAGAGGCAGAAAATTTTTAAACACCCACAAGTTTTCAAAGTCTTGCATAGCACAATAGGAACGGCCTCACGTTGATGTTACTTCAAAGTTTAGCCTAGCTTCATCTTTGTTTTTGATAAAAAACGCTAAACTGAAGATCAAAGGGTAGCTTGTAAACTTTTCCATCTAAGCATAAGTTCTCCTCACACAAAAGACTGAATTTCTTTTGCCCTTCTTTGTGGACAGACTAAATTATTTACAAGATAACAACATTATCAGAATACAGTTTCGACGGAGTACTTATTCCTTTTGCCTAAAGTGATAATAGTAAAGGAATTCACGATTGTGAAAGTCCTATAGTCTTTTAAGCCTGGTTTGGCAATAACAATTTGATGATTTTAGCTTTTTGAAAAGCTAAAACTGTTATCAAACAGGTCAACTTACATGCAAAACAAATACTGGATCTTGTCAAAAGACTGTGCATTGAAATTTATGTTTTATAAAGTAGCCTAAATCATGTATAAAACAACTAAAAGTTGATTTTCAAACTGTGTTTCCAAACGTCAGACAACAATACAAATGACAACCTGTTCAGTCACACAGTGTACACATTTTGTATGCAATCATGTCTCTGGTCTACAGGACCACAATCTTTTGTAGTAAAAATAATTAACCATAACAACGAATTCATCAACCTCGACAGGTACACTGTTTGTCTTCATTGCATCATGTATGTTGGTTGCATTCAATGTCAACTTAAATTTTGTGGTGCAAAGTCACTGGAAGTGATGAAGGTATCTCCCAAGACACTAGCAAGAATTGTTCCAACCAACTTATTAACTGCAGGTAAAAAAATATCAAGCCCTCGTATTGTTCAACTAGATGGTACACATCAGTCAATCAAGTTTATATGCTTGATGAATCATGAAAGATAATCTGTAACAAGGAGGACATTGTTTGCCTCGTCGAACAAAGCTGCTCCACTTATCATGACTTCAATAAAACAGTATTCAATGGAGTGAAATGTTCTAAACTACATCAATCAGGTCATCCAAGCAACCCCAGGTGATAGCCTCTCTTTCACAAAATTAATGTTTAATCATACATCAAAATAGATACGAGTTTTGTGAAAACAACAGTTTTTGCAGTGAAAAATATTGCCCACTTTTCCAAGTACATAAGCAAAAACTCTTTTTGTCCCATCTGCCAATAGATCACAGAGCTCATATAATATAAACTGAAGTTCTACAATGTAGAAACAAATAAATGGAGACACAATCTTTGTAAAAACCAAAGCCATTCATTGAAGAATCCTCTTAAAATACATAGATGCATACAAACAACTTATTACAAAATCAAAAACAAGACGCTATGAATTTCCTCTTCCCCTCATCAGCTTTATCTCCATAACGTAGATAATTAAAAAAAAATAAAGAATAACTCAGTGCATGAACTTTGAAAATGACAATATAAGCTGTTCAATGAGCAACTGCAGAAGGACTGAACCGGACAACATCTTCTGCAACGTATATACAACAAGTAAAGATAAATTTTTACCTTCCACAAATCACATTTATCACAACAGTGGCGACATACCTTGTCACAAGAAATTATTTATTTGACCACTGGAACTCGATCTCTAGATTCCGAGGGGGGCCACTTTTGCTCTCAGGCAGGAGAGTGTACTCTCCAGCAACTGATCCCAACATAACCACCCGATCAATCTGGATTGTCACTTTCCCAAATGAGCTCTGCAATTATGTAGAAACAAATTAAAGTTAGTTTCAATACAATGAAATTACTGATTTCCAACATGGGCAGAATGCTGGTCAATGTATGCATGGATGTGCAACGATTCAGTTCCTATTTATGGAAAATGCCCAAACAAACACTCCATTTGCCCATTTGGTAAAATAGCTATGTGGCCAAGTGCAATTATGGATTTCTTTCCCCGGTTGCCATTTACCTTTCCAAATTTGCTCTTATTCTTGCAAGAGATGTGAAGCTTTTGGCCTTTTGGTGGGCTGTCAAATGCCCATGCAAAGCCTTCATCCCATTCAGGAGTAGGACCAGTAGAAACAATCTGGGAAAAATGGAGAGTTAAAAGTGTAAGCACAATCAGCAAATATCATGGAATCACACATAAAGGCACATTTTCAAAAGAAGAATCAGCTAAAAGATAATATTACATACAAATTTAACACTATTATTAAATACAGTTTCATGGACCTTTTTGTTTTGTTAAGAGATGTACATTTGACATAACTAACTAAATACTTTCCAGTGATGAGCATATAGTGCTAAATCTGAAACTAGAAAATGTCAGAGATGAAACCCATATTAGGAATTCAATCATTTCATTCAATTGAACATAAAGATTGCATGCTGCTCATGCAAATATTTAAGCAAGAAAAGTTTGTTAATGGAAAGTTGCAAGTTACACATCATCTCATGCAGTTATTGGTAGAAGTCTCGCATTTTCATCTCTAATGACACCCCCTCTCTGAAACAGAGGTCAGGGGATCAAACCTCGGGCCGCACCAAAAAAAAAAGTTCATATGATATACAATACAAAGCAAGCATGAATTGGATTCCATGAAGACTAAAAAAAATTTATTCATAAAAAAACCATATGAAAGAGCTCATAATTTTACGTGCTTCAAATAGTAGCTTATGGCCCACACTAATGACTGAATGAAACATGGTTTGATGTAGAGGACAAAATTAAGGAACTTCTGTCAAATGTAAGCATAATTACATGTTCAGAATCATGATTACCTTAGTCTGCCTGGGTGGTGTACTGCCAAGGGTGAGTTTGCAGAAGACGCTTGGGTTTCCCACTGACTGCTTTAAGTTGTTGCCACGTTTGATAATTACCATTAATGTCCCTGGCAAACACTGCAGGAGTAGTTCTGCTTTCTCCTGGAAGCGAGGTGGACCAGACTGAATCAAGTATTGCAGAAGCGGAATCGCTTCAGCCGCAGCAACTGACTGAGCTTTAGAGACTTCAGCTGGACATGCAGACCAAGCTTGCCGGAGAAGAAACAGTGAATCCAATGCTGCTTCTTGAGTTGCCTCTGAACCAGTTTTAAGGGATGTAACCAGATGAGGAATACTTAGAGTAGCTGGTTCAGTGGCTCTTAAACGTGGGAAGTTGCTCAATAATCCATTTAAAGCTCTCAAATACTCCTCATTCACACTCCCAGAAGCCCATAAATCCTTTTCAATGGCAGCTGCACAGCCAACAAAGTGATTTGAAGAAGATTTACAAGTACGGACACAGACACACATACAATTGTGAATCAAAATGAACAGAGAAACAGGTTTTGTGAGGTCAAATTAGAATGTTGGGGCAAAGAATAAGATCAAGTACATGATGATAGTGCAATCAAGAGTAAATTTAAGAAAAATTGAATTAATAAAATTGCAAAATAGAAGCAGTGTTGTTTGAATGGAAGGAAATATTGAATCAAAATGTCAGCATAGCTTGGGGTTTAATATATTCAAGTGAAGGAGTCTTCTTGCACTTACATTTCTCTTGTTAAATTGAATATTCCAAAGGATTAAGGCCTTCATCGTATTTCTTATTTGATGGTCAGATTTAAAGGATGCGATGGCTCATTTCAAATATATGTTGAAAGTTACTTCTATTAAGCACGTTCACTTCTATTATGCCCAGCCTTCTCAGCTCAAACATATATGTACAACTAATAGCTTATTTGGAAGCCCGCATATTCTGCAACCCAGGAAAGTAGGGAAAAAAAATGTAAATCAAAGGTAAACAAATAAGACATTTTCCACTGCATTCATATATCTGACAAACAAATGGCATCGCATCAATCTAGGCTAAGTGCACGCATTAAATTTAATAATACTAAAGAAACACCTCCTGATCAAACAGGTATGATTCTCTAATAGGCATTTGAAACCAAGTGAAATATATGGAAAGGACGTACCAGTTATGGCTCTCACAGTTTCACTAGAAGCGTACTCTTGTATAGTATTATTAGAAAAGAGAAGCTTGACAAACATAGATGCCTGGACTGATGTGTCCGGATCACTGGAATTTATAAGGTCCAAGACGACCTGAACACCACCAGCTTCCGCAACTGCTCTTTTATTTGAACGGCTGTACATCACGAGGTTCTGCAATGCACAGATAGCTACCACTTTCATCTCCTCCGTAGGGTTATCTTCAAGCAAATTTACCAAAGCTCGACACGCTGAAACAGCATCTGTACTTCGAGCAAGGCCTTCATTCTGAAATAGATCCCCAAGAGCAAGAGCAGCGAGCAACCTCGCCTGCTGTGTTTGAGTCTGCGGATCCAGGAGGTACTGGGATAGCGGTCCTATTGCAGATTTAGCAGCTTTTGATTCTCTGATTTTCACATTGTTTAGTAAAGCTTCAAGCAGTCTCGATGCAGTTTCTTCACATATATGACACCTGAGAATCTCCAATAGAGCATCAATAGCACCGCTTTCAGCCATTGCTTCTGCGCTCGTTGAATCATCAGCTTCTAAAACAAGCAAGGCATTTAATGCACCAATAACCGTACTTTCTGTTCCGGAACGAAGCAACCTCACCAGTACAGCAACAGGAACCTCCAAATAAAATTCGGAACTGTACTGCAGAATGCTGGACAAAACAGAAGAGGCAGACTCCCACAATGCATGAGGCAAAGGTGGTTCCGCTTGCAAGATGACTTTGGAAAGCTCAATGACACCTCCCTCTTTTGCAATCGCATTTGGCCATGTCAATGCGATATTAACTAGAGCTTTTATTACTCTCTGTTGCAGTATGGGTACGCCAGATCCAAGAGCATGAATCAAGGGACTAATTGCCTGTTGTGTTATCGCATCCTTCTGCAAATGGTCTTCCAATAGCAAATGTGAAAGAAGTTCGGCAGCCAACTGTTGCACTGCTAGAGATGGTGAATCCATCAAAGCAATGATTGGTTCAATGGTTTGGTGAGGTGTCAAGTTATAGTCAGCACGGCATTGAGGATGCTCCAAAATGTTAACAAGAACTTGAAGAGAGCTATGCTGCCCATCAGGGCCGACTTCTGGCCTTGCCAACAACTGGAAAAGTGGCCCAACCACTTTGGCAGCAGATGGACCTTTCGCAATGCCAGTATTATTGGTCAATATTCGGAGCAATTCTGCAAAAGCTATGGAGAGGAAGTCGGGAGCCTCATGGAGGATGTCAAGTATGCTTTCGATGACTCCAGCTTTCACCATGTCCATCTTACAAGATGGCCTGTCCTTTCCCAATTTCACCAAAGCTCTTGATACGGCTTCATGAAGCGTGTAGTTTTTACCAAAAACAAGACCAACAAGTGGAACCACAGCACCGTGTGCTGCAACTAGCTCTGCTAATTGTTCATCTTCTAACAACTTATCTATCGCACGCACCACTGAATGCTGGGCAGGGCTGTACTCAGTGACTAGCAGGGACACAAGAGGCTCCACGCAACGAGCTGCAGCAACTGATGATCTGATTCTTGTATTTCCAAAGAGGACACAACATAACTCTGCAGCATCCCCCTTCAGATCCATGGAACAATTTGAGGAAAGAATGCGACAAAGAACATCAACAGCATTCATCTCAATATCAGCAACAGCTAAGGCCCTCGATGGATTATCACACAATAACCTCACCAACGCAGCAATAGCAGCGTGTTGTTCCCTCTCCATGCCTGTGCTCAGTATCTCCACCAATGGCTGGATGGATTGACGGGCCGACTCTGCATTTCTGATGTGATCTGAAGAAAACAAGCTCTCTAATGCCTTCGCTGCACTGTACCTTGAATTTCGTCCTCCCAAACGTAGGACTGCCACAAGTTGATTAACAGCACCCAGTGCTGATTCATGTCGACGTATTTCAGCGCTGCTGAACAAAATACCCAATAAATCAGTGGCAGCTTCCTCTGTCGCATCTTGTGGACCAAGCGACAGGTACTTGGTCACTGCTTCAAGAGCTCCAGCTTCTACCATTACAAGCCTGTTTGAGGGGCTTTCATAGGTAAGCTGAGTTAATAGACCCAGTGCAAGAAAAGGTGCACCAGGTCGTTCTGGAATTGGTTTGAGTAAATCAACAAGGGAGGGTATTGCTTTACGAGAAGCAGCTCCATTTCTGATATCATCAACTCTAAAAAGCCTTTCAAGAGCAACTTGATCCGGGTTTTGCACCAGAGAAAACTCTTCCGCCAATTCCAAAAGATCAGATATATCAGTTTCAGCGCAACCAAGCAAGGTTATTAGCCCAACAGCTGCACCTGAGTTAGCAACGGCCAACAGAGTTCCCCTGCTGCCATTACAGACCAAACTGGACAGTGCTTGTGCAGCAAAATATCTGTTTGCTGAATCCTCTGACTTCAAAAAATTTGCAAGAACAGGAATGGAGTTCATAGTTGAATTTGCTCGAATGATATCTCTGTCTTGAAACAATACAGCAAGCAGTAATGCACAGACCCATGTGCTTCTATCTTCTTTAAAATCACCCTAAAAAATTCATAAGGAAACTTGATAAAATAATAATCATGATGAAAGATGAAAGTGGAGATGAAGGATAAGATAAATATGATGGAAATTTCTGAATGTCGTCAAAAAAACAAAAAAATTAACATGATATGCATAAGTATATATCATATTGCTCTTAAACAAGAGATATGCTAACAAAGAAGGTTGCATGGTTTACCTGTGTAATTTGGTCTAGATACTCAGAGATCTTGTCAGTGAGAACTTCGATTGCACCAGCATCCATAATAGCAACCCTACTTTTATTATTGTGACAAGCGATTACGGAAAGTAACCATTGGGCAACAGTGGTGCCTGAAATCACAGCAGTGTTACTTCCATTTTCACCATTCCTTGTTTGGTTTTTCATGTGCCTGACAATGGTTATATCTTCACTGTACTCAGAAGAATTGGCAGAGTTGAGCATATCAACAAGTGAATGAATCAGAGCAGTACATAAGTTTGATTCATCCAGAGCTTCCACCAGTTTTTGGTCATGGTCTTTAGAAGAGCAGATAAGAAGTGCGGTTCCTCCAATTTTGACTTTCATCTGGTTGGACATAATCACACGTCTTGCAACTGAAGAAATACATCCGGTGGTAGTTGCTACAACAGCCCCTAAAACAACAGGCTGATCTCTGCATAGTTTTGACAATATTTCTATAGCTTTATCCTGCAATGAGGGCTCCCCATCAGCTATACAAGAAACCAGTGGGATTATTGTGTGTGGATTTTCAGCCAAAATTGCCCATGCAGGTTTTACATGTCCTCCTTTTGACCTTGACAACAAAGCAAGTGCCTCAAGAACTTCAGATGTGGCAGCAGTTCCAAAGCTGGCAGATTCTAAAAGAGAAACCAGTGAAAGAACAACTCCAGAACGATTTATAATGTCTGACAATGTCTGATCAACAGTGCGACAGCCAAAAAGGCGTGCAAATGCAGCAGCAGCATGTGTTTTCCCATCAACAGTGCCATCACGCAACACTCTAGCCGAAGGCAGAATAATCTCTTCAGGAACTGCTTGCACACAGATCTCATTATCTAAAATAAGATTAGCCAGAGCCCCAACTGCATGTTCAGAGACCTCCAGAACTGATGAGTTAGCAAGCACTACCAATGGAGCCAACGCATCTTTAGCTACAGCAGCTACTTCTCTGTTCTCCTTAATCGAGAGAAATATTGCGGCAAGGCAGGATGAAGAGTCTACTAAAATTTTTTCAGAATCCCCATTTAGTAGCTTCAGGACCGACCGTAAAGTCTTCACAGCAAGATAACTTTCTCGAAAGTCTTTCCTGCAACAAAATAAATCTGCAAGAACTGAGGCTGATTTAGCTTGGGTTTCTTCTTTCGTCGAGGCCAAGATTTTAATCATCGTTTCAATAGCATCATTAGAAGAACTCCCTTCATGCAGTATATCACGAATGGGTGCAACAGAGAGAAGACTTTTAAGTGCATCAAGAACATAAACCTTAGACTCTGGCAGATCACTGGTTAACAAAGCAGAGAGCTGGCTAATGGTCCCGGTATCAGATTTGTGAATTAGATGGTTTAGCGTCTTCGCTGCAATCTCCTTCCCATTCGAGCTTCCATTTTTTAACAACCACAATAAGGCAGGAACAGCATCAGCACTTTCGACACATGCCCGAATATCTTCACTGTGGTTACAGAGGTTTCCAAGGATTGTAGCGGAATCTTCCTTGGCTTTTGCAGATCCCGTTTCTAAAATTTGGACGAGAGGAGGTATGCCACCAGCTGCGGTTATAGCCCATTTGCTTTCATCATTTTCATTGGACAAAAGGCAAAGCAAAGCAACTGAGCATTCCTGTTGTTGCTCTGATGAAAGGCCAAGAAGAGATATCAAGAGCTGAACCCCCTCACGACCCTGCAGCGCTTTCCATAGGCTAGCTTCATTTTTGCAAAGTACAAGCAGCGATCTTATCAGCTCATCCTGCAGCTCATTTGTTGCCATTGTGATCAATCCGACAAGCAATCTTTTCGCCTCAGAATTATCAAGGCTCTTTGAGAGAACAGAATTTCCATACAAGCTGGCAAGGGCTTCAATGGTGCGTTCTTGTATAAGAAATGGTAACTTCGGTTTAATCTGCTTAAGCAATATTTCCTCAATCACTAGAGGATCTGAAGCTCTGATTGAATCTGCATTGCTATCATAAATCATGAGCGCTGAAGCTAAAGCACCCAGTGTATCAGCAATCTGTACTGGTGAAGTGCATGATCCGAGGCTTTCACCAAGGCTCGAAATGACATATGACAACCCGCCTGAAATATTAGCCAAAGCGCACATTGCATTCTCCTGCAATGCTTGGGCATGCTCCCCTTGCATAAATTCTTTTGACGGAGCTATGGTAGCATTTATCAAAGCTGGTATTCCATTTGAATTGGCTATCTCCCGTCTAGCATCTTTCCATTGTGCAGAAAGAGATTTAAGAGCACCAGCAGCTTCAGCTCTGATGGAGGCATCATTTCCAGGTCCCAGTAGCTTGAGAAGTTGTTTAGTAGCACCGGCAGATAAGACCTTCGAACAAATGGATGCATCTTCCATCATTACACAAGCAAGAAGAAAGCAAACATTTGCCAGTGTATTCGATTGTCCAGCTGCAAGTAACTTCACGAGTATATCAACCCCTCCCGACTCTATAGATGCAGACCAAAAACCTTCTGTGCTGGTAGATAAGTTTTTTAAAGCTCCAGTTAGCAGCCCATCAACAACACTTTCAGATTTAAGCCCATGGTGAAGCTGTCCCCATAGAACAGGAACAACTCCTTCAGTTGAAAAAATCTTTGATCCAACATGATCCTTAATTCCACCTTGAGATACTGCATATATAGCCTTTGCAGCAGCAATTTGGCCTTCAGATGAACTGGACTTGAGAAGTGAAAGCAATGGAGGGATGCAACCGCCCAATAAAACTTTTACTCTTAGCTCATCCTCCCTACATAGAGATCCTAAAACAGTAGCAGCTTGCATCTTTACTCCAAATGATCCAGATCTGAGCAGAGAAACAAGTATAGGAACTGCTTGAGAATGAGATCCAACTGCACTGAAAGCATTTTCACGAGTATCGATAAGCTCAAGCAACTGCTTCAAAGAGTTCTCTTTCTCTTGAGCTGTGGAAGAACTTCGGCGTAACTGCTCGATGCACTGGGCAACACTTGCTAATGTTCCATCTGGATCATCCATATTACTACGGTCCCTGCAAGTGAGTGAGAGTAAGAACCCAGAATATTCACTGGTGAAAATCTTGTTGTGATATGAAATTTTTGGACAATCATTCAGAAAGAAAAAAAAAAAGGCCAAGAAGAAGAAGAAGAAGAAGAAAAATTTACATTCATGCCTGTTATAATTATTATTACATAGAACTGCATGCCTTTTTGATAATTTTTGTAATGGGTTAGATGGTTGAAAACAAAGATGCCATGGTTGCATTATCGTATAAAAAAAAAATGAGCTAAGGGCTCTCATAGGTTAGATGGGTAAAAACAAAGATAATGGATGATTATTACTTCATTTCTTATATCATGGGTCAAATGGATCCTTGATGTGGAGTCCACTTCGACCATTATAGGTGATGCTTGGTTTGGGTAGTTTGATTTGAGGCTCATTTTGTTTGGGTGATTTACAATTCGCTGTAATATCATATTGCTGAATATCCTTTTTTTCATTTTTCATTTGTCCGGAGATCCCTCATCTCCTTTTGTTTGGGGGCTTTCTCTTAATAAGATAGCAAGAACCACTTATTTCAAAAGAAAAGAAGAGAAAAACTAAGGGCTGTTATACTGAAAATTTCAATTTCACAAGTGAACTTCTATACCAAGTAATAAATATTTCAATTAAAATATTGAACCACAACATTTAATTGAACTAATTACCGGATCAAGGATACATCTTTAACCACTAAATCAAGTTCCGTATCCCATGAAAATGGGATCAATAATAGGTAACATCATGATGGAATCTAAAGGATCCAAAATAATTTTCTCTTGAGTGTGCTTGTTGTGTTTAATCTTGACAAGGCGCTGGCTTTTATTTCTCAGCTTCAGTTTCACTACCATTTGTTTTGCTCACAAAGTCTAAAGCAATCACTTGTTCCCAAAACCAGTATTCTTAGGGCCAAAGATGTACGGCAAAGAGGGAAGAGCTCTCCTTTCCAAATTCTTCCATATTTGGATCCTCCAAAACCACAAGAACCTGTCATCACCTCTTTTATGAACTGCATTGAATTCCTAGAGAGGGAAGAGCTTAGAGCTCACCTTTCCCAATTATTCGGCAAGAGAGTCCCCTATCATGAAATACATCAGAGATACTAATTGGCGGCTCATGCAAACAAAGAGAGTTATATAGCTCCCTTGGACTTGCAAAACATGTCACTTCGAGCACCGATGACTTTAAAGCACCAGTGTGCAATGGCTATGCATGTGACCCTTCTTTGCACCTGCCTCACGTGTTACCCGTGCAACCCTCCCACGAAAACTACACATGTACACAACCCAGATCAAACCCGGCCTGTGGTATAGGAACTGGTCGGTGCTCCACGCACCACTGCCACCATCTGGAATCATCGCCAAGCCCAACAAAGACTTTGGCTAGGAATTCTGCCAGCACATGTGAGTCATTTTCCCAGGTGTCGCGTTAGTTTTTCATGTGCACAAGAAAACATTTGGCGCACGTCAGGGTTGCATGCATGAGCATTGTTCTTTAGTGATTCAGGCACATGCATGATTAGGCTTATTGCTCATGCAATCAAGTTTGTTGTGGACAAAAGCGGGGTCAATGATCTTTAGGCTGAGGTGATGTGGAGCGAAGGATCTCATGGAGGAAACAAGCCATGGAACCCTAGACAACAAATGTGCACACACACAAAAGAAGGAAAGAAGAGACAATGCCCATGATATCACCGTCACCACAACAAAAGCACCCAAAAATCATGCCCAAAAACAGTGAACAATTGTCAACTGTGTTCAGAGTGGAAGACAGAGACTAGAATAATAGGGCTATGATGCCATTCTCGAACAAGAGCCATGCATTAGCTTACCACCCCCATATTTGAAGTTAGCAGGGAAGGAATAAAACATTCTTAGAAAGGTATGTACATGCGATCCCCATAGGGCTCATTAGGGTCAAACCTATGTACAATATATCTAATAACGTCATCCACCTTGTTCGTGTGAAGAGGGAATTAAATCAGGAATATGGGTCAGTCAACTAATAGTTGCCCTATGATGGTAGATACATAGTGAGGTTTAGTTTCTGTACACATAAAGCTCATTCTTGTCTCCCGAGAATTGAATCAATGCAAGGATTCTTCAGCAGTTCGATGATACTTTGGACATCATATATCCCATTATAAATAAGCAGATATGCATCCATGTAACCAGTTCCATCCACCTTGTAAATGTAAAACTTCAGACAACATTTCATAGTGATATCTATCATACAATCATAATTATGTGCCATCACTAACAAAATAAAATTTCATGCTGAAACCCAAAAAAAACTCACAACCCCTTAAAGCCAACAGAAATTTGAAACCTTGGAATTCCAAAACCAACATATCCCCAATCTCCTAAACACAACCATCACTACCCCTAACCATACAAAAATTTCTTCTTACATCCCATAATCATAAATTAACATATTCCAACCTATTATTCTTTGGCTCAACATAAGGTATCAGAAAAGAATCTTGCCCTTCCTAGTTTTCCTGAGAAGTAAAAACCAAATGTGATGTTCGGTGGATATTAAAAGATTTTCTGGAAAAATCATTCACGTGGTTTGGTAGCCAATAACATATTTTAAGAATTTTCTTCAGGTAAATAAGCATTAACACTGCTCATGACAATCTAAATTTCAATAAACTACTTCAATTCGAATGAATGATAATGGTACAGTCCCATGAAACTAAAAGGAAACTAATAGGAAACTAGAGTTCCTATTAGTTTCCTTTTTGGGGGAAACTAATAGGAACTCTCCCACTTCAATTCGAATGAATCAAAATGGTACAGTCCCATGAAAAACAAAATTAAAACAATACCTCATGGAATAAAAGAGTCATCTACTCACATGGCCACTAAACAAAACAATACCAAAGGAATTAAAACCCACGGCCATAAACAGGAGCCCAGAATAATCCCCAACCACACACAGATATCACTCAGTTATCACAAATCTCCCATTACACGTCCCAATCGATTGGGCCCCAACACAGTATTTTGCCCAATCTTTATCAAATTGTAAAACGCTTTCCCAACCATTGTCAAAATAAACTTCAATAAATCCCTTGTACATCAGATCTCTAGGGAATTTGAAATCTCTACATTTTTTGAGTTACAGATCCATTATACAATAGTGTATAAATTCCAATACTGTGAAAGTCAACATGTAAGGCTTCTTATATTTTTTCAACATCATCAACAGCCCTATTTGTAACCGAGCCTCCTCTTGGTAAGATGGGAGAGGTACCCCCTCTTTAATAATGGGACTTGGGTTCGAGTCTTGCCGTCTACTAATAGGAGAAGATTTGACCAAGTAAAAAAAAAAACAGCCCTAATTGTTTATTAAAGTGATCTATTCAATCAAATGATATGCATATTTCCTTTGGCTTTAAGGTGGAAAATGTAAACTACTTGTGAAAATGGAAACTGCTCACATGAAGTGGATGTCCCTGGTTTATGGGATCAATTTAAGAAGTTTTACATTTCAACCACCAAACAATAAAAGTGAAAACTTCCTTTTGGCGGACTTTCTTTGGTCCAGACCTTTTTCTTGTTTTGTTTTGTGGTTTTGCAACCTGATTCTTTGTTCTTTGGAGTTTCTCTGGTACTTGAATAAAACTTGGAGGTAAATTCCCACCTTCAACAATAAGAGTGGACAATTTTTTTGGGTAAAATTTTTCTTTAACAGCAAAACATGTATAACCTAAGATCCTGCTCATATTTATTCGATGTCCATACAGGTAAGAATAGAAGTGTTGAATTACTTCACCCAAGATCATGTGCCCATCTTAAGCAATATGCTGTTATGAGTGTCATCTATTCTGTGTGTGTCACATGCCTCCCAAAAGAACCATACCCAGAACATTGTCAATCTCTTGGTAAAAGTTGCATATACTGGTAAACACAGAATATCATCCAACTAGCTTCCATGATTTAGAGAAATGTGAAATTACGCAAAGTCACAAACCATGCTTCCTCATCCAATGCTTTTTATTTAGTGTTGAAAACCAGTTTTGACATATGTAATGATTTATTAAGTATATTCCATAATAATTTAAACAGTACAATACTAAATCCAATTGTTTATTATCACTTTTTGAGACAAGTTTAAGTTCATTCTAAGTTGAAACGACGCATCTTTAAGTGCGATGAAGTGACGATCATGAGGTAACTTCAGGATGAAAATATTGTAAATATCTCTGGGATGATGGAGAAAATAAGCATAAATAAACTAATGCATTTGGCAGCTTGGGTACATTTATCTAGTGAAACTAAAAATTAAAAGATCATAACAAACAAATGTACTCGAAGAATCTAGCATACAAAACAATTTTCTAAGAAAGATCACAAATGGAATGAAAAAGAAGAAATCAACAACATAAAATACCGCAAAATTTTATCCAAGCTCCTGTTTGACTGATTATTGACTCGCTCGTCAGAAAAGTTCAACATGGAAATTAAAAGTTATCCAACAAATCTACCTTGAGCTCATTTTCATGATTGAGTGTGGAGTTGGTGGCTCGGACTCTTGAATCTTTCCATCCACATTTCTTTCCTGTGATCATTACAAGATAATGAAAATAAAAAAAATGTCTTCAATATACAAGTCAAACTCTATCCAGATGAGAAAGACAAGAAAAGCCTAATATTAAGTTGCACAGATGATAGATGTTGATATTATATACATTGTACTCTATGCATTCATCCAAAAAGAAACAGGATGTAATAAAATCCTTACCCTAAGGATAATTATAAAAATAAAAAAAGACAAAAGTGGTAGAGAAAAAATAAATGAAAGTCACATGAATATATTCCTAATCTCAGGATGATAAGTAAATTTTGTGTTTCCAAAAAATCATATTTAGACATATCATAATGACAAGAACAATGTTTTATATAATCTAAGTATATCTCAGAATTTTATTATTCAGAACTGATAATGAATTGATTTGAAACTATTAGATCAAAAAATAGTTTGTAAGGTTTTTTACAATGTATGCAACAAGTCATGATATAAACTCGACTTATTAATTTTACAAAGAACTTGAATATGAAACTTAGAATCTGTTTTATTACATGAGAAAAGTTAAAGTTTATATGTGTAGTGAAAATAATGCAGACCATGCGAACCGCGTATAGGTATATGCATCGGTAAAGAAAGCATATAGTTCATTGAAGCATATACTTCATTGAGCTATATGTTTTCTTTACTGATGCATATACCCCTTTAAAGGACGTATATATGCGGTTCACATGGACCGCACTATATTAGTACTCTCTCTCTCTCTCTCTCTCTCTCTCTCTCTCTCTCTCTCTCTCTCTCTATATATATATATATATATATAGCATGATATAAAATGTATTGAACAGTCAGCAGATCTATATGGATTAGTGGATGTATAATTGATTAGGTGTTTAAAAATTAAAATAAATTGAGAGCACACAGAACACAAGCTCAAAGCTTAATACAAATCAAAATGTCACTGTAGATCATTGAAAGTTAAACAATTCACTTGCTAAGTTCATGATCCAAACCACCGAAACAATTCTTTCACCAGAGCTAGACCTAAAATCAGGGAAGTGTTCTACTAGTACTGAAACTACTACCATGCAAAATGACAATGGACACACATCTTAACCAATGGAAAAGCCAATTCGCAAGAGGTCCTAGATTCTGAAATGGTCTTAATAATAACAAAAGTGGGGGAGAAAATAACAAATTGAAAATGCCACCATTCACAAAATTAACATTTGAATATGCACCCATTAATAAAACACAATTGCTGAAAAAAATTAAATTCTATATATTCAACTAATTAAAGTCCTACATATAATTTTCAAAAAACGAGACATTAAGAAGAAATGAATAAATACCAGATCATTAGTTCCATGGCCGCCGCCATTGCTGGCCGTATACCTCCACGCGAGTGCCGCAGCCAGCTTTGCTGTTCCTTAGATATATCTCAAATGTAGTGATCTGCTGCCAATCAAATTTTCATCCAATCAAAATCATCACAAATCAAGATCCTCTACATAAACAGGACACTCAAACAACAGAACAACAAAAAAAAATCATCATCAGCAACAACAACAAACAAAAACATCATCCAAGACCCAACAATGTCTTAATCCAGATCCAGATCTGAAACTCAGCTGCTCACATAAATTCCAAAACAGCTGGGGGAAAAAAACACATTTTGTCCCAAAATCCCACCATTTCCATCTCAAAGCAGCAAGAGATCCAATGCACATGCAAATCAAAATCAAATTTTTTTCAAACATAAACCCAAAACGGACACGATTTTCACAGGACAAAAAAATTATAGGAAAAGCAGCAGCAGATTCGATGGTACAGAAGAAATAGAAATCGTCAAAATCAACACATCAGACACCGATCGGATCCGCTGAGAGCACAAAAGGAGATCCAAATTGACTGCATTTTTGTGATGGATCCCTCTCTTACCTTGTAATTCGAAGAAATCGCACTTGAGAGAGAGAGAGAGAGAGATCTCCTCTCGCGAAAAGAGGGAGGAGAGGAAATGCAGTTGTGCTCTTCTTCTTCTTTTTTCCAGTCTTGATTTTGATTTTGTATATATTTTTAATATATATTGGGGTGGTTTGTTTTGTTTCTTTTTTATATTTATGTCGCTCTCTCTCTCTCTCTCTCTCTCTATGAAACACTACGGAGTACAGACTGTGTTTGAGAAGTGGGGGAGGAGGGGGTGAAAAAAAACAGAGCCGGAAATCTATCGCTCGCCGACAAACAATGAAACTAGATTTTTGGCGGCTCTTGTTATTGTTGGGTTGGCGGCTTGGATCCGCGCCGACAGTTTTTTTTTTTTTTTTTCGGTAAAAAAATTATATTGATTTTAAAAAAAAAAAAAATTAATTCGGGGTTTTTATTTTTATAGGTCCCTCAAAAATCTAATAAATAAACAATATTTTAGGGTCCATTTGAAAACACAGATTGAAAATTAGCTTTTGGAATAAAACTGATTTTTAAGATGATTTTAGACCTTGACTTTTTTAGGATATTTTTTTTTAATTCAGGAATCAATGTTTGAAAGGAGTTTAATATTTGACAGAGAAAGCTACTTTTCAATTCAAAAAATCGATTCCAACAAAAAAACGTTGTTTTTGAGCTTTTCAAAACACAGATTTCGAGGGAAAAATTAAAAGGAATCCAGCTTCCGATTCTGTAAAAAACTGCCCTATTTAGTTACACGATTTTAGCTTTTCAATTTTTCAAAAAGCAAAAGCACACCAAACGCACAACCAAATAGGGCCTTAATTCAACTGGTTGGACCGTCGACCGGATTCCGGTATAGTTCAACCTCAAAATCAATTCACTTCAAAAATCATTCTAAAATTGAAAAATCATTCAATCCAGTGGTTGAACCGCCGATTTTGCAGACTCGTTGTCGGGTTACATGAACTGCACCCTAGTTTATAAGGGTGTAAAAAAAAAAACTCATTGAAATGATGTTTAAAAGCCCAAAAGTCTTTTTATTTAAAACAACAGTAAAAAAAAAAAATTAATTGCAAAGCATAATTCAGATACGTCCTCTTACAAACTGAGTTATTTTCTTTATTTATGTTTAGCTTATGATGTTTATTTATGTAATGTAATTTTTAAACATTCTCTTGCAAATGTAAAATATCAGTTTGGTTATGTTCCCTAACAAATTGTAAAAAGTTAGTTTGATTATGTCCCCTAACAAATTATAAAATATTGATTAATTTTGAATTATTAATATGATTAATATATATTTTACTGCATGAATACATCACGATTCAATTTCGATTAGCCCAATGGTTGAACTAATAATCCGGGACAGGTCATTTTTTTAGTTTATTGAACTATTCAGTTTTTAAAACATTACTAAAAGAATTTTTTATCATACTTTCATTCCATTGTTGTTAGTATGTTCGTTAATGATATCGAAAATGTTCTTATCCAATGATTTTATGAACATTGTTAATAATATTATGTACGTTGTTAAGTATCTCCTATACAATATTAACCTTCTTTGCAGTAATAATATTTTAATGGTTCAAGATACATTATCTTGATATTTGGATTTTAATATGTTACATCTATGTGCAACAACAGTCCACAACCAATTTGAAAATCATTGTTGTTTTATCTTCATTAACCTAGTATGTGTGGAAGGGGGAGGGGGGGGGGGGGGGGCACAAATAAAAGGATAAAGTGGAAAAGAAAATGATAAAAGATAGCCCGAAGTGGATGGAAGGACTCCATAAAAAAATATTTTCACTAATAGAAAAAAAAATTTTCAAAAATGACAGGACCTAAAAATTAAGGGTTATTTAGTTTCCACCCCTCCTAAAACAGTCAAATTATTAAAAAAAACCCTTCTAAAATATAATATTATTATAAACCCTATAAATGTTAACTAGATTTGTAAAAAACTCAAATGAATTATTTTTTGACAGAATAGTTTATTAAATGATGGATTGATAATAATACCCTTACTAAAAAATCCTAATTTGATAGAAAAAAAATGTTATTTAGTTTCTATCCCTCCTTAAACAGAAAAATTATTAAAAAAAACACTATAAAGTACAATATCATTATAAACCCCTTTTAAATGTTAACTGGATTTGTAAAACCCAACAATAAACAAAAAAAAAAATAGTACTCCCAAAAAAAATTTGACAGAAAGGAGTTTAGGTTAATCAAAGGGTTTTTTTCCATCAAGTTAGGATATTTTTTAATAAGGGTATTATTGTCAATCTATCATTTGATAACCTATTCCGTCAAAAAATAATTTATTTAGGTTTTTTACAAATCCAGTTAGCGTTTAAAGGGGGTTTATAATAATATTATGTTTTGGACGGGGTTTTTAATAATTAACTTGTTTTAAGAGGGCGTGAAAACTAAATAACCCAAAAAATAATAAAGAAGTGTCCAGGAGGACCCGCAATTGGTTTTCCCATTTTTTTATATATACCCTTTAGAAAATTTCATTTTGTCAAATGATTCTTTACGGATTATTGTTTCCAACAATTTCATGCAAAAAGGGTCTAAATTGCACTCCTTTTAAGGGGATATTTTTATAAAATTTAAAATAATTATATTGTGTATAAATACTATTTAAAATGGAATCCATGCATTATTTAACAATTTTTTATGGATATCAGTGGTAATAGAGTTTTAGTAGGATTATTTTGATGATATATGATTTTTTTAGGAGAATGTATGTAAAATATATTATGTTTTTGTTATTAATATGCTACTAAAGATGTGAATTTTATTTATATGGTAGATCTTCAAATTTTATTTTGTGAATTTTAAAAGCATTATTTCAAAATTTAGAGTACTTTATTTTAATTAAGTCTTTGTCATCTTTGTTGTTTCTTAATATTATTTCATAATTTTGAATGTAAATATCCAATTTATTCTCAACTTTATATTCAAATATTGAAATTAATATTTATATGTAAATTTGCAATGGGATATTTTAAGATATAAAATTTAAAATTTTAGATTTTAAATAAAAAATTAACACATGTTTGCATATAAATTCAATTGTTTATAACGTAAAAGGAAAAATTAATTAGACATTTGTTATTAAAAAAAACTCCAAGTATCATTTATTAAAAGAGATTCAATTAAAAATGGCTCACTTTGGTATTTTGGAGTTGTCTTCAGTGCCATTTTCTTAGCATTTCTCATCCGTTGTTAATGGTTAAAACACAGTTATCAGTGAAAATTTATAAAAGTCTGGCACGTCGTGTACATATATTTTTTTGGTAAAGACAGGGTTGTATATATTTAGGACTCCATTCTCATGGTTTAAAGCATTAATGGTTGTATAGTGTGATATGGTCCATGCACTATGTGAGACATCAAGGTCCTCGTACCAAAAAATATAAGACTATGAAATTGAATGGTCACATATTCATCGATCTAGAATTTATAATTGTATTTTTTTTAATTTAAAAAATAGAAAATCATATTAGATCTAGGTCTGTCAACGGATCCGGGTCGGGTCGGGTCGAGATAAACCCGGATCCGACCCGTTTGATTATCGGGTCCATCGAGTCAGGTTCATATCGGGTCTCGAGTCGGGTCAAGTCGACCCATTAATAAGCTTAGGTCAGACAAAAAAAGGTCGAAGAACTTCTCAAGGACTTACAATAGCTTCATTTTTTTCTTTTTAATAGTGTTTAATGTATTATAAATAGTTCTTCACTATTTTGATTTTTTTATGTTTTTTTGGAATACGGTTTGGATTTTTATGCTTTTACGTGAATTTAAAAGGTTGAGAATATCTTAAATGTTTAAAATTTTAAATGATTATTTAATATTTTGTTATAAATGTTTGGTTGAATCATGAGTGTTGGAATGGATCATAAATAAAAAAAATCATATATTATTTGGGTTAGGTCAATCGGATCTATAGGATCGGGTCGAGGTAGACCTAGACCCGACCCGTTTTGATTATTAGGTCCTTCGAATTAAATATTTATGCTTTTTATTGGGTCAGATCTAGGTTGATCGATGACCCGTTGACAAGCCTCATTAAATCTAAGAAGAGTGAAAATCCATTCAATTTTTCAAAATCATTGTTTACACTGCTTTTGAAAAACCAAAGAAATAACAAAGTGAATGTGAAAAACACAAAATCATTTAAATCTGCATTTGACATTTAGACTATAGAGTCTATTCAAACACGGATTCAAATAATAACTTTGTCACAAAATCAAGACGGTATCATTAGCGCCACTTAAACGTGGAATAATAGTTGTGTTAATTAAATTTCATGAATTCTACAGATGGTGTCTCTCTATCTTATAATATAGACTACATGGAATCACATGTACATCTTGTATATTTATTTTCCTATTTTTGTCTTATTTTGCTTGCTATTATGTACTTCTCCCCCAAGAGAGGGGTGATCAACTTTCTTGCAAATTGATACTAAAGTCAAGCTCTTGTTGAATAGGGTTTATGTAAAAAGCATCAAATGGTAAATCAAAGATGAAGAAAAAAAACATAAGCCATGGTGATTGGAAAGAATTGGAATTGAGAGACGAAGTTATATGCACTATGTTTAATTAAGTGTAAATGATAAAATCTGTCTTGGTTGAATAAGCAATAAATGTAATGAAATAAGTTAAGAATAAAAGGAAGAGTCACATCAAATACGGATAATGCTCACCTCCCGAGACCTACCGTAGATCACACCTCCTCATATCTAAAGCGCCCGAGGTGCAAGGACTATCCGAGAATCAAGCGTCTCCAGCATGAAGGGCATTATGCCACGTGGGATCGACTGATCTCGAGAATATTGTAAAAAAGTACGTCCAAAAGGACATGATAGCTAGTGCCAGGTCATTTAGTTAACTTGGTCAAATAAGAAAGAATAGGTATACGTGTCACTCTATCATTGGTTCATGTGAGAGATTCTTCCATGTCAGCAAAGCGTGCTCTCCACGCTATCATTGTCTATTATACCCCCTCCAAAAGGTACAGAGATTCATACGCTCAAACTCACTCAGATCCCTAAATTTTCTCTTTGATCTCATACTGACTTGATCGTCGGAGGTTCTTGGATTGACACCACACCAGTGTGAGATCATATCAACAATGGATTCTCATCAGCAATTTATGGATCCACTTCATCTCAGATGAGATTAAATCTAAACCCGGCCCGCTCAAAGAACGAAAGTTCGACTTCAACATTAAGAATCGACTATTGTTTTGTTGGAAAAGGCTTGAAATTGTACATCACAAAATATCACAAAAAAAATTGTTCATGAAACAATAATTGCCACATAAAAGTAAATCCGGTTAAAAATATAGACGATCAAAGCGATCACCTAGGTCCCCATTACAAAGGGTTCCAAAATTCCAAAAAAATAATTTTTTCATTTCCTATATTGTTGGATTTTATTTTAATTTTTTTAGATTTTTTATTTCTTTTTAAAGCTTATCCAATCCATTTTCTTTGTTTAGATTTTTTATTGATATTTGTTTTAATCATGATCCGCTTAAGTAAATTTCATTGTTTTTTATCCTATATTTTTTTTATTGATATAATTACATTGAAGTTTAAAATTATTGTGTTTTTTTGGATAATTTTTTTTTCTTGGTCAAATCCACCTCTTTCAGCAAGCGGTAAGATTCAAACCCAAGTCCCTTCACTAAAGAGGGGGTATTTCTCCTATCCTACCAACAAGAGATTTGGTAAAATTATTATTGTTTAGTTGTCCCCAACTTCAAATTCTTGAATTCACACAATTGAGTTTTCAAAATCATTAAAGTTTTTTTTTTTTTTTTTAACTTATCCACACAAACATCGACACATGTGTTTAGTATGTGTTTGTTAAAACTTATAAGTTTTATTTTATACCTTTTAACTTAAAAATAATTTGTTGTAGGATGTTTATTAAACTTATTGGAGATATTTAAGCAAAAAATAACTTTACAAAGTAATAATCTAAAAACTGGATCTTATCGAATTTCTTCTTGGTAGGATAATAGAGTATTCCCTCCTTAATGAGAGAACACGAGTTTAAATATTGTCCCTGTTAAGAGAGAAAATTTGATAAGGAAAAATACTTATCGATAAAAAAAATCTAAAAGCTGTATTAATGATGCTTTTGAATGAGTTTAAATCCTCTGAGGTAAAAACACATGACACATAGGCAGTGCAAAATATTATGTTCACTTTTTTAATAGACTCTTACCGCTTCCGTGTCCTATTATTATTGGATACCACAAAAGATCTATGTGTTTTTTCATAGAGGATTCGAACTACTTTTGAATTATAGATTATGTAATACAAAATTTTTATTTTAGACATTAGTGCCCTTAACTTACATTATGAATAACAATTGTCCCTTTATTACAAACAAACATGACATCAAGTCTTTCACTTTCAATTATGCATCAAAAAATTATTTTATATTTTATTCTAACAAGAATCCACTATTGCTTATTTATTTTTTTAATAGCTATAACACACGTGTCTACTGCTTAAAAAAATAAAATTATATATTCTACATACTATAATTTATAAATTATAAATTCAAATTGCAAAGAAAATGGCCTTTTAATATTTTTTTGCCGCCTCCTATAAGATAATTTTTCGAGGAAAACATTCAAAAAAAAAAAAAAAATTAACATCCAATTCTTGTATTCTTCATGACTGGTACATCTAACAATCTGTATTAATTCTTTCTTAATAACTCACTAAAATTTCATGAGATACAATATAGAACCTGCTGCGTGGAGAACCTGTCTACACATCTGTTTTACTTCTGGATTCATATTTGCAAGAAACCCTAAAATAGCATGTGAAAAGCTGGTGGAGAGATATGTGTGTGTGTTGTACTATTCACTACTACTTTTAGAAGGTGCAATCAACTTTTATAATATTGAAAAACACACTTCTGGTGTATCGAGTCTTGGTGCTGACCTACCCTTTTATGTGTTAATAAAAATTGAAATTTTTTCTATGGGATCAGGATACACAGGCAAAGATAGCTTACTCAACTCGATCAAAATGTCTAACTACGGGAGGTCTTCCTAGCTCCGATATTATTATTAAAAAAAAAACCTCCAAAGGAGTGATTATATTGTTGAGATCCCGTGAGAGTCTCAGTGGAGTGACTCTTTTGTGTCTGGAGAAAGAAACATCTAAATCTAAGTTATTCCACGAAAGCAGTGTATGCCAGCATTTATTCTTTCCTAAACAAGCAAGAAAAGGACATTCAAACCATATTATTCAACACTTATTTCATCTACGGTGATTCCTTGAATCTGTGAAATGGGAACACCAGCAAACAAACTTCTTGAACGCTCCCATTTGGGCAGTGGAGGTACATATTTTCCTCACCCGGATCCGAAGTAATCCGAACTCACGGGTGACCCTCTAACGTACTGTACCGGTCGCGAGTTAATGATGTCCCTTAACAGATTTTCTTCTGTGCTCCGATGAAGAGGGGTGGATGATCTACTAAAAAGTCATCCAATGGTTCAGTCAATCGCTATATTTTTCTAGGTTTTCTTGAAATTATTTTTTCGTACCTCTATTCTTTAGTGGCTCTTCTCTTTTATTGTTCTTCACCTGTTATGATCAAACCGATCTCCTTTCGGATTAATCGTCCATCACTGAAGGCCAGGAAATCCAGGAGAATCCAGGGGGATCCTGATCGGATCTATTTTCTGGTTCTAAAGATGAGGGGATTCGGTAAAATTCGATGGATTTTCCATATTGACAGGGTCATAATGTTTGTACGGATGTACCTTATATACGATTAAAGATGTGAGCATCCTGACAACACATGTTAGGTTGTCATTGGGCTGCAGGTGATGGATGACCCATAGGCCATAGTGATATAAATTATTCTGGGATAGATAACTATTTCATTATAGATTATTATACCAGTGAAATATCTGTTCTGATCTCGTGAGTTTTTCGGTACCCTTGATTGTTACACATCATAGACTCTACAGAGCAACAAATATGGCGCAAAGGCTGGCGCAATCTCTCTCAAAACATTTCATTCACATGCACCAACCACAGCTGGCAACACACAATACTATTCTAGAAGCCAAAAAAAAACACACATCCATACAACCCCAACAAATGAATTGATTGCTTCCCAATAATTAGTTGGCAGTCCACTTGATTAATTAGACACTTAATCGTATAATACTAATTTAACTTACTAAGAGCATCAACAATGGATGCTTGAAGTACATAACAAAAATAGAGATCTAAATACATTAATATAAATGATAAGAATTCACAATACATGATAGGAAGTATTTTACAGTGGTTTTCAAAGATAATTATAATTATAACAATCTTAAATGTCTGTTTTTATCGTCATTTTATTTTGAAATAAATATTTTTAATTATTATCATTTTAATTAAATAAAAATTAATTTTAGTTTATGAATGCAAATAAATATTAATTAAATTAAGCTAATTTTCGTAAATATGTTCATACACACATGTTGAAATGATAAGATGCGGAAACTGTAACAATCTCATCATTGTTCAATTAAATAACACCCAATGAACCACAACTCTTTCTCTAATCGTGATTTTTTTTTTCTCCCCAAAATTTTATTTTTCTTTTAAAATAATGGATGATATCTTTATGGACCATGATAGTCAGAATCAATAGACTTTAATTGAATGATGAAATGGTTAACGCATGTAAAGTAGAAAGGGTCAAATTTTTTTCATATTAATACTTAATGATGGGATTTTCATCTGTATGTATCATTATATTTTCTATCACACAGCACAGGTACTGCCAACTTTCTACCCAAGTAAAAAAAACTCAAAAGTAAAAGACATATAGGAATTTTTTTCTTTTTTTTTAAAAATAAGTCACAAAGGGACTTAAAATAAGCAGTGCAGTGGTGATGGAGACTCTTTACCTGCCCCACCCAAAAAAAAAAAAAAAAAAAAATCCAATGAGCAGTTGTGATTCACTGATAAGCTTCTTCTGTATTTATTAGCATCAAGGAGGTTGATATCTCACCAACTATGAAATCAAAAGCAGGGGCAAGGAGCACAACATGTATTTTTTATCTTTTATTTTTTTAAGTCTAAAAGTTGGTTGGGATGTATGTTTGTTCCTTCTACATATTGCAGCACGTGGTGTGTGGGCTTGACATCCATAAAATCTATGGTTGTCTAATTAATGGATCCCATTGGGAAATACTTATTTAACATTTCAGCTAATTTTGGCCAAGTATGGTTGTCTATGGCTGTTTTTAGGACTTATTTAACATTTCAGCTAAAGACTTATTTAAAATCTATGGTTGTCTAAAATCGAAATGCAGCCAAATAGAAGATTTAATATACATATTTGCAATGTATTTACATGTTTTATTTACATGTTTATTTTTTTAAATATATGATACATTTTTTCATGATAACTATAAAACTTAGAAGATGGGATATGGTATAAATTTTTTTTATTTTTAATTTTATAGGATTCAAGTGCTCGATTTCGTCAATGTTAATCAATGTCATTTGTTAGTTTTCATTAAGTACCGGTCAAAACTAATGAGATTTAATCCTGATTAAATAAAATCTCAATATTCAAACTCTGAACACATCACTCAAGATGAGATACCTCTATCAATCTCTAACAACTTGTTATGATTTAGTGATGATACATAAAATTACAAAAAATCTTGTATAATAATATAAGATCCATCCTTTTCGTCCAAAAAAACAGAGGACTAAATTTTTTTTAAAAAAAAAGAGCAAGAAGCACACTGAATATCCATATATATAATAATAATAAAAAAGAAACAACAACCAGCCAGTTCATTCTTAAATAATATAAAATGAAAAGAGACATGTTAGTTACACACAATACGTGGGACACTTTCCCCTTTTTTTTGTCTTCTATTGATGGGGACCTTCAGAATGATTGCTTTCATTCCCAACAACCAAGGTCAAGATCTACCCCTGCTTCAATTGTCAGAGTTTTTGTTTCTATTTTTCACTTTCTTGGTGAGATTTTTTGGTGCCTCTTTTGATAGGTTTATTATGCTCAAACACTACCTCAAACTCACATGCTGATATATAACTGAATTACAGATTGAGTTTGAAATCCTTTTGGTCACATCTCTGCTAAAATATTAACTTCTAAAAATTTGAGATAAATAATTAATATCATTTACCGCTATAGAAAATATTGAGATTAGATTGATTGATCCCATTCTGCCAAAGATTTTTTATGACACTTTTTGATAGCAAGTGTTTTTTTTTTTCTTTTTACAAGATCATAACCTGCATGGTCTTAAACAAATTATATTTTTGGGTAAAAAAACAATCAATATTTTTAGACTAACAATTAATATTTTTTGATAGTGAGCAAAAGTTCAACAAATTTGATGAACTGATCCGATTCGACCAATTACAAATGTGATCAAAAGTGACAAGATACCAAGTCCTCATCCAAATTTGGTCAAATTTTAAATCACTGGATGAAATTTTTTTTTTTGTTGACAGGTAATTTTTTTAATTAAATATTATCCTATTACCAAAAACAAGACTTAAAACACAACCATTAAAGAAGGGGGGACTATCACCATCAACCTGCCAAGTTTGATAATAACACGACACATTGAAAAAGCTTTATTTCATGAATAATGTAACCAGTCCTAGATTTTAACCCATTTTCTCATCCTAAACTATATACATTTTAAGTAAATGTACATGATATCAATATACCTTCATTTAGAATGTATATGCACTTAATGTGAAAAAATGAGCTAAAAAAGAACTATAGGTGTATCAACGCTCTTATTTCATGCATCATACATCAAAGATAATGAGGGATATGGGATATCAATTGATGGACTATACAATGACCTGCCATGAACTTTGATTAAGACCAATTGATGGGTATCAAAAGCATGCAACCAAGAAGCAGAAGAATGAACCTCTTGATAATTGTAAATCCAAGAACAGAGATCAGATTGGTGAACTTCCTGATTAAAAACATGATAAATTCCAATAAACCACCAATACCAATGCTTTATCCAATGGGCGCTAATACACTCAATCCTTATTGCAACCCTAATTGTAGTTGCCACATCACTACCGCAATATATGAAATAATGTATACTCCACTATGTCAGCATATACTCTATTACAAAAAAAAAAAAAAACGTTATAAATAGATATATTCAATTCATATGAGTCATTAATCAAATATATACTTAAAAAAATCAAAATACGTGCAGACTACAAATGAGACTTCAAAAAGGACTAAGCTTGATATGTGATATCCTGGTCTCTTACCCAACATACAAGTCACCTGGAAAAAAAAGATGACTCCTATAAGTCTGAAATTTAACTCAGGGAGATGAAACACAGCATGAACACCACCACACCAGCCATTGTGCTGAACTACCCAGTGCTCATGCATTTTCACATATGATTATTGAGAAGAAAAAAAATGTATATCCAAAACATTTGCATGGAATAAAAGTAGTTCACACCACATCTGATCTAATTCATGTCTGAATAATAACTGAAGACAGGACAGGGTTCGTTCACCACCACATCACTATGTGAGAAGTCCTTACGAGTCTCCTAACCTGCTGATCACTTCATAATGGGATAAAAAGTTCCACGGCACATTTAGCAGTGCAGTAATAGATGGTTGATCACTACATAATGGAGAAAATATTTCCCTAACAACAAGGCCTGCTATTCACCAAGAATGTCATCTACAGACTAATCTTGGGGAAAAAAGCCATTGGATTATGAAAGTCAGAATTTATTATTAACAGTAACAATGGTTAAGGACTCTTATCTTATAGAGCAATGTTGTGTCTAATTATCCATTCAACAAAGCAACCACTCCAGTAGCCCTGGTGCCTGTATAGAGCTCTTCCATACGCAATTCGAAGTCATAAGACAGTAGCTGGATGGTTCCCCTTGCTCTTGCACTGGCCAACAAACTTGGTGCACAAGGAAGATAACAAAAAAACATGAGCTACTTTGGATTCTTCACAATTTGGGGATTGAACCTGCCAGGACATAAAGTGTATAAACATGCTTGTAACAAGTGAGTTGTAGTAATGCCTATATATCATTATTAATTGACTTGCGGAAAAGCCTTCATTTTCTGAATGAAACTGCAGCTCAGGGACATTGCTTGGTTGAAAATTGAATAAATCACAATTACGAAACTTAAGGAAAGAGATTGCCGAGTTGCCAAAATGAAGATTTTTGAGTTTGTATTCAGTAAAAGCTTCACTTCACAATAAAGTACATTGGAAAAGTTCAAGATATATAAGTTGATGGGTCCAACCAAAAAATGCTAGCTTAGTCATGAATTCATCATTTATCGAGCTACCCTCCAACTTCAAAAGTCTTTAATACCTTTTTACCTTTTAATTACTCCAAACAGCATGGGTACTCATGGAAACACAAACACACTCAAAACACACTGTGAATATCAATGATGAGAATTGTTGAGTAATCAACAAATCATGATCTGCATTTTAAAGCATGGATCAACATGAAGACTATGAACAACTGCAATACCTACTGTAAGATTCACCATTCACCAAATAGCTATGAGTAGGAATTTGGTGCTGTTAGCTGAGGTAGACCTCCATCTACGGGCCAACTCTAACTCAGGAACTTGGTATAAACCTTTGGGAGTCTGATGTTGGGATGACAGTGAGAAAGTTTGATCAAATCTAACCTTAACGATCCCAAATAGATGGGACAAGGGTTTACAGTTATGGCTATCAACATGAGAGACAGAAGATCACCAAAAAAACAGAGAAGATCAACAAACAATCACAAGGCACATACATCTGACAATTACTATATTTTGGAGTTAATGTGCCCTCTGCATGGCTTACAAAGATAACGGCTCCATTCACCGGGCAAAACAGGTTACATACAGGGAAAACATCTGGAGATGAAAAAAAATGCAAAACATGTAGCTAATTAGCACATCTGGCTGTAGATTCCTACATATCCTTGGGATTACATCTGGTAAAAGCTAAAAGCACCATATCAAAGATAAAAAGATTTTCTCACTTGAAGTCTCCATCTACCCTTTTTTAGAATAAAGGAAGCAACCAATGCATCTAGTTCAATAATACATTGCATCCCCAAGATATGCTATATAGTGAAAGAGTAAGAGCTGCACTGGAAGGGAAGGCGACTTGTTCAAAATGAGCAAGGCTACTTTCTTAAGAAATGGGATCACTTGGTGTCAGTTGGAAATTAAGATCGTCATCTTGTTGACAACATTTTGCCAAAGACACAGAAGTTTAAAGAATCTCTGTTATTCTCAAACATATCATCTCCAGTTTCAAGAGCTCCAACATAAAAAGATGAACCGAAAGCCATTAACAGTTCCTCCCTCCCTCTCTCCTTGCTCTCACTTAGAATCAGTGATACCTCCATCTACCCTTGTTTAGAATAGTGAAAGAAGTATATGTAATTTAATAATTCCTTGCATCCCCAAGATTTTCTATATATGGTGGACGAGTAAAAATTGCACTGGAAGGGAGGGTGCCTTGTTCAAAACGAGCAAACCTGCATTATGTAGGAAATAATTGTGATCTCCATATACAACTTGCTGTTAGTTGGAAATCATCATCGCCATCCACCTTGCTTACACCATTTTATTTTTTGGTGTATTAGTGACAAGAAAACACTAACATTTGTTTAAAAAACCATATGCGCAGAATCACCCACAAACTCTGTGCATCAGTTAAACCGGGTGATTATAAGACCTATGGGTAGCAAACCCATGCCTCTAGCCAAAGAGCCAACCTCATGTGGGTTTATTCACATCATTTTTACTGCACTTTCCCAAAAACTCACACAAGTTCAACAGAATTTCTCTATTCTTCTCAAATCTATTATTCTCCGTGTCACATAATTCAAACATAATTGATACCTGTTATCGGTATGTTGCCCCAGCTTCGGAAGAAGTCAGGTTACGCAGTGGGGTTGTTTCTCCCTCTTTGGTTGTTCATCAGAAGGGATTCTACATCGTGATCCTTGTCTTCGTGGTGGAGTCAACAGATTGGGAGCTGCAGTGGTTTCTAATTTGGTGGTTCACCTCAAGGGTGTTCAAGAATGCACTCAGGCACCTGAGTTTCCTTTTGAAAACGTTGTGGTGATGGAGGTAACAGAGGAAGAGCCAAGATTGTTTCACTTGTCAAGCCAGGCGTTTGGAGTCAGGAAGATAAGACCTTTAGTGAGGCAGATAGAGTAGGAAGGAGGTGTTATGTCAGAGAAGAAAGAGGGTATGAGAGATTCTCAAGAACCCCTTTGCAGGACCCCGGTCGTAGCTTTCGCTGCTTGACGGTGGGGCATTGACAGAACGAATAATGGGACTCGCTCGTACGTAAGCATTGCATCAGTACAAGTCACAAGAACTCCTGAGGACTTGCAGCTATCCTTGGTTGTCAAGGTGAGGCATTGGTGGAATGAACGCTGCTTGAAGGTGGGGCATTTGTCTAAGAGTTTCCTCTTGGGGATTAACCTAGAGGAGCCAGAGTTGAGGCGACTTGCAGCTGTCCTTAGTTGTCAAGTTAGGCATTTCCCCACAAAATATCATGGTTGACCACTGCACCTTGGGGTTTCTCACATCATGAATGGTCACTTTTCATTCACTGCTCTGAGAGAAGATTGGCCATGTGGAAGAGTAAGGAATTGAGTCTCGGAGGCAAGCTCATTCTCCTTCAAACGGTTATGTCATACTTCCCCTTACATTCCTTTCTTTATCCAAGATTCCCAAAGGTGTTGTCTAAGATTGATAAAATAAGAAATTTTTTTCTGTGGAATGGGGCTCATCCTAGTGAGAAGAAGGCGCACTTGGCAAATGCGGAAGTATATGCTAAAAGGGTGGCATGGAGAATTTGAACTTGGAAGTCATTAACGATTACTTACTTTGTAAATGATGTGGAGAAGATTAAGCTCTTCTCAACTCTTATGGAGTTGTGTTGTAAATGAGAGGTACTATAGAAACACAATGCCCACTGCCTTAGAACCCTTATCATATACTCTCTCCAAAGTGTGGAATGATACATTCAGCACTGCCATAATCATGGTTCGTTGCGGACGGTGTGAAAGTCAGATTTTGGAGGGATATCTGGATTGATGAAGAACCCTTCCATCTTTGCTGTTTCTGGAAATAAGGAGGGCTGTGTACAAGATTTCTGGGTTTGGACTGATTCAGGTCTTTGAAATGAAGTCTAAGAAGGAATTTTGGAAACAGAACTTTCTGAGTTTTTACTCTTAATTCAGCCTCTGTAACCCTTCAAACTTAAGCAGCAAGAGGAGGACATAGTGGTACGGAAGCCCAGCCCTAGAAACAACTTTTCAGTCAACAACTGCTATAACTGGTTGAGAAGAAGTGCAGTCCCACAGCAGTCCAACGGCCACTAAACACAGGGAAATATGGGCTTCCAAAGAGAGGCTTCAAATGTAGGTGTATAGATTTAAATGGATCAGTGGCGACTCAACTATTTGCCCCTTCTGTAATCTGGAAGATGAAACTGTGCTGTACTTGTTTTGCTTTTGCCCAGGAATATGTGGGAACACCTGGAAACAAGTAACAAATCTGAATACCAATTTTAACTCCTTGGAGAAACTATGGAAAGCAGGTAATGCCTCAAGGAGGCTTGGAAGAAGTATTTAGGCCAAAATCATTCAATCATTCATCCCAACGGTATGTTGGACTGTTTGGATGACTAGAAATGCTGTGATTTCAAAAGCCGCACACCTTATCTTAAAATATGTGGGATGAGTGTGAAATGGCATATCGAAGCTTGGGTATTGTGCTGGTGGCAAGAGAATAGTCTTTGAGGAGAACAAGATTCAGATTAATACTTACTCCCGAGTTCTATTGTATACTGGAGATGGCACTGTGCTTAATTTGTGGTTGTATGGTATAATCTCCACCAGTTTCTCAAAAAAAAAAAAAAAAAAAACACTCCAGTTTCAGATTAATACTCTTTCACTCTCTCTCTCTCTCTCTCTATATATATATATATATTTTTTTTTTTTCTAGGATTGCAAGTTTGTTTAGGAATTGTTAGTCATAAAAAATCTTTTGAGAAAAATATATCTTATAAAATATTAATTGAAAATGCCCCCGACCAAAGGTGACGATGGACATTAGAACAAAAGTATTAGAAGAAGAAAGAGAAAAAATATAAGAGGAGAGCATCAGGGAAGGGGAAGCCCCTTCAAATGTTATCCACGAGGAGCCACCTCCCAAATCATAGGTTACCCATAATGGTTGATGGAATCTCCACTTCCAAAATCACGGTGACCCAATCTCTAAGGCTCGAAGAAATTGCCGCCCATCTGTTCTCCAAGTAGAACAGTGATTAGGTTATTAGGATTATATAGAGCAGTCTTCTCTTCTCCCTTATCTCTCTTTGAAGATACTTCTCTTCTTGGTTCTGCCACTCTTTCACTCTCATTAACACTTTCACGCACACTCCTAACAGCAGTAACAACCACAACAACAACAACAACAACACAATACATTCAGCCTATCAATACCTAAACATGCAATCAAATCAACTTTGAATATAACAATAAGAACTCATTTTTTATGCCAAGAAGAGACAAAGGACAATGCATGGATTTTCAACATTTCAACAACAACTTCAATTAACTCAACCTGTGAATATAACACAAGAACTCATTTTTGAATGCAAAGCAGAGATCGAGAACAATAAATAGATCACCAGCATTTCCAATCGCTTATGCTCCTATTCATTCCAGCACGGCCACCGCCCCAATCTCATTAAGCTTGGCGATGATCGACTCCGCCTCCTCCTTCGTCACCCCCTTCTTCAGCACCACCGGCGCCTTCTCCACCATCTCCTTCGCCTCCTTCAGCCCCAGATCCGTGAACGTCCTCACCTCCTTTATCACCTTTATCTTCGCCGCCGCATCGAACCTCTCCAGCTTAATATCGAACGCCGTCTTCTCCGCTGCCGCCGCCGCAGAGGGAGCCCCATCCGCCGATTGCCCGGCTGCCGCGACGGCGGGGGAGGCGCCCGCGGCGGGGCCGAACCGATCCAGGCCGAGCTTCAGCCGGAAGAGGATGGAGTAGTCGTACATCTCGAGCGGCGACAGGTCGAGAAGCTCGCCAGCGATCCTCTCCAGCTTCTGCGGCCGACTATCTCCGGTGACGGAGAAACGTCGCCCGAGGAGGAGAGTTCGGGCGGCGGCGGCGGCGGACCGGAGGGGGATTCTTGAGAGGGGCATTTTGGGAAATGTGAGTCTCAGTTTGCTTTCACCGCCATTGTTGGAGGGTTTTGGGGGTTGGTGTTGTTTTTAGGGTTTCTGTTCGGATCTCGGACCGGGCGATGAAGGGGCGTTACTCCGTGTGAATAATCGGATCCCGATATGATGAAATTTGACCCGTTTAAATGGCCCACGAAGCAATGTAAGTTATCAATTAATGAGGGACACTCGTATCGCTCTCGAAAGCGCGAATCGAAGGGAGAGAAAAAAAAAAAAAAAAAACCCTAGAAGGGGACGATCAAATCTTCTTCTCTTTAGTTCAATCGCTTTTTTTTTCTCCCAAATCTTCCTCTCTCTCTCTCTCCCTTTATCTCTTTTTTTTTTTTTTTTTCTTTTTCTTCGTCTGTTGTTGTTGTTTGTGGTGTTTTTTTTTTTTCTTTCAGGGAATGAATTGAAAAATAAAAAAAAATTGACGAAGAGGGAGAGCGTCTGGAGATTTGGATCATTCGGGAACTGTTAATGCTGTTTTTTCTTGTCTGTATGTTGTTTAGTTTTCCTCTAATGGCTGCTTTTCTGTTCTGAAATTAGGGTTTCGTTATCCTGCTTCATCTCTCTTACGGCCTCAAAAACCACTGCTTTTAAGGTGAGGCTTCTCTCTTTTTCGTTCCTTGATTTAATGGTCTGAAGCTTTTTAAAGTTGCGTTCTTTAATTTGGCCGGAATTAGGGTTTCTAAAAGAGAATCAGCAGAGTCCTGTTTTATGAATTTTTTTTTCTTGTAAATAACATTTTCTAAATGGGTTTAATGTTTCATGGAGTTTAAGTATTTTGTGGATTTATGTTTTTTTTTTTTTGTTATTTTGCTTGAGTTTACTCATATTGGTTATATATTTGTTGTATTTGTTGTATGAGGTATTCATGTTTGGTTTACAAATCCAGGTTTACATTCTGGTTTCTTTAACTTCATGTCTCTGTATATTTCCACCCGTTTCTATTGATGAATAAAGATATTATGGCTATGAGATCAGACTCTTGAACGTTATTTCATATTTACTGCTTTTTCAGTAATCGATAGGTTTGGAGCAATTGACTTTGAGCTAGGGAGTGAAGTGCAGCGGAACTCTTAATCAATGTTTATTGATTTGTGAAATTTGTGAAATGTTATACTTGCATGAATGACTTGTTCATCAAACAATGTTTTTGATTCATATTTTTCCTGGATGGTATTTTCTACACTTTTATGTAGTGTTTTTTGCTAGATTCAGTTCAGCCTTGTAACTTGTTGTAACTTGATTCTTTGGTGTTTATCTGGTAAGAACTCTGTTTTGGTATCTTATTTTGTTTGGCCTATGGATTTAGTATGTGTTGATGTTGTATTTTTCTGTTATTTTTTATATTATAATTTAGTTACCTATAAATTTCATTTTAGATGCTTTTAAAGGCCTACTTAATTTTTTTGCCTTTGAAAAAATAGTTTTATATGTTATCATGTTCTGTTGTGTTTATTTTGTTTGATATTTCTTTGTGTTGTATATTGGCATTCTCTTCCATTTAATAAAATGAGGCTGGATGCTTACCGTTTTCTTCAACAAAAAAAGAAATTACATATGACATCATGATTTAGGCTTGGTTTGTTCTATGTTACAGGTTTGTGTGGACAGCTTTTGTGTCACCACGTAGGAGAACGATGTCATCACCATATCCCACTCTAGGCAATAAACCCATTGATCAATGGAAAGTGACTGCGTTGAAGGATGAGCTTAAACGACGAAAACTCACCACAAAGGGTCTGAAAGAGGATCTGGTGAAACGCTTGAGTGAAGCGATTTGGAATGATGAAAGGGAATTGGAAAAGGAAGAAATTGGGAATGGTTCTGATCCTGATCCTCTCCCCAACTCTCATGATCAGAGCAATGATGTTGCACCAGACCTAACTGATAACCTGAAGGCAGAATATGCCACTGAGGTTGTTGGGAATGAAGTCACTGCAAAAGACAATGGTGCTCCTGTGATTGAAAATCATGAAAGTAATGCTGAGGTAGCTCAAGAGGCCAATAATCAAGACACAAATAGAATGGATGATGTGAACATGGATAGAGTGGGTGAAGATAATGCAGGTCATTCTTCCCCACTGAAAAACTGTGTCATTGAAGGTCAGGATGTCCAGGCCCTGTTAGATTCTAGCGTCCAAGAATTGAGGAATGATGAAATTGACGTCAAGACTGAGGATTCAAATCCTGTAGAAGACGCTGCTACTGAAGTGCCAAATCTGAACACACAGGTATCTGAGGTTAACCCTGTTTTAGGGATACAGGTACAGTGTGAGTCAATTTCTGCTGATTCTGTGTCCATTAATGAAAAGAATGAACTAAAGGATAATTTGAATGCTGATGATTTCCCTTTAGAACTAGAAGTTAATAGGTCAGAGATGGTTCAACCATCACCTAATGATGTTCCTATCACTGGTGATTTGCTTTCCTTGGATGATAAAGGGCTGGGTGAGAACCAGGGCTCTGTTGAAGATATAGAAGGTCCATACGTGACAGTTGTGGACATGATCGACCAAAATGATAGTGGAGATGGAGAGTCTCCTGAAAAATTGAATTTGGACCAGAGTTCCGGTGATGAATCCCCTGAGAGGGATTTACTGGAAAGCAAACCTGATTCCAGACTTAGTGCTGATGAAGTGGGAAATAAGACTGAAGCCAGTGAACCAAATGCTGTGGAAGAAAAAAGAAATGTTGTTGTGATAGAGAGTGGGGTAGTTTCTCCTGAAAAGAAAAATATTCTTGGCGAAAAGGATGAGAGTATGTTATGTAAAGCCGAGAAAAGAAAAGGTCAAGGTATTATTTTCATTTGAATCATTTTTAGATTATTAAGTTGAAATTTTGTTCTTGCATCTTCAATGTTCTCTTCATTGGTTTAATTTGGTGAGAAATGATGCATTTTTTTCTGATTTCTTGTATGAAAGCACCTATTAGTTTGCTATTTCAATTAGCAGTTTGCAAAACACATGGTTTGACCTAGAAGCTTGCTTGTTTATGTTTGCTTCTGTTGACTAGATTGTCTGTCTAGAATAACTTTATGTGAGGGAAGCCAATTTTGTCTTGCTGCAGTGAGTGATTGGTGATATTTAATATTTCATTCACTTAGATTAACCTTATATATCAAATATTTAGAGGTCCTGAGAATATTCAAGAGACCATGTTTCAGGGAATATCCTCTGAAGTGAATGCATTTATATTTTCTTGAGCTTTTGTAGAGACTCATTATCTTGTCAATATCGTTCAGTTACTCGTATTTCTAATAGATGTATGCAACTTCTATTTGTGTTAGCAATTCTCAACAAAGCTTAGCATTTCATGATTTTATGTGTTTTTGCTTGTGATCTTCAAACCATTGCCTTTAAGAGAGATCCTGGTGGGTTGGGGGGGGGGGGGGGGGGGGACGCATATTCTGTTGTCACACTGACCTATTCTCTTGTTATGTTGGTTGGTCGGGCTGTTTCTGTTTTGTCACGGTGTCCCATTTGATTGGAAAAAGTAATGCCGAGTAACATGCCTTGTTACTCTCTTCTTATGGTGAAGAATCCTTTTCTCTTGCCACATGGTAGTCAAGTCCGTCAGCATATAGAAAAATGATTTCGCATGGTTGAGTTTGACTACTACAATGACATTCTGATTGAAACCGTGAAGAAAAAGAAAGTGGAGTGGGTTGAGGGGAGAGAACAAGAAAGTTATTCAATTCATAGGAATGGTGATATCTGAGGGAATGACTTCACTTTTTTTTTGTGGAACATTTGATGAATATTGTGACTTGTGTCAGGCAACAATTGTGATTTATTTTTCTTGGCATTTGTCTTCTTACTTTTTTCTAGCTAAATGTGGATGCAGATTTTTTGGCAGGGACTATTTGAAACCATGTTTCTTAATAAATGTACCAATGGGAAAGAATATGGAATCTTCGGTTCTTCCATTTTTGTAATGCCTGTCTTTTGATGGGTTCCTATATCTAATTGTTCATTTTTCACTATTTTGTACTCTATAAAGGATTTTTTAGCGTATTTTGGTGTCATGAAATGTCATGATTGCTTATTTGTTCATGATTGTTTATTTGTAATGCTTAAAAATATGAGATACAATCACTGTAGATTTTCCAAAACTTATAGTTGGGTCTCTCTGTGCTCTTTTTTTCCTCTTGACTTCATTTATATCTATTGACCTATTAGCAATGTTTTTATTAACCTAGATTGTCACTGACGTTATTGACAAGATATTAACTCAAAGGGACATTTCATGAGTGGTGCTTTCTTCCTGTCAGCTGATGCTCATCACACCTTTTATATATATATATATATATATATATATATATATATATATGTTTATATACTTGTCTTTAATGTAGTCTTTATGAAAGAATGAAAAAATTGACCCATTTAAACTTTTTATCAGTGGTTGTACTTATTTCATCCAAATCATACATTTGAAAAATAACACCCTTGATATGTTGTACATAGAAGTGAATGGATTGGATACCCAAATTTATTCATTGGGTTATTGCATTTTTTGTGTTTCATGGTTTTCATGTGATTCTTTAATGCATGTGGTAGTATTATGTCATATGAATCTAATTTTGTACATGTGAGCTGTTTAGGTGGTAAGAAGGCTTTAAGCATATTATGGATCACAGCCAAATACAACCATAGCGGATGAACACAAAGTGGGTGGTGCAATTGGGTGAAACATTTGGTGTCATACCTAATAGTTTGTTACTTGTATATTACTATCTTTACATGATATTCTGTAGTATTTCTAGTGTCAGTTGTTAGGGGATCAACTATTGGTATTACTTACTGGTTTGATTTTGCATCTCTGTTATTGTGGTATAATTTATTTACTTGAAGTTCCCCACTTCTGACCATGCAGAAGGGCTTCTATAGATTGGTTAATATAGTAAGGGAGTTTAATCTGGTTTGAGCATTTAGTTCTTGTCAAGATTGATAGTGCGATTATCTGTAGCTTCCAAATATGTTTGCAAGAATTCTCATCTGTTCATGTGATTTCTTATTTCATATTTTGGTGGCCTCAGATGACAGAGAAATGGAAAGATTGGGCAACATTATCTCATGTTTGTTCTTTTCCTACTTGTCAGTCACTCAAACATTTTACATGATATGAGTGAATTTGTGTACTTGGTAGAATATGAAATACTGATGTACAATTAAAGATGTTTTTAAGAGCTCTTCTGAAATATTTCATTAATTTATGGAGTTGAAGCGCTTTTTCCTAAATCCTTTTGAAATTTGAAACATACAAATCAAGCACCCATAGCACTTTCCTGGATATGGTGAATTTTTCATTAAAATTTGGTCAAGCTACACCTGGTACTCTACTACTATGTTCTTTTTGAGGCATCAGCCTTTTGTTTGTACTTTGTATGCTTTGGGCACTCCCCTTTTCTAATGAATCGAGGTGATCTCCTTACCATTTCCATTAAAAAAAAATGTCAAGCTTCATGGAAATATTCTCTTTTGCAGTGTAACATTATTTTTTAAGTGTGTTTGTAAAGCTGACCTATGAGACAGTAATAGCTGAGAGGTCTATAAATGACATATAATATCATACATGTATATAGGCCATGTTTGGGACTCCATTGTTAAGTGAATAATGAAGTTTTATTGCATAATGTTTGTGCACTGAACTTCTGTGCATACTTTTGACTTTTTGAGTGAGAATTTGCGTAATAACGCTTCCTCTGTAGTTTACGAATCTTACTGGTGTGATTTAATATATTTCAGAGTTGAAATATGTTATTATGTTCTTATGTTTAGTTGTATTGATATCTTTATATAGACCAAGAAGTCGTTGGGAACACAGAGATTCATAAAAGACAGCGCCGTTGGAACTCAGAAAGCATTAAAGTTCCTGAACCACAAACTTCTAATATTGCACCATCATTTACACCGCGAGATGCTTTGCAGTCTACTCCCAGACACTTTGGAAGGTCTGATTCGACACTGAGTGCTGATACTCCTAAAGAACGTGTTGGTGAGTTTCCTTGATTTTGTATTCGATCAGGGACTTATCACATTAAATCAAAATTTCTAATAATACTATTTTCTGTTTACTATGTCAGTTCCACCATCACAGAAAACTGCAACAACTTCTCTCAGAATTGATCGTTTTGTGCGCCCTTTCACTCTTAAAGCTGTGCAGGAGCTGCTGGGTAAAACTGGAAATGTTTGTAGTTTCTGGATGGACCAGATCAAAACCCACTGCTATGTGACGGTAATTGTTCCCAATGCAACTTCCTAGATTATTGCTCTCCTTTATTTGATCTCATGTTTCTGCCTTTTAAACACTTTGTGTGCAATGCTTGGATGTGGTCAATATATTTTTGGGAAGTGGTCCCCCCCTACCCCCACCCCCCACAATCCCAAAAAAATGGGCATATTTGAACCCAGTTCTTCAGCATGGAAGTTGGTGGTGCTTAATGGCTAACGAGATCTTAGTTTGTATGTGGACATAATTGTTGGTTCCTATATTGACCTAAAGTCCAAAACTTTGAGAATACATCTTAGACAAGAATCTGATCTTAGTATCTTACATGTATGTATGTATATAATGTAATATTGGTTGTTCCAAAAAAGTAAATTTAATAGTAAATTTAGTAAAATGGAAATGAACCTTAATTTATAAGTAAAAACCAGTGATTTTACAATAAATAAATTATACTCTGTATATATATTCCTGATAGCTGTTCTGAGCTTATCTAGCTGTTCAAGTCCTGGAGAGTGGAGCTTGATGGAGAAGAGGAGAAAAAAACCGATTTTTATTTTACTATAACCAAGGGACAGCATATGCAATGCTTGCAGTTACAAATTTATATTTTCCTTATATTCCCAAAAATTTATCAATTAAGAACATTTTGTAAATATCAATCTATATACAATTATATGTAATTTATGCTTCACAAAATTTCGAACACAACATTGTGTTTCAAGGGCCTTTTGTTCAATTACTTTTGTAAGGTTTGAATTAAACTTGATCGAGGGAGAAAATTGTTATTGTAGGAATGCTGTGAAAAGTCTAGTAGGATCTTTGTGGTAAGTATTTGCTGCAATATGGGTTTTATTGTAGATTATAGGGTATTCTAAATGAACATGAGTAAACAATATTCCATCAAAAACTATATCCTTGAGGTGTGGCAATACAAGTTTTTCTGGAATATAATTTTTATAATTGAGAGAAGTGAAGGGGGAAACTGGTCAGTATAGAAGGATAAAGTTCCTCCTGGTTTGATAGACATGAGAAAATATTATTAGTTGTCCTAACACAGTTGAGAACCCAATATAATGTTTCAGAGATTGTAGGTGACAATCGTGATGAATATAAAGAAGACCAGTTTTTGAGGAGCAGTCTATAATTGAAAATGAACATGATGAAGCTTTAGTAGTGGAGACTGTTTGATCAGTATGGAATAGTGAGAGAATGACCTTTCATATCTACGATAATGAAAAAGTAATGAATTCAAAATATAATATTTATATATAAAACAAATGGTGCAAATGGGGATTTTGTCTGTGGAGAATAATGGTTTGACTGCTAGATTTATGTTGTTTTACTAGAGCACCGGGACCCAAACTAGTAGTGTTTTTTTGCATTATAATATCTAGGATGGGTAAGAACCTATAATGAATTCAATACATAGAGCCTAACAAAAAAACAAAAGGCTCCATTAACATGGGGACTTTTTGCGATAGTGCACAGGGCAGGTGTTATCCCTTCATGGTGTATTGTATGCAGTGACCCCATAAGGATTTCTGTTCTCTTTAAGCCAAGTTTGTCAACGTCCTGTGGGCTTGTTGACCTGTTCCTTCACATGGCATCATGTTGGAACTGCATGTCATGCTCATGGTTTCTGGGGAAGACCCCTTTTAATGCTTCACTCCATTTAGTCTTATATAGATTCCAATGATAGATGTACCTCGTTCGTTGTTGTGTATATTATTGTTGTGTCCACTGTAACCACTTGAATGGGGGTGCGTGTGTTTATACAACACTAATGGTGAGGAGGGTTTTTCATAAAAATTCCCCACGGGACCTCTTGTGAGGACAGAATCACTGGACTTTCTTTTCTACAAACCCTATACAAACAGTCCATTTAAGGTCATATATGATGGATTGATTAGATTTTTTTGTTGTTGTTTTTTACTTTAACTGTGTATATCATATTCAGTTGTTGGTTTTAACCGGGTAGAGGAGGAAGTTTGCATCAGATTGATGGAATAGAAAGATTTGAATTCTAAAAAAACACTAACCTAATATAAACAAAAGGTAATTGTTCTGCTCTAGCTTCTAATGATGACTGAAATCATCTTAGTTACTAAGGTCGAAGGTTGCTTGACTTGTACGATGTTAACATGATCTATTGTTTATAGAACCCACCCAACAAATTTTGTTTTGCTCCCTCATGCAGTATTCATCTGTGGAAGAGGCCACAGAGACCCGAAATGCCCTATACAACCTGCAGTGGCCTCCCAACGGTGGGCGCCTTTTGATAGTGGAATTCGTGGACCCCCAGGAAGTGAAGACACGTCTAGAAGCACCTCTACCGAGTCCTGCACCGGTTGCCTCCAGCCCAACCACACCTTCAGCCCAAGCTACTCATCAAAATCAGGCCACTGCGACCCGCCAAAACTCATTCAGACAGCAGCTGCAGGATCTACCACCTCCGCCTCCCATTCTGCCTCCTCCGCCTTCCACAAAGAAGAAACAGGAGGACCCCCCAATGACACTCGATGATCTCTTCAGGAAGACGAGGGCCACTCCCCGGATCTACTATCTGCCTTTGTCAGAAGAACAGGTGGCAGCGAAGCTTGCATCACAGAACAAGAAATAGTGAGTTGATCGTGATTTTTGGCATCTCATTTTGTGAAATTATGGTTTGTATTTGATGGGAAGGTTGTTTAATCCCCCGTATTTCTGCAGGTACGATTCATGTAGGTTTTGTGGCAGAGGCTGTCCCAGGCAAATGTTTCTGCTGTGGGGAGCACACGGTGTTTACGTGTTTTGTGTCAAGATATAGGGGTCGGGTGGATAGCCTGTATTTTCTTTGGCATGCTTTAATGTTGACCTGTGTTTAGTGCCCTAATATTGTTGTCATAATGAGTAGTTGCTCTTTAATTGCATGCTACTGCATGACTGACTGCTTTTCCAGAACCCCAGTGCCGTATTGTTAGTTATTCTACAGGTGGATATGGTTAAAATATTTCAAATGACTACCATCATTTGGATTTTCATGAATGTATTTTTTTGATAAAAATTGGAGTTGCATGTGGGATGCCTTAAACTTCAATACTAATACTACAAATAAACAAAAATTTTAACTTAGTCAACAGTCCAGTTCACCAGGACCACCAAAGGTGCATGGCCACAACTGTGTGAATACATTATATAAAGGAAATGGGAAGCCATTATTCGAGTGGTTAAGATGCCTTATGAGGGTGAAGGGTCCGGAGTTATTGGCCAAACAGGATCGTTTGAGCCAGGGAACCGTCATCAATTTCTATCTTAAGGGTGATCGATCACTTAAGTGGATTATTAATCTCACATGTAATTTTTTTTGTTGGTGGTGAAAGGAACTTGGGAGAGAGGAAGAGGGAGGGTTAATTTTTTTGGTTGCTGGTGATAGGAACTTGGGAGAGAGGAAGAGGGAGGGTTAATTTTTTTGGTTGGTGGTGATAGGAACTTGGGAGAGAGGGAGAGGGAGAGGGAGAGGGAGGAGGGTGGTGGGCGGGGGCAACAGCCAGAGGACAATTGGGAGGGAGCGGGGGAGAAAGAAAGGGATTGAGAGAGACAGAGAGCAATGTGGCCGCCTTCCTCGCTTCTCTCCCCCAACTCTCACTCTCTCTCTCCTCCCCCTCTCTCTCTTTCTCAGATGTAGACATCATAGCTACACATTACATGGATGGCCTAGATCAGATGAGCCAGAAAAAGAGAAGACATCTTGATCGATTAGGAGCACCATAACTTCAAACGGCTATAACTTTTAAACCGTAGATCAGAATCGTTATTATAATATATTCACGCATTCGTATCGACGAGCCCTATAGGAGTAGTCGCTACGCCCTTATGCCAATTTTCAGAGCGTTCTGAGATCGTCTTGAGGGTCAAATCAACGGTTGAAAGTTATTTTTAATATTTTTGACAGTTTTGAGTTTGTTAGGATTTTATGCATTTGTTAGGATTTTTCTATAATTAGATTTGAATTTCAAATAATGATTTAAATTTGAATTTGAATATTAGTTGGGATTAGATAAGGATGTAGTTATATTTAATTTAGATTGGAATAATCAGTTGAGATCATAATCTGTTAAGGATTCTCTTCTATAAATAAGCATGTAAACCCTTTCATTATTCAGATTATTGATTATTAGAGTTTCTTTATTTTATCCACTGTATTTTGTTATCCTAGGAGGATTAACATTTTGTTCTTTTCTTGAAGAATCAACAGCGTCGCTGGAGCATGCGAATTCACATCTTTGATCGAATTAGCAAAAGAGCGTATTCGTACTCTGCATCACCCTCCCTTCTCCTTTACCCTCCTCTCTCTCTTTCTTTCTATCTCTCCATCTTCCTCTGTTTCTCTTTCCTTCCCCACTCCCATTTTCCCAACCCCACCAACAAAAAAAAAAAAAATTGATCGGTGGGATTGAGAATTTGTTGGGAGGAATAGATGTTTCCAAATTTAAAACACACAATTGCTGATCATAAGTTTATTTGGTCAATTGTGGGGGTGTAACCAACATTTGAATAATTCTGAACATTCTTATAAATTTGGTGTGCTTTGTCATAAATGCTTTGGAAAAGAGAAAAACGACACAATGCGTTGATGAACACTTTTTTTTCCGATTCATGTATGATACATGTATGATACGATACTTTTTGGATAATTAACACTTCTAAATATAGATATTGATTTAAATGATCAAATGATATATTAGAAATCTCTTCTAGAGATTATATATAGAAAATATAATAATTATTTAAATTTTACAGTAGTTTTTAGTTACGTAGGATAATGAATGTGGATAGTTTATGATATAAACATATATAAATTTATAATATACGTCAGATCCATATATTTTTTAGATTGGATACACAAACATTTGCATCTCCACCCTGATATTTGAAGATCGAATAGTATCTCATGTTTCATATAAAATTTGGAGCGGATATAAATATCTTTTTATATAATTGACAGTTTTAAATAAAATGATTTTGTTAACGAGTATCCTTAGGATATTTGTTAATCCACATTTATTGCTAATTTTTTAGGTAACTCAACTAATCTAATTCTGATATGAATCAATAAATTGAACGATTTTTTGAAAATACAAACAATACCCCTAATAAATTCACTACTTTTTTTTCCTTTTTCCCTCCCATACCCAAATTTTTTTTATTAAATCAACATTTTTTTTACATGTGTTTTTTATAATTTAATTTTTATTATACGTTTTCAATGCACAATCTACAATACCAACCCACTATAATAAAAGGCATAAAAGTTAAATTCCAATATCAGCTCTATAAATAATTAAATTACAAAACATCTCTCTTTTTTCATTTATTACGAATCAGTCTACAATGATTTGATGTGAAACATCGGTCGAAGCCGAAAGCAAGCAAGACCATTTATTTATAATATATTGAAATAAATTCAAATGAAAAAAAATCAATAACGAATAGATATGCATATAAAATATTTAAAATAAAAGATTAAATCAAAACAAAAAATAAAAATAAATTATCTTATATACTGCATAAAAATATCTTCACATAAGCAACACTAAACCAAATATTATACTAATAAGAGATATGAGATAAAGAACAAAATGAAAGGAAATGTAGAAATGTACATTTTTACATTTTCGGATAAAACTTTTGAATACGGGACATAAAAATTTTGATACGGGACATAAAAATTAGATATGGGAGGGAAGAAAAAAAATGATGAATTTATTAAGAATATTATTGATATTTTTAAAAAATATTTAAATTTATTTATTCATATCGTAATTAGATTTATTGAGTTGTCTAAAAAATCAACAGTAAATGTGAGTTAACAAGTGCCTCAAGGGCACTCGTTTAACAAAACCCTAAATAAAATCCACTGTAATCACAACACATCTTGGCATCAATTCTCTCAGACTTCGCCGCCAACAATACTCAAAACCATCCACAATTTTGTGAAAGCACAGTTTCCAATTGTTGCAGCTGAAGGTTGACATTGATATGGAAAAACATTAGAGGCAAACCTGTTCTTTTCAGTAGCTACATTGGAAGTTAAATATAGAAAACAGATTTCTCTTGATTATGGACATCAGTCTGAATCGGAATAGTTGCCGGTCGATGACCTGACATTCCTGCTCTTGTTATCTACACCATCATCTTCAGCATCGCTGTCTTCTGTGTCCTTCCTGTCATTGATTATTCCTGAAATATACCAGCATTTTAGTCCATATAATGGGATACACTTAAAAAAGTCAGGGAAGCAAATCAAACCTTTCTTTATCAGTAGATTCTCAAAGGCTTTTGTGGTGAAATCATCTTTGCTGCCCAGATCTTGAAAACCTACCACTCGGTCAAAGGCGATTCCATTCCTATAATGACCATTTTAATCCAAGAATTGTCGAATCAGCTTCTGTATATTTTCGCAACCATGGTATGCAGCAGAGTTATTCATGCCAACGCCATGACACTTAACACGGTATATGAAATCTTTATAGAATACACTATGATATATCACTATATACTCTATTAAGATAAACAATGTAAAAATGTATGTGTTCAAGTCATTCGAGTATGTATTTCACTTTTTGTGAAAACATGTATTTCATTATATACGTATATATACTTTTAACAAATAATCAAAACGCGTTCAATCTGCAAAAGTGACTGGAATGACTAGTGTGTCATTTTACATAAACTTTTATTTATTTATTTATTTATTGAAGAATAACATTACATAAGCTTTACCTGAACAATATTACACAGGGCAATGTTTTGACTGCTAATTTGGTAACGAAGAAAGGTGCATTCTGCAAACAAACCAAGAAGATTAATATGCCAATCAAAGCAAAACAACTATGGGGGGATTTTGTGTGAGCAAACCTCAGAATCCAATTTGATGAACTTCGTATTTACGTGAATTGGTGCCAGGGCCTTTAGATGCTTGTCAATTATCCTGAGAGGAGCCATCACTGCTACTCGTTATAACTGGACAATGTTTCAACTCATATATAACGAATTAGTGGAACAATTTTACTTGCAGCGATAAAACTCTCGATGGTAGAAGTGGCAAATCACTCTCTCACTTCCTGTAACTTCACCCAAGAAGTCTCCCTCTGATATTTCACGGTATTCTCCGTGGCCCTGTCTTTTTAAGGCCTGCCTTTTCTCTGCTTCTCTCTGTTGAAATTTAATGAGATTTTACGAAGTCAGGCACTTAATTACTGGACATAAATCCATGGACCCTTAGGAGATGTAAAATTCATCAATCCTTACCTTGAGAGAAGCAATTCTGTCAGCGTGCAACTTTTCCAGTTCTGGGTCCTGAAAAAATAAAATAAAATTAGGTCCACACTGATAGATTAATAAAGATATGAATGGATGGACAAACAGATGGGCCATGATGAGGCCAATTTTCCTTACATCCATCAATTCGTCAAGATCAACCTCCTCATTGGTGGATGTCTGAACCTTCTGTTGAGATAGCAACTCCTGCAAGACCAACTAAAGATCATGTGGTTATCTGATATATTTATGTAAGGAAACATAAATGCAGAATGAAAAGAACTTAGCACTTATAATCTTTTTTTTTTTTATAGGAAGAATGGTGCTCCCAAGGGTTTGATCTCTTGACCTCCTTCACAGAGGGAGGAGGTGCTTCCCGACTTAACCAAAGCTTGGATTACTATATAATCATTATTATTGCTCAGTATCTAGTGTTACGCCCCATCCTTACAAGTTCAGTTTTCATTTGAATCCATATTGTTGGTGTTTCCCCTCATACAAACTGCAAACTTTTAAGCCTTTGAAATTGACTGATTGTAGTTTTGGTTCAAATGATCAGATTAAGAAAGGACAAAATTTTACTGGTCCAAAGCTTTTTTCTGTCATAAATGTCATTTATATTAGAAAGTGGGCTATCATCAATCAAAATGCAGAGAGCACTGAGGTTAGTTTAAAGGAAAAAAAAACTCTTAACTATAGATTTATGATTAGTCATGCTCATACAAAAAATCACTGTCTCCAAAGAGAGGCCACGAGAGGGGCAGCACAAGCTGTCAACCAATGGCTGATAATTTCTTATTAGTCACCCGTGCCTGGCACAAAAATTAGCTAATCCCTTCCCAAGGTTAAGGACCCTCAACCAACTGAGCTCCGATACATAGTTAAAGATTCATCTGCAACCAATAAGTATTGGTTTTGAATCCAGTTCACATATGACATTTTTTAGAAAAGAAAATCAATCTACTAGTGTTGCATATGCCTGTGGTGGTCAAGTTTTCCAATGTATTTTGTTGTCTTTACTTTGTCAAATATATTAATAGACATATTTCAACAAACCTACATGCCCATCCAGTTATATAAAACATCAAAATTTGAAAATCACAATGACAATCTACCCTTCTGTGTCTGAGACAAGTTACGGCCCAGCTTGACTCACTCAGAAATTAGAGAACAGGGCAAGGCCTATAAATTGATTCAGAATATGCATAGTTGAGATGCAGATTTACTCCCCGACTCTAAAGAGACAAATGCAGCTATCTCTGAGTCATCCAGAGATGACAGGTTGTTCTGCACTGTTCTCTAATACTGGTTGAAAATCCAAGATTCGTAATCAATGATGTCCACATATCCTAATGTATCAAACAAATGAATGAAATCTGATTGACAGTTTCCCCAGAAAATAGAACAATATAATTGTCAAATAAAAGGAATGTAAATTATCATTAACCATTCTACCATTAATGAGTATCAATACATACTGCTGTTTATTATTGAACCATGAATAATATAAAAATCACTCTATGGATGCCCGACTACATGCCGTTCCCATACCCAATATCGACACTTCATATCATCAGTATTAAATCATAACCCATCATACCCCATGCTTACATTGCTTCATTCATTTTCCATGATTCCAACCATAAATGGGCGTTGAGACAATCATTCCTGCAGTCATTAGGTCATTCTTATAGTCCTATTCATTTGAGAATGCATTTCACTTTTTTTTGTAAAAGTATGTATTTCATTAGACAAGTATATACTTCAAAAAAATTTCAAAACTTGTTTAGACCGTAGAATTGACAGCATGAATGACGGAGTGTAAAATTTTCCAACCACAGATACAAATCTAATAACATACATCTTCTTCCTTTTCCCTGTATCCCAGAACAACTATATCTATTTCCCGCAAACCAAGGTATTGATCATTGCATCTTTAAGATGTATGCCTGAGAGACCTCTTGCCATTCTTCCCAGATTTGCCATTCATGAAACTAATATCTCAAGAAAAAAAAAACATTTTTTTTTTTTTAAAAAATGTATCACTTTCTCGTAGGATCCAAAATCAACAATATGATCTATTGCAACCAAAATCCATGAGAACCCATTTCAGCTATAAGTTAGGGGATTGCAAAGGAAACCCCTTTTTTGATTTTGAAGTGACAAAATCTTTTTTTCTCTTCTTCTTTTCCGATCCATTCAACCAATGAGTGAATCAAATCTAATAGCAGGAATAAAACACAAACAACTAGAGAAGCAATGAAAATGTCTTCTTTGTACAGATTAAAAGATAAACAAACATAGAGGGGGGGGGGGGACCTTCTGATAATCACGAGCAGCTGCCGCCATTACATTCCCAAAAGCCAACCCTGATAGGGTTGATTTGACTGAATCTGGATCCATCTCTCTCTCTCTCTCTCAACACACAATCAATCGATCGGAGAAGGAAGAACAGCGGGATCTGGGGACTGGGGAGTCGATGAAATATGGAAATTTAGGCTTACCAAACTGCCCCCGGTAATGGCAGTCGTTCATACGTATTTTTTCATATAAATCGTAGTGGCGTAGTTTATAGAAATGTTTACGGTCAGTCGCATATAAGAAAAGACACATAATAGTGTGGATTGTGGAATAGCAACTTAAAAATCTGTCTATTTGCAAAGAACACGTGAGTATAATTATGACAGTATAAGTGTATGTGAGAATAAGTTTGCATTGATGTTTGATTGGATTAAGGTTTTTGGGTTCTTATCGATATGATCCATGTCGAATTACTTTAAACATATAATACATTGTCGAAATGGAAATAAGATTTCTTCTTCCCGTTCAGCATGATCCATTGCGAACCATCTTAAACACAGAATATATCGTCTATGTCGAACTCGTGAGTTCAGTTAGATATGAGATACAACGTAACAAATCAATTTTTTTTATTTAAATAAACAACGTGAGTATAATAACTCGTGGGGTGACAATAACCGCCCCCTTAACAATAACCACGTTTGGAACGGGAATAAGTCATCGGATAACCTCGGATAAAGGGGAATAAGGGATAAAGGGTGTTTGGAAACATAGAATACTAGGAATAAAATATGTCAAAATAAACTGGTATAAAGTGGTATATGGATTTCAATCAACCACTGGAATTAAAGTTATCTTATGTTATTTTATCCAAAGAATATGTGAGCTCACTCTTAAATCAACTGTCATCACCTCTTATAAATCACCTGTCAAATCAATTATCATTATTTTTTCACCTTTAAATATTTTATTCACATTTTATCCAAACAACAAAACATTTATTCTTACGTTTACTAACGAGAATAATTCAAAACACAATCAAACACAAAATCACTTTATCCTTATTTGATATTTATTCCCGTTCTATAGGGGGGGGGGGGGATTTCCCCTCAAATTGTATTATTCAACACACTGTTGTACAGAAGGGACAAATATCAAATCATTTTTTTGATCTTTTATGAATATTTATTTATTAACATTTTATTTATCTTTTTTCATAACTTATTAATGAACAACTTTTTTTTTCCCTCACCTCGAGCCAGTTTGGGTTCGGGCTTGACCCTCATGCGAGTGGATTTCTTCAAAATTCAATCGTTCGCGCAGTGATCTCTCAACGGATGCGATTATACTAATTTCAATTAATTCATCTGTTACAGTTTTAAGGTGCGCAATTGTCTAGTTGGTTTTCTGGAATGTTTTCGAATGTTGTTAGAATGTTTATATAAATGGGTCAAATTGTTCTAATTCATCATCATAGAAAAACATAAGTCCACAGAGCCACCCACATATAGTTTTCACATCCTGTATAAGCCTTTCAGAGGATCGAGTCCACCTTCTTCCTACCTCTCGTTTCCCTCTCTGATCTGGGCATTTAAAAGGATTGCGGTTGTTCACCGTGGTCTCTTCGTAATTCGCAACCCAAGGAGGTATAATCCTGGTGATCGTAACTCTCAATGGTAGGACCCATTCAACTCTGTATGTGAAGGGGCCTTATTTATCAAGGACATAGCATCTCCACTCGCTTCAACCAAATTGATACGCTATTTTAATTCTCTACTATTTATTTGTAGAATATTTCATCTGTGCTATGCTTTTAAATTGATTTAATTATGTGGCTTCAGTAGGTTTTTGCATAGCCCTTGTCTTAAAATTTTTAACAATCTTAGTGAATAAGTTGCATAAAACCTAATCTTTAATTTGTTTTCAAACCACCTTTTGTTGTTTTAAAAAATGAGTCTTGTAGAGGATTTATTTGTTAAATTGGCTTTTTTTGATGGAACTAATTTTAAAAGATGACAGCAACAATGTAGGTATTGACTCAATCCCAATACCTACATTGCTAAATTGACTTCCACCAAATCTAGAGGAGATCCGAAAGGAAAAATTGTAGAATCAGAAGGTGCCTAGGAAGATAAAGACTTCTTGTGTCATGGTAGAATCTTGAGTGCCCTAACCCCAGAGTTGTATGATATCTTTTGTACAACAAAAAACACTTTTGAACTATGGTCGGTAAATTTCTAAAATTCAAGATGGTTGATAATTTGTCTATTATGAAACAAATTATAGATAAGAAAATCATTATTCATGAAATTAAGAAATATGGGATGATATTTGATAACACCTTTCTTGCATTCTCCATAATTGAAAAATTGCCTCCCTCTTGATTTGATTTTGGTGTCAAATTCAAACATCATAGATGTGTTCCCATCTTGAATGATATTCTGACCACCATTAGAATAGAGGACGAGTATTGGTTCCAAGACAAGGTGTCAAAACTTTCTAAAGAGTTTTCAGCTAAATCCCACATAGCCGAAGGAATTAAACCTAAGCCCAAACCATTTAAAAAGAATGGAGCTAAGGGTCATGCAAATCCACAATTTAAAAAGAAAATCAATGATGAGGCTGGTTGCTATGTGTGTGGGAAGAAATGGCATATTGCAAGAAATTGCTGCAAATGAAAGACCATTCCTCAAACTCTGAAGTATAAGAGCAACCATCAAGACTAAAAGGAGTTAGAGAATAAGGTCCAAGCAAATGTGGTGATTCATGATCCTGCACCCTCTTCCTCCCAAATTATGCCATTGATGGATATGTGAGAACGGGGAACAATTCTATTGCACGTATCATTGGAAAAGGACGTATTGATATGTTATTCACGTCTTGGAATGTCCTAACATTGTAAAACATGCAACATGTTCCTGATTTGAGAAAGAACTTAGTTAGTGGGTCGCTGTTGATATAGCAAGGCTATAAACTAGTTGTTGAAGCAAATAAACTTGTAATAACTAGGTTTGATACCTTTGTTGGGAAAGGCAATGTGTGTGATGGTTTGTTTAAGTTTAATATTATGCTTGATTGCTCTTCTTCCTCATCTTCTATTATTTTGAATGTTGAATCTCATAATATGTGGCATGCTCGTTTAGGACATTTAAATTTATGAACTATAAAAAGAATGATGTATCTTGATCTGATTCCTACCAATCTTAATGAAACGTCGAAATGCCATATTTGTGTGCAAGCCAAACAACATAGAAAACCTTTTAAGCCTATTGATAGAACTTCTGAATTGTTAGGCTTAATACATAGTGACATATGTGAAATGAATGGTGTTCTAACTTGAGGTGGAAAAAGATACTTCATAACTTTTATCGATGATTTTTTAATATTTTGTAATGTGTATCTTTTGCGATTGAAAGATGAGGCTCTTGAGTATTTTATAAAGCAGAAGTGAAAAATCAATTAGATAGAAAAATCAAAGTGATTAGATCAGATCGAGGAGGTGAATATACTTCTAATGATTTTTCAAAACTGTGTGAAGATAATGGCATCATTCATCGGACCACCGCTCGCTTTCATCCCATTCCAATGGTGTAGCAGAACAAAAAAATTGAACCTTGTTTTACATGATTAACTCCATCTTATCAAATTTTGGTTTATCTAAAAATCTTTGGGGAGAAGCTATTTATTTAGCTTGTTCTATTCTAAAAAGGATTCCCTTAAAGTTAGTGATAAAACCCTTATGAGTTGTGAAAGGGAAGGAAACCCAACCTGAATTGCATCGAAGTGTGGGGATGTCTGACTAAAGTGAGTATTCCTCCTCCCAAAAGGAAGTAGTTAGGATCCAAAACAATTAATTGTGCATTTGTGGGTTATGCATATTATAAGGTTGCATATAGGTTTTTAGTCAGACAATCTGAAACTCTTTACATTAGTCCCAACACAGTAATTGAGTCTAGAGATGTAGTCATTTTTTAAGATACATTCCCTATGAAAACCATTATTTACAAAGCTGTTGGATATAAATCAATTTTTTTATGTAGGGGCTTCTTCTTCTTCCTTTGTTCCACCTCTTGAAAATGAACCTGAATTAAGAAGAAGTAAGAGACCTACAATAGACAAAACATTTGGAGATGACTTCCTCACATTTCTTGTTTAAAATGATCCTTTAATATTCGATGAAGCCATGTCATTTCCATATGCACCTTTTTTGGATAGAAGCCATTAATTCTTCATAGCAATACTTGGGTTTTTACTTCTCTCCCTCCAGGCAATAGAACAATTGGGTGTAAATAGATCTTTAAGAAGAAATTTCATCCAGATGGGTTTATAGAAAAATACAAGGCTAGGTTAGTGGCAAAGGATTTTAAACAAAAACAAGGTGTGGATTATTTTGATACATATTTCCATGTCACTAGAATTACCTCTATCTGAATACTGGTCGCTTTAATAGCAATTCATGGTCTTGAAATCCATCAGATGGATGTCAAAACCCTATTTTTACATGGAGATCTCAATGAGGAGATCTATATGGACCAACCTAAAGGATTTGTGGTTCTTGGACAAGAAGAGAATGTGTGTTAACTTGTGAAATCACTGTACGGGCTCAAACAAGCCCCTAAACAATGGAATAAAAAATTTGATAAGGTTATCTCTTCTTTTGGATTTAAAAATAATGAGTATGACATGTCTTTATATGAAAGTAAATCCGATGCTTGCATTATTTTTTGCCTATATGTTGATGACATTTTAATATTTGGGAATAATCAGGACATTATTGAAGTAACTAAGAAATCTCCATCTCAAAACTTTGATATGAAAGATCTTGGTCATGCTAGTGTAATTCTGGGAATAAAATTAATCAAAACCTCATTTGGTATTAGAATTTCACAATCAAATTACATTGAAAAGATACTAAAAAAATTTGATTTGTATGATCGTTCGATTGTGCATACATCATATGATTCATCAATTAAACTAAAAGAGAATTTGGGAGGACCTGTTGGACATGAATTATATGCGCAAATGATTGAAATTCTAATGTATCTAATGAATTGCACTAGTCCTGATATTGCATATGATGTTTATAAGCTAAGTCGATACACAAGCAATCCTAATAAATAACATTGCACTTCACTCACACGTGTATTTAGATATCTGCGAGGATCTATTTTACTTTCATTACATTATACTAGTTTTTCTCCTGTTCTTGAGGGTTATTCCGATGCCAACTGGATCTCTGATTCAGTTGATATTAAATAAACTAGTAGTTTTGTGTTTTTGATAGGTGGTGCAACTATAGCTTGGATGTCTGTCAAATAGACAGTGATTGATCGTTTCACCATGGAATCAGAATTTATTGCGTTGGATATTGCAGCCTCAGGAGGCAGAATGACTTAGGAATCTGTTAGGTGCGATTCCATTAATGGGAAAGCCTAATCAAACAATTTCGGTAAGATGTGACAACAAAATTGTAGATGTAAAATCATTACAAAATAATAATAATGAGAAAGAAAATGTCTAGACACTTGCGCTTGTGATATAAATCCATTTGTCACTTGATTTCTCAGAGGATAATTACGCTAGAGTTTGTGAGATCGATCCGAGTGAAATCTCGTAGATCATTTCAGAAAAGGACATGTTAGATGACTTGTCCATGAGACATCGAGGGGGATGGGGCTTTAGCTCATTACATAATTATCTGCAGCGGGCTCCCTATCATTGTGATTGGAGATCCCATGAAGTTGATTTTTAAGGGGTTAACAAAGCTGTATTGGTAAAATTGAGATTAATGTAGAGGAAAAATAATTCTAACCCATCCCTATGATAACAATACTATATTGTAGTCAAAGTAGGTTGAGCTTATGCTCTTAATGGGGTTCGAGTCCTTTTCGAAAAGGATGTGACTCTTGTAGGCACCCAAGAGAACTCACCTATATGAGTGAACGAACGTGGGGCCGCGTTCTTTGAAATTTGGGCTAAAATCTAAGGCACCCAAGAAAAGATACTAGCACATGACCGTAACGTGCTACTCCGCAAAACATGACCCATATCATGTACCATGTGTGTGACTAGTGAACTTTGACTAAAAGGGTTGAATTCAAGGACTCATTCTATTCAGGCTCCCAGATGGATTTAGTTTACACTAAGGGTCCGTTTGGTTTTATGTAGTTTGATTTTACAAGGAAAAAGTTTTCCTGGAAAATGAAATTCATTTCTAGCATTTGGTTGTATTGAAATTATTTTACGAAAAATGATTTCAGTTATTTGTTTTTTCGTAAAATATTAGTCTTCTAGTGTTTGGTTCTACAAATATGTGAAATCTTATTTTTCATCTATAGGCATTAATATCAAATTATTAATAAAAAATATAATAATTATAAACAGATCAAAATCATTGATAAATTTTATTAAAAAATTAGTATTGCATTATATTTTGTTCAGAATAAAGATATCTGCTATGTTTACCTTATTTATGGAAAATGTCTAGCACAAAAAAGTTCAAATACCATGTAAATCCAAATTTTAAATATAAATTTAAAATTTGAATTTTGAATTTAAATTTCAAAGTGAGATCAAACTAGAAAATATATGAGATATTTAGATATCCTATAGTTACTTTAGGATATTCTGAGATAAATTTAATCAATTAAATTTACATCGAACATATTTTAAAATTCTTTGAAATTTGATTTTTAGTTACAAAAACTATTTTTAGTTATGAGATATAAATCATTTTATAAATTTTTCTACATATATATCCTAAAATCTCTCTAATTAAAATCTGAATATTTATCATAAATAAAAAAACTATTAAGATTTAATTAAATCTAAAAATTTTAAATATTTTAGAAACAATTTTTTTTGTATTAAAAGACGTAAAAATACATTTAATTTAATTAGATGATATTTTTTAAAATTTAAAATTATTATTTACAATTTAAAAATAAAAAGAAGGTTAATGAAACTTTTGAGAAGTTCTGATATACGGAGTTCTGAATCCCTATAAAAGGTGTACGAACCCCTCAAAGCGGATGCCAAAATCTAGATTTGAAAGCGGTTAAAGAAATAATTTTCCATAACCGTTTTTTTCTAAAGCTACCAAACATCTCTTTGTAACTATTTTTCCTGAAAACTAGAATTTTGAGGGACTTTTACGTCAAAATAAACGGACCCTAAGCGAAGGTTCCAACCTAGAAGGTACCTTCATCTATTGCATGGTATAAGATGCTCAGATCATATTCCTTTGTCTTCCTCATACATTTTTGGTCAAGGGGAAGATTGTTAGTATTGGGCCCATCTAATTCAACCCATTCTTTGGTTAACAAAAATAGCATCTTTCTTTTTTCCTTTCTAACACTTTAGTCCCACATCGGTTAAATCCACTTGGATACTTCACTTTATATATAGAGGCAAACCATTCCATTGGTGAGACTTGTTGGACCAAACCCCTACGTGGGCGCATAGGAGGCCCAACCCATTGGCCCGTGGGCTTGGATTTTTGTTGGCAAAACTAGTTAACAAGGCATGCACGCCCACACGTCGCACCTATGCATGAAGCAAGCTGGGTCAAGCCACAGCCATGGGCCACATATAGGTGCGCCCGCATGCATGCTCGGGGGGGTTGGAAATCCCTCACCTCGGGCTAGTTTGGGCCTGCTCCATGGGTTTGGGCTTGGCACTCATGAGCGTGTGTTTCTTTTGTCTCCTGCGACTTCTCTTTTTATTCAAATTTTAAATTTGAATTAGAAGAGGCAGACATTTCAGATTTCCAAAACCATTTCACGCAGTGATCTCTCAACGGATGCGATTATAATCATTTCAATTAATTCGTCCATTACAGTTTTAACGTGGCAATTGTTTGGTTGATTTCCTTTTGGAATGATTTTGAACGTTGTTGAAATGTCTATATAAAGAGGTAAGATTGTTCTAATTTATCATTAGAGAAAAATCTAGAGCCAACCACATATAGTTTTCACATCTTGTCTTAGCCTTTTGGAGAATCAAATCTACCTTTTTCCTACCTCCCGTTTCCCTCTCTTATTTGGGCGTTTGAAAGGATCGCAGTTGTTCACTGTAGTCCCCTCGTAGCTCACACCCCGAGAAGGCATAACCTTGGTGGTCGTATCTCTCAGTGGTAGGAGCCATCTATCTATAATACTAAGCGAAAGTGTTTAAGTTAGGGCAGTCTTGTATACAATCTTTCTTCATCTTTCATTTTTTGAAAAAAATATATTTTTGATGTATATACCTACATATGTTCTTTTACTTTTTCAAAAATGCCATATGTTTTATCAATATATATATTAATAATGAAATGAGATTGTCACATAGACAAAATAATTACGTGCAACAAATACTCTTTTTCACTATATACAAGATTCTAGATAACAATTCACTGATTCTGCATCCAATTTCTTTTGAAATGAGGACTATCATCAATCTGACATGATTATATAGACTATCATAAATCTTGCATGATAATACAAATAACTGATGGAAAATGTGATGGACAGTACTTCGCAGTCCCAATATGTTTTAATTTTTTAAAAATATATATATTTTTTAGTGAAATAAATATTTTCATGAAAAATAAAATACATGTTTAAATGAATTAAATGCATGGTTTATTATTTCATATATGTGCAATGCTAATCTAATAATAAGTATCCGTTTGGATAGTGACATAAGCTATTATGGAGTTTATACCTATTCCATGAATAAATAATTTTTTTTAATGGAATAAGTGTTTTTCTGTTTGGTTGTGTTTTCAATTATTATCATTGGGAAACGTAATAATAAATGTTGGAATGTTTGGTTGATGAAGAATATATAAGATATGGATAAAATGTGGTTGATGATTTGTACTTTTTCATATTTACTGATTTATCCTCCAAATAATATTTTTGATTGGCATGTGTGAAAATATTATTTTATTATTTAAAAAAAATGGGTGCACATATTTGACTATCCATCCAGATGGACATCGTGAAATACGAAACAATTGTGTTTTAACACACTAATACATGTATGACATAATGTAATATTGGGACCACTTTGAAGAAGATGAAGAAGATGGTTGAAAAATCTTTTCAAAATAATAATAATAATAATAAGAAAATTTAAAGAATCTTTAAAAAAAATTGAGGAAAGTTAAAAGAAGAAGGTGCCCAAGCCTTTTTTTTTCCTCAAAGATGTTGCGGAGAAGCTTGTGAATGCTTCATTACTATTAAGTGTTGACAGGGGCAAGAAGTGTAAAAATTTTGGAAGGGACAAGTGTATGACTATTCCTTGTTATTTCTCATTATTCCAGCATTTGGATTCCAGCTTATACCATCCAACCGAACAACATTAAATGGTTTATACAGCCCTATTCCCCTTTATTCCCTCTTTATTCCTATAGCCAAACAGGGCAAAAATATTATAGGAATCAAATGAATCAGCATGACATCAACCTTTGACCTTACTACCTTAGTATATCAATCATGAGCTCTTTATGACATTACAAGGGAATACACACAATGATTTTGGCTTCTTGCTTAGTGTATATCAATCATGTGCTTCGTGTATTGGGTTAAAGATATCTATATTCATGTAAACATAAGTAATCTCATACAAGTCCCTATAAAAATTGAGGTAGACAGACATACGAGTCTCTTAAAACTCACAAAAATCTAATTATCACATTGGATTAAAATTTCATTCAAATTTGACAGAATATTTTATCACCATGTAATTGTGTAAACATTATAGTCTTAATAAATAATTCTAAAAACAAATTAGTCCATGCAAAGATTAAATTATTCGTATAAGACTTATGTTTCTTTTATTTCCACTAAGGTATTGATTGAAAATGGTTAAAAATTTAAGGATAATTTAATCATTTCAATGTTATATGTTAAAGTTAAATATGATAGGTTGAGTTATGATTAATTTTTGTTGAAATTAGGGATGTATATAGGTTTTTGTGAGTTTTCAAGGACTTGTACGTCTACCACAACTTTGATAATGATTTATATGGGATTACCCATGTTTATGAGGACTTGAATGTCTTTAACCCTATTACCTTTGCTTCATTTTTTAAGGAATCATGTGATGGATATTTTTCAAATGGGGACGGATAGCCCCACCAGCAATCTTACCAATACCATCACTTCTTTTTTTATCCCACCACCCTCATTTTTACCATCACTTTTTTTATCCCACCACCCTCATTTTTTATTTTTTTTAAATCCACTACCTTTTATATACAAAATAGTAAGGCTCGGGCGTGTTGGATTGACCATAACCCGAACTCAACCCGAATTCTAAACTACTCAACCATAACCCGACTCAACCCGATTTTCAACCGAATTAGACCAACCTGAACCCAACCCTAATTAAATAAACCAACCCAACCCAACCCGAATTAGAACAACCCGATTTTCAACCCGAATTGGACCAACCCGACCCAACCCGATTTTCTAACATGATATGCAAATTAAATAAATCAATCGACCCAACCCATAAGATTAGCTAGTTTACCTAAAATTTGGACTACCCAGATTAGAAGTTACAGAATGAACTGCCATAATTTTTTTTTTTAATAACTATTAGTTTACGGATTCGGGTTGGGTCGGTTATGAGTAAGGCCAACCCGAATCCAACCCGATTTGTGAGTCAACCCGAATTGATCAACCCAAACCCTAACCCGATTTGATCAACCCAACCCATGTAAAAATTTAATTCAACCTGTCGAGTTTAGATTCAACCTGACCCAAGTTACAGCACTACAAAATTTCAATCACCGCACTGTCACCACCACCACACCGTCACCATAGTAGGCCATCACCACCACCAGCACAGCCTCTCCCTCCCTCTTCCCCCTCCACCTCATCTATCTATCACCCACCTCCCCCTCCTCCACGGCCTTTCTCTTTTCTCTTTCCCATCTATCCCACCATTGGCATCCGCGTCGATAAAAAAAAAAAATTTTAGGAAAAGGAGAATGTTAGGATAATGAATTTTTTAATAAAAGAAAATTTAGATTTTTTATTTTTCAAGATAGTGGGATTAAACAACTACATGGTGGGAATAGTTGTTTTTTTTCAAATCACACATCCATGTTAAACTTGGTGTATTTTATTTCTCACCCATGACCTTCTTAATAACCAATCAACATCAAAATCATGAGATACATCTGCTTCCTCCTACCACTATAAAAGATTCTACTTTTTACACCCTATTTTTCAAATTCATGGGAAACAACTTTTTTTTTTTTTTTTATAAGAGAGGAGAGAACATCACCACCTCCACCTGGCAACCAATTGATATGAGTGGGGTCCAACATGCAAACTTCACCAGGCCACCTCATTTATGGGACAAAAATCAACTTTTTTTGGACTCGGGAAAGGAGGAACAGGTCTTTAAAATCACAAACATATATTTTTATTTTATATAAATGAATAAAAAAATTTAAATTTTGATATATTATTTGTAACTTAAGTAAAAAGATAAATTTTGCTTAAAATGCTCAGAGATAAAAACATCAATAAAAGGATTCTAAAAATAATTTTCTATCCTGTATCAATAGAATAAAAATAAGAACAAACTAATCTTTAATTTAGAAAATGAGATGATATACATTTTAAATTTAATTTTTAAAAAATAGATATTACTTAGTGATGTTCTTCTACAAAAATTGATAGAAAAAAAAAATTATGTATCATTCCAATCGAACTTGAATTCTTTACTTTTAGGGTTAAATTTCATGTTTTAAAAATAGCAACAAAATCTTTTTTTAATAAAAAATAGATTAAAAATGGCTGTTTCTCTCTCAATTTTTTCAAAATTAGAGTAAACCAAACAATCAAACCCCACGATCTCTAAATAAATAAAAAAACACAAATAATAAAATAACCCAAAAAAAGTCTAACAATTTTAAAAAAAAAAAAGTTGAGAAAGTTCCACAACAAAACAAAAACCAAAGTACCAAACCCTTATTTTTTTTTTTTCGAGAAGAAAACAAAACCAATTCATCCTAATAAAACTCAACAAAAAAAAAAAATCCCTCTCACATGGCATGCCTTTCTAACTCTTGACCGATCGGATCATCGGCAACCCAACATGAAACCCCTCTCCCCCTCCCCCGATCGCCGCCGGAGGATCTCCCACCGCCGCCGCCGCCGCATCGAGACCCGGATCATCCACCGCGCGTCCCTCGTCGGAAAACGGCGGAGGCGGTGGGGAACGGACGAGATGGACGAGGTGGAGCGTGAGCCGTCCATTCGACCTCCTCGCGCGGAAGTAGTAGCCGCCGCTCTCGTCGATGACTTCCCGGATCACGAGGCGGCCGTCGTCGCCGTAGGTCCGGTGGAGGGTCCACGGCATGTGACACGTCAGGTGTCCCGTCCGGGCCAGGAACGGTATCGGCGGCGGGAATCGCTTGTCCCTCCGTCGCCCCGTCGCCGTACACCCCCTCTCCTCCTCCTCCTCCGATTCTTCTTCTTCTTCTTCTTCACTGGTTTCAATGTCGGATTCGCAGTGGATCTGATCGGAGTCGCTGTTGATCGCCATTGAAGACGATGAGGAGGAGGAAGAGGAAGAGGAGGAGGAGAGGAAGGAAGAGGTGGGAGAGGATAGACGGTTGCGATTGAGGCAAATAGGGGTTGGACGGTTGAGATTCAATGGTGGGGGGGAGATGATGGTCTTTAGTCCGGGTTCGTTTGGGGCTTCCACTCTCATCATTAGTGGGGTCGGTGTTTTCTTTTTATAATAAAAAGTAAAAATCAATTGAGAGAGAGAGACCGAGAGAGGTGAAGGTGGGGGGACCTATTATATGATGGATATGATGGGCGTCCAAACGGGAGATAAGGATATCCGGGTGAAGAGGGCGTGGAGAGAACGCTTCACGCGTGTGGAAGGGGGTGCCAGCTAAGGCGTGCGAGACGGGCATTCAATACGGTGAGGAGGTTTTGCAGTTTTTTTTTAAAGTTGTACTGATTTACATGAAATAAATAAAAATAATAAAAGATATAAAAAAAAATCTTTTTAAAAAATCTTTCTAAAAATTATTCTTTTAAATGAAAATAATAATCACTTATTTTGAGGTCCTAGAAATTCATTGGAATAATGAAAATCAAGTACAGAGGAAAAAATCAAACGAATTATTGAATTTGTTTATTTAATGAGTTTATTGATGAAATTTGACTAACTATGGCATGTTTAATGGCAACAACTAGTATTCCTGATCTCCTGTATCTCTATATGTCCATGTCAAATTTTGTGGGATTATGATATCGTGAAATCTCATATTAGTGATTGCTTCTATTTTTGTTATTGCACTTATTTTGCATCTCTTGGGACTATATTTAAAAGGAAAAAAAAATTTTAACTCCCTGAAATCTTCTTGAATTCACAAAAAGTCTTTCTAAAATCATAAAATCATTATAGATCCCCATAAAATGTACATGGTTAACGAATTTAGTCCCCGATCAAAAGTATATTGAAATAAATCCTCAGAAAACTTATTAAAATTGGATTCAGTTCCTACAAACTTTATAAAATCAGATTTAATTTTTTTATAAGACAAAAATACCCCCGTCATTTTTCAACATCCTCATGTCCTGAAATGTCATCCTCATTTGTAAAAAAAAATAAAAAAATCCATTGAACCTCAATTGATCTACAAAATTGAGTCATTTTTCAACATTTTTCCCTCTTCAATCTCATTACAGAGACTGGACAAAAAAAAATTACAGTTTCATTAACTCCATTACAAAATCAGTAGATAAAACAATTTAAAAACCAAATCAAAATACTATAATACATTCTTAACTCAAAATTACTAGCAATAAAAAGCATAGCACCTTGACTATAATTTGTTTAATAAAATTTAAATAAATTAGTATATATTTTTAGATAATCACATGGATTTTTTAATGATTTTTAGAAGATTTCAGGGATTTAAGACAATTTTTAAATTTCACATGGACTTTTTTCGATTTTCATAAGTTTTGAGGGAGTTATATCAATTTTTTCTAACAAAGAAAATAAATTTTAAAAGGGTATAACAATAATTTACCATGCATGGTTAGGATTAACCACACATCTGGTTAGTTATAAGAACTAAAATAAATATTATTAAATAAGATAGGGACCTGAGGGGATTCACCAATTTTACAGAAACTTTTTCTGATTTTCATAAGTTTTCAGGGAGCTAGATCTATTTTTCCCATATTTAAAATCCTTTTCAAAAAAAATATTGTTTGTCAATATTAAGTGGCTTGATGAATCATTTTTTTTTTTTTTGTTAATTTGATTGTGAATTGTAGTATAAATTGTCATGTTTAAATGGTGATGACTCATCATCCTTTTGTTTTATGTTGATTTTTTTCTAAGTTCATCACACATATTAATAAATATAAATGATAACATATTGATTAATGAAAATTATACAAATTATATTATTTATACCATGGTCAAAATCATTATATTTATTTCGAAGAAAATATGTGAAGTAACATAGATAATGATTAAATAAAATAAGGGTAATTAGGTCATTTCAGGTGAATAATGATGAAACAAGACTTATTTGGATAAAATTTAAAAAACGAAGATTAATCTATATATTTTGGATCTTTAAGAAAAAAATTTAATATTTTTCACAAAAAATATGGAAAAAACCTTAAAAAAAATTCCAAAAGTTAGAAACACCCAAAACAGCTAATTTTTAAAATTATACAAAAGAAAAGTCACATTTCTCATTTTTAGAAACTAAAAATACTAACATACTCTTATGTAATTTTTAACTCTGTCCTATCATATTTAAAACTCTTCATAACCAACTCTTAATAGAAAAATAATATCAATATAATAAATAATTTTTATTTCAAACTGATTTATATGTTATTAAATTTTTTAAGTATGCTACCAAAAATTTTAAAATTAGCAAAATTGTCATTCATAAATTTACAATTTTTTTTTTTTGGATTTGTCCTAATTTTTTAAAGGTTTATTCAATTTTTTTTTTATTTATATTTTTTATAACTATCTTGTATAAGGATTTTGTTTTTGTATAATATTCAACATATATCAGTGCCTCAAAAGACTTTATAAAGTTTAGAATATCTATAAAACATTTATAATGAAAATTTTCAATTTTTTTACAATTTAACTCTTAATGGTGTATTTATATATACAAAAAATAATAATAATATTCATGTACAAATTAAAAAATTAGTATTAATTAATTTATTTTTTAATTAGCGTGTTAAATAATTAAATATATGTGATGATGTTTAAATAGTAGATAACATAAGGGTAGTTGAGTTATTTTACTTTCTAAAATTGTTAAAAGAAAACCTTTTTATGTAGAATTTTTAAAAATGGCTAATTTGGGTATTTTCAATTAGTCAAGTAGTTTTTTTAGGTATTTTCCCCAAAAAATAATCATTTACCACTAATTTAGATTTATTTATTAGTAAGTTTGCTTTGTAATTAGAGCCAGCCTTGGTATATCTATCAAGGATGTATATAGGATCCCTTTTTTTTAGGGCTATTAAATAAATCCTAAAATTATTTTTTCTATTTTATTAAAATTTATTTATTTATTTTTATTTGCTTAAACTTATCCATTTCTTTGTTGTTGTTTTTTTTTATGTTTTATTGAGATTTGTTTTAATCCAACCTCATTATAAATTCCTGAAAGTTAATTTTAGAAATTGTTCAAAAATTTTATATGTTGATAATTACAAAAAAAATAAAATATTGTGTTAACAAGGAACCCCATTTTCTCCTTGCAAAGTTGCTATGATTGGTGGCGGCGAGCATTGCCCATCTTCGACTCTACTGCTATAAGGGCCCAAGAGATCTAGAAGCCAAAGATATCCCACTTAAAGTGCGTTGTTTCATGTGGCAAATGTTTCATGAGAAAGTCCTCACCAAGGTTTATAGAGCTTGATGAGCACTCAATGACGATCTAACTTGCTCTCTTTGTGGGGGTGGAGAGGAAATAGTATGTCACATGTTGTTCGAGTGCTCATTGGCATGCCAGCTTTGGCAGAGACTCAAGTTGGCGATGGGGGCTGCCGGACAATCAAGGATCCTTAGATGACTTATGGATGGCGGGTAAACAGATGAGGCAGAAGGGGGACAAAAGTGCTTCCAGGAAGATCACTCAGTCATACATCCCTGCAGTGGTGTGGAACATGTGGCTTGCTCGTAATCACCAAATTTTTCGAGACACAAATGTATACATAGAGAATTTATAGGAATCAGTGCTGACTTATATAAAAAATTGGGGGACTGTGTGTGTGGGGGCAAGCAAAGTCTTGTATGTCCGGGGGGGGCGGGGAATCATGATTGAGTAGTAGTCCTTGGTGTGAATTGTTGATTTTGTTTGCTTTATTTTTTTGGTAGACTCATTCTCTGCCTTTCCCTTCGGCATATTCGATTTGATTTTGAAATAAAATTAGAGCGATTTTAAAATTTCTATTAGGCCCCGCTTATATAGCAGGCTAGTTTTTAAGGCCCGTTTAATCATTCCTCATAAATTGATAATAATCAAAATAAAACTTCTTTTTAATGTTGAAACAAAAAAAAATATTATAATTGTGAAAAAAATGAATTGCATTTATTAAGATTTGTGAATTTTCTCACTTTCAAGACAATTTTAGTTTAGAATAAAAATTGAAACCATTGGAAACCATCACCAACTAATTAGCACCTTATTGTAATATTTTAATATTAAGTGGGGTTCCACTTTCATTTGAAAAGTGTTATATTGTAATTACGTTTAACACTAAACAAAATAGAAACACATATAAATATGGTTTTGCAAAGTTTAAGTGTTCAAATAATAAAAAAAGATTTTTTTTTATGTATATCCTTCACAACTATGTTATCTATTTTTGTACTATTAAAAATAACCTATTTATTTTAACACCATTGCAAATTTTAGAAATTATGCATATTTACCTCTCTAATTAAAATTCATCTAGTTTTGATAAATTTTAGAAAGACCAAAACATAATTTATTTTCTTTTTTTTTCACAAGAAAGTACAATATTTATTTTTCTATTGTTGAAAAAGTGTATATATATATATACACACCTTCAAATAAAAAGATAACTTAGCAGTGTTTGTAACACCCCCGAATCCACAACTCTGTTTTAAAGTGTGAAATCCGGTTGTGTTAACTTAATTTCTCAAATCTCAGAGTTCTATTTTTTTTTTCTTCAGAGCATAAGAATACTTTGTCGATGTTGGATTTTGACACGGCGTGGTCGTGAATCCGGGTTCCTTCAAGTTTGGTTCCGTTACGCGCACGGCGCTCCGAATCGCCACTTGATGGATCGTCCAAGGTTGCCCGACCGCTTCCAGGGACGTTGGTTTGATCGCCACTTGCTTTTCCTAAAAAGCAAGAAAAGAGGATATTCTTTTATTACTCGCCTTCAACGGGGGACGCGGGTTCTCCTCTCAAGAGTCACGGCCGGCCGTGCCTTGAGGTGTTCAAGCTCAGATTGATCCTGCAAATCCAAAGAGAGAGAGAAAGATACTTTTTTTTTGTGCAGGATTGGCAAATGTGATAAAAAAGGGTGTTCTTTCTGGTCAATAGACTGGAGGTGAACTATAGGGCTTGATGAACCAGGAAGGGTTGTCAAGTTTAACGGACCAGGAGGGACTGTCGGTCTCGACGAACCATAGGGGAGTTGTCGGGATTGACAAACTATGGGTGGATTGTCGGGTTCGACGAACCACAGGGGGGTTGTCGGGATTGACGAACTATGGGTGGATTGTCGAGTTCGACGAACTACAGGGGGGTTGTCGGGATTGACGAACTATGGGTGGATTGTCGAGTTCGACAAATTATTTGTGGATTGTTGAGTGCGACGAAATATTTATAGATTGTCGAGTTCGACGAATTACGGGTGGGTTGTCAGGATCGACTAACCATGGGTGGATTGTCGAGTTCGGCGAACCACGGGGAGTTGTCGAGCTCGACGAACCAGGGGGGATTGTCGAGGGTTAACTCCAAAAAAAAAAAAATAACAAAATTAGTGGGAGGTTTTATGTTAACAAGAAACTGAGAAAAACAAAAAAAAACAGCATATAAACAGTACATAAAAGAGTAATAACAAACATATAAAGCAGTAAATGACAAATGAAGTAAACAAAATAAAACAAAAGGGGTTAGTAGTCCTTGGGAGGTACCCAAACTTGCAAAGGGGAGTGTTCAAATGGTCCCTAGACCAACTGACCAACGATCCAAGTTAGGGTCGTCCGCCAGCTGCGTATAGTTTTCAAAAGAACTGATAATAGTCCAATGATGTACTCCAACACTCTCAACTTTGATTAAACTTATATTTATTTAATTTAGTAAGCTTGTTACAACTTGTTTAAGGGTTTTATGAGGAAATGATATGTTATACAAGTTCTTTTAAGTAAAAAAAAAAAAAAAGGAAAGGGAAGGGAAGTGAGGGTAGGGAGGTGTGAGCTCTCTCTTTCTCTTTGGCAAGGGAAGGGTGAGGGATAGATGATAGTGATGAAAAAGTGTGGTTAACTTTGGGTGGTAGTGGATGGGTTCGGATGGGTGGCTTTTGGAGAGAAAGGGGAGGGCTTTGAGTGGTGAATGAGGGTGGTGGACGAGTGTTGGTGTGGCTGTTGGTGTAGGAGGTGATGGTGCTCAAAAATGGAGGGTGGAGGGTGGTGAGGTGCTGCTGGTCTTGAATGGGGAGGTTAGGGGAGGTTGGGATGGCTTTGGAGGGTAAAAGGTGGGTCTTTGCCTTTCAAAAGCCCCCCATTGCTTCCCTTTTATAGCCCAAACGAGCCACCACCTTCTTGACACCTGTTTGGGGAGGTCATGAGTGCCCCACGACGCTCCCACGTTCACCCGAAGTGGCTGACGTTGGTGGAGAGGTGAAAAAACTCAAGCCATGCCGTCCTTTTCGAGCTGAACTTATCCCAGTATTTTTGACGATCCGTCATCCCATTGTCTAGGTCGACAACCCATAAAAGATTGTCGACTTCGACAATCACCCGAATGATCGTCCAGTTCGACAATCCTCTCAAAGATCGTCGAAGTCGACAATCCTCAGAAAGATTGTCTAGTTCGACAATCCTCCCAAAGATTGTCGAAGTCGACAATCCTCAGAAAGATCGTCCAGTTCGACAATCCTCCCAAAGATCGTCGAAGTCGACAATCCTCAGATAGATTGTCCAGTACGACGAGTGGGTGGTCGCTTGTCTTAGTCACCAGACAGATTTTCAGATGTCTTGTACAACAACCCAAGGCTTAACCGTTCTGGGTGATGGTACTGCTTCTCTTAAGCTTTTCTTTAAGAACTTGTTGTGCTCATGCTTTCTTTTCTTTCCTTTCTCTACTCAAGTGATTATTCTGGCTCCGGGAAGATCATCGGGGTTTAGACCTGCAAACTAAGATATCACAAATGATAAGTGTTTCACAGTTCTGACCAATTAAAATGGGGTATCTACATACTTCACCATACTTTATACATCAACTGTCAAGGCTAAAATCTAATACAAATTCGATATACATCGGGAACGACCGAATCCTAAATATCACAAAACTATCATACATTCAGGTCCTCTACATGCTAAAGAAATGACCAACACCTTCTATGCCAGTCTAGCCTTCTGGAAAACATGATCTCGTCCACAGTTACATGAAATCCACCACTCTAAGCCTTTAATCTAAAAAGGGGAAAGGAGAGGGGTGAGATACAACACGCTCAGTGAATGGACCATCATTATCTCGTTAGTACATTTATAATCAAAATATCATAGTCATAAAATGTCCACATCAACACGTAATATATCAAGAGAGGAATATACAAAAGGCCACCGAGACGTGCAATAATAAATACACTCACACACACACACACACACAATCCTATCCAACATGATGCATGCAACACCACGAACACGCATGTCCGTCTTCGCAACATCTAGCTTACGGAGCCTTTCACAAGCATGACCACGTAGACATAGCCATAAAGACTTAGGTCCTACGTTCTCGGACCTAGCCACGTAGATGTACGTCCACCTAGACGTTGACCACCAAGACCGAGCCATCTAGACGGAATGGATGCATTGACAACCCATCATATCTTCAAAATCATGAAAGAATAGAGCATGCACAATCTCAACATACCAATCATATCATGATAATATATCAACAAAGCATGCTCACATTTTTATATTGAAACTAACAGTTGTATTCCATAAAATAAGACGATCCTAGCATGAATACTTAATATATTCTTTAAAATCTACGTATGAGACTCAAGTCTACTCACCTTCGGTCCAACGATTCGCAAACCAAAAAACCAAGTCTTACAGAAACCTATCTTGACCAGAAACGATATGACTAGGTCATAGTGTGTGCAAATAGTACGGAATCTGATGGGGTCCATACCTACCAAAAAACCCGACGACTCCTCTTGGGGCCGTCCCTTACAAACCGACGGTTCCTCTGGGAGCTATCCAAAACATGCCCGACGGCTCCCAATAGAGCTGTCCTGAGGCAGAAGGTGTAAAAACTCTTTTCTTTTTTTTTAAAAAAACATCCTAACTCATTCTCTTGTCGAAAACTTTACGTGAGCCGTGTAAAACAAAGTAAACCAATAAAACATATTTGTTAAAGATTAATTCATGCGTACGAAACCCTCGTAAAAACCAATCAAGACTTGTTTAAAACTCTTCGAAAATCTTAGATCTACCATAGGCATACCATAAATATAATCCAAGTTTAACACTCCAAAAATCATAATAATATAAGCATATGTTTGAATCTAAGCATATAAGGTTTAAAATTAAAGTTTATGAGGTCATAACATGATTTCTACCTCAATGAATAAATCCTAGGTATGAGGTATACATGGCATATTCTTTCTTATATATGTAAAGGCTCACAAGTTATTTAAAAATTCACATAACATAGATAAATATGAGGATTCCAAATCATAAGAAAACTTTCAAGAATCAAGGAGAAAAAAAAACCATTCCTTTTGTTTGAAAAACCAAAAATGAATTATATAACAAAAGACCTCTAAAGCAAATCATTATCAATGAAAACTCTTCATAAATCCAAGAGAAATACTCACAAGAACCCTCTGTTCGAATCCCTTCCCGAGCTCCTCAACAATGTCGTAGGAAACAGTAGGAGAAGAAGCTTTTAGGGTTTTTAGATTTAGGGTTTCAATGCAAGGATGGAGAGGAAAAGAGGTTTATAAACCTCACACACACGTAAGGACAAAATACGAAATCATTAACTTAGAAATAATCCCAATCAATGCATTTTGTTATTTCCAAAACGGACTAAATTTTCAAAAATATGATGTTTCCAGATCGACGGCTTTGGTCAAGCCCGTTGCCCAGAAATTGATGGCACTTATACGAGCTGTCAGGCCCCGACGGCTCTGCCCAAGCTGTCGGAAACACAACCCGACACTCAGTTATGGTTTGGTCCATAACTTGATCTATACGCATCCGATTTATGATCTGTAAAAAGCGTTGGAAAGCTAATAGAATAGCGATTCCAACTATACTTAACTTCTGAAATTGGAGATATATAAGTCATCCAAAATCTTATAGGACTATGACCCAATGCATAAAAATCAAGAAACGATTAGGAAAATCATAGTCGTTACAGTGTTCTCTTTATATTTTATTTGATTCTATGAAAGATGTTTTTGACATATATCATATATGTCAAATTACTTAAATATTAAAACTCTAATTGGAGTTCGGCTTTAGATATACCCAAGAATAGAATGATAGACTACTACATTAATAAGATTTTAATGGTACATAGTTAAATATATTGTTTACAATTGTATACAAATAAATATCTTCTTTTAAAATTTAAATAGTATAAATAGAAAAAGCCCAGAAAAACGAACATTAAAAACATTTAATGGAGGCCAGCCGTACAACGGACGGTTCTGGAAGAATCTGGCAGGGATTCAGAGGAGGAGAGGGTGTGAGACATCAGAATGTGAGGGTGACGATAACAACATAAAGAAAAATATAAATAAAAAAAACATAGATGCATCATTTCGATTAAAACCTTCGTTTGACTTATTCAGTAACTGAAATTCATAATAACGAATCGCATCTCGGGTTGACCTAACAGAAACTTATGGACACGTCTTTTCCCACACACAATTTATCTAATAACACTAATAAAAAAAAATAAAAATTACATGTATAAATTTAATTTAAACATCACTTATTCCATAAATCATGCATTCAACGATGGACCTGTCAACTATCCTGCATAACATTCAACCGTTGGTCTATCAACCTTTATTTAATAAATTCCAGAGTCACTTTATCAATTTTTCTTTACAACCTTTCAGAGTCTCTCTGTCAACCTTCCCACAAACTTAAACAACAATTTTGTCAACCTTACTTTATAATTTTTGACAGTTGGTCTATCTATCTGGAAGGATTGCTCGACCTTCGCAGTGTTGAACCGAATATTTTTTCAAAATAAAACTTGAGACACATTCGACCACATTCAACATTCAATGTATATTAAAATATCAACACATTCATATTACATTCAACACTCACATTACAATCATCACATGACTTCTAATAAAAACACTTGAACCAGAACTAATAATTAATTTTTTCAACCTCCTTGCATTTGCATGCACATTTATTGCAAAAAATTAAAACCAATTAATCCAATTAACCCAATTGGATTAAATAGACATTCAAATCTAAAACCAAAATCCCACATTAAATAGACATTTTTATTAAAACTTCATCTATCTCAAAATCTGAGTTTTTCTAAAATTTTACAACTAAATAACCATACCCATTAACCCAATTCTTACAAAGCCATAAACAATTGATGATTTTACTCTACATTTAATTTTGAATGCGGTGAAACGTGTCTTAGGTTTTATTTTGCAAAAATATTCAATTCGACGCTATTAAGGTTAAAGGTTGTAAAGGAAAGTTGACAGAGATTATGTCGAAGGTTTTAAAGGAAGGTTGACAGAACTACTGTCGAAGTTTGTAAAGAAAGGATGCCAGGGAGACTGTCGAAGGTTGTAAAAGAAGGTTGACAGGTTGATTCTCGAATTTGTTGAATAAAAGTTGACAACCAACTGTCGATTGTTCTAAATGAAGGTTGACAAATCGACCGTCGAATGGTTAGTGGGATTAATGGTGTTCAGATTAAATTTATAAATGCTTTTTTTTTGTTTTTTGGTTGGTGTTATTTGGAAAATGGTTGGTGGGAGTAGACATGCCCGAAATGTATATGTTTTTAACAATAAAAAATTTAAAATTATTTTATACGACCGATTCGAGTCGCTGAATCTCTGGAACGTGTTTCAACTTTCAGGGGTGTTTCACTATTTTTTTTTGGTTTTTTGAATATATACACCTCTTAAAAATTATTTTTACAAAATTACCTCTCTGATATCCTTGATAGCAAATATACCTATGTAGTATCCTTGATAGCAAATATACCTACATTAATATTGCCAATGTTTAAAAAATTAATGGAAGATGATTTCCAATCGATGGTGATCGGTCGATGATGAAGGGCCTCCTCTGAAAAAATTCATTTCAGATGGGACAGATGCATAGCTGGGTACTTCTCAAGAAAAATTTTCAACCCATCCCGTGGGGTTCACATATCCAGAATGCAGGAATAGACGAGCATAGAGTAATTCCAGCTCTTCTGTGGAATCCCTATGCAGGTTTATTACAGCTTATTCTAGCAGTCTTTATACTAGGTTATCCATAGCATCCAAACAACCACAAACAGTTATTTGGACATATTCAAACTTATCCGGGGTGCTATACCGAATCCAAAAGGGGCAAAAAAACAGAGAAATCGAGAGCAGCTACCATAAGCTTTATTCCCTCATTATCCTCCACGTGAAGCGTCAATGGGAAATATCCACATGCTTATTTGCATTTAAACCTAAATCTCATTTTTTTCTACAAACAACAACCAGTCTGTAATCTATATTTATATGTCTATCTATATCTATATCTATACTACTTATAAAAACACCAATCCTAGAAAAACTTTTAATTGACAATTTTACCCTTCGCAATTGTTGAAAATCTATATCTATATCTATATCTATACTACTTATAAAAACAACAATCCTCGAAAAACTTTTAGCTGACAATTTTACCCTTCGCAATTGTTGAAAATCCATCCCCATACCAAATGCATTGTTTACCCGATAGCATCCCATCTTTTCGTCTCCCACGCCGTTTCATCTTCTTATGGTACATTTTCCTCTTCAACTTCTTCTTCTCTTACAAAATCTCATCATAATTTATGAACACCTATTCTTACCCCAAATCCTCAAAACCTCTCTCTATATCTCCTTCGTTTCCTCAAAATCACCGACTCCTCTTCTTCTCGATCAAATCGATCGAGCGAGGGAGAAAGGGAAGTCGATCTCACTGAAGAATCAACGACGGCCCAATGAGCTTCCAAGATCTGAAGGCCGGTACCGTTGCCATCGAGGAAGGATTCTACGACGAGCGGGAGGCACCAAAACAAGAACGATCCATCACAGGAGGTGGCGACGGGAATCTTCCAGATGAACACTGCCGTCTCCAACCTCCAACGGCTCGTCAACACCCTCGGCACACCGAAAGACACCCCCGATCTTTGTGAACGCCTGTGAGTCTCTCTCCATATTCCACGATTGATCTTCATTGAGAGAACAGTTCGATTTTGATGTGAATTTGATAAAGATTTAGATACTTGTGTTTATGGGTTGTTTGGGGTTGGATGTTGCTTTAGATGGGATTATGGGAACAGTAAATGTCATTGTTTTATGGTGGATGATATTGTGTTGGTTTTTAATGTGAGAGGATGAGATGAATGATGTTTTCAATTATGGATTTTTGGACTTTAGACCCATTTTGACCGGGAAATAGTGAAAAAATTTGAGAGGATATGCATTTGTGCCTCAAATAAAGGAGGAGAGGATTACTATGTGATGTTTAATGGGGAATGGCTTTAAAATGGATGGGCGCCGATATCCGCACCCCGAGTTACAAGAAACTCATCCTTTTAAAAAAAAAAAAAAATTTATGTACTGTAGCAGTAAACGGAAACCCACCCCGAGGTCGCTATTTCCTTTGATGACGGTGGTGAATGATGGTCGTTAGAGATTCCAGCGAATGTATCAACCCAGGTCGACATTCCTTTTGGCGACGGTATTGAAGTGTGATCGCCCGAAGGCCCAACGAGCTAAAGTAAGAGAGAATAAATTTACATTTTTACAAGTTTCAAACCAAATAGACAAATTTCACATTTAAACACATATAACAGACATCCATAGCAGCATTTAAAACACATCAAAATATGACGTTCGCATTCCATAATCAACCATTCACGTGACTACACAACAAAATACATGTTCAAATTCCACAACCATTCATGTGACTATATTGATTTTTTCATATATAAAAATAAATAACCTATCCAATAAAAACAATTACTCATTTTTTCAAACAATAAAAATAAACATAAAAATAATTTGAACATGTATTTTGTAGTGTAGTCATATGAATGATTCGTTATGGAATGCTAACATCGTATTTTGATGTGTTATAAATGCTAACATCATATTTTGATGTGTTTTAAATGCTGCTATGTCTGTCTGTTATATGTGTTTAAATGTGAAATTTATCTATTTGGTTTGAAACTTATAAAAATGTGAATTTATTCTCTCTTATTTTAGCTCGCTCGGGCGATCACATTTCAACACTGTCGCGAGAAGGAATGCCGACCTGGGTTGGTACACTCGCCGGAACCTCTGGCAACCATCATTCACCACCGTCACCAGAGAGAATATCGACCTCGGGGTGGGTTTCCATTTACTGCTACAATACATAATTTTTTTTTTTTTTAAAAGGGATGGGTTTCTTGTAACTCGGGGTGCGCATATCGGCGCCCAAAATGGATAAGCATCTTTTTCATTGGATTGTTACTCTTTTTGTTTAATTCATTATTTCATGGATAAGTAGATGACGAGTAGATGTATTGTACAATAAAGATTCAAGATTCGGCCGTTAATGATAATTAGATGTATTTTTTAGCTGCTTTTGTCCATGAAGAAATACTTTTTAAAACGTTACCACGTGATTATTTTTAATAGAAGCCCTTTTATTTTTAATAGAAGCTTTTTTTTATGTTTTGTGCTGGGTGAAATGGATTGATCTTATAAAAGCCATTTCTTCACAAGTTATAGCTAGATGAGATATATTTACAAATATTAGGCTAAGTAAGTTGATTTTAAGAAGCACTTTTGATGGAAAATGTGATCAACCATAACATGTGTGATGTAATGTAATCGCATTTTTCTCCATAGGATTTGGATTTTAAGTTTAAATCCATATATTACAAGAGTTTATCTAGAAATTAATTGTTATTATATTCCATATTTGTTTTAAAAAATGGCTATGCGTAAATTAGGCCTGTCAACGGGTCGCGGGTCGACGCGGATCCGATCTGATAAAAGACGTAAATACTCGACCCGAAGGACCCGACAATCAAAACGGGTCGGGTTTGGATCCACCCCGACTCAATCTTATGGACCCGTTGGACCCGATTGACCCAACCCAAATATTATGTAATTTTTTTTATTTATGATCCAATCTAAGACTCATGATTCAACAAAAATATTGAATAATGATTTAAAATTTTAAATATTTGAAATATATTTACAACCTTTTGACTTTACGTAAAAATATCATAATCCAAACCGTATTCCAAATGTTTCCTCATAAAACATTTAAAAATCAAAATAGTGAAGAACTATTAATAATACATGAAATTCTATTAAAAAAAAATGAAGCCATTGTAGGCCCTTGAAAATTTTCTGAACTTCTCTTTGTCTGACCTGAATTTGTTAACGGGTCGACCCGACCCGAACCCGGACCCCACCCGTTGACAGGCCTAGCGTAAATGTAATTTTATAAACACCACGAAACAAACCCTAATGCCTGTTGGGAAGGTTATCGCGGAAGCCACCAACAAATACGAGATCGAACACAAGAACGAAACATCACATCACACGAAGAACACAAGATATACGTGGTTCGGCCTAGGCCTACATCCACGGGGCAAAAAATAGAGAATCCACTTTGATAGTTGAGATACATTAAGAGACTCACAAACTCTCTCATAGAGTTACCCTCTCTTAGAACCCTCTCAACCTTCCCTTAGGATCTCTACATTGTATGCATTGCCTTGTCTTGCCATGAAACCCTAGAAGATATTTATAGAGCTAAATAACTTCATCCCCAAGTAATCTCCCAATTAACAAACAAATATTGTTTCCATTAATTAGGAGATATTCACTCTCCTAATTAACAAACAAATATTGTTTCCTATTTTAGGAGATTCACTTTAAATATTAATTAAGATCAAATCTTAAATAATATTCTACTTATTAGGTGCCCAACCTAATATGGTTTAATCATGGCCATCCGATGTGATACATCGGATCGAGACATAATTCCAACAAATCTCCACCTTGGCTCGTATCCGATAAGCTCGGACTTCCTCGAACCCCTTAGAAGATTTTCCGTTGATGTCTCCACCTTGCTCCATGTCGTCTTTGAAGCACGACCGTGCGAGCAACTATGCACCTCCACTTGCGATCAAGTGGTCTTCGACTTCCTTGAGCCTCACTAGCCTTCAAGTCGCTATCACGAGTCCTTTTGTGCATTAGACCCGCTCCGCAGAACTCCACCTTGAATGGATTTTAGGAACTTCTTCCTCTGGACATCTGCACCGCTCAATTTTGTTAGATCCATAAGCCTGCGCTCGCCTTATCATGGATCAACCCTTGAGTTAGACTCAGTAATCGCGCATCCTCAATTCAATGCCATGACTTGATTTCACATGCATTTATTCCACGCTCCTCGTGGATCTCTGAAGAAGATCTGAATCTTACCTCCACCTTGAACATGCCACACATGCGCTCGCGAGATGACTGGACTCGCTCTTTTAACTGAACCACATGGGGCTGCTCCTCCCATACCAGGTTCAGAACGCTTTAGACCGTGTTGCACTGTTCCATCTTCTTCTGTACAAACTCCGCACCCACGCTTCACGTGATTCGCCCACGTGCCTCTGCGTGTCACTGCGAACTTTGCACCCCGAGCGTCTTTGCACGTCTGCTTCTCGGTGGATCTTGGACCCGCAACAAATTGGTATCATCATTGCACACCTGAATAGATATGCCTCTTCCACCACCGAAAGCTCCATGCAACCTTGCATGATTTTTTTTTCTTTCTTCTTCTTCGCATGAAACCATGTACGACACACCGTTGTTGGAGTTTCCAACAATACATTCGTCGATGGTATGCATTCATCGACCCGTGTCGCCATCAATCTTCGTTTTTCAAATCTCGTCCTCCTAGGTCGAAACCTGGAGCTCTGATACCACTGTTGGGAAGGTTATCGCGGAAGCCACCAACAAATACGAGATCGAACACAAGAACGAAACATCACATCACACGAAGAACACAAGATATACGTGGTTCGGCCTAGACCTACATCCACGGGGCAAAAACAGAGAATCCACTTTGATAGTTGAGATACATTAAGAGACTCACAAACTCTCTCATAGAGTTACCCTCTCTTAGAACCCTCTCAACCTTCCCTTAGGATCTCTACATTGTATACATTGCCTTGCCTTGTCATGACACCATAGAAGATATTTATAGAACTAAATAACTTCATCCCCAAGTAATCTCCCAATTAACAAACAAATATTGTTCCCATTAATTAGGAGATATTCACCCTCCCAATTAACAAACAAACATTGTTTCCTATTTTAAGAGATTCACTTTAAATATTAATTAAGATCAAATCTTAAATAATATTCTACTTATTAGGTGCCCAACCTAATATGGTTTAATCATGGCCATCCGATGTGATACATCGGATCGAGACATAATTCCAACAATGCCATGTTTGGATCCTTGATGGATAACCATTCTATTGGGGGGGGGGGGGGAGGGGATGAGGCAGAATAGACTTATTTAGTTTTATCCCATTACTTTAACGTTCATGTTCTTGATTTTATTTAGCGATGATTATAGTTCATTTTGTTCTATATAAATGTCTGACTATTCTAATATCATGTATTATCAATGCAATGGACATTTCACATGTTTATTTATAAAAGCAAACAATTCTATATTGTTCTTGTGGCAGAGGGTTCTAGCTTCTTTAGTCACATATAGTGCTTTTGGTTTTATTGGGACAAAGCTTGCAGTTTTATACTTCTCATTTCATACTTGTTGATTATATATCGATGGTTATTGATTTTTTTTTCTTTGATTTTTCGGGTTTAAGGTGGATGATTTAGAGGAGGAAGCAATTCATCTTCAGACATGAAGGTTAGATCTCTCAGTTGTTTTCTAATGTTGTTAGCTTTGAACCTTTTTTTTTTTTTGTCTATATATTCAAATCATCCGCATTTTTAAGTTTTTTTGCACTGATGTTTGTTATTCTATTTGAACATAGGAGTGGGATACTTTGATGTTGTCCACTTTTTCATTGGAGTAACAATTACATGCACCTAGGGAAGAACTCTGTCATGCTTTGTACCAGATCATTTTCTTGATTACATTTCACGATTTCCTTTAACTCTTTGTACACATTATAACAAGTATCTTGGATTTCCTTTTACTCCTTACTTTGCATATTGTCATGTTTTATAATTGCTACTCCTTTTTTTCTGTCTTTCATTTTACGTTTTAATCACACATTTATCTAATATTTCTATTGGATTTGCAGTGATATTGATGAAATGATTTGGTCCCATTCAAACTTTGTTTTTTTTCTGGATTCCTTATATTTACTTGGTTTTTCTTTGGATTCCTCATATTTACTTATTAAGGTCTTTCCATGAATTCTGCTGTATCAATTACACAAATAGATCTTGCTTTTATAACTTTTGATGCTTTCTTTGAATTATTTTTTGTGTTCTTCTTCTATGGGGATTAAGTAGACAATTTTTTAAAATGTGATTTTTAAAAGCATATTTTCGGTTTGATGAAGAGTACCTTTTCTGGGTTTGGTTTTTTTTCACTTATTTTGATCCTCTCATATCACAGTTTACTTATTAGATTTCAAAATCCACTTACAACCCATTCTACTTTCTTCTGCTTTTTGTAGTGGATTTGATTTATATACATCTCTCGGTGTATTTTTTTTTAAAATATTTTGTTTGTTCGCACTGAATTTTTTGGTGTTTTTTTTTTTTTTTCAATAGAGTTTGGTATTCAGATTTTGTTGTTTTCAGGGGTCCTATAGAAGATCAATCAGCTGTCGATTGGGTTTCTCAGGTGTTGGATATCCATCCAATCGGGTGACTGTCCATTTATCCTTCCTAAATTATGCAAGGACATGAAGGGTCGCATGATGAGCTTCTGTTACTACACGTCCATGAAGATGAATCATGAGCACCTGGCAATACCTTGTAAGGGACTTATTTAAATGGTTCAATGCGTTTATCAGATACTCACAATCTATAACATGATTAATGTTAATAAATGTTTGGTAAGGCAGACTCATTTAGAATAGTCCAAAGAACTGGGTTTATTTATATTTATCATGTACATAATGAACAAATTTGTATAGAGATCTCATTTATATGTATTGATTTAATCTGGTAATTTGCTTTGCCACGTTTTTTTTTTTTTGTTGGTTGTATATTTCATATGTTAACAGTATGTTTTATCAACAATTACACAGAAAAATCATTCATAAAAATTAATTTTCATTCTAATTTTGAGTACAAGATCTTTAAATGTTTGGATAATGAAAATTTATATTATATTACATTGTGCGTCATCTCAGGGGTATTTCATAGGCTCTTTCACAAACATATCATTCATGCAACTAGTTACAACAAAAACCCCAATAATTAAAATTTTCAAAAAACCATGAAAGATAAAAATTTCACAAATCAAACCTTGCAAACTTCCTCTCCTCCCCAACAAAGGGGTCACCATGAAGAATACAAGCAACCCAAAATTCTGCAATTGAAAATAAATACCAACAAAACATAGGGGCAATAAAGAAAAAAAGGGCAAAGAAATTCACAGACGCGAAGGAGAGGGGTTTCGAGAGGAGTAGGAGTGCCGTAGTCAGGTGGATGGCGCTGAGCCAAACGGCGAGGGCGGCGACGGTCAGGACGTAGGAGGATTATGTTGGTCTAGTTAGTGATGGATTGTGGAACATTACTGTAACTTTACACATATAATTAAACAAACTCAACAAACTCAGGTTTATTATAAATTAATTTAACAAACAGAAGGATTTATTTGCATTTTGTTTTCATTTACATGAAGTTATTTGGATTTAGGGGGTCTTGGTACATGGACCTTAAAATTTAAGCTCCATTGAGAAGCCCCAATATGTGTCATTACCTTATTGGTTCCTTGCTTGACTTTTTTAAAAAGTAAAAAGAGCAAAGAAAATAGTACCCTTCATTTGTATTTGAGTTTTTCATTCTAAAAAACAATCCCTCATTAATTGGGATTATATAACCACCTCTAGTACTTCTTCTTTGAAAAATTTATTTTTTACCCTCATAAGACACTATATCCAAACCCAGTGAAACTCATGTGAAACCCAAAAACATACGAAGTGATTTTGCATCACATTTTATCACTCCCCCTTGATGCAAAACTGGAAACACCAAGTGAAGATCTGAACTTGTGGAACTTTGGGTAGGAGAGTGCCTTAGTAAATCCATCTGCGACTTGATCATTTGTTGAACAATACTTCATCATTATTAAGCCTTCTGCAACGACATCATGAATGAAGTGGTGGCGGAGCTCGATGTGCTTCGTCCTTCCATGAAAGACCGGATTCTTCGTCATTGAGATGGTAGATTTTGTTGTCGCAATAGATCTTCGTCGTGCATGCTTGAGTTAGGTGCATATCCTCCAAGATCCTTCGCATCCAAATGGCTTGACAAGCAGTTGAAGAAGCGGCGATATACTTAGCTTCAGAAGAAGATAAAGTAGTGGTGGCTTGCTTCTTTGAACTCCATGATATAGCTCCCGAACCAAGGCTGAAAATAAAACCAATTGTGCTTTTCCTATCTTCTATAAGACCTGCCCAATAACTGTCAGTATAACCAAGAAAATGAGAATTAGGAACAGGTTTATACCATATCCCATAATTTCTTGTTGCCCGAATATAACGAAGATTCGTTTTGCTGCTCCAAGATGATAAGTTGGTGGACTATGCATAAATCTGGAGACCAAACTAATAGGAAACATGATATCTGGACGAGAATGAGTTAGAAACATTAGTCCACCAATCAATCCTCTGAAGAACCTTTCATCTACCTTTGGAGTCCCATCATTCATAGACAACTTCTCACTTGTGTTCATTGGTGTAGCACAGGACTTGTAATTCAACATATTATATTTCTTGAGAAAATCTAATGCATACTTGTCTTGAGAAATAAAAATGCCACCATTGGTTTGCATAATTTGAAGACCAAGGAAATAATATAGCAACCCAAATCTGACATATCAAATTCATGCATCATATTCTCCTTAAATTCTTTGATGAGAATATTAGAAGAGCCATAGTATATAATTTCATCCACATAAACACATCTAATGAGAATACCATCGTTATCTTCCTTCACATATAAAGTGGGCTCACTTTTACTTCGATAAAATCCATTCTGATGAAAATAGGAGTCCAGCCTGCTATACCATGCTCTTGGGGCTTGCTTGAGTCCATAAAGTGCATTCTTCAATTTATACACTTTATCCTCTTCCCCTTCGATGATGAAACCATGTGGCTGTTCAACATACACTTCTTCTTCCAAACAACTATTCAAAAAGACAGATTTAATATCAAACTAAAACACATTCCATTTCATTTGAGCTACTAATGCCAAAATAATTCTAACAGTTTCAAGTCTAGCAACTAGAGAAAAGGTATCAAAAAAATCAATACCATGTTTTTGTGCATATCTCTTAGCAACGAGTCTTGCCTTGAATTTTTGCACAATTCCATCTGCATTGTGTTTCACCTTGTAGACCCATTTCACACTAATAGGATCTTTGTTAGGTGGCAAGTCCACTAGCTCCCATGTACTATTTTTTTCAATAGCATGTATCTCCTCTTTCATAGCATTCTCCCATTCTTCTTTTCCTTGTGCCTCAACATAACTCAAAGGTTTTGCAATCATAAGAGCATAAGTGCAAGATTCATAAGCCTCTTTCAAAGATCGTACCTTCCTTGGAGGAGTATCAGAATCAAGATTAGGATCAATGCTGCTGCTGCCCAGACTACTCTGGTCCCTTGGAGATGACTTCCTTGAAGGACTTGGTGATGGAGAAGTCTGAGGTGACACCATCCTTTGCTCTTGTTGCACTGGTTCTTCATCTTCTACAAAGGGTACATCCTGTTCTTTTCCTCCTTTCCAATCCCAAAAACTGTTTTCATCGAACATTACATCTCGACGAATAATTAGTTTTTTTTGTTTCGGGATTATACAATCGATACCCCTTTGTTTCACCACTATACCCAACGAAAATACATTTTTCACTTTTTTTATCCAGTTTAGTACGATCATTGGAATCAATCAGAGAATAAGCACTGCAACCAAAAATTTTCAAAGTACTCACATTAGGTCATCTTTTCCACCATGCTTCATAAGGAGTCATGTTACACGCCGCCTTTGTTGGTGATCTGTTTAGGAGATAGACTGATGTTGCCAATGCTCCTGCCCAAAACTGATTAGGAAGTCGCTTTTCATTCAACATGCTTCTAGCCATTTCCATGACAGTCATGTTTTTCCTTTCCACAATTCCATTCTGCTCAGGAGTTCTTCTTACTGTCAACTGCCTGTGAATACCATTTTGCTTGCAAAAAGAGCTAAAATTATTAGACAAAAATTCTCCCCCTCTATTAGTTCAAAGAATTTTTATAACATGTCCACTTTCTTTTTCTATAAAAGCCTTAAATTCTTGAAAATTTTCAAACGCCTCTGATTTGTAAGCAAGAAAATAAACCCAACTCATATGAGTGTAATCATCAGTGAATAATAGAAAATATCTACTGTTATTCAAAGATAAAGTATTAGTTGGGCCACACATATTTGCATGAACTAGTTCTAGAGGCATTTTGGCTCTCCAAGCTTTTCCCATTGAAAATGGCAAATGATGCTACTCTCCATAAATGCAACCTTCACAAACACCATACAAACAATAGAAGGCAAACCAAACACCATCTTTCTCTGACTTAACAATTTCAGCCCATTAAAATGCAAGTGTCCATAACGCAAATGCCAAAGACATGAATCATTTTCAACATTAGCAACCAGTGCACAATCATCAAAAGACGAAAGCTTAAGAGGAAACATTTTGTTTTCTGTCATCTGAATCTTAGCAAGAGGCATAATAGAATTTTGGCTTCTAATTTCACACATTCCATGATGAAACATAACAGAATACCCTCTTTGAATAACAGAACACTTAACAAGTTATGAGCTAGACCAGGTATATAATAAACCTCATGAATTAAATTTTTGGTACCTGATTCAATCTTTGTGGCAATAGTTCCCTTTCCTTCAATTTGAACTTGCTTGTTGTCCCCAAGCCGGACTTGTAACTTGATGGATTCATCCAAACTGTAGAAGAGTTCTCTAATTCCTGACATATGGTTACTGCAACCACTATCTAAGAACCATACATCAGTCTTACTTTCTTTAGGATTAAGATAAGTAAGAAACAAGTTACCTTCCTCTTCCTTTTCTTCAACAAAATTTGCTTGTTGTTTTGTTTTTTCTCTGCAATTTACTTCAAAATGACCATATTTCTTGCAAAAACTGCATTGCTTCCCCTTGTAATTTGATTGTATATTACCTTCTTTACGCTGATGATGCATATTAGACCATCCTCGTCCTCTACCACGGCCTCGATAGCCGCCACGTCCATAGCCTCTTCCTGCATTCTTTTGGTTAGATGTACCTTCAACATATTTGCCCTTGCTTGGACTGCCCACCCTTGATTCAAATGCACTTTCAACCTTCTTCTCTTCAGACCTATTTATTCTCTGTTCATGAGCTAAAAGAGAGCCCATTAATTCATTAAGTGAGTAAACAGACATATCTTTAGACTCCTCTATCATAGTGACCACATGATCAAACTTGGAAGGAAGACTCCTCAACACCTTTTCAACAACCTTTTGATCTCATATATTCTCACCAAATGTTCTCATATGAGTCATAATAATGGAAACTCTAGAGAAGAACTCTTGCATAGATTCTGAATTTTTCATGAAAAGAGTTTCAAATTCTCTTCTCAAGGTTTGAAGTTTCACTATTGTTAAATTGCTATCACCATGGAACTCTTGCTTCAATATGGTCCATGCTTCCTTCGACTTTGTAGCATTTGCAATTCGGGTAAAGATGGATTCATGCACTGCTTGTTGGAGAACAAGCAAGGCTTTTGCATCTTTCTTTCGAAGCTCCTTCAATTCAGCAGTACTCTTCTTCGATGCCTTCGAACTTTCAATTTCTACATACCCATTTTCAACTAGATCCCAAAGATCTTGAGAAATAAAAAATGTCTTCATCTTAATGCTCCAAAATTCATAGTTATCACCATTAAATATAGGAACCAATGACTGAGAAAGGTTGAGAGTATTCATACCAACAGATTTGAAAAACTCACACGGAACCTTTATCGAATAGTTTCTATGCGAAGTGAATACCTCCTGTCACCCCATCATGTTTGGTTCCTTGAAGGCTCTACGCTTCAGCAATAAGCCTCTGCAATTGGTGAGTACGCCCAATGCTGATCAGACCTGGGCTCTGATACCACAATGTTGGAAAAAAGAAGATGAGCACTTGCAATTGTTTGCTTCAGCAAACTAGTAGAAAAAAAAAACAGAGGAGAGTAAACAGAGCAAGCACAAATTAATTTAGGAAAGAAAGATTGCTTCACTACTTGATAAGGAAAGATAGTTAGCCCATTTATAGGCATTACAAAACACTAGAAATGACTCACTCTCTAATAACTACTCACTAAGAATAACAAACATCTGAAAACCCACTAACAATAACAAACATCTGACACATCACTAACCACATTAAAAAACAACACATCCACTAATAACAAATCCCACAAATTGTGGAAGACTTTTTCGAACCTAGTGAAACTCAAGTGAAACCCAAAAACATAGGAAGTGATTTTGCATCACATTTTATCAAGAACCATTCCTTGGTCCATTTCTAGCCATTTTTAAAAAACACAGCTGAATCCCGTGTCTTTGGTTCCAGAGGATCCGAAACCTAGAGAAATGGATTATATTATTTCCTGGGTTTTCATGGGTAGTAGTATATACTATAATAATGGAACATAAACAGAAAAAATAAATAAATAAAAAAATGGAAGAAAATTATTGGTTTCTCTGCTACTGTTGTTGATTAGGAAGTACATGATCAGGAGAACATCTTGTTCAACAGAACGACCAAGGCCATCGCTAACACTGGATCAAGACCAGGCCATATTATCAACTGAAAGACATGCTCACCAAACGTGTTGCCTTCCAACGTCGTTGCTTTTCTCTGGATCTCCACAACCACCTTACACGAGTCATCATACACTCGGCACGACCTGCGCCCATACGACCCTTCTATCGTGTAAGTAAACCTGTCGTCCGAGGAGGAGCTGACGCAGAAGACGACGCGCGCAAGCACCTTTGACTGCCAGAGGAGGATCAGGTTCATGCACTTCCTCACACAACCACAAGCCAACTCTTATGCCAGCTCATTTTCTGCAAATTAATAATGTCATTATATCAAATGGAAAATCAAAGCTTGATCAACAAATTAAAAAGACGCCCGAATAACAGTTAACATTTATTTTTTTAGATATTTACTATCCGATTTCATTATTGAATATTGAGAAGGGGAGGAAGATAGCAAGACTGAAATGTATAATAAAGCACAAAAGAGGAGAAAACCAGAAACATTTATGAGAGAGAGAGAGAGAGAGAGGGTGGTGAATGAGTTATATATATATATACCTTGCGACGCATGGTGAGGAGTGGTTTTCCAACGGCATCCATAAGAACAATGTCCTCCATCCTGCGCTGTCCAGGGTAATTGTCGACACGATATCGGAGGTTGCCCCAGTGATCGATGATGGTGAACCCATTGCAACTGAAGAACAGGGATTGCTTCCACACTGTGAGGCTGGTAGGTTTACAAGATTCTTCTTCATGGAGTGATTCTCGACGAATATTGTCAGATTCCACCATGTTTAATTACTTCCTTGAATTGTGTTAAAGCAACTTAATTGAGGCCTTGTTGTATTTATAGCACAGGTCAATCGCGACCATATCGATGCATGCATGCGTGCATGTACAGGGTTGGAGTTGCATATATATTTATCTTTCTCATCTCTTATTAATTAAAGCAGTCTAAAGATAAGAAAGTCAATCTTATCTTCGTGTTGTTGTGAGGGCCAGGTTAAAAGGACAACTCCATGAACTGGCCTGGCTTAAGTTTCTCGTGGATAGAATGGTGATATTTATTGGGCCAGGTTCACACTAAGAAAAGGATCTTCATCAAATTAAAATTAACTGATTCTCATGTGAGTCTAGGCATAGCCACCCATGAAACTGGTTGTCACTGCTGATAGAGGGGTTTAATTACTTACAGGAAAGCATGGAATCATTACAAATCTAATTAACTTTCCAATCATCTGATGATAGGAAAAATTCTTTATAAGCAAATTTTCTATTCTCAATCTATTGGATAGTCCCGTTTTTAGTTTTAATTTATATGAATGCATCAACTAACAGTAAGGTTCAGAATCAACTGCGTGCATCAACTAACAATCTACTGGATTGTCCCCAGTGGTCATAGCACAACAGTTCAGGGTTTAGCGGTGTTACCGATAGGTCCTGGATTCTAGTCTTGGCGCTGACTTACCCACATGTTTGTTGGCGATTATTCGAAAGAATTTTCAGTGGGATCGGAACAAACAGGCGGAGGTAATCTTCTACCTCAATCGTAAAGTCAGTCACGAGGGTCCCTCTGATATTAAAAAAAAAAAAAAACTATAAGACTGACTACAGCAAAGCTTTTAGAATACACACTTTGATGACTTCGCTGCACATTGCAAAAATGTATTGTGAAATAATGGACCATACTATAATAGTGGTGGACTTTCAGAGTTGCAGTCCTAGAGATTTTCAGAAAGGGCAAGAGGAAGCATCACACCAAGTTTAGATACCCAAATTTGACTTTTCTACTTTCGGCGTAGCTGTTGTCTTATCTTTACACAATCATAAAGCTAAAGATATTCAAGAATTGCCTATCTTAATGAAGCATGTGAGCTCATACACTGTACACTTGCATGAATTTAGGCATAATCCAATCCCCGTCCCCATCAATACTGAAACTTATAAATATCATGCAATCATTACATGATGCGGATTTTTTTTTTTTTTTGGTAAAAGCTCACGTCAGAGCTTATATTTTAAAAGACATAAAAAATGTAGTACATATATAATCAGTTTACTATACAAAGTTAGCATGTCGGACACATCCATGTAAAGAACCAAATACTGTACAAAAGGTAGGAAAGTGATCCAAATGTACATGACTTTAGTTGCATATGACTGTCGGGCAGCACAGAAATGACCCTCTGAACTTTCGGTGCTTATATTGCATCTCTCGAAGCTATTCTTCTGCTGCACCTGATGCGGACATTCATTAATTGCCTTAGTTGTCTAGCATGTGTGTGTGTGTGTATGAAGGACGTTGTGTCTCATCTCATATCGATGACGTGTCCCTTCACGGCACTCCCCGTCTCCCGTATCTCCCGTATCTATGACTGATCTCTCTCCGGTGGCACCCTCCCATATTAGTTTTAGATGTTCAGATATTGTGATTTTTTTTTGGATTAATTAGAAAGATATTTTTTTCTTTTTTAATGTGTTAAAAATGTAAATATTTTATTTTTTTGGTAACTAAGACAATGATACTTTTAATGTGCAATCTTGTCAATAACCTTCAACCGTTTTAATTTTTTTTTTAAATTATATATTCATCTAATAAAATTCATATTGTTATATATGAAAAGTGAAATATATACTACACTCGAGGCAGCATAACTAAGTGTATCAATGAATTTTTTTTTCTTGATTAAGCTTTAAAGCCCACTCAAGACGCGCGAGTCTACCTGAAAAGTGGGCTTAAAGAGCCCTGAACGGTCTTGGTTATTTTCAAAGGGAAAATGTTACAGTCAGTCCATTTTATAATGCAAAACGTAGACCATGCATTTTTTTAAGAATCATATATATCATCTAATAAGGTGTGTGTGTGTGTGTGTATATAACGATGAATTGAATAATATCATTTATAAAAAAAAATAAAAAAATTTCAATAAGGTATATTCCTCGATACAGTGAGTGAAGTGGCTAACTGCATTTTAGACTGTAAGAAGTAATATCATGAGATAGTTATAGATGCTAAAAACTAAGCTAAACTAATCCTCAACCACTATTTACAAAATGCTTGGCAGGCTCTGATGAAATCTTGGGATTGCAAAGACAACATGTTTCTTCAACATTTTTTTTTAATGAAAATTAGTAGTAACTTGTGTGTTGGACGACGATTTGTACTTCCTCGATCGAAAGGGGCAGATTCGGACGGGATTGAATCCAATGAAACGAAGATCAAAATCTTTGATTTAGAGATTGCGAAACGGGTAATCTGATTGGCTCGAGCTTTTGTTCTCACACTGGTGTGGTGTCGGCTTAAGGTACTCTGAGGTTCAAGACTAATTAGGTTGAACAGGGTGTTCAATCAAGAATTCAAGAGTTTGAATGAGTTCTCACGCATATCTTTCGGAGAGGGGGGGGGGTACCCCTTTATTTATATGCTTTATATTGACATGGAGGAATTTTCTACGTGGACCAATAGTTTATTGGCATGTATGTTCATCTCTTCTCTTTTGACTGAATCAACCGGTGACCAGGCTCCAACTGTCATGTCTTCTTGAACATGCGTCATCGCGCCTTTTTTGCTGGATACTAAGTCCTCGAACCTCAGGCATATGTGGACCTCGAGAGGTTGGACACCTTTCCTCGGAGGCACGTAGTTCTTGGAGGCTAGGTTCGAGGTGCTCTCGGAGTCCTTAGGTGAATGCTATCCAGTTTTTGTGTGACTCTTCCTGAATCTCTGACTTCTTTGAGTATGCATATTCCCTATTCAACTGAAGTGGATTTTATCCTCTAGCTATAACTTTTATCAACTGTTGAGACCTCAATAAAATTCATTATTGTCGTTCATGGATTTAAGCAATCTTTCTGGACCACATAAAATTATTTTTCTTGTGTGATTGTTCAATGTTTTTCATCTTTCTTAAGGTTCGTTTGGCTCGGAAATGGGGGCATCCGCGGTGTTTCATCATTGGGGGGAGGGGGGGTAGGAGGGGCAGACTGGCAGTGGGCAAAGTAGTGTTTCAGGGAGTTAGCGACGCAAGGAAAAATGGGGGAAATGCAAATATGATAGAACATTTTTGGTTCACCGTTGCCACCGCCACCCATATAGATATCAATCCCTCAAATGCGGAAAATTTTCATATCCATACGTACTGATGGGATTGTTATTAGTACGTGTCTAGATGGACAACACGTGTCCATTAAAGAGTAAACAATATTTCATTAATTAAAAATCATTTATAGAAATCATATTAATGCATTTTAATAGACACGTGTGGCTTGTCCAGACACGTATTGATGCAAATCTTATCAGTACGTACTGATATGAAAATTTTCCCTCAAATGAAACTCCTTATCGCGCATTAAAATGGTTATATATGAATTATAATTTAATTAATTTAATTCTTTTTGAATTTACATATATGTTTGTAGGGGGTTATTTCAACTTCAAAAAAATACAGGGGGTAATGGATATAGACCTGTATGTAGGGGGATATGGATTTTTCTCTTTATTCTAATGAATTAACAGCACATCCAACTCCTTAAGAATTTAATTTTAATGTAAATCATTATCTGATTGGGTTTTAAATTGGAGCTAAAATTCTACCCAAAAATTTTATAAAAAAATTTTAAGATATAAAATTTAGAAATTTTCAGTTTACAGTTTAGAAATCAAAATGATCGTAACTACATAAATATTTTGATGCCCATATATGTACTTGAAATATTTATTACAACATATTTATTAATCTATAAATTTTTTCTTTTTAGTGCAATTACAGTGAGGGATACTAAATGCTCCATCAGTGTTGCACATGAATTAGTTTGTTAAAATATAATGATTGAGCATTAGTCGGGATGAATGGTATGATTTGACTATTAAATTAAAGATCGAAAAACATTTATTTAGTTAAATTGCAGAGTTTTATTTTATGATATGAAATTAAAAATGTTACATTTAAATTTTGTAAAGAATAAGACAGTCTATGTGCAATAGCATTATAAAATTGAATATCAAAAATAGATTTGATTATCATTAAAGTTGGAACATCATCATCCTACAAATTTTTAAACCGTATTTAAAAAATAAGTTTTTTTTGCTAAAGTTGACATTGACACATCATTTCAAGAGAAGGTCTGAAAACTTGTCTTGTGCTTGATTTAACATCTTTTACAATACCCAATACATTATAGGCGTTTAGGAAGAAAAAAAAAAAAGAATTTGAATGAGAAACCATTGCAGAGAATTACAAAAGTACATTTAACTCTTATGGCTTTTTGTGGAGGGGCATAGATCACATATTCTCCAAACTTAAACACTACCTATGAATATGAAGTTCATTGACTCTTAGATAAAACCAACCAAGCAAGGTGGTTCATAGTTAAAAAAATTGCTATGATTGGTGGAGGAAAGACTATTCAATTTGCTTGAATAAAAAAGAAATTGGTGGGATTAAAAGCTCATAAATTTCAATGGTGGTAGACCACTAACAAATAGTGGAGGGACCTCAATTAATATGTACAAGGATATATTGAAAAATCTAAATAACAAAAATTTGTCACGCGTTACTCCTTTCATTTCCTGCAAAAGAATACAGGCAAAAGAGTACAGTTGTAAATCAACGTTTAACGAAAATACAAAACAGAATACTGCTAACATGCACAAATTTTAGTTTGTATGAGACATTTAGAATGCATGCTCCGATCCTTTAATTGTCACTATTTTAAAAAAGGTACCACACCAATAAAAGGGCCGAGGGGGCAATTTTTTTTTTAATCAAACATTTCATCCAAGTAAAATCACATATAATGGAAATTTTTTACAATAGACTGAAGATAATAAGGAAGGTGAATAAAAGGAATCCAAATAAAATTTATCATACAAACGACACCGATACATATTTTCTAGTTGTTTTAACTCATGACTATACCATATAACAAATAATCCATGATATCAATATCATGCTTATGACGGTCAAGAGAGTGATGAACATTGCATCAAAATATCAAGAATATGTTCGGCCTGCGCCCAGCGCAGTGGTCAAGGACACCCCCATTTCCTGGGGATGCTTTGGGTTCGACTCCTCATGATGGAAGGAGGTAAAAAAGGCAAGGAAAACCAGCCATGTAGGCTGTGTGTTTGTGGACCCTGCCCACTAGTTCATCTGAGCCTTTAGCCCAGGTCTAGTGTCGCTCTGTCCTGGCCTTGTACACAAAAAAAAAAAATCAAGAATATGATGCAATCCTTCATTAACTGAATCAATAAGTTAGCAAGTATCGAAGAGCCTTAGTGCACAAGTTTTTGTTTCAGCAAGTATTCAAGTTTTTGTTTCAGCTTCAACCTGCTCTGATTTGCGTGATAGGATGTATCATTTTAGAGTGATGTTACACCCAGATCTATTTCCAGCTGCAATTCTAGTATTATATGCGTCAATAAAAAATTAACAGAGTATATGCTCATGTTAACAAGGTATATGCTTCGAAAGAATTTTTTAAATTTTCTATAAATGCGTCCATGCAATTCTTTGGAGTATATGCTTCATTTTTTTTATAAATACATGTATCTCATTAAATAAAGTATACTATTTTTTTTAAATTTAGAACACATGTAGACTGGAATTGGGGCTATAAATGGGACTGTACATAACATTATCCATCATTTTAATTATGACCCATATTGATCACCACACCCAAAATTACATAAATCACTTTAATGAGTTTCCCTACATTTCATAAGTAACATACTGGATGTTTAATATTTAGTATGGAACTTTGTTGTTGATTTCGGCTAGGGGACGCTCCCTTTCGGGCACGCGAGATGTTCACCTGGTGAATGATGTACTGCTTGTTGATCCAGGCTAGTTTTGCAGTGGTGTAAGGTGTCGGCGGTGCTCGCACTTGGTTTATTCTAATCTTGTGTGAGTCCTTTTAATCACAGGTTTTTTTGTTGTATTTCTTTTTAGTGAGAAAGGATTGTTCTCCACAACTTGTGGGAGCTTTCCTTTTTCCCCTCTTATCTCTCTTCTCCCCCTTATTGCTTTGAGGCAAGTTTTTAGAATATTGTAATCTCTTGAATAAAAGTTATATAGTCTACCGTTTCCTTAAAAAAATATATAGTATGGAACCGACACAAAATTTATGACATATCTGAACACGAAAATATTGAGCTTGTCATGTGTTCCTCCTTTTTTCTCTTTCTTCTTTTTTTTTTTTTATTTTGAAGAATTCTTGTTTTCTCTTTTGCACTGAATATTATATCATCTTATTAATATAATATGGGTGATGATATCCCGCCTTTGCTCAAAAAAAAAATTCAAAATGTTGTTGAAACTTTTGTGAATATAAATTTGAGTTTTTGTTGAAACTGTATTCGTTTTACTAAGCCGTCTCTTGATAACTTGACTGAGAAAATGCATCTTCTCATGTTCATATGATAGAATTTCACAAGTAAAAATGAAACAACAATATAGTTACAAGTTGGTATTTGATGAAAATTAAAATATTTCTACCATAAATTTTGATTTTTACGAATCATTCATAATGCATTCTTCAATCCTATAGCTGTGATTACTTCCAAAACGATATGAGACCAATAGAGGGATTAGGGAAAATTGTTGTCATATTTTTTAGCTTCACCATGATCTAAGCCAATGGATTATAGACATTTCTTTCCAATCCTGAAGGTATGATTTCCACTTTTGATAATATTCAATTCATTATCGGGCTTCATTTTCTTGCATACATCCATCAACTTATCAAGTGAACAGTGAACATCTTTACCATGAGGGACAAGTGGGGGGCTTTAAGCCCCTCCTTAGATTTATTTATTTCTTTATTTATTTATTTTATGTTAAACAAACAAGAATAGTTGAGAATATGAGTTTAATATGGATATATTTATTGAATTATAGCAAAACAATTCTTGAAAAAATTAATTTACTTTTTATTTTGTTTAGATCTCTCAAATTTTTAGTATATCACAACGCTTTTAAGTAATGATTATATTTTTCTAAGTTCTTTCATCTTTTTTATAGCGTACTCTGTGAAATACTTTTTACACACGATTATACACTTTGTATATATTGTTCACTCGTACAATATTATTCGTTCCCTGTATTTTATTTTATCAACTCTTTATTATGCATCTTATATATAGTATTAAGAGTCAGTTGAGAATGAAAATTCATCTTTCTCAATAATCCAGTTCAGTTAGATTATGTGGAATAAAAAATTTTAATTGAGATATCCAGCAAAAACACGTGAAAATTAATTTTATATCATATATCTACCAGAAATCTAGGTTAGTACGAAAAATAATTAAGGATACATTATTTACATTTGAATGCGTTATATTTAACATCACTAATTCCAAAAATAAAATAAAATAAAATAAGAGGATAGCTGTAAGGAATGAAGAAAATTGTGATTAACATCCAAACAACAACAACAACAATGTCACGCGAGCCTTTGCTCGATTGGTAAGGGGGGAAGTTCGAGCCTTGCAGTTAGCAAGGAGAAAAAGTGGATGAACATTCCTGTTGGGCTTGGTGTTTCATGGGCAGTTGGCCAGTATAACAGTCCAGTTGGGTTTGGTTTCATGTGCAGTATCCCAGTATGTTGTAAGGCCTCCTATGGACCTGTCGTTGTTGTATGTTGCAAAGACTTATAGCTCCTCCGGAATTTTAATACCAAAAAAAAACATCCAAACAACAACAATTGATTTTTTATAAAGAAAAAAATCAAAGATCAAAATTTTATAATTCACAAAATAACAAATCCTAAATAGTATGTTGTTGTCATTGAGTTTACTTTCTTAAGAGAGGAACTCATTAAGACAAAAAAAAGTTTTCTATTTGTATCTTTCATTTGATACAGAAACTACATACATATAGGCATTGGCAACGGCACCCATGAAAACAAGGCCCAAGCCCAGCCTTGTGCTTAAGCCCACTTGCCAGGGGAAGGACAACACTGAAGAAAAAAAATCAGGCCTAGGCCCTATCCAGAGGCCCGTGTCTCTGCAAGGCCTTCCTACCTTTAAAATTGAAAGTGGGGGCAGGTGGCCCCCACTCCCTGCCGCTCATTGACCGTATAAAAAAAAACCTCCACCTGAGTAAGGGTCCCTATTTGACCCGAAACCTGAAAGCCCGGTCCGGCCCAACCTATTTTCACGGCAGGCCGGGCTCAGATATGATTTTGGGGCCTAGACCTGGCCCACAGGCCAACTCAAACTGGCCCCGTTCAGGCTGGTTAGCAGGCATGTCCATGGGCCCGGTCCATAGGCTCGTGGGGTCAATACAATGAATGAGTCACATGTAATTTTATGTAATTTTTATTTAAATTGTGGTTGACTAAGCAAATTATTGACATTTATGTAGGTGTCAACATAATTAAGTACATGTAGTGATTGAGTTTTTCAAGTAATTAATTCATTTTATATTTTATTTTTAAAAATTCAATAGATGTAAATATTTTTTCTCAATATTATACTACTAATTTTGTGTTATTTTAACATTTATATAGAAATAAACAACTTAAAATTAAAAAAAAAATAAAAAGAAATAACTTGTTTAAAATTTTAAACCTAGCTTTTGTATAAAATCAGTCTTACAAACGTGTAACCAAACATAGCCTTAGAAGCAAAAAAAAAAAAAAAAAAAAAAAAAAATTGTACTCCTCTTCAACATTGACATTAGGTATTCAAATAAACGAATTCATCTTATGTAGAACATTTATATCATATGCATCAAGCACACACGAAACATTTATATCTAGAACAATAGTGTATGTGTATGTATGTCTATGTATGTATAATCATGTATTATTTGTAATTGACCAAAAAAATCACTTGAAATATTTGTAATGGATAAAATCATAACAAAATGGTATAAACCTTACAAAAATATAAATTATGGTTAAATTCCCAAAACAATGAAAGTAAAAACGTTGGCTAACAACACACAATATAAATGATACTTAAATCCTCAAATAGTAGGTGTATAAATCACTTGAAATATGAAATATGATTTTATGGGAAAGTGAGAGACGTCACCCCAAATTGACCATAAAATAAATATGCAAGATAAGATCAAAAGGGTTGGTGGCTCTTTCAACCGTTTTCATCAAGCACATCAAGCGCGTGGACTTGTCTGCCCATTCTCCATTTATGGTGGAGACCATTGCAACCTTACATTATCACCTATTATAAAGCAGTTGAGAAGGAGGTGAAAAAGACACTGAAGATGTTAGGTATCATCGAAACTGAGTAACATAAAATCGATTTTCGATCCGGTAATCTCTAGCCTCACGGCACTTCATCACCAACTTCACTGCGGGCGATATGTCGGCATCTGCAGCAGCGTCTGACTTCTTCACAATCTTTCACCCTACCACCACCGCGTTTCGAGACGCGGTATATCTTAGAAAAATAAAATAATTAGGTTGGGGGATCTCATAAGAAATGCAAGATAGCCCACAAATTTGGAAAAAAAATAGTCTTATTTAACAATGTGGGGCCATGAAAAATGCATGATTATGACAATTAATCAACAACAAAACACTCTACTAAGAATTATTAAAAAAAAAACTCATAAGCTAACACACTACGTTTGGCTTCTGCTGCTCCACCAACCTCATCCAATAAAATAAAATCAAATCAAATACCTCGTTTATGGTGTACGATTCATTGAACCTGTTTAAACTTTCATCCAGACTGAATTTCAATCTGATTTTTTTCTTAAAACCTGTTATTATAAAAAAATTAATCAACCCATGTGTTGAATTGATAGTTTGTTTTATCAATAATGATTTTTAGGCCCAATTGATAAACCCCATCTCAAGCCCCATGAGGTGGCAAGATTGAATTATCCATTTTACCCTTCCTATCTAAATGGAGAAGTTTTTTCCATAACCGATTCCTTAAATCTCGAGGTGGTTATGATTTAGGATATTCTCTCTCTTTTTAAAGTAATTAATTCAATTGAATACCAAAAAAATAAGATTTACATTTTTTTATTCAGATTGATATGTGAAAACGAAAACAAATATCGAATTCAGTTTTGGTGGGGATTAGAGGAGAAGATTATAATTACTCTAGTATTTTTTTTTTATTTTCGATCTGATTGTGGTGCAAATAATGACGATCCATTCAGGTTAAGCTTTTCAATCTGAATAAAACATATTATTCTGATTTTACATTCATCTTTGAATTATCAATACATTTTTTAGACCGAATTTAATTTAAATTTAGATACATTGCTACTGTATCTGAATTTTTAGCTCTGCATAATATTATTCAGTACGATTTTTGATATCTGAATAAGTACGATTTGTATAATCGTTTTTGTTGTTGTGTATGTGTATAAGTATGCATATTGAGTCGTTCAGTATATTTTTAACATTGCATGATCATTATTTAACTTATTCGAATTCAAGATACATTGTTATCTAATGTAAAGTTGCTAATTCAGATTTCAGATACATGTGTATTTTAATTATTTATCCACCCCAATTTGTTGTTTGTTATTTTTCTTTTGGTGGATTTGATTAATGTGTATCTGAATAATATTTAATTATTTTTTGACATCTATATTTAAAGACTTTTATTAATCATCTATACAATGTCTCATTAGTATATAAACCATAATTGTTTCATTTTTAAACTCATTCATATTTCAGATACACTTGTATCTAATGTAAAGTTGTTATTTCAGATTTCAGATACACGTGTATCTGAATTATTTACCCAGCTCAATTTGTTGTTTGTTATTTTTCTTTTTAATGGATTTGATTAATGTGTATCTGAATAATATTTAATTGTTTTGTCATGTATATTTAAATATTTTTATTAATCATCTAAACAATGCTTCATTAACAGGTAGAATATAATTGTTTCATGTGAATATACTAATCTGTATCTGAAAGTCTAATATATTCATTTGTAGCTGTATCTGAAAAAAAATAGAGGTAGAGGTCGGAGGAGATGGAGGTCGGAGGAGTACTCGAAAGGTAGCCGATCCACCTCTCATATGATAGAGGGCGACGAGAGCAATCCAAAGGTAGTGATGTCGATAACCGGAGATGAGAAGGCCGGCCGGAATGCATTTCTGAAGTAGTGGATGCCTTATGAGGATAAAAAACAATTTTTTTTCAAAGAAGGAGTTATTCAATCCCAATTAATGAGGGATTGTTTTTTATAATGAAAAATTCAAATATAAAGGAAGGGTAGTATTGTCTCTGCACTTTTTATCTTTAAAAAAAGTCAAACAGGGAACCAATAAATTAATGACACCTATTGGGGCTTATGAATGGGGCTCAAATTTTGGGGTCCATGTAGCAAGACCCTTGTTTTATATAATCTGCTAGTGATTAGTTAAATCAATCAGTTTTTTATTCATAAAAAAAACTATATTTTATATTATAAATAATGTTGTGTTGTTAAATAAAAGATAAAAATTGTTAAGAATTAAGACTTGATAATCCAAATATTTTCTAAATATTTCATCTTTTTATAAATTTACGTACTTAGTAATAATGATCAATAAATCCGATAAGCTTAATGGATGAACCAATAAACCTTAGTCATTTTTCTTGTTTAGCATTGTCACATGTAGTCCATGTGGACAGTCCCAGTATTTTCATTGTCATTCAGTAAAATATATACCTCCTTAAATTTTTTTACATTTGATAAGAATGGACATAGACTTGAAAATGATATATCCAGTTCCCTATGCAGTCTCATCCATAGTTCATACTGATTTTTTTTAAATCATATATATTTTTATTAAATAATATATTTTTATACGAAATGAAGTATATATTGAGATATAATAGTGAATTTTAAAAAATTTAATTGATATATTATGATAGAACATCATATATTATTAGGGCTGGTAAATGAGCCAATCTTTGACATGTTAAAGCTCGACTTATTTATAGTTAGGCTTGACTCGGCTTAGGACCGAACTTAATTTTGTGTTCAAGCTTGACTCGTTTGAAAAACTCGTTTAGCAATTAAAACATGCAGAAACAGATAACATGTAAAAAATGAGCAACCATATTCGAAAATCATTACTAAATAATTATATTTGAAATGAACTGGTATAATCTCGCGAATTTGACTCATTTACAATCGAATTTTAAAAATTACTCAAGTTCAACTCATTTATTAAATCTAACGAGTCTGAACGAGCTCCACTCAGACCCAGCTCGTTTACAACCCCTGGACATTATACATTGTAATAAAATATAATCTGCGTTATCATAACGAGGATGCGGAGTGAGCGCCGACGGGAGTGTATTGTCTCCTTTAGACATAGGGTGGGCCCCGAGGCGGCCTCAACAACTGGGCCCATGCCACGACAAATCCGGCCCAGATAAAATAATCAAAACCCGTCCTTCGAGAGGCTCGTGTGTTCGAAAGCGTATAATCTCATCTAACCAGAGAGAGAACAAAAAACAAAAAATAAAAAAAAGGGAATCTTTAAATATCGGTTTTGATGGAAGAGCAAAAGTGGCTCCAATTTTTTGATGGGACTCATCAGAGGTTTCAAATCGGCTCTTTCGAAGGTCGTCTCAGGTGAATCTTTATATATATATATATAAATTAATTAATTAATCGATCTGTGATTGTATCAGAAGATATTGAGGTTTTGTAGCTGTGCCTTTTTTTTATTAAAAAAAAAGGGTTTTTTTTGTGGGTTTGTTCGATTGGGTTTCTTCTTCAGTTTCATTTATGATTGTGTCTCTGATCGTGTCTGTATGAGTTGAATCTGATTGTAATCTGTAAATCTGATGTGTTCAACAGTGTTATCTGGGTTAAAGTTGAATTGGGTCAGAATTTGCACTGTTGGGTAAGACAGGTTGGTTTTGTTAATTAAGCCCTTTTGATTGAATTTCCTGTGGAGATTGGTATTAGATGTATCATGTTTTCAAGTGGAGATTGGGTTTGCATGAATAGTTTGATATGAAGTGGATTCACCACTGAAGATTCTTCTTTGGTTTTTGGTGATCGTTTATGGGGGTTGTTGATGATCATTAATGGGGTTTTTTTTTTATTGAGAGTTTGAGTAGAATTGAAGTGATGATTTATGTTATTTTATGCATCTTGCAAGAGTGCCATGGAATTGAAATTGTTTGGTATGGATGAATATTTGCCTTTTGAGGTACCTATTTTCATGACGCTGGAAATTTAGGTCACATTTGGAATTAAGTGTCAAACTGATCCTGCTTTTGCAAAATTGATTTTCAGATAATCGGTTCCAATTTTTTTCCCCTCAAAACTTTAGCTTTTGGTTTCAGATTGCGCTTTTCTTTAATGGGTAAGAGGTGGGATTTGAATCCAAGATCTCTTGGTTGCAAATTTTATCATCAATTATTGAGCTATGGGCCCAACCCCTAGATTTTGATTTTTATGTGTTGTTAGTCAACAGCACAAATTTTTACAAGAAAAAAAAAAAAAAAAAAAAAGCTGGTTGAGAGTAGCTTTCTGGTGGAGGAGGGCAGCTTTCATGAAAAAATTGTTTATGAAAATTTGTTCCAAACGGGGCCTTAGAGGCAGCTTGAATCCAGTACACTTTTGTTGTTCCAAAATTAATGTGTCCCATTTCCATCAAAAAAAAATAAAAATTAATGTGTCCCTTTTCTAAGATCCTTGATGCTTCCATCATTTTTTTTTTTCAATTCAGATTTTCATATTAGGAATTTATTTGTGAAGAAAAAAAATCTTTTTTTTTTTTAATGTATAATTGATAATCGCTTTAATTTGGAAGTAAAGTTTCATCATGCCATATTTGGCTCCTTGGATAGTCAGGAAAAGATTAAATTGGGATTTGCGATAGAGTTACTGATGTAGTCCCCGTGAAGCCCAACTCCAGAAAATTTCTTGTTATCCTGGAAGTTCTCCTTGCATCCTCGAAAACTCCTTTCCTGTATTTAATCATTCTACTTTTCTGACTATATTTCTGAATTTTCCTTTCATGCCTGCCAACGCTATGTGGAGTGTTATACTATTCTCTTGAAAATTTAAACTGAAGATGCATGCTGTTGGTTTGAAGTTGCATTCAACATGACAATCTTTAATTCAATGACTATTGGACAGTCATCTTCATACTTCTTACTATATCGGATTTGATTCTTACTCTCGTATAAGTTGTGATTGTGTTAGTTATCTATGCCAGGGAATCAATCAATGAATTGACAGAATTCATGGCACTGTAAATAATTCTTGGTGCTGAGCTGCTGGATGCAACCAATCCATGATGGGCTCTTTATTGAGTTTGCCTAGCACCAAGATTCAGCCAAGCAGTCACATTGAGAATTCATCGGCTGAGACCAGCAAGAGGCTTAGAATGTCGTCAAGCTACATTGGTGAAATCTCGAGGCTGATTCCCAGCCTCCCAGATGAGATATCGCTCCAGATTCTTGCAAGACTACCTAGAATTTGGTATCTCAACGTGAAAATGGTATCACGGAGCTGGAAAGCTGCAATCACTAGTCCTGAAATCTATCAATTGAGAAAAGATTTGCGGACAACAGAAGAGTGGTTGTACATATTGACAAAGGTTGGAGAAGATGAGCTTTTGTGGCATGCTTTGGACCCAATCTCGAGAAAATGGCAAAAGCTGCCACCAATCCCTAATTTTGTTTACGAGGAAGAGTCAA